>CM020182.1:13111140-13236341 GCA_009805545.1 Oryza longistaminata | reverse complement strand
CCTAAGTTATTAATTACTACTCTAATACTTGCGCAGGAACTTCCTTCTCTATACGGAGTCCCACTACTAGAGCACTTAGTATAAATATTAAACAATGCACCTGCAAAGATGGAAATATATCTTACTCATACTAAATAATTAAATAACATAAGAAAGGAGCACGAATGCTTACTTTATAGAAGAAGTTCTCCAAACCCGGAGCAGAGTGTACCGACAGCTCCGGTACTCCTCCAGAATTCCTCCTAGGAAGCTACATTCGTCGAGGTAGAAGTCGGATGAGCGCCAAACTTCCGGGCACTCCTCCAGAGCTTCCCCTCACTCTCTACCTTAATCTAATGTACAAAAGATACAATAGAGCCTCTTATAATTCAGCTCAAAGTTGTGTGTTGGAAATGAGAGTGAGCTCCTCCTTTTATAGGCAGGTATGACGGTTACAGCCTATGCGAAATGACCAAACTACCCCGGAACCACCATCAGGAAGTAATCATGGCCGTCCACATCGAATCTCATGATCAACGGCCTCAGATGTGGTTCGGCCGAACCCGGGAGGGTTCCATTGGACCCGTTCTTCCTCGTGGACACTAATTTTGAGGCCCTCAGCCCATTGGCATGACGGTTGGGCCCATTTGGAGTTGTTTAATTGACTTATGGCGCCTCCAATCCGTGTAAATGTGTCCTGAATGCGCGGAGGTGCAGTTTATCGCTTGACGGATGTGTTTTCTTCTCAAAATACATGCATACACATATTTCACCAACACTAGTGGAAATGGTTAGTAATAATACCTACCACTAAGTTGGATACCATGTTTTATTTCATTATGCAGGTATTGACGGTCAGATATTATGATTTAAGGACCGTCAACAACACCCCCACACTTAACCTTTGCTCGTCCCGATTGAAGACTATGGACTCTACAACAAAGTTATGACTTCCTTACTAATAATCATGCAAACAAATTATTCAAAGCCATACCTGTACTTGTGGGTCTTTGTAGTGTCTACCATGCGATCCTTAGCAATTGAGAAATGGAACAATCTTCACTCAAGTCACCCTAACTTTTCATGAAGAACAACTTGGTTTTTTTTCAAGTAACACAAAACTATAACTTTGCTTTGCTCCTCAATTGATTCTCTCGATCACTCAAGGTGTATGATTCCTCACAAAGGCATATGATTGCACCTTTTCTTTTCCTACCATCTAATAAGGCTTATGTGGAGCTCAGGGTATAGAAAAGTGTAGAGTATTACTTGCATCACATATATTGCAAAGTCAAATAATGGATCCACGGAAATACAAGACATACTTTCTGGTCAAGAATGTGCATGTGTATGGGTATGTGTATGGTAAATTTGTGGGTGGAAAAAGGAAAATAAAAATAACTCCTCTTGTATACCTCCTCCTCCATTTATTTATTTTTTTCAAAATTGGGAGAGTGCATGGCTATTTTTTTCTCTTTGCTTCTTTCTTTTTTTTCTTTTTTTTCCTTTTTTTTTCATCACCATGCTCCATACTTGTATAAGCACTTTTTTTCTCTTTCTTTTTTTTTTTCATAGCCATGCTTCTCTTTTTTTTTGAATGAACTTTGGAGGAAGAGGCATAAATGACATGGAGTATTTATTTTGTGGACTATGGATGAAATGAATGACAAATGAGGAATGCTAACTTCGAGTGTAGAAGTCAAGCATTGGTGGGTGTATGTGGAGTGTATGTGATCTTGACCATGAAAGTATGAAAAGTATCTCACTAGGGTCACAAAACTTGACAACGCTCAATGTAATGACAAGCAGTGTATGTAGCAAGCTAATCATGAATGATCAACCTATGGCTCTAATGGGAATAAAAATATCAATGAGGAGTTTAGCATCGTTATATATATTTTTTCTTTTTATAAAATTCCCAAGTGTGCAACATAAAGAGCAGGATTTCTATCATTAGACTACATCTCATTCATCAATTACCTAGATAACATGGGGTCCCTATTGGATATATCACCACAAGCAACAAGTAATGAGTTAAGAATAATAGGCATGTATGTTATTTTCAGGGAGACCATGAACTCTAATTGTACCATCCCTAGCTTGAGTTTAATTATCTTCGATATTTTAGAATTGATAATCAAATTAAACTCAAGATAGAATGGATGTCCAAAGGAAAAATTGTGCAACCCTGTGCTCTGTATAAGACAGAGGACGATTCATTGGGTCTGACTGCATCAATTTCCCTTATGTGTTTCGTCATGGCTTATCACTTCTGGGGTGATCTTGCTATGGTTATGGCGTTGATATGCAAGATCACCCCCACACTTGTCTTTGTACCTGGGACTCTTTATTGGACACAAAAAGAAAAACAAAGACACGAGTGAAGCAAAAAGGACTCACTTGGTTGGAAGACCAAGGAGCCAACTTTATTTTATTTTATTTTATTTCTTTTATTTTATCTCTTTTTTTCGGCAACAATGGATATGGTGGGTATCCTGGCAGGATGAAAACATAGGATGAGGACGCACAAAGTGTTGAAGATTCTTACCAGATAGGTCTTACCAAGCTTAGAACTGAATCAAATGTAACAAAGTTTTGCATTTGTTCTGCTTGGTTCCTTGTGCATCTCTTTCCCATAGACCAAGGAGCGTGATATAAGTGTTTGAAGTTATTGTACACTGCTCCTTGATTGTCTTTTTATTTCCTACAAAAGGTTAGTGGACAATAAACACTCGAAGCACTACAAAGATTTGAAAAGATTTTATTGTAGCCTCAAGATTAATTGTTCACATCCACGCTACAATGAAATTGGATTCAAAACTTTAAGAAGCGTGGATCCCACATGTTTGCCAACATTTTATTTTATTTTTCGAGAGACACCCTTTTTTTTCTTTTTATTCTGAAAACACTTTTTTTTCAAAATTTTTATTATTCACCAAAATTTCGTTTAAGCAAAACTCATACAAGGCTTAAGATAAAATTGCACGAACATGACAAGGAACATTTGACAGTATACTTACCATACACTGTGTTCATCCTTTGCATGTAGCAATTTACTGATTTGTTTCCCGAGCCCTGACTTACCTCCATTGTGAATTGAACATGAGGACTCACCCATGAATTTGAAAACTTTCCTGCAGAGGTTAGTCTATAGAAGATATACATCCAATATCCATGAAAGTTCTAGCTCTAATGGTTCATTAATCGAATTCGACACCATGTCTAATTTGATTAAAGCAGACTATTTTAACCTAAGTACCATGCTTAATTTAAAAAGCCTATGGATATACATCGATAATATACCCAAACCATGTCACACAAAAATTGGATATAAGAAGCATATCTTATATGATCAAGCCATATTCACGTGGAGACAAGTACGAGTAAAGGTTCGGTGAATCTTGTTCTATCTTTCACATACCTGAATATACTTACTGCCAGCATGATGGATATATTGCAATCTCTGGGGCAGTGACATGGTCGCATATGATTGTCGATTTCTCCTCCATCTCAATGTGGGTTGTAGCGGTGGAAGGCACTTTGACCATGCCAACTCAGGCGAGCGGTTTGGTCATGCACACACCTCAGGTGAAAGAACCTTGTGCCTTGAAGGCGTGATCCGTTGGCACAATGTTTGGGCAAATGTGCAAGTGCCAACTGGAGTGGAGCAGCGAAGGCCTAGAAAAGAAGAGGGCAACTCCTCTTGCTTGTATGCGCGTGGATGCTGCGGGAGCGAGAAGTTGTGCATGGCTAGGAGTGGATGATGGCTAAGCAAAGGTGGCACATGAGCTCGAGAGGGGACTAGGTGTAGCCAGGCAACATGATTGCTACTAGCAAGGTGTATAGCCATATTTCAAAGGCACGCACATAATGCGGTCTTTGATCCAAATGTAGCTCGTCAGCTCTCTTGCTCTTTTCTTCTTCTCCTTTTTTTTTTCTTCTTTTCTTCTGTCTCTCTTTTCTCCCTTTTTTTCTTCTTTTCTTTTCTTCTTTTTTCTAGCAAGCTAGGACTAACACCAACTTCAAACCAAGATAGCCTTGGTTGATGGAACTCGTCATGAAAAGCTCGTCGACCTTCCCCCCACACTTGGACTTTTGTGTCGCAAGACAACAAAAACCAAGTGTGTGATGTCGGATTCTCCTGTAGAGTGTGTTCCAATACCAAGGATCACCAAAGTGTACAGTTGATGTAGCTACCGTGTTCTTAGGCATCGCATGACACTCGTTCTTAATTTCAACCTGAAATGGTTAGCGACCAAGAATACCCAAAAGTGCATACTATCCTAAAAACTGGTTCTTGCTTTTATTATAAAGAAAGCTTACCATGATAATCCGGGGTATCTTCCGGTAGTGCTTACCATGTCACAAGCTTGACCATGGGGACGTTGCTCTGCAAGATTAGTGCCACAAACAAATACGAGATTTGCAGTATTTATGATAAATATAAGCATCCACAACCACACTTCTGAACATGTTAGAAATGAGGACCGAGAGGTGGTTGTGGTCCTCGCACAGGGACGCGGAACTAATCGAACATGACTCTGGGGATTTTTTAAGCGAGCATGAATCCAGGGAAATTTTGAAGGAGAAGTTTTCATGCTCATTTGCGGAATGCTTTCTCTCGTCCTCCAGAGTCGATGTCTCAAGCTTGTCCATGATCTGAAGGTTCTCCTTCTCAAGAGATACATCGTGAACAACGTTCTGAGGGCCAGAGGGACAAGGCTTAGGCTTGATCGAGAGTGATGAGGGTCGTTTAGTTTCATGAAGATGGGAAATAGGTTCAGAAGAAACGAACGAAGATACAAACATCACCTCCTCAAACGGCTCATGCTTGGGATGAGCCTTGATTTTGCTGGAATAATTCAGGGTGTTTCCAAAATCTTCATAAAGATCATCCCTGAATTGGAATGGAATTTCCGGAGGATGAATTTCTTCTTCCTCCGGCTCCAGCAACTGGAATGAGGATTCGGCAGTAGAGTCGGGTTCCAACTCCACGTGCAGAGGATCCTCATGGACAATCTCGACCTCCGGGATGGCTTCGCTTTGGCTGAAAGAATCGTTCTCTAAGATCAGATCTAAGAGTTCTCTTTCTTCAGCGGTTGTCTTGTGTGCGCACGATCCTCCGGTGGAAATATCGAGATTTGCGGCAGACTCCTTGTCTAACCCATACCGAAAATGTTGTAACAACACATGATCGGGTAGAGACAAGTCCGGGCGAGACTGAGTTAACAGTGAGAACCTGGCCCAGGCTGACGAGAGATTCCTTCTCGTTCTGTCAGAAAGAGAGGATGTCTAATCGAAGATTGATTACACGGGTTAATGGAAAGAAAGTAAGGCAGAAATTGCACCTAAGCTCCTCCCATTCACCGTGGAATTTCTTAACAGACATAGTGTACCATTGCTGATGCGGACATCACTACCTCGGATACAAACAACAATCCTCCAATGGTCATTAAAGGACCGATAACAAAAGCTCGTGCACGACAATTGAATTTAGAGGTGAGCTCGTTCCTATGTTCTTCTTTGTATGTATTCGAGAATAGATTGCTACCTAATAGTTATATTGTGATTAGGAACAATGGAGGGGACAAGGAGACACTTGGAGAAGGACTTAAAGCCATGGAGGATCATTGAGGACGTCCAAGTCAAGGTGGCGGCCCAACCCAAGTCGACTTCGGGTGCAATTCGGAGTCCAGGACTAGTCTGCACTAAAACGGGCGCCCAGGTCGCATACGTGCTCGGATTGGGTCGTTCTTTATATGGATGGAAAGCTAAGAAGATAACCTTTCAAATGGTTATGGTTCCATGTCCAAATTCTTTCCGAGTCAATGGGAATCGACCGAACAAGTTGACGTCCAGAATCTGTCCCGGTGATGCGTCACCGTATTTGGGCCTTTGGGCCGTGTCATGTTGGAACCCATTAGGGTTGCGTCGAGAGGGTGTTGCACGACCCTAAACTCTATATATCAGTACCCGCCGCCATCTTTAGGTTTTTGGGTTTTGCTTAGATTATTCTGTCGAGAACAGTTTCGCCGCTAGATCGGTTTGTAAGACCCCAACTCGTGAGCTTAATCATTCGTCTGCAATTTTGGTTGTTTTCTATCTCGTTCTTGTTTGTGTTCTTCGATTGGCAAATAGGGATTAGCCTTCTCGGTGAGGTCATCCGCGTTTCGACACGGGTGATAACTAGAGGAGACGTGGTGCTGCGATTGCAGGGCTCAAGAACGTGCGCGTTCAAGAAGCCGGATCGATTTGTGTCGCGGCTCCGCCCAAATCGTTGTTTATCAAAACCTTTCGGAAGATCGGGAATCCTAGTGCACATCAAGTGGTATCAGAGCTCTAGGTTCACCGTCAGGTTCGCTCAGTTTCTTTGCCCTAGATTAGTTTTTGTTTTTCTCAATTAACCTAGAGTCTACAGAAAAGCCAAAAAAAAAAATAGTCATTAGTTACCTTAACCTAGACTGAGTTTAGCCTTTGCATGATTCTTTGTCAGAGTCCATAGTGTTGAGTTTGAGTCATAGTTTAAGTTCCTGTTGCTGGTCTAGTGCGTGTTTTAGTCTAGTCGTGTGTTTTCCTTTGTAACCCTAGCCACCACCTTTCACCGTGTGTTAGGGTTCATCCTTTGAGATCCATTTCGCCATCATAAACACCCATCCAGATCACCACGCATCACTAGAACACCCTACAAACTTCGCTGCCCCCATATCCCAATTCCACCGCAAAATAGACTAGGTTATATCCCCTCTGGAAAACCTAGCCGGAAGCCGAAACTTCAAACAACCATAACTTTTGCATACGGACTCGGAATCAGGCAAATTTTAACTTCGGCGGGTTTGGCAAATTCAAAATTCTGAAATTTGGCTTGCAAAATTGTCTGTTCGAGCTCACAAGTTCCTACACCTTTGTTTATACTGGTTTCAGAAAATTCCTTAGGCCACATATCAAGTCCGATTGAGCTATAACTTGGAGGTGTGCCTATTCTCGTGTTTCAGAAAAAGAAAAAATATCAAAAAAAAAAAGAAAAAAAAGTGAATTTGATTTCCAGTAGTGCATTGAGCTCACAACGTGCTCCGTTGAGCTTATCTGCCAGTTCGGTTTTGTTGTTTTTGCTGAAACTTGCCAAAGCTTGCCTATCAATCCTTCTTTGCTGTTTACTAGTGTCATTTTCCTTGGGCCATTATTGTTACCACTACTGTCTAGGACACGAGTAGACCAGCAACTAAGGGAAAGTGACTTGGGATTTCTTCTTCTGCATTACTATCTGTCATTGGAATATGTACCACTCATACACATATATTTAGCCTTCCTAGCTCCACATATTACTTCTGGACAGCACAGGTTCTTGATCCCTGCAATCGCTGACTACGCCTTCCAGGTATCCTTTGCTTTGCTGGTAAGAACCTTATAAGAGCATGGTTAGGTACTCCATATTGCTGAGAATCGTTGAGAGGCACCACTACACCTGCGTAGTAGATTATTAGGGATAACCTTCACCGTTTGTTGCTGTTTTGGTGTTTCAATGGCAGGTAACGAAGGTGAGAAGTGTCCCCAGGATTTTGCTGACTGTGTCAGTCAAGAGCAACTACGAACTCTCCAAGAAAATACTCGAAAGGACATCACGGAGGCCGTTGCAAAGTCTGTCCAAGATGCCTTCTCTAAAATTGGCTTCGTGAACCACATGGAGAGATTGGACAAGTGGATATCAACACTAACTGATTGGGTTGCTGCGTTGGAGACACCTCCCAATGAGGAAGTGAGCGGCGACGACGATGCTCATCCTGAAGACACGGTGTATGATACCAGTGGCTATATTGACGCACCAGCTACAAGGCAAGCACGGCTACGACATCGCCTACGCACAAACCACACAGGTATGCGTGGCACTCACCACCAACAAGGTAATAATAATCGTGTGCCCGATGATCCTTATGCTAAGTTTAAGTTTAAAATACCATCTTTTTCGGGATATTATGATGCTGAGAAATACCTTGATTAGGAGATGACGGTAGAACAAAAGTTTAATGCCCACCTTGTACCTGAGCAACATAGAGTTCGACAAGCCATTAGTGAGTTTAAGGATTTTGCTATCATGTGGTGGGCTGGGTTATCTGATGAAGGGGTTTTACCTACTACTTGGGAAGAACTTGAGGTAGCTATGCGTGATAGATTTGTTCCTCCATCTTATCATAGAGATTTACGCAAGAAACTGATGCATTTGGAACGGGGAGATAAGTCTGTACAGGATTACTACAAAAGGGTGTGAGACGCTGTGGCATAGTGGAGGGGGTCGAGGATACCATTTGTTGTTATTATTCTGGTTTGAGGGAGGAAATTCAGAACATTGTTGATTATAAGGAATTTAACTCTGTCAACTAGTTGTTTCAGTTTGCTATGCTTGCAGAGAAGGAATTGCAGCGGCGTGAGCAGCAGGGCAAGAACAAGGCGAGTATATACACTCCGCTCACGACGCCATCTGCGGGACTGCCCAAGGCCGTTTCATTTCGGGCGCCTTCCCAGCCAGCAAGCAAGCGACCAGCTGCATCCGGAGTTTCTGCGGCACCAAAACCATCTCCACCACGACAAGTAGAGTCAGGTAAAAGTTCTTCACAGGTACCCGCCAAGAGTGCCCCATCTGTTGCCTCGACGGGACGCGTTCAGGGTCTGGGCATGTGCAGAAAGATTGCCCTAGTCAACGGGCATATGTTGCTACAGAAGATGGCTACATCACCACCTCCGACGTGGAAGAGGAAGAGGAGGAAGAAGAAGTTTTGGATGAGGATGGCGAAGTCTTTGGTCATGATGACACAACAGCCTACAGGACCATCATTGTGTAGCGGGTGCTCAGCACGCAGGTACAACAGCCTGAGAGGTTGCAACGCCATAATTTGTTTCAGATTTTCTTCGTCATCAACAACCGTCGTGCACGTGTGATCATTGATGGAGGTAGCTGCAACAGCTTGGTGAGTTCTGAGTTGGTCAAGAAGCTTGGCTTGACCACATGTATACATCCACATCCTTACCATATTCAGTGGTTAAACGATTCCGGAAGAGCAAAGGTAACACAGGTTTGCAGGGTTTCGTTTTCCACTGGCTCATATGCAGATTCTGTTGATTGTGATGTGGTTCCTATGCAAGCTTGTTCACTTTTGTTGGGTCGTCCTTTGGAACATGATAATGATGCTACACACTATGGTAGGAGTAATAAATACACTTTTGTGCATAATGGAAAGAAAATTACTTTGCTACCTTTGACCCCTGCTGAAATTGTAGAAGCTGATAAAGAACGAGCTGCTAGTTTGAAGCTCAATGAATCTGAAAATCAGCAAGTTGCTAAATCTGTTTTTCCACCTAAAACGGATAAGTTTTCACCTAGTTCTAAGGTTGAGGGAATTAAGTTGAAGGGTGGTGTTATGCTTGCAACAAAATGTAACATTGCTGAAATTTCAGATGATGATATTTGCTATTCCTTGATATGCAAACAAGCATTGGTTTCTCTCGATGATATTGCTAGTTCGATAACTCCTGTTGTTGCTAACCTTTTGCAGGAATATGGGGATGTCTTTCCAGCTGAGATACCCCCGGGATTGCCACCTATGAGAGGGATAGAGCATCAAATTGATTTGATTCCAGGAGCAGACACCAGTCGGCGGCGACGACGGCAAGCCAGTGGTGATGTTCTGACTGATCCATTCCTGAAGCGTAGGAGATAAGCTTAAAGCCATGAATCCCTTTTATGCATATCTGGATCTGGATCCTGCAGAACAAACATATGGGATGAGTAGTATCTGATATAAATATAATACTCGAGGAAAATTCAACTATTTTAAAATATTTATAAATATGTATTTCTCCTCTTGTCAATTTTAATTTCCCCGAGCAGATGACTCCTTACGTTTAAACACTCAGCCCGACTAGTCATAGCCCCCAAGCACCGGGAGTCGGCCTAGGCACGTCCCAAACATGCATATGAGTGACATGAGTTCATCATTAATGGAACAAAGTTTCACAGATCGGAGTTTACTACTCAGGTACTTTTGCAATTATGAAGAGTAGAAAATAAATTATCTTATCTCTATGCTTTTGATTTATTCCGAATAATACTTAGCACCTTGCGTTACTCGGTCCATCCAACGAGTCCCCGGGTGCTAGGAATCGGCCCAAAGGCAACTATCCATTGACAAACCAAACGGAAAGCATAAGAAGATAGAACTCCATAACTCGATGGGCACTTTATTGTTACTCGGATTATTTCGCAAGCAATTAAGATAAATATTATGAAAATTGTTGAAAAAATATGATATAACATCTGTAGCCCCCGACTCACTAGTCAACGGTAAATCAGTTGATGTAGTGAGGCAAAGGAAAAGGAAAATATCATATAAAGAATGAAACAAATGATGACTTAGCTTTGTAATATTCCCCTTGGTGATGGATGAGGTGACCAATGTGGGAACAAAGTTGTCCATCAATAACAATGGAAACACCAGGCGGTGGTGGCGGAAGCAAGCCGGTGGTGTAGATGACGAGGCCCATCAACGGCGGCGGAGTCCGCCAACCGTATAGGCGAAAACACCAGTCGGCAGCGATGGAGGCAGGCCGGCAGTGAAGTCGTAGACGCCCAACAACGGCGTTGTGACCAACCAACCGTATAGGCGAAGAGATCAGTCGGCGGCGGCAAAGGCAGCCGGTCGGTGAAGTAGCCGGCCGTGGAGGCGAATACATCAGTCGGCTAGTGCTGCTTTTGACTCGTCGTGGCCAAGAAGGAATTATACCAAACGAATAGTTTGTGTAATCCTTGGATTTTGATCGGACTCAGCCATCGATGATATATGCAAAAACAGAAAAATAGATCACATAGTAACTTGTGATTAGTATTTGGGAAGAGTTAATATAATAGATTAAAGATCAAAAAGATATAACCTGGATAATAGGACCGGAGAAGATATGTTTGACGAGGATGTGCATATATACTTGATTGCCATTAAACTTGTACTGTATACGTATGCATGTCGTCGGCTTGTCTGTATGCATGCACATCAATTTCTTGCTAGCCGAATTGAAACGTGACACAGCAGGAAACATTATGCTCTCAACCGATGATGAACTGATCGTAATAGAGAAATGAAACGTGACACAGCAGGAAACATCGGCTTTTAGCAGAGCAGGAAACGTGACACAACAGGAAACATCGGCGTCAATCAATCATGTCCGGCTTGGAATTGTAGATTGAACTTGAAACTCGCCGCCGAGTGGCTGTCGTCCTCCTAGCCGATTAGATCCGAATCTGAGAGGTGAAGCTTGTCGGCGACTGCCGAATTTTATTCCATCGCACCTTTTGACAAGAAACTCGACGCAACCCCTACCTGGCGCGCCAACTGTCGAAACATGAATTCGGCAATAATAAAAGGGGGTACCGCGCGAGACCTAAAAGTGGATGGATGAAGAGACAAGGATTTAGACAGGTTCAGGCCCTCTCGATGAGAGGTAATACCCTACTCCTGTTTGGGGATTTGAATCCGCCGGGCGTATTATAGATCTGACGATCTAGTTGTGTCTCATGCCCCCTAGAGGGCCTCCTGCCCACCTTATATAGGATGGGGGGCAGGATTACAAGATAGAAACCTTAACCAATATGGTATCGGTTTCCTAAATCTACTTTAGTATATTATCAAACCAGGACTTTAAGCCGTTCCGTAATATACGAGGAAACGTAATACCCAAGTTATGATATGTTACATATTCCATAGATATAAGTTATCCCCTATAACTAGTCGGATAACCATGCCGTGTGGGTATGGGGTACCCATAATCTCCACACTAACCTTGAAAAGTGCATCTTTTGCACGAAACGAGTTTCTTTTCCTGGATATGTTGTTACTCCACAGGGAATTGAGGTGGATGAGACAAAAATTGAAGCCTTAAAGAGTTGGCCGGTTCCCCAAACCATCACAAAAATTGAGGAGTTTTCTTGGTCTTGCAGGATTCTATCGCCATTTCGTCAAAGATTTCAGCACCTTTGCTGCACCATTGAATGAGTTGACGAAGAAAGGGGTGGTCTTCCATTGGGAAAGACACAGGAGAAGTCGTTTGACACTTTGAAGGACAAGCTTACAGACGCACCATTGCTACAACTTCCAAACTTTGGTAAGACTTTTGAGTTAGAATGTGATGCTAGTGGAGTTGGCATTGGGGGTGTGTTGATGCAAGATGGTAAGCCTATTGCATACTTTAGCAAGAAGTTGCATGGTCCTGTTTTGAATTATTCCACGTATGATAAGGAATTGTATGCTCTTGTACGTTCTTTAGAGACATGGCATCATTATTTGTGGCCTAAAGAATTTGTTATTCACTCCGATCATGAATCGCTTAAATATCTTTGCTCTCATAATAATTTGAATCGTAGACATGCTAAATGGGTTGAATTTATTGAATCTTTTCCTTATGTTATCAAACACAAGAAAGGGAAAGATAATGTGATTGCAGATGCTTTGTCTAGGCGCTATACTTTCTTGTCCCAACTTGATTGTCGAATTTTTGGACTTGAATCAATTAAAGAACGATATGCGCTTGATCCTGATTTTAACGAAGTGATGTTAAATTGCAAAGAGGGACGTACTTGGAACAAATTTGTGATCAATGGTGGATTTGTTTATAGAGCTAACCGTCTATGCATTCCAGTTGATTCTGTTCGTCTTTTGTTGAAACAGGAAGCGCATGGAGGAGGGTTGATGGGACATTTTGGAGCTAAGAAGACGGTAGATGTTTTGGCCTTGCATTTCTTTTGGCCAAGAGTGAGAAAAGATGTTGAGAGGTTCGTGGCACGTTGCACCACTTGTCAGAATGCTAAGTCTCGTTTGAATCCACATGGTTTGTATATGCCTCTTCCTGTACCTTCTATTCCTTGGGCAGATATTTCTATGGACTTTGTTTTGGGATTGCCTAGAACTAAGAGGGGGAGGGATAGTATTTTTGTTGTGGTGGATCGTTTTTCTCAGATGGCACATTTCATACCATGCCATAAAAGTGATGATGTTGTTCATATTGTTGATCTGTTTTTCCATGAGATTGTTCGCTTGCATGGTATGCCTTCTACTATTGTTTCATATCGTGATGCAAAATTCTTAAGTCATTTTTGGCGCACACTATGGAACAAGTTGTGTACAAAGCTATTGTTTTCTACAACATGTCACCCACAAACAAATGGACAAATGGAGGTAGTCAACCGTACTTTGGGTACCATGTTGAGGGCTATTTTGAAGAAAAAATTGAAGATGTGGGAAGAATGTTTGCCTCATGTGGAGTTTGCATACAATCGGGCGACACATTCTACTACCAAGGTAAGTCCTTTTCAGGTAGTGTATGGTTTCAACCCTCGTGCTCCTATTGATATCTTGCCTTTACCTACTAGTGAGAGGGTTCATAATGATGCTAAGGCACGTGCTGAATTTATTTTGAAAATGCATGAGACGACCTAGCACAACATTGAAAAGATGACTGAAAAGTATAGAATTGCTGGTAGTAAAAGTAGGCAAGAAGTTAAGCTTGAACTGGGTGATTTAGTTTGGTTGCATTTGCGAAAGGATAGATTTCCAATTGAGAAAGTCTAAGTTGATGCCTCGTGCTGATGGTCCTTTTAAAATTGTTGAGAAGATTAATGATATGCATATAAACTTGAGTTGCCTCCTGAGTTTGGAGTTAGTCCCACGTTTAACATTCCAGATTTGAAGCCATACTTGGGAGAAGAGGATGAGCTTGAGTCAAGGACAACTTCAATTCAAGAGGGGGAGGATGATGCAGACATCACTACCTCGGATACAAACAACAATCCTCCAACGGTCATTCAAGGACCGATAACAAGAGCTCGTGCGAGACAATTGAATTTAGAGGTGAGCTCGTTCCTATGTTCTTCTTTGTATGAATTCGAGAATAGATTGCTACCTAATAGTTATATTGTGATTAGGAACAATGGAGGGGACAAGGAAACACTTGGAGAAGGACTTAGAGCCATGGAGGATCATCGAGGACGTCCAAGTCAAGGTGGAGGCCCAACCCAAGTCGACTTCGGGTGCAATTCGGAGTCCAGGACCAGTCTGCACTAAAAGGGGCGCCCAGGTCGCATACGTGCTCGGATTGGGGCATTATTTATATGGATGGAAAGCTAAGAAGATAACCTTTCCAATGGTTTTGGTCCCACGTCCAAATTATTTCCGAGTCAGACCAAACAAGTTGATGTCTAGAATCTGTCCCGGTGCTGCGTCACCGTATTTGGGCCATTGGGCCGTGTATCGTGTTGGAACCCATTAGGGTTGCGTCGAGAGGGGGTTGCACGACCCTAAACTCTATATATCAGTACCCGCTGCCATCTTTAGGTTTTTGGGTTTTGCTTAGATTATTCTGTCGAGAACAGTATCGCCGCTAGATCGGTTTGTAAGACCCCAACTCGTGAGCTTAATCCTTCATCTGCAATTGTGGTTGTTTTCTATCTCATTCTTGTTTGTGTTCTTCGATTGGGCAAATAGGGATTAGCCTTCTCGGCGAGGTCATCCGCGTTTTGACACGGGTGATAACCAGAGGAGATGTGGTGCTGCGATTGCGGGGCTCAAGAGCGTGCGCGTTCAAGAAGCCAGATCGATTTGTGTCGCGACTCCGCCCAAATCGTTGTTTATCAGAACCTTTCGGAAGATCGGGAACCCTAGTGCACTTCAATTGCTTCGCTTTATCTCTAAGAGAAAAAGAAAACAACTTCCCGATACTTCAATGTGTCATGCCTACGATGGATAGGCAAGAACACACTAGCTCAAAGTCCCGAAGATGGATGTATGGGTTTTCACCGATACTACCAGAGAAGGTTTTCTCTCGAACCATGGCTATAAAGCCAGGACTGATTTCGTAGCCATCCGAAAGGATTGGTTTTGAATAACACGATGGCTCACAAAGATCAGCCCCGAGGAGCAGAAAGGTTTTGAATTGTGGGCTGCATCATCAAGGAAAGGAATAAAAGAAGAAGAAATAAAAACAAAGATACGAGGATGACCTAGAATCGGATAAATTAGCAACCGTTCCCCGGCAACGGCGCCAGAAATGCCTGTTGGTATTTCTTACGACCACAGATAAATACGCAAGCGCACGGAATACCGCTATAGCACTTCACGTTCGGGTGACCCCAAAAGGATATCGAACTCCGGGAACGTGTGTAATCTACCTAAGGCTAAGACGATCCAAGGACAACAACTGATGATAGGTAGGCTAGGCTAGAGAGGTCTTTCTATGGGTTTTAATTATCTAAGCTAAGTAAAGGTAATTCCCTATCTATTGCTTCGGGCACCGACCCCTGCTGGTCTGCCAGCGTGGTTTCGGCTATAGCTCTATAATGTATCCGAACGTGGAGGATTACTAGGACGGGATTCAGGGCTATCACCACCTGTCGCCTACCTCTGGCAAATCCGTGGGATACACAACAAACAAAGGTAATCTCTAACCAAGACACCACGCCTAAGTTGTCAATTATTACTCTAATACTTGCGCAAGAACTTCCTTCTCTATCCGGAGTACTAGTACTAGAGCACTTAGTATGAATACTAAACAATGAACCCGCAAAGATGGAAATCTATCTTACTTAGACAAAGTAAATAAATAACATAAGAAAGGAACACGGATGCTTACTTAATAGAAGAAGTTTCTTCGCACCCGGAGTAGAGTGTACCGACAACTCCGGTACTCCTCCAGCGGTAGAAGTCGGATGAGCGCCAAACTTCCAGGCACTCCTCCAGAGCTTCCCCTCACTCTCTACCTTAATCTAATGTACAAAAGATACAATAGAGCCTCTTATAATTCAGCTCAAAGTTGTGTGTTGGAAATGAGAGTGAGCTCCTCCTTTTATAGGTAGGTATGACGGTTATAGCCTATGCGAAATGACCAAACTACCCCGGAACCGCCATCAGGAAAGTAATTAGGGCCGTCCATGTCGAATCTCGCGATCAACGGCCTCAGGAGTGGTTCGGCCGAACCCGGGAGGGCTCCGTTGGACCCTTTTTCCTTGTGGACACTAATTTTGAGGCCCTCAGCCCATTGGCATGATGGTTGGGCCCATTTGGAGTTGTTTAATTGACTTATGGGGCCTCCAATCCGTGTAACTGTGTCCTGAATGCGCGGAGGTGCAGTTTATCGCTTGACGGATGTGTTTTCTTCTCAAAATACATGCATACACATATTTCACCAACTCTAGTGGAAATGATTAGTAATAATACCTACCACTAAGTTGGATACCATGTTTTATTTAATTATATGCAGGTATTGACGGTCAGATATTATGATTTAAGGACCGTCAACAACGCCGGCGGGTGTACTTTGGTAGGAAAATTCTCTACTTTTGTATATATGTGCCCCCCTAATTTTGCAATGATGAAGCCATTGATAAAATTATAATTTGGACTAAGGGCGATATATTAAATATCGGACATCATACATCGGCAGAACACAACGGATTATGATAATAAAACAACTAAGGGCGATATAACTAAATCGGCCATCATACATCGACAAAACACAACCGATTATGAATAAGAAAACAACTAAGGGCGATATAACTATATCGGCCATCATACATCAGCAAAACACAACCGATTATGAATAAGAAAACAACTAAGGGCGATATAACTATATCGGCCATCATACATCAGCGAAACACAACCGATTATGAATAAGAAAACAACTAAGGGCGATATAACTATATCGACCATCTCAAGGCGATGTAAACACATCGGCTATCATGTATCGGCAACACCCAGCCGATCATGCATTAACCCAAACACTTTGGTAATATTTCTTCAAGTACTTGCCATTGAGTGCTCGTCCATAAACTTCTCCATCAAGTCCTTGCAACATATAAGCTCCTTTGGACACAACCTTATGGATTTGAAATGGTCCTTCCCAATTCGGTGACCACTTGCCGAATTTGTTATCTCGAGTTCCTATCGGCAAGATCAACTTCCAAACAAATTCTCCTTCAGAAAAAGACTTAGGGACTACCTTCTTGTTATAATGCTGAGCAACCCTTTCCTTATCCTTAGTAACTTTTGCGAGAGCTCTCAATCTGGATTGGACCAGATCTTCCCTTTCATCGTCCATGAGATTGTAATATTCATCGGCTGTCAATTCGTTTTGTAATTCTGTTCTTCTTGAGCCGATTCTAACTTCCCATGGTAAAACTGCCTCATGTCCATAAACAAGCTTATAAGGAGGAACTTGAATTGATCCATGACAAGCCATCCGATAAGACCACAATGCTTCGGCCAACCTAGTATGCCATTGCCGAGGATAATCAGAAATCTTCCTCTTAATGAGCTTGATCAAACTCTTGTTAGATGCCTTGGCTTGCTCATTAGCTTGTGCATAATATGGCGAAGAATTCAACAATTTGATACACATGCTATCGGCAAACTGAACAAACTCATCGAACATGAAGATCGAGCCCTGATCGGTTGTAATGGTCTGAGGAATACCAAACCGGTAAATAATATGCTCTTGAACGAATTGTATAGCATCCCCTGAATCAACTTTCTTCAAAGGAATCGCTTCTACCCACTTGGTAAAGTAATCGATTGCCACCAATATAAACTTATGTCCCTTGCTTGAAGGTGGATTAATCATACGGATCATATCAATTCCCGTACCTCTGAATGGCCATGGCTTGATAATAGGATTCATAGCCGACGTCGATGCTCGCTAAATTGCTCCAAACTTTTGACAATCTTGACATCCTTTATAATATCTGAAGCAATCTTCCAACACTGTCGGCCAAAAATATCCTGCCCGCCGAAGCAACCACTTCATCTTATGAGCCGATTGATGAGTTCCACAAATTCCTTCATGTACCTCGCCTATCGCAACCTTGGCTTGATCAGCACTCAAACATTTAAGCAGCACCCTATCAATCGTCCGATAATATAACTCATCATCCAACAAGGTGTATTTCAAAGCTTTATAGCACAACTTCCGAGAAGCCGATTGAGATGGATTCTGCAAATATTCAAAAACATCATATCTCCAATCATCGGCTGATATAGTAGCGATTTCCACCTTGACATCCTTCGTCATCGGCTTGTACCCCGATGCTTCCTGAGCCAAATCATTAGCTTCTATATTTTGCTCTCGAGACACATGTTTCAAAGTTACTAGCCGAAATCCATCCATCAATTCTCGGCACTTTTCATTGTAAACCATCAACGTATCATTTTTGCATTCATACTCTCCTGCCTATTAACTGATCACCAACAGCATCGGCTTCAACTTCCCTGAGCAACTGCAATCCTTTGAGAACCGCTTCATATTCAGCCTAATTGTTAGTTGCATAAGGCTTAATAGTATAGGCAAACTCGAAACTTGCCCCCCGAGGAGAAATTATAACTAAGCCGATACCACAACCGTGAGTGCACACTGATCCATCGAAAAACAATGTCCAAGGCACAATATCGATCGAGCCGATTGAGTCATCACGATGATCTACAATAAAATCGGCTATAGCTTGTCCCTTGATCTCCTTCGGAGACTCATACCGCAGATCAAACTCCGTTAAAGCAAATATCCACTTTCCAACCCTTCCTTTCAAAATCGGAGCCGATAACATGTATTTAACCACATCGGCTTTGCATATCACAGTGCATTCATTGGACAATAGATAATGCCTTAACTTCGTGCAAAAGAAATATAAACACAAACACAACTTCTCCACAGGAGAATACCTTGTTTCTGCATCCAAAAGCCTGTGGCTTAAATGAAATACGGCTCTCTCTTTCCCCTCAAGCTCCAGAATCAAAACTGAGCCAATCGACTTCTCACCGGCCGATAGATATAATCTGAAAGGTATCCAATTCTGTGGAGGGATTAAAACTAGAGGAGAACTAAGATACTCTTTAATGTTATCCAAAGCCTTCTGTTGCTTTGCCCCCCAGGTGAATTCTTGATCGGCTTTCAATCTCAACAACGGCGTAAAAGGTTCTAACCTTCCAGACAAATTAGAAATAAACCTCCTAACAAAATTTATCTTGCCGATCAACTCCTGCAACTTCTTCTTGTCCTCTGGTGGTTGAATCTTCTTGATTGCATTAATGCTCCTTTGAGTCACCTCGATCCCCCTCTCATGAACAAGAAAACCCAAAAACTGGCCAGCCGATATGCCAAAAGCACATTTTGTCGGATTCATTTTCAGGCCATATTTTCTAGTTCTCTCAAAAACCTTCCTCAAATCGGCTATGTGATTCTCTATTTCCTTTGATTTAACAACCACATCATCAATATAAACTTTAACCAACCAGCCAATCAAATCATGGAATATGTAATTCAGGGCCCTCTGATATGTAGCTCCAGCGCTCTTCAGACCAAAAGTCATTACAACCCACTCGAACAAGCCGATTGCACTAGGGCACCTGAAAGCTATCTTATAAATATCCTCTTCTGCCATAAAGATTTGATTATATCCTGCATTGCCATCCATAAAACTTAATATATTATGCCCCGAAGCAGCATCAACCAACTGATCGGCTACTGGCATTGGGTACTCGTCCTTCAGGGTAGCTTTGTTTAGATCACGAAAGTCAATGCACACCCTGACTATGCCATTTTTCTAGATAACTGGAACTATATTGGAAACCCACTCAGCATATCGGCATGGATGAATAAAACCAGCATCATATAAACGTGCAACCTCAGCCTTGACAGCCTCAAGCATATCGGCTTTGCACCTCCTCGGTGGTTGCTGGTATGGTCTAACCCCGGTTTTGATAGGAAGCCGATGTTCAACAATCGATCGGCTGAGTCCTGGCATCTCATAATACTCCCAAGGAAAGCAATCTCTATATTCTTTTAAAAGCTCTATCAACCTGGTTCTAAATTCTGGAGATAAATTCTTACTGATAAATGTCGGTCTTGGTCTATCACCTGGACCTATATCAATTTCTTCCAAATCATCAGCCGACATGAAACCTTGTCCTTGCTTGTCATCAAGATCATCTACTGTGTCCTTGGTGTAGACGTTTGAACCCTCCACGACGCCCTCAAAATAATATTTTGGGCTCTCCATCTTCAATTGGTTGTATATCACAATCGGACACTCTTAGAAATTCTCCATCCCAAACTTTCCCAGACAGGCAATCAATACCATCCATCTCCCAACGAGCCAAATCGGCACTGGCTGATGTGCACTAGGGTTCCCGATCTTCCGAAAGGTTCTGATAAACAACGATTTGGGCGGAGTCGCGACACAAATCGATCCGGCTTCTTGAACGCGTACGCTCTTGAGCCCCGCAATCACAGCACCACGTCTCCTCTGGTTATCACCCGTGCCGAAACGCGGATGACCTCGCCGAGAAGGCTAATCCCTGTTTGCCAATCGAAGAACACAAACAAGAACAAGATAGAAAACAACCAAAATTGCAAATGAATGATTAAGCTCACGAGTTGGGGTCTTACAAACCGATCTAGCGGCGAAACTATTCTCGACAGATTAATCTAAGCAAAACCCAAAAACCTAAAGATGGCGGCGGGTACTGATATAGAGAGTTTAGGGTCGTGCAATCCCTTCTCGACGCAACCCTAATGGGTTCCAACACGATACACGGGCCAAAGGCCCAAATACGGTGACGCAGCACCGGAACAGATTCTGGACATCAACTTGTTCGGTCAATTCCCATTGACTCGGAAAGAATTTGGACGTGGAACCAAAACCATTGGAAATGTTATCTTCTTAGCTTTCCATACATATAAAGAACGCCCCAATCCGAGCACGTATGCGACCTGGGCGCCCCTTTTAGTGCAGACTGGTCCTGGACTCCGAATTGCACCCGACGTCGACTTGATTTGGGCCTCCACCTTGACTTGGACGTCCTCGATGATCCTCCATGGCTCTAAGTCCTTCTCCAAGTGTCTCCTTATCTCCTCCATTGTTCCTAATCACAATATAATCATTAGGTAGCAATCTATTCTCGAATTCATACAAAGAAGAATATAGGAACGAGCTCACCTCTAAATTTAATTGTCGCGCACAAGCTCTTGTTATCGGTCCTTGAATGACCGTTGGAGGATTGTTGTGTGTATCCGAATTAGTGATGTCCGCATCACTGGCAACGTTAACTGACCTATCGGCCGGCATGATCTCAATCTTGTCGCCTTACCATTGAATCAAGCACTGATGCATGGTCGAAGGAATACAACAATTGGCATGAATCCAATCCCTTCCTAGCAACAGGCTATCAGCTCTACATTCAAAAATCTCTTATTCGCCGATGGATTGCCACCAAAATCTTTGAGAACCATATTCGTCTTGTTGAGATCCTCTGAATTTTTGCCCAACTTTCTAAATGTAGCATATAACATCAAATTCACAGCAGCCCCACCATCGACCGTCATCTTAGACATCATCTTCCCATTGACATAACCGTTAATGTACAATGGCTTGAGATGTCGATTCTCTGTCCCATCCGGTTTCTCAAAAACTGCCTGCTCTGGCGACAAAATCAATCTAGCAGAGGCTTCTTGAACTTCATCCACATCGGCTTGTTTGGCTCCAAATTCCGCAGGTAACATGAAAACCATATTTACCGATGCAATTACAACACTTTTCCCTTTGGCCAACCTATTTGCTTTGTCAGCTTCAACCTCATCGGCTATTGGAACTTGGCTTTTAACACGCCACTCTTGCTTGGGCTTTGCTTTCTTGAGCCGATGATTGATTTCCTCCTCCACCTCTTGAAAGCGTTCCTTGTTCATCAATCTCCGAACCCTCATCTTCTGATTCTTTGTGAAAATACCAGGACACCATTGAGTCATCACACCCTCATCGTCATCTTGATTATGGACTTGGTTTACTGTGCCCAACCTCTGATGAACAGGAACCCTTGTTTGCCTCAGCCGATTACTTCTATTGTAAGATCGGCTTGAACTTTCTGCAATATCACTGCATCCAGGGCAATCTTCTATCGATGGCAGCCTCATACCTTCATTCCAACAAAATCTGAAAAACTCACAGTCCCAATGAGGATAAAAACCACCATCATCTTCCTCATAACACCTCTCTTGCTGTTTGTCATATTTCCTCTGATACTTGTTGATAATTCTAGCCGAATTTATCTGAAAGTTTCGATTCTTCCCTACATCGGCTGTCCTCCCAGATGTGTGCACCATGTTAACAGGGAAAGGATTACCATCAACCTTCATCGGCTTCTTTGAATCATCAAATTTGATCTTTCCCCCTTCAATGGCCACCTGGATCTGTTGTCTAAACACTTTGCAGTCATTAGTAGAATGAGAACCAGAATTACGCCATTTGCAATACCTCCTTTTGCCTAGCTCCTCAACCGATGGGATTATATGACCAGCAGGAAGTTGAATTTGTTTCTCCGGAAGCAACAAATCGAAAATCTTGTCAGCCTTGGTGATATCAAAATCAAATCTTTCTTCTTTTCCAGAATTTCTCCCTCATGGGCAAGGCACAACCTTCTTGCTCCTGACCAACTTGGCTGCTGCTACTTCGGAGTCATCTTCATCATCAGAACCGTACATATAGGGACACACATGATTGATCTTAGCCTCTGCAAATCTTTGTTCATGCAGAGTCACTTTTTGTGCAAGATGACACAAACTTTCAAACTCTTGAGATGAGAATTTTTCTTTGATCGGAGCTATCAGACCCTGAAAAGCCAAATCGGCTAGCTGAGAATCGGTCAGAGCCAAACTATAGCACCTATTCCTCATCTCTCTGAATCTTTAAATGTAATCCTGCACAGGTTCATCATGCCTTTGTCTGATTGCTGTTAGGTCAGATAATTTCATCTCATGGATACCACTATAGAAGTAGCTATGAAATTGTTTCTCCAAATTGGCCCAACTATTGACAGAGTTGTATGGCAAAAAAGAAAACCATGTAAATGCCGATCCGGATAGGGACAAAGGAAACAACCTAACTCTCAAGGCGTCAACAGCCGATGCCTCACCACATTGAGCTAAGAATCGGCTGACATGTTCATAAGTTGAAATATTGTCTTACCCTGAAAATTTTGAGAAGTCTGGCACCTTGTATCGGCCAGGCAATGGAACCCTTTCAAACCACTCAGGGTATGGATGCCGATACAAGTTTCCAATGTCCTTTGGCTTGCGCCCAAACTGCTCCCTCATCACATCTGCAATCATATCGGCCCAAGGTCTCTGTTGAGGTACTCCTTGCACTTGCTGTCACATCGGCTCGAATTGATTAAACTGAGGAGCAAATTAGGGCTGAGGTGATCCTCCTTGTTGATACTGGACATGGGGTGAAGGAGGCTTGTACAGAAAGTTCAAATTACCGCCCTGATAATTCTAGAAATTCGGCTGTATATTGCGCACCAAATGTTCAGGAATCACTTGAGGCACAACCGACTGATCTGGTTGCACGTTATGGACCAAGTGCTCAGGAATAACTTGAGTTGCAACGTGCTGCCTTTGCCGATTATCAGGTGTTCTCAATCTAGCCGATGTATTTTGCAAAGCCTGCAGTGGAATCGGCTGAACTATCTGCTGCCTTGGCGGTGTTTGCTGCCTTGGCGGTGTTTGCTGATTTGGCAATGCTAGATCAGCAATCGGTGGATTTGGTAGGAACATAGCGGCAACCTGCTCCTTAGTCATCCGATTGACATTTTGCCCACCATGTTGCGGCTGCTCTCTGGTCAGTAAGCGAGGATTAGTCATTTGCCTTTGTGCCGACGACGGTGTAGCTGGCGCAGGAGCTGAAATTGATGCCGTCGGCTGAACTGGTGGCATATTGAAAGTACCCTGTTGGTTAGCTGTAACCAAAGGCCTATAGTTTGGGAAAACACCACCTGGTAAATAGACTGGCCCCGTAGCTTGATGTTCGGCTATTGTTCCATCAACCAGTGACTTTACCATGTTTGTCAAGGTATTAACTAGGACTCCTGATTGGTTGATCAAAGCATGTTGCACTGCGTAGTCAATCCGATCTTGGAAGTTGTTAAACTGTGGTTGTAGTCCATTGCCATCTGGACCAAGGTCTTCAACCACTCCTTCCTGAAAATCATCACCTTTGTCGCCTGAGCCACCTGCGATGCCTTTATCGCCCGAATCATCTGTACTAACTTTAGTTTTTTGCACCTCACCATCTCTAGAAGAACCTGTTCCAGGGACATCGGCAACTAGCTTCAACTTGTACTTTTGAACAACTCTCCCTTGCCGAGTCTCTGTGAATAAATTCATGAACTGTTGTTGCATATGTTTTATCATCAATTCAAACTCCTTCTTTTGCTCTGGTGATAGCTTATCTTCAGTGGTTGGAATAATATTTCCTTCGTTAACCTCAGACTCATTAGTTCCCGGAAGCTTTGGAATCTTGGATTGAAGATCTGTCGATTTGCCCGTCAACGGCGGAGGTCGCTTTTCTGGTGACATGTTTGTCATGTCCCACTTGTCGTGCCAAAAGCATGATGATGCGAAAACACGAGGCCTAGAAGATCTGCTTAACTTCAGTGGATGTCCAAAAAATCATGCCTTTTGGTTCGTGAGCGTGCCAGTTGATTTGATCCTGCAATCAACAAGAAATAAAGACAAAAAAAACCGTGGTTAAATCCATAAATGATAGCCGATCGGCAAGCTACCGATGACGTATCATTTATCTTTGAGCCGATGTCATATACGAATCGATCGGCAGTCATAATTAAGCATAAAGGAACTAAATCTATTCGATCGGCTGTAGATGTCAATGATATATAATACTTTTGTCGATATATATTTAAATCAAGTGATTAGGATAGATCGGTCGCCATGCCGAGACAGTATAAATCACTTAGATCGAAATATATATTAACGAAAAGATTATAAACATTTATAGCATAGCCGATCAGATAGATCTAGCATGTACCGGCTAATACTCCGATACTACTCTATATTAAGATATTAAAGCAAGTAAAATATATCAAACAAAAGCCTAATATACTTTGTTGTAGTAAGATCTTAACATAAATGGCAGATCTAGCATATCAATTAAGCATGTACTGGATTTTTCACATTTTGGTCCTTTTGAAAAACTTATTTCGCAAATAGACCCCTGAAAAAACTTATCCTAGAAATGGTCCTTTTTGGGGCGCCAGAGTGGCTGGCGCCGTCCTCCTGCCACCGTGGCACACGCGAACCGACGTGGCAGGAGGAGGGCGCCAACATGGATGGCGCTGCCCCAAGGAGGAGGGCGCCAGCACAGATGGCGCCCCCCCTCCCCACCCCTCGCCTCCATTCCTGTTTCTATGTATGGAGTTGCACCGGTGTCATTTTTGTTTTATTTTTTCGGATGTTTTTTCACACTTAGGATCACGATACAACCAACCACAAAAAAATTTAAACTCGAACTACCACTTAGCTAAGTCTGAAAATAGCTAGCATACCACTTAGTCTACTTTGCACCTTCACTAAAATTAGACCATAACTCCTTTTGTAAAATTAGACCATAACTTCTTTAGTAAAACAACATGTTACACATAATGCACTTTATCACTATATGAAATTACTTAATCTAATTCAAAATATAACCACATGAAATGATAGCCATAAGTTACAGTACAGAGAGATGCATTTTTTTATTTTTATTTCATTTTTTGATATTTTTTTCTCACTTAGGAGAACATAGGAACCAACCATATAAAAAATAAACTCAAACGGACAAAATATGTGACTCGTAGAATTTTCCAAAACTCTACCGAAACGGACAAAATATGTTATTTATTAAAAGAGGCGTAACTTTCTCATACGGACTCAGAATCAGGCAAATAATATATCCACGGACATCTACAGAAAAAGTTACATCCGATTTTCCCCCGCTTTGCCGGGTTCGGCGATATTAAAACCTCCAAATTCCGCTTGCAAGATTGTGTTTTCGAGGAGAGAAGTTTTTCGGTAGAGCTTTGGAAAATTCCACAGGCCACGTATTTCGTCCGTTTGAGTTTATTTTTTATATGGTTGGTTCCTATGTTCTCCTAAGTGAGAAAAAAATATCAAAAAATGAAATAAAAATAAAAAAATGCATCTCTCTGTACTGTAACTTATGGCTATCATTTCATGTGGTTATATTTTGAATTAGATTAAGTAATTTCATATAGGCGAGCGGGCCATGCCCCGAGGCAAGGAGCAGCAGCTTGAACTCCGCGAGCCATCCGAGGAAGAACCCGGAGGTGACGCGGAGATGGAGCGCGCGGAACGCGAGCGGGATGACCGGGAGGGCGGCGAGCACCGGCACGAACGCGGCGAGGCGGGGCAGGCCAGGGCGGAGGCGGCGCGCCACGAAGCGAACGTACGACATGGCCGCGGCCACCGCGGCAACGACGGCCACAAGGCTGCGCAGGTCGCCGTCGGCCATCATCGGGGTCCGGTCGATGGGGCGCGACGGAAAGAGCAGATTGGCACGAGACGTTGAGTTGCTGAATTTGCCAATCAACTCGTCAAGTTTTCTTTGATAAATTGGGCGCTCGCCGAGTCGCCGTGGAACAAATTAAGAGCATCCCGGTGATGCAAACCATGGGCCGATAGTACAATCCACTGCTCACTACCGCCCATGTTATCAAGCGAACAAAATGTGCTGCAGTGTTTAACTCCGTTCTCTCACTTGAAAGTGACATATTCTTTCTCCATGGCGTCACCGCCAAATCCAAGTGCCGCCGGTGGATATCACTGTAGTCCGTTGGTAACAGAAAACCAGAGTTATTCGCGATCCAAGTCGCCCTCAACAGAATGGGGTTTGGTCCGAAATCGCTATCCGGCTCATGAAACGCACTACCATCATTCTCAGTTCACATGCTCGGTACCAAAATTATTTAGACAAATTTTATTACAGGATTGTGCGACTTTATGGTTTTAGTTTTTTGAACACTGCAAAAGTTGATCTTTAGCGAGAGATACCTATAAAATGTAGCTATTTGTTATTATACACCATAACCACCAACATATACTCCCTCCATTCAAGTTTGATCAGCATATTTGGTCTATGCACCGAGACCAAGAGGAGAGCACAACTGTAAAACGCATTAGCTCTGTATGGAGATATGGGAGGAAAACAATCAGGGCCGGCCCCGACTTTTTGTGGTCCGGTGCGGAAGAAAAAATGGAGGCCCCCATTCACCATAAAAATACAAGATATTATTTAAAAACTCATTGTCATTAACGAATTTCCACTAATAAGTTTAAAATACAATAAAGCAGTCACGATATACTCGATCGCCGATCGGTCTTATATCTTCCCTCTAAGCCTATCAGGCCTGATACCTAGTATACATATTTTGGAGGCCCAGTACGATCGCACCGTCCGCACTGCCCCAGAGCCAGCCCTGAAATCAATACGTTGGATGTAGATCTAAGGCAAACTCTATGTAAAATTTAAATAATGAGTAAAATTAGAATTACAATTCTGAAATCTAAGGGCCTAAAATTTTACGTTTGGCACAGAGCCTCCAAACAATTCTCCCAGGCCCTGGTTGCACGCGGGATCTTAACAAGCGAACAGACAAACATGCACTGGGATCCCTTCCTTAAAATGGATCCAATACAAACATGTCAGAGGATCAGGACAACATAGGACGAATAGGGGACCCCATGACAGACACCAGTTGTCTGATCCACTCTCTTGCTGGAGGATTCGTAGAGTTGGATTGTGATGGGGAGATGCACCCGTCATATCAAACTACTACTACGCATTCTCTCCGTCCCAAAAAAAAAAAAGACAAAACCTGGTTTCCGTGCCCAACATTTGACCGTCCGTCTTATTAAAAAATTATGAAAAAAATAAAAAAACAAGTCACGCATAAAATATTAACCATGTTTTATCATCTAACAATAATAAAATACGAATTATAAAAAAGTTTCATATAGACGGATAGGTAAATTGGACACGGCTATAGTTTAGCTTCTTTTTTTTTTTTTTTAAAGAGTACTACAGTACGCGCGAGCGGCCGGTCAAAGAAGACCCAAAGCCGAGCGGACGGAGGCGGCCGCCCAGATGCCGGCGTCCCGCACGAACGCGACGACCGCCTCGCTCTCGGCGATCACCACCTTGTCGGCGCCGGGCCTCGTGATCGGCGGAAGAAGAGCCAGAACCCCGTGGACATGACGAGCGCCAGCGTCAGCGCGGTCGCGACGGGGCGCGGCGGCCGCGGCCACCCCTCGCGCGCCGCCCACCACCCCTCCGCCCACGGCGAGCGCCCCGTGCAGCGTGAAGAACGCCGTCGCCTCCCCCGTCGGCGGCCGCAGCGTGATGTAGTAGAACATCAGCTCGTGCATCACGCCCGAGACGAAGAACGCGGCGAGGACCCCCGCCGAGACGCCGGCGGCGCCCTCGCCGACGCGCGCGCGCACGGGCGGGCTGACGCACGGCGGAGCACGCCGGCACCGAGAGGTTCCACCGCCGTCCCAGAAGTCCCGCAGGTGCGCCGACAGGTAGGGCCTCGAACTGCGGCTCCAGATCCATCCCCATCACCGCGCGCACCGCCGCCGCGCGCACGCCAGGACGAGCTCCAGCGCGAGTACACGTGCAGCGAGTAGAGGACGAGCAGGGCGTACGGGTTCATCCGTCCTTGTACCGGTACAGCGACACGATGGCTGCGAGCAGGGCGGCCATCACGCGGAGGTCACGGGGCCAAGGCCGGATCCCGCGGCGTTCTTGGTGGGAACACGCTGCCTGACGGGGAAGGTGGCGATGGAGACGAAAGGCGGGGAGCGGGAGGGACGGGTCGAGCGGCCCTGCCCCGAGGCGAGGAGCAGCAGCTTGAACTCGGCGAGCCAGGCGAGGAAGAACCCTGACATGGCGCGCGGGTGGAGCGCGCGGAAGGCGGAGCGGGAGGAACGGGAGGACGGCGAGCACCGGGACGAACGCGGCGAGGCGGGCAGGCCGGGCGGAGGCGGCGCGCGGCGAAGCGGGCGTACCACATGGCCCGCGTCACCGCGGCGCACACGGCGACGAGGCTGCGCAGGTCGCCGCCGGCCATTGCTCGCCTGTTCCGGGGAGCGAGAGCGACTGGACCGTGGACTGGAGGGATTAGGCTCCTCTGACTTCACACGCGAACGTAGAGGTGCACAGTGAAATGAGTCTGGTGCTATAGTGTGTAACAGGCCCTGCATCGATCGCTGTAGCAACAGTAGAAAACAGTGAAAACACTGTTCTGTTTCACTGCTCACTATTTACTGTAGCATGCTGTAGCTATTGATCTCAATCGTCGGCTGTACATCGGACGCTGAGATCTTGTGAAGTCAGAGGTACTTGCTTCTCTGGCTTTACCCCTAAAGTCAAGGATCTTCAATTCGGACTGGAGAGGAGCGTCGCGCGAGATTGGAAATTTGGGCCTGTTCACTTTGCTGTCATTTTCAACCTTACCAAATTTTGGTAAAGTTGCCAAAAAAGTGCTACATTTTAGTTTGCTACCAAATTTTGGTAACTATATAAGAATCATGTCAAAATTTGGCAAGTTACCAAAATTTAGCAACATATACCAAAATTTGCAAATACCAAAATTTGGTAAGATTTTTTTGGCATCAAGTGAACAGGCCCTTGCCAGTCAAGTTTGGCTATTAAATTCGAGATCAGTACAGTTTGATACCTCGACGAACGTGGCCACTGGTCGTCGCGCGACAAATCGTTCTCCGAACGTTCACCTCTTTCACCAGCACACGTGGCTGAAAAAATGTTGCCAACTACAGTCTGCCTCTGGTCCATGGCCACCTCAATTCGACTGACACTGTCTAATTTACGGCTGCTAACTGACTCAACAACCAGCTGAAAATGATAAGTTCATCCCACAAAAGGAAATAACGCGTGCGTCGATGATCAGGTAATGAAGCAAATACAGCATAACTTTACTGCACCTTCACAAGCAGTACTTTATTGTTAACACAGATATACACTCCCACAGTTTCAAACTTTCAATGGCACAATCGCGTACACCGCGACTTAGAATTTGCAGTTCCTTTGACGAGTTGACGATACCGGTAGTTATTACTACTACAGAAACATGCACACCTGCAAATGTGCAATGGAACGCCGGCAAATCGAGGCACGGTCCGGCGAGTGCCGCTGCGCGGCGGCGCTGGCGTCAGCCGTAGCAGCGGATGGGGTCGTTGCAGCTCTTCTTGGCGGACTGGCCGCCCTTCTCGAGGTAGCGCTGGTGGTACTCCTCGGCGGGGTAGAACCTCGTCGCCGCGGAGGATCTCCGTCACGATCCTCTCCTTCCACTCCTTCTGCTTCTCCGCCAACGAATCCGCGCGCCGCCTCTCCTGCTCCGCCGTGAGTAGTAGATGCCCGACCGGTACTGCGTCCCGACGTCGTTCCCTGCCATAAAACATTGCGCGTGCATAAGTTCGCCGGAGTTAATTAGCAGGGGTAAAAACCAGGACGATATTCTTATTAATTAGTCTCGTGGAAAACTGATACAGCACAGGCTGCACAGCTAGCTGATGAACTCGATAGGCTCAATATATCAGTCTTCACTGACTCATCTCTCAGTTACATAATCTGGCATGAAGTTAAATTTCTTTCCTACGTATGTGTATTGGGTAGAATTACCACCGGTTGCAGTTTTTTATAGTAAGGTCAATATAGTTCATGTCAAAATTCTTTCCACAATCATATCAAATGTGATTCTCATTTTCACACAATGCCAGTAGTTTGATCGCCATTCACACAATGCGCACTAGTTTCTTCTTTCTTTGAAGGACTAGTTCTCACAAAAATAAATCTTAGCGAGTTGAGTTTATCTTTCTCTTCCATCAACCGTAGCTGGGTGAGTACCGTACTGCACCAAGAATGGCGTGAAAAATCTCAACGCAACTAATCACGGATGATGGCCACGTAGGTGTGTTTAAAACCGCATATTTTCTGATCTGTTTAACGGTCCAAAATACTCCCAGTGAGAGACCACAACTTCCGCGGCAGAGCAAAGTCAACACTAAACAAAAAACCGACCAGGTTCACTGAACCTCCTGCGACGCCGCGGAAAAGTCGCCCGCCGCCACGCCACCGCCCGCCGGCACACGCGTGCGCGGCGCCGCGGCGCAGGAGGCATGGCTCCCTAATCCCCCTACTACGAGCGAACGACGCGAAGCGCACCTGTCTGTTGAGCGTGGTGGGGTTGTGCTTGGCCCAGAAGACGTCGAGGAGGACCTCGTAGGGGCAGGCCTTGGGTCGTAGTGCACGCGCACCACCTCGGCGTGCCCCGTGCCGCCGCCGCAGACGTCGCGGTAGTCGGCTCGTGGCGGTGGCCCTGCGAGTAGCCCACCTCCGTGCGCGCCACGCCCGCGGAGACGCTGGTACGTCAGCTCCACGCTCCAGAAGCACCCGCCGCGAACTGCGCCAGCTCAAGGCCCTCGCCGCCGGACGCCGCGTCGGCGTCCGGGCCCAGGGCGGGGTTCGCCGCGCCGGGGTTGGAGTCGGACATGGCGATGGGCGGGGGGAGTCGCGGGCGCGGGCGGTGGCCGATCTGGCGATCTTGGTTAGGGATTGAGGTGGTGGACTTTTCCCAAGCCTAATTCACCGGAGGGGATTTTAAAGTCTACCAAAATGATATGCTAGCTCCAACTGAATGGTTGAAATTTGAGACGTGCATATATAATGTAGGATCGTAAATGGCCTTTCCCACCCCAAAAGCTAGCCATTGAGGTGAGGGGCTCCCCCACTTATATCTTAGGTCATTTGCCCTTCCACAACCAATGTGGGACTATTCAACAATCTCTCCCTTCACACATTGGTGTCCCTCAGCCCTTCACCGCCCCTTCACTGTATCCGGGCCCCCACCGGCCCACGGTCCATCAGGTATATGGGCCCCGCAGGCACCCACGGTCCATCAGGCCTTCACACACGTGTCCATCGGGCCAGAGATGTTAACCTAGCCAGACTCTAATACCAATTGTAGGATCGTAAATGGTCTTTCCCACCCCAAAAGCTAGCCAACTCCTCGATGATGTTTGTACCAACGACATATCTTCCTGGAGGCGATGACACGACGCTCTTTTTACATTTGTGCTAAGCGGTGGAATCTTCCGAATGAAAACCTTGTACTCTACATGTCTGGAATAGCAATTGTGATATTCAAGATGTCATAATCTTCTTGAAGGCGTTGCATTGGAAACTTTGATGGTGCGGTGTTCTAGACTTCTAGTGGCATTGTGCCTGTTCGATCGAGTTTGATGGTAATTGTGGTGGTAGAATAATCCCCGACATTGTTTCATGCTTTGTCGACACCGGTTCGTCAACATTGATGTGAGCGAAATTCGATCAACAAAGGATCGACCACATGTTTTGAACATTCTGCTTTTGTGGTTTGAGAAAAGCAAAAAGACTACGTACAACGTGTAAGCCATTGATAGAAACAATGGTTCTACATATCTCTGAGAACAACTACAGAGGGATATTTATGGCTTTAAGTGGTATTTCTTAGTTTTTTTTTGTTTTTAATTAAGTTATAATTTGGTAACTTCACAGTTGGTTGTAGCTTCTCTGGAACAAAGACTGAAATAAATTTTACTACTATTATAAAAGGATATCATGGTGTGCACATAATGTATTTTTAAGACTCTCTTGTTCATTGGATTTGATAAAGCGGACTAACATCTCATTTTGAGAAAAGTAGGATTTTGCGTGTTCACGAATTGGGTCGATGTATGAACGTACACAAAATTCTGCGACCAAAGGGAAGCTTTATCCGTTTTTTTTACAAATTGACCCTTTTCAAAAACTTATTTCGAAACTAGCCTCTACCAAAAACTTCAACTAAAAATAGGCCGTCGGCTCAGCGCCAACCACGATGGCGCTGAGATATAACGTCCCAGCGCCAATAACTTTGGCGCTGAGACCGCGTCCGAGGTGGCACGAAGTCGCCACGTCAGGGGAGCTCAGCGCCATAGTAGTTGGCGCTGACCTCTGTACCAACTATAACTTATGCACAGAACTAGTAAGCAACAAAGGATTGCTAGCCTGCTGGTAGCGTATGCTTTTTCTCTACGTGAAGGTACTGAGTTCGAATCACAGTTCCCACACCCATTACCATACTTTCTTCCCTTTTTTTTTCAACTCTACCTTGTTATATTGTTTTTCTTTTAAAATATCATATGTTTTGTTATTTTACTTTAAATTTGGGCAAAAAATTGTGAAGTTATATTATGATATTAATCATAATTTAGCTCACTAGCTAAAATTTTTTTTTCAACTCTACCTTGTTATATTGTTTTTCTTTTAAAATATCATATGTTTTGTTATTTTACTTTAAATTTGGGCAAAAAATTGTGAAGTTATATTATGATATTAATCATAATTTAGCTCACTAGCTAAAAATTTGTGATTTTTTTTAACTTGGAAGGACCACACATTTGCCTTTATTTTTTTAAAAAAACGCCCGGGAGCCGCTGGTACGTCAGCTCCACGCTCCAGAAGCACCCCGCCGCGAACTGCGCCAGCTCAAGGCCCTCGCCGCCGGACGCCGCGTCGGCGTCCGGCCCCAGGGCGGGGTTCGCCGCCGCGCCGCCGTCGGCGCCGGTATCGTTCGACATATGGGCGATGGTCGGTGGGGGTCGCGACCGATCTGGCGCTAGTGGTTCGGGATTGGGGTTGGACTAAGCAGTGATCGATCGATCGAATGGGTCCTGGACTCCTGGTTTCCGGGGTTTTATAAACAAGTCGTGCAAAGTGGATGATTGGAACCTGGAACCTGCATTGGATCTTGGCCCTCCCACAAAAATATACGTGCACCATTGTATAATTGACCTGAAAAGTTTCATGTCAAGATCTAAGGAAGACAAAATCAAGTCAACTCTTTGGGGAAAAGGAGCTTGGATGAAGATGTAGTATCGTAATATCATATCATTGACATGAAAATTTTCAAGTCAAGATCTTTCACTAAAAAAGATCAGAGCGTAGAAAAACAAATCGATCAAGCGGCAAAGATGTCAGTAGAATCTTAAGGCCTTATTTAGTTCCTAAATATTTTTTTTTCCAAAAACGTCATATTAAATATTTGTACACATGTATCAAGCATTAAAATAGATAAATGAAAAAACTAATTGCACAGTTTTCATGGAAATTGCGAGACGAATCTTTTGAACCTAATTAGTCCATGATTAGCCATAAGTGGTACAGTAACCCACATGTGCTAATGATGGTTTAATTAGGCTTAAAAGATTTATCTCGCGGTTTCCAAGCGAGTTATGAAATTAGTTTTTTTTATTTGTATCAGAAAACCCCTTTCGATATCCGGTCGAACGTTTGATGTGATTTTCAAAATTTTTCTTTTCCCAAGTAAACAAGGCCTAACTCCGATCACTTTGCTCCCGACTCTCGTTAGCTAGCGGCACGGCCAACCTTGAATTGAAGCGAAGCGGACAATGTGGTTGCATCAGCAATTTGCGGTTGCAGACTTGCAGTGTCTCAAGTCCAAGAGCAGTAATGTCGCAGGGGTCCGCCGGTTAGACGTCCGCATAGTTCGGAATAAGTTCATCTGAGGTCCCTTAACTTGTCAACGAATCCGATTTTCGTCCCTCAACCGGAAAACCAGACACAACGGGTCCCTCAACTATCAAAACCGGTGCAGATGAGGTCCCTCGGCGGTTTTGAGGGCGGTTTTGGCTGACGTGGCGCCTACGTGGCTAATTTGACCCAGTCTTCATCTGACGTGGCACTGACGTGGCGTTTACGTGTCAATTTGATTTGGAAAAATAATAAACACCGTGGGACCCACCTGTCAGTTCCACACATAAAATTAATTTAAAAAATTGGGCCCGCGTGGGCCCCACATGCTGCTTCTTCTTCCTCCTCCTCTCTCTCCTCATCTACCCTCTCCTCTCTCAAACTTTGAAAAGAAAATTGAAAGAGCAAGTTGGAAAAACATGGGGGGAATGACTCGAACCCGCGACCACATTCATGCATGCCTCAAAAACCTGCCACTAGGCTAAGCCTTGGATGCTGTTTGGAATCTCTTCCGCCTTATGTATCCTAATCCTCGATCAGCGCCAGCCTGGCTGGCGCTGAGCTCTGTTGACGTGGCAATTTCGGGCCACCTCGGAAACGATCTCCGCGCCAATAACCTTGGCGCTGAGACGTTATATCTCAGCGCCAATGTAAATGGCGCTGAAGTCACGGCTTATTTTTTAAATTAGTTTTAGACACGGGTTATTTTTGAAATAGGTTTTGTAAAAGGGTCAATTTATCAAAATTTCGGAAGCTTTATTCTTGCAACATAGTAGTACTTTCACTCTCGTAGTCTGGTACGATTAATAATGGAGTTATTCCGCAGCGTAGCTGCTTCAGGTTCCATGACGTACGATAGTTATTTATTGAATTAATATTTAACATGCACATCCCAGCACACGTGCACGGCGACGGTGGTGGCGTACGTTAGCCGTAGCGGCGGATGGGGTCGGTGCAGCTCTTCTGGGCGGACTGGCCGCCCTTCTCGAGGTAGCGCTGGTGGTACTCCTCGGCGGGGTAGAACCTCGTCGCCGGGAGGATCTCCGTCACGATCTTCTCCTTCCACTCCTCCTGCTTCGCCTCCAGCGACTCCCGCGCCACCCTCTCCTGCTCCGCCGTGTAGTAGTATATCCCCGACCGATACTGCGTCCCGGCTTCGTCTCCCTTCGTGCATATATATGTTCGCCGGAGTTAGCGGAGATGAAAAATTAATGGACGGGTATAAGCTAGTTAGAACGAACATGGTACATATATATATACCTGTCTGATGAGCGTGGTGGGCCTGTGCTTGGCCCAGAAGACGTCGAGGAGGACGGCGTAGGGGCAGGCCTTGGGGTCGTAGTGCACGCGCACCACCTCGGCGTGTCCCGTGCCCTGGCCGCAGACGTCGTCGTAGGTCGGCTCGTGGTGGTGCCCCTGCGAGAAGCCCACCTCCGTGCGCGCCACGCCCGGGAGCCGCTGGTACGTCAGCTCCACGCTCCAGAAGCACCCCGCCGCGAACTGCGCCAGCTCAAGGCCCTCGCCGCCGGACGCCGCGTCGGCGTCCGGCCCCAGGGCGGGGTTCGCCGCCGCGCCGCCGTCGGCGCCGGTATCGTTCGACATATGGGCGATGGTCGGTGGGGGTCGCGACCGATCTGGCGCTAGTGGTTCGGGATTGGGGTTGGACTAAGCAGTGATCGATCGATCGAATGGGCGGTCCCAATGGTTATACTTGGCAGAATTCTGGTATAACACTTCTTATCATTCCACATTGAACAAGTCCCCATTTGAAGTCCTGTATGGCTATAAACCTAGTCACTTTGGCATCAGCCTCAATGACTGTGCCATACCAGATGTGTCTCAATGGTTGCAGCAGCGCAAATTTATGCAACAACTGCTTCAACAGCATCTGAACAGAGCTCAGCAACAAATGAAACACTTGGCAGATAAGAAGAGGAGTTTCAGGGAATTTCAAGTTGGTGATTGGGTTTACCTCAAACTTCAACCTTATGTCCAAACATCAGTTTCTACTAGAGCCAACCACAAGTTGTCTTTTCGTTATTTTGGACCTTTTCAAATCTCTGCCAGAGTGGGCTCAGTAGCTTATAAACTGCAATTACCTGCTTCCAGTCACATACATCCAGTATTCCATGTCTCACAATTGAAAGCAGCCTAGGGATTCTCTCATTCAGTGCACTCTAATCAACCTCCTGATCTGAATCATTTTCAGATTCCTCACCAGTTTCTTGATTATAGAGTGACTAAAAGGGGTAACACTCCCATTACTCAATTGCTAACTCAATGGACAGGTTGTGATGCATCTGCAGCTACATAGGAGGACATGGAGGACTTGCAGTCAAGATTTCCTTAGGCACCGGCTTGGGGGCAAGCCGGTTTCCAAGAATGGGGGCTTGTCAGGCATCCATCTCCTCCAAGAGCAAGAGAAGATACAGAAGAGATGATACAAGAAGGAGCAGAGGAGGAAGAGGTGCTGGAGCCTGACGACAAGGAAGCTGGTGCCCAGGAGCAAGGAGGAAAACCAGACTTCAAGACCAAGAAGAAGCAAGTACCAGTCCAGCTTGGGCCAAGAGCAAGGAGGCCCAATCCACGCTACAAGGGGGACCAATGGGTCCAGTAAACAACCAGCTGGCATGAGCTGTCTGAGAGAGAGAGATCAGCCGAAACTATGTAATATAAACGTCAACGAAGAACAAGTAGAAGTTGGCTAAGTACTGGAATATGCGCGGTGGCGTAGGCGGCGGCGGCTCGATCCTTCTGGGTTGAGAAATCTTGTATGCGCAATTCGTGATTAATTCCAGTTCCTGAGAGATAATCGTTGGGAGTTCCTAACAATAGGTAGAGAGGAAAAGGAAGAAGAAGATGGGTGAGGATGACATGTGGGGCCCACGTGGACCCCACCATTTTTAATTAATTTGGGTGTTAAACTGACATGTCGGTCTCACGGGTTTATTATTTTTCCGAATCGAATTGCCACGTAAGCCCACGCCAGTGCCACGTCAGACAAAGACCGAGTCAAATTAGCCACGTCAGCCAAAACCGCCCTCAAAACCGCCGAGGGATCTCATCTGCACCGGTTTTGATAGTTGAGGTACCTCTTGTGTCTGGTTTTTCAGTTGAGGGACGAAAATCGGATTCGATGACAAGTTAAGGGACCTCAGATGAACTTATTCCGCATAGTTCGATTCGTGCAAGTCCGGCCCATAGCCCAACGAGTCAGTGTACGCACGTACAGCTTTTGGGCCTAGTTTTAGGCCTAGACTCCAGAGGCAGAATTAAACAGGATCAAGGGCTTTCTCCCGGAAGGCTTTTTTAGCTTTCCTGCAAAGTGCCTGCCTCTCAGCGGATGACATATGCTGATATCCACTGTGAGGTTGAGGTACAACGGAGCCATCGAACAAAGGCTTCCGGGAGAAAGTAATTTATGAATAAAATTTTTATATATGTGTTCTTAACGATCTAAAAACAAAGGCTGAAAAATAAAATTCGATGAAAAAAATCTCAAAATCAGCTCCAAATTTAAGGATGAAAATTCAAATTCTGACTGATAAGCATAAGCCGATCTAAAAGCAAAGACTGAAAAATAAAATTCAATGAGAAAACTTCAGAATCAGCTCCAAATTTAAGAATGAAAATTCAAATTTTGGCTGATAAACATAAGTGAAAAAAATGAAGCCCTAGTACCGTCGTCGCTGCCTCCCTCACTCGACGCGGAAAACACCAATTTTGGTCGTTAACACTCTCCCCCTCACTTCATTTCAGCGACGGCACAAGCTGTGTTTTTAGAAGGATATGTTTTACCCGACTTCTATATCCAACCAGATATATGCAGCCTTTTTAAATTGGTAACTTAGCCCCTCAAATAACTTAACTTGAAATTCGCTCATATGGAAATTTGAACTTGGAACCTTGGGATACTACTCATATCACTGCGACCACTAGGCTACATGCCCTTTCACACGGCACAAGTTGTTATATCTCAATTGTACAACCTATCAAGTGATGAGTGTCATGATCTTGGGTCATCATAAATAGGAGATAGGTGAAAAAGTATTGTTTTCCCCGCCTATTCTAAAAATGAGATGAGCTCGAATTGTAAACTCAAACACCTGGTATGGTATTTTACTATTAATCAATATAGTCTTGGAAGGTACACGTGAAGTTACAATTTTACCCTGTGGATTCACAGGAAATTTGAACATTTATCTAGCCCCCTGAAACTTCCGGTGCCAGTTTAGAAGAGTGCTTGAAACATTCCCCGTGGTATCTTCCTCGGAATATATTTTGCTTGACGTGTTAATTTTAAAGTTTCATCTGCCCTAATCGAATAATACTTTCCTCTTACAGTAGGCCCAAATATTTCTTTTTAGACGCATGTCATTTAGTATTTACTCTAACAGTGTGTTTGGATAATGGGATAAGAGTAGTGGGATTGTGATAGGGAAATGGATGAAGGGCTAGGATGAAATGAGGGAGGAATAATGGATGGCTAGGATTAGAAGAAACTCTTTGGTGGGTGGGAAATTATTTCCCCAACCCATTAGCCAAACAGGCCCTAAATATTTGTCATAAGTAAAATCCTATTTGGTTGGTGAGTACACAGCCAAATGTATTTGCTCTAAGCCCGTAAGTAATACTACTAGCATCTTTATGGTGGGTGAGTGAAAAAGTATTCGAAGCAGAGGACAGACCAATCCAGATTATATGCAGTACTGCTGGTGCAATACTGTGAGTTAGTGTAGTACTGCAGAGTACTCTCACTCGAGGAGAGACGCCCCCACGGCCCCACTGTTGTACAGCAGTATAGGCTGTGTTTAGATCCAAAGTTTACATCTAAACTTCTAACTTTTTCCATCACATCATCCTGTCATACACACATAAACTTTTAATCACATCGTTCTAATTTTCAACCAAACTTCCTACTTCACCGTTAACTAAACACAGGCGTAGAGGAGTACTACTACACATGAGACACGACGGGCAAACAGCAGATTCAACAGCGGTACACGTGCGACGCATGAGCTGCTGACATGTTGCCATCCCACAGATGACAGACCCCCAGAGTTGTTGAGTCCTCGATACCAACAAGGCAACAACGACCACATATCGCGCCCATTCCCCCTGGTCCAGGTCCGTCCAGGCTCCTCCAGCTTAGCTGGGTCGCGCAACCGAATGCAGCCATGCGCAGATCGATCGATCAGCCGATGTGTATGTCAGTATGTGTGCAGTCGTGCAGCGTTCCATGCATGCGCCCATGCCACCAGCATGCGCAATACGGGAACTCCACTCGGATCTCTCCCTTCTCCCCCGAGACGAAACGGAAATTAATTTCTCCTTGTGCGTGCGGCCGCGAAACGACACGGTTCACGCATACATGTACAGGCGTTAGGACTTAGGCATACGCATGACACATCTCCCTCCAAGCTGGCAATCGAATTAGTATTTCTTTTTTTCGTTTGTGCGCAGATGAGATCTAGCGAGTTCTGCTTCGTGCGTCTGCCGGTGACAGATCAAATCACGTGTACACACACCTAGGCAGGCGGCGAACCTGAACATCCTCGTCATCGTTCAATCTTCGGCTCCTCTTCGTCACCAACTCACCGTCTTTTTGTCATGTCTCCCACAGGAGAATAACCAGTTCGCCTCTCCATGTCTAAATAGCGAGCGATGTGCTCGATCGTCTGCTCGACAACGACGTATTTTACAAGCCGATAGCGATATAGACTGTGTTTAGTTCTATTTTTTTTTCAAACATGTAACTTTTTCATCACATCAAAACTTTCCTACACATATAAGGGCCTGTTCACTTTGATGCCAAAAAAAACCTTACCAAATTTTGGCATTGCCAAATTTTGGTGTAGTTGCCAAAATTTTAGCAAAATTGCCAAAATTTTGACAAGATTTCTTGTATAGTTACATAATTTGGTAGCAAACTTAGCAAACTAAATGTAGCCACTTTTTTGGCAACTTTACCAAAATTTGGTAAGGTTAAAAATTGCATCAAAATGAACAGGCCCTAAATTTTTAATTTTTTCGTGACATCGTTTTAATTTCAACCAAATTTTAAATTTTAGCGTGAAATAAACAAACACATAATACCCGTCGCCTTGGCTTTGGAAGAGAGCGTACGTAAAGCTTCCAGTGAATCTAGCCATCACTGATTAACCGCACCAGCTGACACCCTGAGAGTCACTTGCGTCTCGTGTTGTCTCTTGCACAAACGGCTTCGAACACCTCAGAGAAAATATCACAGAAGAAAAAAAAAAAATCTGTGAAGGAGAAGGCAACACTATCACGCAGTACATCACCTTGTCCTCTCTCGATGATACCCAATTGCAACTTGCGACAGTGCTCCGACATTGACGTGAACGGTGCACCAAGACCGAACGTACCAGGACTACACAGTACTACTGCCCGTGCAAGCAAACCTACCTATGTTAAAGCCGTCACCTGTACTAATCATCGTCGTACTACGTAGTAGGCCGTCGTCCCGTTCATTTGAGAGAGTGAGACAGGTTTTGGTTTGCTTATCACCATGATGGGGACTGAAACTGATATCCTACCTCGCCTATTGATCTGTTTCTGTAACCCGATTGGCTATCGACGAGACGACGAAAACAAGACAGATCAAGATTCATTCTTGCCCGTCCATATGACTCAAAGATTAGTTTTTTTTTTTATTTGCGTGATTTAGGTGACGGTTTGTGCCATGAGGGATGTACCCATTTGTATTTTGTATTTCCTCTCGTAGACTTTCTTTGGTCTTACATCGCGCTGTGGATTGGTTGTGTCTTTTCTTGTATATAAACGCGACCTTATAAAATTACTAGTGTGTGTATAAAACTGTTCCCGTTTAGGCATGGGTAACACAGATGGTACGTATGCATATGGCGCATATCCTACCTGACGGAGCAATGATCGATGATCATCATATGATAACTACGAACGCGATGAGAATAAAATAGAAGCAAATTAGAATGCCGCGTTTGGATTGGATACGAGATTGGAATTAAACGTGTGTCCGAGTCAGCAACTCCCAACTCCAGAGCGCAAATCTTTTCTTCACTTCTCTCTCCAATCCAGCTCGTGGCCGTCGCACTGCCTACGTGTCCGCATCGCAGCCGTCCTTGTTGCCACGCGTAAGGCATCCGCGCCTCCGGGGGTAGGGTCAGCACGTTACGGTAGGTCGCTGCCGGTGGGCCCAGACGCCGCGGGCCCCAGCGATCGGCTTGCTGACTCGGATCCACCCGCTTCTCTGACCGCGCGCCACGTTCGCTGATCATATCTGACCGTCCATTCGAAATCGGACGGGCACCGCGTGAGAACGCGTCCGCTCTCGGCTAGCTGGGAACTGTGCGTACTACGGCCTCGTCGTCGGCCTTTCCCCGCGCCATCCTCCACCGATCCACGCCATTATATAGCTGTCGCTGAGCTTGAGACCTCGAGCTCTCATCATTATTCCCAGCTCAGATCATCGTGGCGAGACCGATCGATCGATCCATCTTGTTGTTGCGTTGCTCTGTTTGGTTTCCGTAGTAGATCGTTTCTTGGTTAGCCGGCCTGTTGAATTGTTGATCAAGAGAATTTGGGTATTTGCTGATCGATGACGCAGTGGGCGGATCTGGACGCGCTCCGGCCGGCGGTGGCCGCCGACGTGCAGGTCGTCACGTCGGACGGGAAGAGCATCGCCGCCCATTCCTTCGTTCTTGTAAGATGGGACTTCTTGTTCTTCTCTGTTCTGGTGGTGAATTCTGGATGGATGAGGGGATTCTTGACGACCTTGCATCGAGGCTGATGGTTTTCGTTTTTTGGGTTTGGTGTCAAGGGCACGGCGTCGCCGGTGCTGGAGCGGATGATCGAGCGGGCACGGCGGGGGTGGAACGCCGAGTGCACCATCCGCGTCCTCGGCGTCTCCTCCGACACCGTCTTCGCGACTTCGCCTTCCTCCAGTTGCTGTACGCTTCCAGGTGATTGAGAGAACACCCATTTCATCATTCGACGTCCATGGCTTTGATCGAGATCTGATCGTCTGACATGCTTGGGCGTCTGTGCGGCCACGCAGGGTGACGCCGGAGGACGAGGAGGTGGTGACCGCGCACGGGCCGCAGCTGCTGGCGCTGTCGCACGCGTACAGGATCGGGTGGCTGAAGCGCGCGGCGGAGGCGTCCGTGACGGCGCGGCTCACGCCGGAGCACGCGGTGGACATGCTGAAGCTCGCCAGCTCATGCGACGCGCCGCGGCTGTACCTGCGGTGCGCGCGCCTCCGCGCCAAGGACTTCGCCGCCGTCGAGCGGTCCGAGGGCTGGCGCTTCGCGCGCCGCCACGACGCCGCGCTGGAGCTCGAGATCCTCCAGCTCCTCGAGGACGCCGACCAGCGGAGGGAGCGGTGGCGCGGGAGAGGGCGTCCCGGGAGGCGTACCGCCAGCTCGGCGAGGCCATGGACTCCCGAGCACATCTTCTCGACGACGGCTGCTCCTGCGCCGACGCCGACGCCGACGCGCCGCCGTGCCGCGGCCTGCGCCTGCTGATGCGGCACTACGCGACGTGCGGCGCCCGCAAGGCCGCGCCGGGCGGCGGGTGCACGCGGTGCAAGCGCATGGTGCAGCTGTTCCGCCTCCACGCCTCCGTCTGCGACCGGGCGGCGCCGCACGACGACGGCGACCGCCCATGCCGCGTGCCGCTGTGCAGGTGAGACACGGACACATCATTTTACGTGGTAAACCGTAAACGCGCGGGTTTTTACCGCAACAACTCCTCCCGAGATATTTGCGCACGAGCGTCGCGCGTCGCTACAAAACAGTACGATGGCCACTGGCCAGTGAAAATGTCACGAGATCGCGAACCACGCCTGTTTCGTCGTCACGTCAGATGCCCCATATTCCACGGACGGAATTCACCCGTTCGTGCCGTGCCCACCAGCTTCCCTTCCCCACGACGGAGCTGGACTCGCTTTCGCGAAAACGACGCGATTGGGCCAAGCCGCCAACGCCGCGAAAAATCTCCCATTTCCGCATCCAATCCGGACGCGAATATACTCCACTACTATCGAACATTTAGATTCGTAACTAACGCACGGTTAAAAAATTTGATCTGTGCAGTCATTTCAAGGGCAAGATGCGGGCGGAGAAGGCGGACAAGACGTGGCGGCTGCTGGTGAAGAAGGTGACGAGGGCGAGGGCGATGTCGCGGCTGGCGGCGGGGCGCGAGCGCGAGGTGGTGCCGGAGGTGGTGGCCGCGTCGTGGGCGAGGTACAGCAGCAGCGGAGGGGCCGCCAGGTTGAGATGAGCGTGAGAACTGTGTTGCGTACACAGGGCCATGTGGATGGCGTGCGGGACCTTTTCGTGCGTGTTCCTCGCGTGCAGTTTTTCGTCGTGGGAGGGAACACCGCGGAGAATGGCGTGCCATGCCCCATGGGTGGGGTTGGTGGGCTCTCGTAGGAGTGTGACATAAGCCTGTGATGTCAGCGGGGGAATTGAAGGTGGTGCACGATTCGATTTAGGCAGTGTAGTGTCGGTGTTTCAAGCTTGTTGTAGCTCGAATGAACTCAAGCGGAACTCGTGTATTAAGAGGAAGTCAAGTATCGGTGTTCCATCAAAAGAAAATATCTTTTTATCTGTTCGAGACATGTACATATAGATAAATGCGATCTATACATAATGATGTTGTTTGGGCCTATAGTTTACCTGATATGGATTAGCTATAGATATCTTTTATTATACCTAGAGTTTACCTGTGTACTGGAAATCACAGGTTTGTATCCAACTGTGAAAAAAAGGGGGGCAAATGATGAATAGTGGATTGGCTTCATGCTGGACAGTTTCCTATACTATCAAATGTACTGCTGTTGGTGCTGCTGGCTGCTCTGCAGCAACCAACTAGCAGCAACATGAACGGCTGCGGACGGTCCAGCGGGAAGGAGAAGCAAGCCAACAAGCACTACCGAACGGTCTCTATTTTCAATGGGTGTAGCTATATCTATGGCGCCATATTTTTCACCTAAAAATAGTCATCTTGTATTTACATTGTAAGTCTCTAAATTACATATATAAATTTAGTGTATTTATAATGTAAGTTTTAAAATTACATATGTAAGTCTCCAAATTACATAGTAATTACATGTGTAAGTAGGATGTAAGCGGGGTGTAAATTTGTGTTAAAGAAAAGGATGCATACATATAGAACGAAATTAGGTGACGTTTCACTTGGATTTGCATGACTTTAGAGATTAGCTAGCAATAGCATATGCTTTCAGGTCTCTTCGCGAGGAAAAAGTCAGTATGGAAGCACGGATCTTAAACACAGATCCAACGGCCAGAGAACCGACTGTAATCAACGAAAAAATCTGTCGACACAATTATAGCAAATCCGATTTTCAATAGACTACTTGCTACTTTATGGTGAGCCGGAAAAATAACCAAGGGAAATGACTTTACAATAGAAAATGGCAGGTGATGCTAAATTAAAGCGCGGATAAATATTCCATCATCCTAGAGAAATTATGTTCCGTCTGGAGAAAACAACTCGATCCGATCTTTCATTAGCAGTTTGGCACCATTGGTTGGGCCGGGTTAGCATCTGCCCGACATATTGCTGAAGGCCGGAAGCCCATCCATATTGATATAGCACATTTAAGCTTTCCTGGGGGAATAAGTTCTTTTTAGGTCCCTTATGTTGAAGCTCATTTCGAATTTTGTCACTTCGTCACATCGAATGTTTAGATACATGCATGAAGTATTAAATATAGACAAAAACCAATTACACAGATTGCGTGTAAATTGTGAGATAAATCTTTTAAACCTAATTACACCATGATTTGACAATGTAGTGCTACAGTAAACATTGGTAATGACGGATTAATTAGGCTTAATAAATTCATCTCGTAGTTTCCAGGGGGAATCTGTAATTTGTTTTGTTATTAGACAAACGTTTAATACTTCAAATGTGTATCCGTATATCCGATGTGACACGCAAGGCCAAATTTTTTTTGCCAACTAAACAGGGCCTAAACTGCAACACTAGATATATAACGCCCTCAACTAACGCCCCCCAACTAACAGTGTATGGAAGGTCCCACGGCAATATAGCGGTTAATTTCGTCCGACGTGACTAGTTGACCGGAGTCAACAACATTGAGTCATCGTGGGACCCATGCAGGCAGTGGCCCCTACATTTCAAGGTTCCTTATCTCTCTCTTCCTCCCCTCTGTTCCCATCTTACTAGGGCAGCAGGTGGTGGGGAGGACAGCGACCGGCGGGAGGAGCTAGCTCGACAGAGGAGGCGTGCAGAGGCCGGTGAAGAGGGAGAGCACTAAGATGGGAACAATGCCAAGGTGATGGACATGCCGGTAAAGTCTGTCTCCGAAGAAGCTCCATCGAGCTCGAGCTCACTAGACGTGTTGCTCCATCTTCGCCAAGATCCGCAAGATCCAAGCTAGAATGTTGCCATGTGCCAATGGCGGTGACGGTCACGAGGAGAAGCGATGGCGGTGGCTGTCGACCACGGGCTCCCCATCCCACGGACCCCGACAAATGACGGCGGCAAGGCAGACAAGAAGGAAGGTGGCGCTGTGCTCCTAGGGCCTCCCCGCTCTCTTCCCCCACCGTTGCCGCCATAATGGCAGCCTAGGCACCTCCGACCTCTGCCATGACTCCTATATTCCCTCTTTCATCTCCTTTCTTCCCGACAACAAGGAGGATGGGACCGGTTGTGGCCAACTTGAGCTTCCCCGTCTTCACTGCCATAGCTGATGAGGACGCACGGATGGATAGTGTCATACCACCATTGGCCACGGCTGCAGCAGTTGAGCAGTTTCCGTCTTCTCTATCTCAGGGGGACCCTCTTCTTCGTTGTGCGAGGGCCGCATAGTGTGGATGACAAGCTTAGCCATCCCGCTCTACACTGCCATAGTTGTGTAGCGAGAGAAATTGACGGAGAGAGAACAGAAGCTAAAGGGAGATGGGAAGAGAGGGGAGAGAGGTGGAAGAAGACTAGATCACCGAAATGTATCTCATACTGACTCAACCATCACGTTAGCTAAAATTGAAGACTATACTGTCTTTGGACGTCAAATATGTCGATATTATAAGAAGAGGGACGTCTTATATCTAGTATTATCTCACGATAAAATTCGAACTGGACGTCAAGAGGAGGAACCTCGAGTGAACTTATTCCACTCATGAGGAAATGCTCCAAGAAACCCATGAAACGGAACCGCAGATTGGCCGGAGCGGCCTTGCTGGCCCAAAGCGCTCGTCACCGTCGACAACCTCGTGCGGCTAACCTCCAACTTGCCGCGAGCAACACTCGCATCGGTCCGGTCCCCGCTTCGCAAGCCCCAAAGCTCGGCGGCCACCGATTTTTCTCCCCCCACCGTCTCCATGCACGCTCACACATGAAGAACCGAGGAAGATCCAAACACCACCTTAGGCTTGTTGCTGCGAAATTGCATGGCGCCAAGTCGCGAACAAACGCGTCCGAATTGGAGGAGTAATAAAGTAGACACACTATATGTTTCAGTGCGCCGTATCATTTTCTCCGGGACTTTTCAGCTTTACTGCCGCGCTCCTATCACAATAGCCCGGCAAATCCTGTGATTGCCCCCGGCGCATATAATTGCCTTTTACACGTCGTGACCTGCATTCCTGCAGCAAAGACACAGGCAAAACGTACGTACTTGCTGCACTTCACCTCCGAACTGGGCTGTTGCTAGCAAGTGGCAATGCACAAGCAGCTAGTACTAGTGTATGCTGGGGGCGTCGCTTGCCTGAAAGAAAGATACAGTTGTGGCGACCGGCGCCGTACTATACAACGAACGTCTTAACTCTGAACATTTCTGAAGGAGAACAGAAAAAAACAGCGTTTTCGAAGCAGCCGTGCCGGAGGTCAAAGCTGAGCGAGCACACAGCCGGTGGTCAAAAGCCCAATCGCCGTTCTGCTGGACTCTTGTTTAGTTTCCACAAAGCCCTAGATGATCCCCATGTGATCTCTGCTTTTCATCGGTGCTAACGACCATTTTTATGTTAAGTTACTGTGCGCGGCAGTAAGAGTTTTGACTTGGTGTGAAACTGTGAATCTGAGCACAAGTATTTACACGGCGATTTCGTGGTGAATTCAGTGCGAAGTAGTGGGAAGAGAGCCAAGTGCTCGCTCCTCCGATCCATTTTTGAGCTGCCATTAGGCCGTTTTTTCTGGTACTAGAAGGGATGTCTCAGCTTTTAATCTTAATCTTAAAAGGAGATTTGCAGAATTGATCTAAGAGCAAGTTTAATAGTATAGCCAACTATTAGCTTCAATTCATCTATAGCCAATCTAATAGGTCATTCGTGCAATAGTTACATACTACACTATTAATACCTGGTCCTACCTGTCATACACATATTGTGTTTTAGAGTCCGTGTTACAACTGACTACAAATCTATAGCCCGCTGCTCTTCTTTCCCCTCATTTATCTTCTTAAAATATGTTTGCAGCTGGCTTATAGCCTGCTATTGTACCTTCTCTAATGTTGAAATGACTTCAATACGCTGACAAGTGATTAACTACAAATTAAGTAGTGAATGGTCTTCTTTATGTGCCAAAGTATAGCACAAAAAGAAAACACGTCTTCATGCTAAGTTTGAATCGTGCGAAGTTTGAATGGTGAACTAGTACTTCTTAAAGAACAGACACGTTAATTCTGCTTCAACTTCGGAAAGAATCTGAATGTAAGTGTACTCAAATCAACTAATCAAGCGAAGTCTTGTAGACTGTAATGCTAGCCTACAGCTCTCATGTCACCTATCACATTTGCCAACATGTCATCTTCGTCAAGGATCCCAAAAGTAGTAATTCTCAAGAAAAACAGTTTTTTAACGAAACATATCGGTTTTACTTTACAGTGGTCATCTCAACTCTCAAGTTTTCAAAACAGGGGACAGGCCATTGAAAAAAAAAAACAAATATTAACTTCCAAAACCTGAAAAAGAAAATGCTTGATAAATGAGCTGATCATCCAAGTGCAAAGTAGACATAAATGATCCTTCAGTATACTTCTTCCATTATGGTTGACAAGCTCAATACATATGAATTTCCATGCCTGAAACTTCAGGCTGCTATCTAGATGCTGCCATTTCAGTTAAAGAAGAAGCAGATAAACTACAAGTTCTTCACGACTTCTTACAAAAATGTGACGAAACTAAGCATTAGCACTACTTCTTGCTACTACTAGTATTGCTGCGTATATATATATATCCTAAATAATAACATTTGGTCAGGGGGGGGCAAAATTTGCTTGCACACGTCCGTGCACGCTGCTGGAGACATAGGTACAAGGACAGAATCACAGAAGTTAACGAAAAAGAAAAAGAGAACACATGATGGATCAGCTTCTCCTAGCATCACGCTTCAGATGTTGTTTGCTGCTGATGCTGCTGCTGGGACATGGAGATGTAAGCAGAGCTGAAAGTCTCATGGTTTCTCATGCTATCTCTAATCAGGGCTGGTTTAGCTGAATCAGTTGTGTATCGGCCTCCGCCTCCTCACTGAACTATAGTCCATGGTCATGAACGACCTCATCTGCGTCCTCTCCTCCTCCCACTGCTCCCCGTGCTGCTTTCTGTCATGCAGCCTGATGGCACCTGCTCGATCAATCCACAAAGAACAAAGATTTGTTTTCTCAGAACTCAGTAATCTTTCAAGTGATAGATTAAGCTAACTAAATCATGTTGATCAGAAGACGACTTACCGACACCTGCCTGCTGCTGAAGTGATGAGCTGAAGATCAGCAAGAACACCAACGCAACCAGCCTCACAATCCCTGAAGCTGGTAATAACCTCATGATAGCTGCCTTCAGTTAATCTTCAGTGATCACCTGTGCCAACCTCTCACCTCCTCCTGCATCCGTATGCAACTGAGTATATATAGAGCAAGGCTCCAAGCTAGTGATCGCTATTCAGTTCAGCTAGCTAGTCAAGGGCAATGGAGAGCAGACAGCTCGCAAGTCAAATTAAGGACACACACAGAGAGAGATATATATATCGCTAGTAGCTGCAGGTACAGAGAGAGAGAGAGAGCTCGTGTAGATTTATTACCTCCATCCTGTCCCCCTCGCTGGGCTTGTGGCATCGGGAGAACGACGCATCCCATGACCCATGGGGGAAGAATCTATAAGCACTGGCTGCTTGCCATGGCTTTCCTGGGGACGAGAGCTCGTCGAGCTAGTTTAATGGCGCCTCTCATGTGAGCGCCACTCGCCCCAGTGAAAAAACCACATGGCACTAGTCTAAATGAGGAGTCCCCTGGCACGCTCGCGAATTCCGAAGCAGAGATTAATATGTGGTTTAGTAGTAACTAGTGGGGTGATGAGGGATTTGGTTTTGAATGCGCAAAAGGTATCAGTAGGCCATAACTAATCGAGCAACTATGCAATCGATCATTCTACTAATATGATCGATAATAGAATGCGATATGAGTTATTCCCAAGCAGAAGCAATTATACCCCCTTAATTCTATTACTAGTAATCAAAATGGTATTATAAATATATAAGGTCTATAGGATAGGAAAAATGTACTCCTAGAAGGTTAGATCACTAGTCGAGACCACCGTAAAAACTACTCCCTCCGTTTCAGATCATAAGATGTTTTGACTTTGATTAAAGTTAAACTGCTACAAATTTAACTAAATTTATAGAAAAAATAGTAATATTTTCGACCTAAGATAAATTTATTATAAGAATATATTTAATTATTAATTTAATAAAACTAATTTAGTAATGTAAATATTACTATATTTATCTATAAACTTAGTCAAACTTAAAGCAGCTTGACTTTGATCTTATAACCTGAAACGGAGGGAGTATTATCGTTTAATTTAGTACTTGCTAGCTAGCACATTCATTGTTCTAGCTACTTCAGTTAGCCTCATGGCCTCTTGAGTGTAGGTTAATTGCTGCTTGGATTTGCTCAAGATTCATGTCAGTGTCATGCAACTCTGGTACTCCCTCCGTCCCATAATATAAGGGATTTTAACTTTTTACTTGCACTGTTTAACCATTCGTCTTATTTAACAAAAATTGAAATTATTATTTATTTTATGAGATAATCCAAGAAATGCCATTGACAAGCGTTCAAGTTCCAGAAATGCCATCGACAAGTGTGAGTTCCAAGAAATGTCATCGTACAAACGACTTTGTCCCAAAAATGCCATCGCCGTTAGGGTTCCGTCCATTTTACACCGTTAAATACACTGTTCATCCTATAGAACTTAATGGCGCAAAATGGATGGAACCCTAACGGCGATGGCATTTTTGGGACAAAGTCATTTGTACGATGGCATTTCTTGGAACTCACACTTGTCGATGGCATTTCTGGGATTTGGACGCTTGTCAATGGCATTTCTTGGATTATCTCTTATTTTATTTGTGACTTACTTTATTATCCAAAGTATTTTAAGTACAACTTTTCGTTTTTTATATTTGCACAAACTTTTTAAATAAGACGAGTGATCTATCAATATAAGCAAAAGGTCAAAATCCTGCTACGGAGGGAGTATAGAAATCGCAATGCCATTAGATTGAATGATTGATGTATACCTAGCTAGCTGCTAGTTGTGAGCACTTAGGTTGGTTGTCCTGAGAGCTGTTTTTAAGCTGAAAAAGGAGGCTGTGTTACTGCCTCCGGCGGCTGCTTTAAGTACCCTGATAGTTTGTGAAAGTAGATACAGTGATAGTCAGGATAGATCATAACTTGATCCTGATCTTTTCTATCAGAACAAACGTTTTGGGATACGTTTTGCTTACCCTTTTCTTTCTTTTTTGAAGCTTGTCGTCAGTATCGGTATGCACAGACAGCATAGTGATGAATGCAACATCATTGGGTAGCTAGAGCTGCTGATAGGGTCATATATTCTACTTGAATTGGCCATGCTGAAGTTGTCTTTAGTTGGAGCAGACATTTCGTAGCTGCCTGTGGATATGCTTTGCGAAAGTAGATGAGATAGCGATCAAGATTGTCAATTACATAATAGCATGATGATGCCGCTACCATTTCCTATATTATACTAGTGAAGTATTCGACATATATAACTAGCTCACCTCGACCATGCTAAACAAGAGCCGCATGGACATTGAGGCTAATGAAGATCATATGCATCTTACTTAAGTCACTGTACCTGGACTAACATCGACCTACAAGAAGACTGTCCGCTGAAGTAGAAAAGTGGAAACAAAACAAGCGCAGTACGCATTTACACATGTTTTGAATTTCAGAAGAGAAGCAAAAATAGAAACACCTTGAACAAGACAGCAGCGTTTACCTCATGAAGTAGCCCATGACACAAGTATTTTCTAGGAGCTTATTATACTTTGTCCAACTATGTAATGCAAAAGATAATAGAATCATCATATGAGCTAATTCATTACAATGTTCATGAACTCGAGTCATGACTAATAGCCTAATACAGCTTTGCTCCAGCAAAAAAATAAGTTCTTTGCTTAACTACAATTGACTGAAGGGGAACAAAATTATCCCCAGCAGGGGTGCACAATCTTAATTCATGGCTTCTTGTAATGTTGCCAATAATATCATGGAGCCCTATCAAATGGGCGTGTATCATTGTAGCATATACTCCATACAGCCTCAACTGCATCTTTTGCAGCTGTCCCTGAACAGTGTGGGTTGTTCCTGAGAGACATCAGAGCCCGCCGTTTAACACATTCCTTCAGAAATGCAGAAAATGTCAGAACGTACATAAATTCATGTAGGGTTTAGCAAGTGTGCACATGTAACACACGTCGCTGAAAAAAAGGAGATTTATGCTCACTCAAATCAAGTTTACTTTAGAATTTCATAAGTTAACAACAGTACTGTTAGATTATCTTCAAATCATAGCAGTTAGGGACCATATTTCTTCTGGATATCCTACATTTAATCACATTAGAATTGTACAAGTTAATGGCTAAATGGCAAGCTCCTGATAATAGATCCATGGTCTCCCATTCTTGCTACCTCATTCTTAATACTAGTTTATATTGTTGCAAGTTCGCGCGACTAATACCTCCTTATCCGTTGAATGTGTGTTACATGTAGTTTGTAATAAGGTTAATACATGGTTCAACAAATAGGAGAGATGTAAAAAAGGTCATGTCTCTGGGGAACATAAACCATGGGTGGATGTAGAAAAGAAATAAAATGTATTGTAATTGTACATGATTATTTTCTTTTTCTTATGTTTTCTTCTTTCCTAATTTTTTTATTCTAAATTGTCATTTTGGACTCTAGGCACATTCGGCCTAGCTTCCTGGTCCAAGTCAAGGAGCTGTCGCCTGACTTGGCCCAGTTGGCCTGGCCTAGGGCTGACAGCTGAACTTGTCCAGTCCCTCTCCCTCCCTCTCTTCCTAATAACATCGCACAACTCGCACCAGCTCTCATCACGCTGTTGCACTTTCCATGTCGGTTGCCTTGGGCCTCTTGGCTGGCCTCCGACAATGTCTCTGTGGCAGCTGTCCGCTGGAATCGCCGCCTTCTCTTTAGCTCGAGGTGTCATTGATGGACAGATCTGGCTAGGTGATGGCTGGGGTGGACCATCCCCAGCCTTTCACCACCTTTGAGTCTTCGGTATGCAACTCCGGCTTTCCAATTGGCTTTCCAATTGCTCCCTGGTTCCTGCTATTCTCTAATTGACTGTGGCTAGTGTGTTCTCCTCCAATGAGGACGGCGGCGGTGTCCTGGATGGGTTGGTGGTGGGATGGCGTGAGGCCTGCGTGACTTTCCGTCCTTTCACACACCATTACCCACAGTGCCATTACATCGTCCTCTACATCACCATCTCCTTCTCGTACTTCCCAACTCCGCCTTCAAGATCCCCAATTATGGATTTAGGTCCACAGTGGCGGGGGAGGCATGGGGTGGAAGCACTTAAGCAGCGGTGGAGTCGGAGAGCACAGAGGAGAAGCGATGTGGCATCGCCGAAGTCGGTCATTTTTTTTCCTTTTTCTTTTTCCCCCTTCTCAAACCCTCCTCGTGTCCCCTTTGCTTTACTATTTTTGTCTGATGGTTATCTTTTTCATCTCTTTATTTTGTCTTTTACTGAATTGTCTGATTTCTTCATTATGTGGATCAATCATGTGGCGTTTTGAGATTAATCTCACTTATAGAGATTTGGAACATCAAAATTAGGAGCAGCAAAAAATCTGGATGATGTCAATAGTAGCTTTGCTGACAAATGTAGCTTTAGAGTGATTATTGGTGATCTAAAGAGACTATGCACAATGATTTGTACCTTTGAAATACACACATATTACAGTTAATTAGCTTCAAATACTCAGGTAACCATCGGGAACTCAAAACAATGGCCAACAAACTCATACCATTGCAAGTTTCGTCTGAACTGGGTAGGCAAACATGTGAATGCACTTAACAACAGAAAAGGACACTAAACTAGATAAGGTTTCATGTTTGAAGACTCTGGCATAAGCTCAATTACAGTGAAAATACTTACTTGCTCATGCCCCCTCATCTTCATGAAGCCACGCAACAATTCACGTTTATAATGGCAGTCACCACTAAGGTGGTTAGCTCGAATCTAACAACAAAATGCACTGTCGATTATTACTGTAATAACTCGTAAGCGAGCATAAAATTTGTGCGTAACGTTAGCATGCCAAGTAGACAATAAGTAGAGCTTACATGGTAAGAATTTATTACCTCGGAGCAAGCATGGTGAGCACAGTTTTTCCAATCCATGTCCTTGACAACACAATCATCATAGGCATGTATTAATTCGTGAATTAATAGCTGAGTTATCTCATCTTTATATCGTATTTCTTCACAGCAAACCGTTATCTGGACATAAACAGTTGCAGTATTAGGAAAAGTCTCGTTGGCAGATAACTTGAAATAGAACCTAGAGCAGATTTAAAGCCAATCATGAAAAAACAATGAAGACAAGAATTCTCTTTTTTACAAGGAATCTAGATTAGGAATAAAGAACTATTGAGACCTAGGTTGCCACAATCAGGGTCAAGGGAGGATTCAGCCGATGTTCTACTAGTAAAAGAATACCATACTACATGGAGATAATGCTATGCTGAAACCGAAATTTTTGAGTGAACTAGTGTGTTAGTAACTGATTAAGGAACACGACAATCCAACGGATGAACCCATCGAAAATCCTAACAGGCTTTGATGAACAATAACCCACATCGATTGCAGCAATCAGGGGCCTCGTTGTAACTGTTTCTAAAACGAGGTACAAATTTGAACCTAACATACTTGCATATTCAAAGATGAACTCCATCTACCTACATAAAACAGCAGAGTGAACACTTTTTCAGTATTCCCAATACCAAACAAACTGAATAAAATATTAGTTCAACTTTAGACGCCTCCCCAACAACACGTATACACCCTCTCTCCCTAGCTCCAAACCTCCAACCATTTAGGCAATGCAGATCGCCAGAACAAAGTCCCCGTCGATTCCCACACCTTTTGATCAGACGCCGCCCTCCCGCGGATTCTTTGAAAGAGGATGATAAAAGGGAAGGAGGGGGGAAAGAGACGCATACCCCTATCCGGGAACCGTAGGAACCATTCTTATCGGCAGTCCCGCAGTTCCTCGCCGTGATCATCCCCGGCGGCATCGGGCAGCCGGCCTTCTCCATCCGCTCCATCAGGAACCGCACCGTCGGATCTGGATTCGTTCACGGCGCGGATGAGGAACTCTTGAGGACAAAAGGAAGAAGAAGAAGAAGAAAATTGGAAGACATCGACGGCAAGCAAACACACATACGGCGGCTCGCTCGTACTTTTGAGAGACGACTTGATGCCGGCGACGCAGTCCTCGAACGGCATGCATCGGCTGGATTCGGAGCGCTCTGGGGCGGAGGCTGCCTCCACTCCGGTGGCCTCCGGCTCGCCGGTTCTTCCGCCCGTCCCGGCCATCGCTCACTGGCTCGCTCCGGCGGCGGCGGCGGCGGCGGCGTGGGCTCCGGGGAGGTGGGAGGTGGGGGTTTGGTTTGCTAGGTTTTAGTCGCCTTCGGGCTTCGGCCGGTGTGTCCCGCGCCTTTCTGCCTCGTGATTCGTGCAGGCGGTAGGATCGCGCGGAGGGATGGATGGGCCGGAGAGTGTCTTGGGCCTTAGCTAGCACGGGCCCTTACTGTGTTTAGGCCCACCTAATTAGGTCCGATACTTCTCAGCTGGATGCTGCTGCAGTGTTCTGCTTGTTTTATCCCCCAGAGAACAGTTTTCTGACTCGTGTAAACACTCGTCTCAGTCGTTTCTAATACTCCCTCCATCTCCTAAAATATACTACTTAGTACTTTACGAATTTGAACATACCCTTATCCAAACTTATAACAATATGAAATGTTCAATTCTAAATTAATATATTTTAGGACGGAGGAGCTAGCTCGAGGTGAAACCGTTCTTATTTGTACTGTGAGAATGAAATGGAATGCGATGTGTAATTGACAGGAGGAAGCAAATATGAATGTGATGTGTATAGGCAGAATCTTTCATCCAAGAGAAGTGCAGTATGGGTATACCTGTAATTTGTGCCATGCATGCTGACACCGATTTCAATGTCATCAAAGGCAGACAGTGCTGTCAACTGTCATCGTCTTTAATAGTATCCTCCTAAGCAGTCTAAACATAACAAAACAAAAAAAAAGAGGATGGATATGTGGCAGATGATGATATATAAAAGTATCCTAGAGCAATTGAAATTTAAGCAGCAAAGATGGGAAGCACATTCACAACGACGGAGCTTCAGAAGCTGGAAGCCCATCGCCAGCTAATTACAAAAATTCCACTGGTCATGAACAGCTCTATTGTTCATTGCATTGCATGTCATAACCTGAAACGATATGGTTATTCATAACTCTCCCAGGGCATAAACTGCCAAACCAAACCAATGATGAACACTACCTCAACAAGTACCAACACGGCCAACCAACCTATCATCCTCCGGTATACGGTAACACAACAAGTACACTAGGAACAGGAAAACTTTTGGTATGGTGCTAAAGACAGCAGGGGTGGAGATGTACATTGAGAAGATTCATCAAGTTTAACCGCCTAGGCGAAGGGTGGAAGCAGCCATCCACGTTCAGTTGCGAGATCCACATATGCTACAAACTTCTCCTGTGCATTTGGGATGTCGAGGATCAGATCATCGAGGCCTTCCTTGACGCGGGTGAAGCCTAATGTCATCTGGTTGATTGTTATCAGCCCCTCACCGAAGCACTCCTGTAGCAGAGCCAAGATCCTTGCTTCATTCTCCTTCTCCATTGCCATAACAAGCGCTTTCTTCACCACTTCATGGTTGAAGAAGGGCATTCCAAGGTCACGGATGCATTGGCAAGCCTCCCCCAAGTCACCGCCAGTATTGTATTCTTCAAGGAGCTTTGCGATCTTGTCCTTCGCATCTTCTACAGCCCAGCCAGTGCCGCCACCCCAGCAACGCAGTATCCTCTCACCAGAGTGGCGAGCAGCAAGAAGGGCACGAGCCATCTGGACAGTTTGACTACCACTGCTGTTAGGGCGAAGCCTGTTACCGATCTCATCCAAATTCAGTGGAATCAGAACTTCATCAATAACTGCCCTGGCAAGGAAGAGGGCAAGTTCACTGGGAGCATCCACAATGTCGAGGGCAGTGTCTTCTGCTGACTGCAGGAGCAATATGAATCCCTTCATGATGTCATCAGTGGAGAAAAGTTCCAAGCTGAGTGAAGAAAGCAGGGCAGAAGCCATCTCCTTCTCCCTATTCTTTCTGTCCATAGCAAGGGTGATAAGCTTCTTGAGGAAGATAGGATTGTACTCTGGGGCAGAAAGCTCTTGAAGGCTTATAATGAGTTCTGGGACATCATCTGAGAGAAAATACTCTTGAATTATGTGTCCAGATTCTTCTTTGAAATGCTTGATCTTTTCACCACTTGCATTTCGCATATCTTCATTAGGGGCAGAAGATGTAGTGAATGAAGCATCAAGCCATCCTTCAGATGTAGCAGTCAGAACCAGCTTGTCAAAGAGAATCTTGGCAGAAGGAATATCAAGGCTCAGATCATCAATACTCTCTGCTAGCCGACAAAAACCCTTAGACATTTGATTAGAACTGATCAGGCAACCTGCAGTTGATTCCTTCAACAGCTTCAGGATTAATGGCTGTGATGACAGATTCTCCATGCTCAAGGTGAGAGCGCGTTTAACAACCTCATGATGGAAAAATGGAAGGCCCAGCTCCCTTATACACCTAAAAGCTTCATCAATATCTCCACTCTCAATATACTCCTTCAGAATATCCTGGATTCTCCTTTTCGCCTCTTCCACAGTAAAGTGAGTGCTCCCACCCCACTTGCGCTCAACTAGCTCAGCATGATGGGGGGCTGACAAGTAGCTTTTCTCAGCAACTTGCAGAACTTCAATACCTTTAGAAAATTCAGGAAGCAGTGCTCTGGCTCGAGTGAGGAAAACAGGAGGCAGTATTTCATCCACAACAGCACGAGCAACAAAAACAGACAAGACATCAATAGCATCCGGTATGTCGACAGATAGATCTTCTGTTGACTCAAGAAGCATCATAAAACCTTCACTCATCTTGGAAGAGCCTAGTAGATCCGCATACAACGCAGACAACAGAATTGACGCCATTTCTTTTTCTTTGTCATGACGATCCATTGCCATGGATATGAGCTTCTTGATAAAGTAACTGTGGAACTGATCAGATCCAAGACTCCTTAACTCAGAAGCTGCCAGTTCCACATCTCCTGTACTAAAGTACTCCTCAATTACAGGAACTAAAAGCCTTTTATAGTCATCTAATGTAGCAGGAACCTACAATACCAGTGAGTTATTGATAAATTAGTGTCAAACCAACAAAATAAATTAGTGCCAAACCAACAAAGAAAAAAAAATGCAAAATTATAGGAGCAGCGAGATCAAACCTTATTGTTCCCATTAACTAGTTTGTTCGACATCTTAGATGGTACAGAATCTACATCCTCAAGGTTGTATTGTTCATTTTTCCCACCAGCACCTTCTAAAGCAGTATAAACAAAAACAACAAAATCAATATAGACTATAAGAGTCACGTGGTACAAGTAGTACCATAAATGAACAGCGTATGCCTTACAAAGATTAAGTACAATTATTGCGCTGATTACCCACTATGTAAAAGATCAAGAATAAAAAAAAAAATGAAATCTACGTTTCCTTCATTTTGTCCATAACATCAAGCAAGTCTACCGAGTGTTTCCTACTGTATCCAACACTAACAGCCTTCACAGGCCAAAACACCATGGCCCAACATACTGATAACCTTAAGACCTTAATAGATGTAAAATCATTCTCAACTCATACTGCAGCTACCAATAACTTGATGGCAATTTAGATGTCCACAATTCAGATTCCCAAGGCAGGGTTGTGTAATAATGAAGGATAAAGTCAACAACAGCTATGTATAACAGATGCCAAAGCAAGGACAGATATGCCCTACTAAAAACAAATTCTTCACACGATAAATAACTTCCTAAACAGCTATATTAAGGAAATAACCTGATTATTTGAGAACTAGACCACACATAATCATAGCAATGACACACAACCCAACCCAGTGTAAACCAGGTGCATATGGTTTGACTTTCTCAGTAAATGGCACATGATCATTTCTGCTAAAAATTAGAAAAAATGAGCTTGGTTGGAGGTTTGGAGCTTGTGCTTTAGGCAGCTTTAAAATGAATATTAAGCCCCTCTGAACAGATACACATAAATACTGACCAATCATGGCCTCGTATCGTACTATATCGAAAGCGACAAATGCATGTTAATTGCATGGATTAAAAGCGTGGTAGGACCTAACTTTTCTGAGCCCATAAGGATTTGGATTCCAGGCAACTGAAATTATTAGAAACGGTCACCAACGGCCGGTTTTGGCAGCTTTAAACTCAAGCATAGCCCTTCCAATAACGTAACTACAATACCAACCAAACATGAGGTGCAAGGACAGTATTTGCGTCACCTAGATCGAAACCAGTAAATGGCTAAATGCGTGCGCAAACAAACATAGGAAAGCAGGAACTAGCTTCCAATAAAAACCGGTAAATGTCTTTTTTGGACATTTCACAACTTTGTCGGAATTTGATTTTCCACCTTATTGAAATTAGGGTTTCAGCGGTTACAGACAAGAACAGTACAACCTAGAACTGCTAGAAACCGTCACGGATATACCGACAAACAAACAGAGTTCAAATGAACGCCTTTTGCTCTTCCCGCCATTCCTACGCCTCTTGTTCTTCCCGCCATTCTAAACTGCACTACAGAGCCTACAATACTAAATAGCATAAGAAATACCAGTGTACTACTTCTTGTTGGCATGACTCTATGCCTGATGTCTCCATGGACATCAAACCCATCAACAGTTAGACACTCTTATTTACTAAACGCTGTGCTTCAAGCAGCCAAGCCTATCCATTAGCATGTATAGCATCTAACAACCCTAAAGACGAATCACATCCCTCACCTCTTGCTACGCACCATCATCAGATCACCCTCTAGAGGCCATAACCTCAAGTAACCCTAAGAAACAGTGAAACCAAACCTGCCCGATCCGAATTCTCCAACGAAAATCTCACACCATGACATAATTCAGTGGTACAGAAAATGGATAAGACATGCACAGGCGCGCACACAGGGATCGAGCCCAGTCACCTCTCTTAGATGCGTGGTGGTGTGGGAGGTGGCGGACGGCGATCCCGCCGTCGGCCGGAGTTGATGTGATGGAAAAGGACTGAAGTTTGGATCCAAATTTTGGATCTAAACACAGCCACAGCTTCTTCCTGCTATGCTTCTGTGCCTTTGGGACTATAGGCATGAGGTGACTTTTAAGAATGAACAACCCTGCCTACGCCGTTTGCTTCGCCGCTGCATCGATCATGCTAGCCTCTGTGCTGAACGAATGAACAACGTTGGTAGATATGTTATATCTGCTTGAAAACAAGCTTTCTCCCGTTTCTTATATCTTTAAAATAGGTGATGGCGCGACCTTATCGCTACGGCGCCCTACATAACCTCAAACTCGTTACTTTCTCCGTTTCACAGTGTAAGTCATTCTAACATTTCTCATATTCATATTGATGCTAATAAATCTAGATAAATATATATGTTTAGATTCATTAACATCAATATGAATGTGGGAAATGTTAAAATGAATTACATTGTGAAACGGAGGGAGTATTATCAATGGAAAATTCAAGTAAGGGAGCTCTTCTCTCCGGTGATTTCTAAAAAAAAACTACTAAAACAAGGTTTACAAACAAAAACACAACTAGAGTAGGATATATCGCTATTATCTAAAAAGAAAAGGATAGCATGGAGGCTAGTTGTTGATGGTCCTAGCTGCGCACGGGTGCTGAATTGTTTTTTTTTGTTTTTTTTTTGGAAAAAAACGGGTGCTAAATTGTTGTTCTTGAAGTTACAACAATAGCATAACCAGTCAGTGATCACTTCAGAAAACACTGTAAGGGTTCATTCGGTTTAAAGAATTTACAAAGGATTATTTTATGAATTGAAACCTTAGGTTTTTTCTATATGCATTATTAGTTTTTTAGGAATAAATCCTACCAAATTCCTAAGGATTATATTCTTACAATCCTGTTTTATATGTTTTTTAGTATGATGAGAGCTCTTCGAAAATTTTATAAGGATTTGTGGCATTCTAATCCTTTACTCTTTATCATTTTTGTTCCTATGATTTGAAAATCCTATGAACCAAATAAACCCTAAATTATTTTTTTTGTTCAAGCAGTGCTGGAAACATTTCAGTAAGTTGTCAAAGAGCGTGTCATTTTTTTCCCCTTAATGAAAAACCACTGCATTACTACGTGCTACAATTTAACTAGTAGACTGACGCAATCTGTATTTCTCCAAAAGCTGCGAAGAATATTTAGGATCAAATTTATACATTGGGAGCAGACCGTGACTCTGCAACCGAAATTGTGGTGCAAACTGAATTCTGGAACAATGCTACGCCATTTGTCACAGGAAAATCTGTTCCACAGGCAATAGCCGTTCCCAAAATCCAGATAGCATTTTTTCATTCTCGAATTTAAGCAACGATTTGAATGTTTCTTTTTTTTATATGATAGGCTTGTGCATTGTGCATACGCATTTCCCCTTTTGTTCTTGTTAACGAGCGAATTCAATTCAAGCGTATCTATCGTGGTATGATCAGGCTTGTGCATATGCACCCATGACCCATGCATAAGAGAATTCAGAATTCAGGACGAGGCAGAGGCAGGGGATTGCAGAGACGACGTACGGTGGGGAAGCAGCGGACGCCGAGGGCACGTAGCGTAAAGGCGTCCGTCACCGCGCGATGGACGCATCCGGGCCGTCCGTTGGTGGGCAAAGCCGCTTTCTGCTGATTTTGTCCGGAAGCAAAACCGCCCCAGGTTTCACTGGTCACAAATCTCACAGTCTGCATGTTGTCACTTGTCATATGCTAACTATTGTGCTGGCTGATCAGTCACTCACATGGAATCTGCTTAAGGTTGCAAATTATGATACTAATCCTCCACGCTTTGCTAAGTTTTTTACCTCGACCCATACGGCTTGGCAAGCTATAGGTGCCTACCTACCTCGTCATGATCAACACGACACACAAGAGCGTCGACGTGTCATCGGAAGTACAGGGATATGAATGAGGCGAAGCACGCGCGCGTGCCATTAACATCGTCACAACTCTGGCACCATGCGTGCAATCGATCGATCGATTCATCCATTCCTCGTTGCAGAACAGCAGAGCAGTGAACAAACTAATTTTGTTGCTCCGCCTCTGAATCCATCCAGAGCACGCCATCCGTGGTCCATCAGACAGGTGTTGGCGATTACAGTGGCAGTGCTTACTTACAGACACTAATACAGAACAGTTATACATATATACACATATCTCAACTCTCACGACAAAAAAAGAAGTTGATCGATGTTTATGCTTTTGAGCTCATGTAAATACTGGAGTAGCAGTAGATTAGATGCATGATTCAGGTCAGGACTTGTCGAGGAGGCCGTCGAGGTAGAGGTTGAGGAGGTATCTGCCGGTGGAGAGGACGTCGAGGCGCTTCTCGCTGGGCTCGTAGCGCCCCTTGCGCAGCTGGTACCGGTGCGTCACCGCAGACACCGTGTACGCCTGCCCTTCGATCGTCACGCTCTCCCCGCAGTGGATGTTCTGCACCGTCATCACGCACCAAACGTAAACACCGCTTCATCACACAAGACAAGATAGCATTAAAATTCACAATCATAATCTGCCAACAACCACCGGCCATATACTCCTTTTCTTTTTCTTCATTTTTCATTTTTCTTTTTGTTTTTGTTTTTGTTTTGAAGAACCATGTCAGCATGACAATGTATCAGTTCAACGGTGATAGCTGGCACGCAAGGAGGAAAAGCAGCATATTTTTTTGTTTCCCCGTTGGGAAGTCAGGTCTTGGTATCTAGAACAATGGGAGCCACTCGGCTTGGCTTTGACAATCTTTTTATTCTCGAGGGAATTACTTTGACAATCTGACAGCGCTTTCGTGCATGTATGATGGCTATCTGGCAGAGATTCCAGATGGTAGTAGTACCAAATTTCGTTGCTTCGACTTTCCAGCAGGAAAAGAGTTCGTTGTCTTGCAAGGTTAAAACTCTAAAACAGGCTTCACAGACATCATCAGGACCTTGGTGAGGTTAAATTTGTCTACTTCCTCCGTTTCACGATGTATAACTTTCTAGCATTGCTTATATTCATTTAGATGTTAATGAATCTAGACATACATATGTAGTATGCGTTTAGATTCATTAACATCTATAAGTATATGAGTAATGCTAGAAAGTCTTACACTGTGAAATAGAGGGAGTACTACCCTACCGGCTGCTTATCTACACAGGCTGTGTTTAGTTGGATCCAAAGTTTAGATTTTAGTTGAAATTGGAGATGATATGGCTGAAAAGTTGTATGTGTATGACAGGTTGATGTGATGGAAAAGGACTGAAGTTTGGATCCAAATTTTGGATCTAAACACAGCCACAGCTTCTTCCTGCTATGCTTCTGTGCCTTTGGGACTATAGGCATGAGGTGACTTTTAAGAATGAACAACCCTGCCTACGCCGTTTGCTTCGCCGCTGCATCGATCATGCTAGCCTCTGTGCTGAACGAATGAACAACGTTGGTAGATATGTTATATCTGCTTGAAAACAAGCTTTCTCCCGTTTCTTATATCTTTAAAATAGGTGATGGCGCGACCTTATCGCTACGGCGCCCTACATAACCTCAAACTCGTTACTTTCTCCGTTTCACAGTGTAAGTCATTCTAACATTTCTCATATTCATATTGATGCTAATAAATCTAGATAAATATATATGTTTAGATTCATTAACATCAATATGAATGTGGGAAATGTTAAAATGAATTACATTGTGAAACGGAGGGAGTATTATCAATGGAAAATTCAAGTAAGGGAGCTCTTCTCTCCGGTGATTTCTAAAAAAAAACTACTAAAACAAGGTTTACAAACAAAAACACAACTAGAGTAGGATATATCGCTATTATCTAAAAAGAAAAGGATAGCATGGAGGCTAGTTGTTGATGGTCCTAGCTGCGCACGGGTGCTGAATTGTTTTTTTTTTGTTTTTTTTTTGGAAAAAAACGGGCGCTAAATTGTTGTTCTTGAAGTTACAACAATAGCATAACCCGTCAGTGATCACTTCAGAAAACACTGTAAGGGTTCATTCGGTTTAAAGAATTTACAAAGGATTATTTTATGAATTGAAACCTTAGGTTTTTTCTATATGCATTATTAGTTTTTTAGGAATAAATCCTACCAAATTCCTAAGGATTATATTCTTACAATCCTGTTTTATATGTTTTTTAGTATGATGAGAGCTCTTCGAAAGTTACAACAATAGCATAACCAGTCAGTGATCACTTCAGAAAACACTGTAAGGGTTCATTCGGTTTAAAGAATTTACAAAGGATTATTTTATGAATTGAAACCTTAGGTTTTTTCTATATGCATTATTAGTTTTTTAGGAATAAATCCTACCAAATTCCTAAGGATTATATTCTTACAATCCTGTTTTATATGTTTTTTAGTATGATGAGAGCTCTTCGAAAATTTTATAAGGATTTGTGGCATTCTAATCCTTTACTCTTTATCATTTTTGTTCCTATGATTTGAAAATCCTATGAACCAAATAAACCCTAAATTATTTTTTTTGTTCAAGCAGTGCTGGAAACATTTCAGTAAGTTGTCAAAGAGCGTGTCATTTTTTTCCCCTTAATGAAAAACCACTGCATTACTACGTGCTACAATTTAACTAGTAGACTGACGCAATCTGTATTTCTCCAAAAGCTGCGAAGAATATTTAGGATCAAATTTATACATTGGGAGCAGACCGTGACTCTGCAACCGAAATTGTGGTGCAAACTGAATTCTGGAACAATGCTACGCCATTTGTCACAGGAAAATCTGTTCCACAGGCAATAGCCGTTCCCAAAATCCAGATAGCATTTTTTCATTCTCGAATTTAAGCAACGATTTGAATGTTTCTTTTTTTTATATGATAGGCTTGTGCATTGTGCATACGCATTTCCCCTTTTGTTCTTGTTAACGAGCGAATTCAATTCAAGCGTATCTATCGTGGTATGATCAGGCTTGTGCATATGCACCCATGACCCATGCATAAGAGAATTCAGAATTCAGGACGAGGCAGAGGCAGGGGATTGCAGAGACGACGTACGGTGGGGAAGCAGCGGACGCCGAGGCAGCGCGGCGGCGGCGTGATCTCGACGACCTTGAACGGGTACTTGTGCTCCTTCTCCCGCTCCGGCCGCTCCCTGTCCCGGTCCCGATCCTTCTTCCTGCACTCCACCGCGAATCGCGGCTGAATCGAGCAGCGTTCATCAGAGATGGTTTAGTTTGCCGCGATGGCGGCATGAACTGAACAACAAATTAATCGTCCGCGGAAACGACGCGCTCACCTTGTGGTAGGAGAAGGAGGTCGCCGTGGACGCCACCATGGCCGCCATGGCGGATCGGTCAATCGATCGATCGAATGTTTGCCGCTGCTGCTGCGGAAATCCGCGCGGTTCGTGCAGGAAGCGGGGGAGAGGGAGGATTGGATGGATGGCTGGGCCGCAAGAACGTGGCGGGATTGGCAGGCGTGCGGATATTTTTCGTCGATTCGGCGCCAAACAAACGGATGGCGAGTGGTTGATCGGGCTCGACTGATCGAAGGAGGATTCTGAAGGAAGGAGACGTGGAAAGCAGCCGTGCCACGCGTACCTGTCGCCTCGCCCCGTCCAAGTCGTTTTCGTCGTTATTTGCCTTTCGGTTTTTCTCTCCCCATTGTCTCGCGCATTTCTTTCTCTGGATTTCGAGTAGACAGCATGCATTTGGCCTTTGTTTTTTTAGGGTGTGTGTTAGATCGTGGGAAAAAAAATTTAGGGGTGTCACATCGAATATTTGATCGGATGTAGAAAGGGATTTTCAAATACGAATGAAAAAACTAATTTTATAACTGTCTGGAAACCGCGAGATAAATTTATTAAGCTTAATTACATTACCACGTATGGGTTACCGTAACACTTATAACTAATCATGTAGTAATTAGGCTCAAAAGATTCATCTCGCGATTTCTATACAAATTGTGCAATTAGTTTTTTACTTTATCTATATTTAATGCTCCATACATATATCCAAAGGTTCGATGTTACGTTTTTAGGAAAAAAAATAGGGACCTAGGCCGTGTTTAGTTCATCCACAACTACCCCTAACTTGCAACTTTCCATCACATCACATCACATCCAAAACTTTCTTACACACATAAGTTTCCAACTTTTTTTCCAAACTTCCAACTTTCCCCAAACTTCCAACTTTTTTCAGGAACTAAACACAGCCATAAACAAGACCTAAGTTCACCTCTGCGTTTTCTTGTTTCAGATTCTGTGCTCCTGAAGTCTGAATTCTGGACCCCCTGGAAGTTTTTGCCATGCCTTGCTGAACTTTTACTGTCCAGTGTCCACGCACTCACACGGTCGGTCACTCTTTAATCTGTCAAAGGTCCAACCGCATGAGCAATGAGCAAAGTTCTCTCGTGAACCTACGCCGAGCGTAAGTAAAACAAAATCTATACCGATCCACACCAAACACTGTACCTAACCAATCATCTATTCATCTTCACATACTCAAGTTTTCATCTACTCCTCGTCGTCTCTAACGAACATGTATCTCACATGGGTCTGTGAATCAGTGAAAGTCTGAACACCGCACCGCACGTACGCCTCGCATGGGATCGGTCGACCAGATGAGCAGGCAAGATCGTCGCCGCGCACATGCCAAGGGGAATCTCAATCCAAGGCGAGGGTTTTGCATGTGGGTTCCGAGGCTGCGTGGCACCGGGAGAGGCAGGCTTAATTAGCTCAAGAGAAATAATGGAGAGATTCCCAGGCGATCAGGACAAGAGGATTAAGCATTCTCCCTTAGTTATATCCTGCACACGTTCGTCTAGCATCTGGGTGAAGTTCTCCGGAGCTAATCAGGGATCAGGAGATGGTATAACTTCATGATTAGATGACTCAGCATCTAATGTCGGCTAGCTAACTTCATAATTAGGACTTGTCATCAGTTTCATGACTCAGCATGGAGTCTTAATTATCTTTAGGACAAAGATTAGTTATAGTTTTATCCTTCTCTATAAATTGTTTTTCCTTTTAGATCGGAGTTTGGCACATTAACCAAATTAATCCAAAAATTCTGCTCATACATTCAAATCATTAAGTGTTTCACATGTAGCGAACTAAACTTCTTGTTATTAGAACCAATAATTTTGACAAGTTTAGAACTATTTAATCCATAATTATGGGCAAACATGTAAATGTACTCATGAAAGAGTAGTAGGTAGGTGAAATGTTGTCTTGGAAATTTAAGTTTGTCTGAATGGCTCTTGAATTTTTTTTTTCATTTGTATTTGTGCTTGAATAAGAGCAAGAAATATTTTTTCTGTTTATCAAATGGTGATACATAGTGCAATATGGTCAAAACAGGTGTTGCATTTTTTTTTAATACAAACCCCTAGGAAAAGAAAAGGAGTCTAATCCACCAATCTTTTTCCGCTTTTTTTGTCCAAGTAGTTTATATTTGTTCTAATTAGAAAAGAAAAGTACAGATAGAGATGATTTTCTATTGTGTGAAACATTTTGATTAAGCATATTTTCGTCCCTTTTTTTCGTGTCAATGACTAATTATTAATTGGGAATCAAGTTGACTCATAAAATAAAATTTTGATCATATTTTTTCTCAGTGCTAGCCAGCCTATATCTATACGTGTATTATTGTCACACAAGGATCAAAATAGTACACCTGTATCACCAAAAAGACGAACCTAATCTATTTCAGATGTTTCAGACAAACTCCAAAACCCAAGCCCTAAACTAAACATTCCAAGCCCCACGTATGCCCTCAACCACCACTTCAGCCCCCCAAAAAGCTGAAATTAAACCAAACATTTAGTACGACACCTTCAATTAATTAAGGAAATGCTAATTAGTACTAACAATCAATGCACGTACAGAACACATCAAGAACAACTAATCATCAGGCTATGACCCCATGATTATCATCATCTTTTTTCTCTGGTGTTTGAGCAGACGCGAGACATGAGCCGGAAAACTTGCGATCAGCCGCGGCGATTTAGAATATCCAAAGTAGGTTCATGTCCTAACCCGACCGCCCTAATTATCGTGCTTGGAAAAGGAGATTACCTTAGCTAGCTAGGCTAGGCTAGCCGGACATGCGTTTTGCCAACTCCCATGTGATTGCGTTTTGCATGCGAGATTCTTTGTTCCTGTCCATGCTTTGCCCGTGTGGTTTTATGCAACTCCCAGGCCTTTTCACCCACTTTACCCAGCAATGCACCAACCAAAAATGCCAAACTCCTTTCCAAGTTGTATGGACGGTGGTAAAATTGACACGAATTTTGATAAATGTCCTTCAATCAGACTGATATAATGTTTGGCGCTCTATCCTTTTAATCTACTGAAAAGTGATGGAGATATGTATGCATATCATTTTTCTTTCACTCGTTTACTTACTACTGCTAGTGTCATGCCCATATATCACAACGGGACATGATAAAGATAGCTAGCCTCGCTAGGGTGTTCTCTACTAGAAGTAGAAATCAATTTGAACCGTTGATATCATTTAATTGAAGGGTACAGATCTATTTATACTATCCCCAGTTAACGGTAGTAAAAACGTGGTGGCCGGTGGGACATCATTGTTAGAAAAAAAATAGGCGCAGAGGGTATAATCGTTATTTAGCAGTGATTAAACTTTTTTTTCCTTTTTTTTTTTGACTTTTTGGATGAAATATGAGCGATGCCAATGAAAAGGATGATCGCAGATCGATTTAGCCGGGAAAAAAAATAAAGTAACTCCTCATCATTATATTAGTAAATTACTAACTTATATCTAATAATACTGGTAGTATAATATTACGAGTAGAGAGCACCGGAGTATCGCTCAAAGAAAAATGGTCAAATGGCTTTACAGGGTTTAGTTTTTTATATCTTTTTTGGATCAATTTCGTGTGGGACCGTCTCGTTTTTTGTGAGTTTTCCTACAAGCAGGTTTCCTTTTCTTTTGAGTGAGAGAAGTGCAATGGTTGGGAAGAAAAATAATGGCTCCATTTTTTAAGGTAGTAGAGAAATACTAGTACAGCTGATAAGTCTGGAACATGAAACGGGCGTCGGGCCCACATGTCAGCCCTGTGGTTCCATACTTTCATGGAAGCTGTCGAGCGAGCTGTATGGCTCCGTGTAGCAGCACAAGCTGTTCCATCGTTGGACTTTGCGAGGATCGGCTGTCCCAGTGTCCCCCTCATTAGCGCCTTTGACAAACAGCCGCACGCTTCTAAAGCTTTTGTCCTTTCCCACGCCCATGGCCCCCTTCGCCTTCGCTTCCTATATATACACCCCCCACCCACCGAGCTCTCCTTCCACGGCCACACCGATCACCAGCTGCGCCCGCCATTGTTGCAAGAACCGAGCCTTAATTTCAGCTGAGCGAGTTGAGTCTCTGACCGGGCTGTGTGACAATGATCAAGCTGAGGTACTCCAAGAGGCTGTTCAGGAGGAGCTCCTCCAAGGGCAGCACTGACAGCAGTAGCAGCAGCAGCAGCGACGGCGATGTCGGTGGCCGGAGCGGCGGTGGCGGCAGCGGGGAGATAGAGTGGGAGGTGAGGCCGGGAGGGATGCTGGTGCAGAAGAGGGACGGGAGAGGCGGCGTGGAGGTGATCACCGTCAGGGTGGCCACCGGGTTCTCCTGGCACGATGTCTCCATTGGGGCTACCTGCACTTTTGGTGAGTATCATGTTGATTGTTTAGTACAGTTTCCTGTCCTTGATCAAACTAAAAATTGAATTTTTCTCATCTTTGCAAAGTTTGCAGAAAAGTTTGTAAGTTTTGAGTTCTTTTCTCTTTCCTTTCAAAAGTTGATACGGTCATGGTTCCTTTTTTGTGTTAAAAGAAGCATGCATGGATATTCTCCAAGTTCTTTTGTAAGCACGATAAAGGCTTGAGGACTGAAGGGTGGCATGCACAATGGCACTCCTTTTGCACAGTTCAGTTGTTGCCGACTTGCCGAGTAGCACGTCAACATAGTTCAGTTTGCAGAGCAATGCATCAGTAAAAGGATGCTGCTAGTTCAGTTGCTTTTGATTTTAGATATTGATGCCATATGCATAATATCACTCCTAGTTTATTTTCGTTCGAATTTAGTTTTGTAGTACGACCTAAATGCCTTCTGATATACTAACTTCTGAAAGTGAAGTGCAGCTCCGAATCTCTGACGAGAACTGTAAACCATTCACCCTCTTGTGGTGTTTACACACTAAAATTCACTCGTTCTACCAAACGCTTCTCCCAAGTGACCCTTGTGAGCTCTTGAGTTTTACTTACCACATAGATATATCACATAAAACACATGTGTCCATTAGAAAACTAGCATGGTCAGTCACCAGCTTCATAAATCAAAAATAAAAAATAAAAAATAAAAACTGACAAGAGAACAGGCAGTACCGTGTACTGTTACCTTCTCCTTCCCAGCAACTCCATAGCCCAGAATACTAGAGGTTATGGTGGTGTTCTTGCAATAGAAAACACAGAAAATGGCGTGGACATGTCTGAATATTGATCACAGATGGCGGCCGTCTGCCTTCACTGCCAACAGCACACATGATGTGAAGGAACCTTACCTGAACCTTCCTGCATTTCGTCTGCTACGTACAAAACATAGTTTGTTTGTTTGTTTCTTTGTTAGAACAACAACAAAATTAATCCTAATTGTTGTGCTGGTTTGGATTGATCATCGAGATCTAAACATGCGATGTTGCATTTTGTGCAGGTGAGCTGAAGGCAGTAGTGTCTATGGTGACGGGGCTGGAGCCTAGGGAGCAGAGGCTGCTGTTCAGGGGCAAGGAGAGGGAGGACAGTGACCACCTCCACATGGTTGGTGTGAGGGACAAGGACAAGGTGCTGCTCCTTGAGGACCCTGCCCTCAAGGACATGAAGCTCCGGGCCGCCCTTGCGGCCCGGGCTACCGTCCAGAACCCGTATCAGCCTTTTATCCAAGTCTAGGCCTAGCCTAGTCTGGTCCGGCCCATCTTATCGCGCTAACTGCTAGATTAATCGTACCATCAGCTGATCAAGTCTCCAAAAGCTTAATTCCTGTCTGGAATTGACCTGATGTATGGTGATTTTTTACTGTTGCTGTTAATCAGCAGTGAGTACCAGTCCATGGGAAGGGCAAAGGGGCCCTCCCATGTGAGAGCTAGAGTACCTGCCACTTGTTATGTCTCTAATTGCGTGATTTGTGCCATTTCTAGGTAGTTAATTTGCGAGTGCTTAGTGTGGTTGTATGTCATGCATTGTGTATGTGTGCTCCATTTTCTGCACGTAGTAGTACCTCTAATGTGGAAGGGATCAATGTTTCATGCATGTAAGGATGCAACTGCGTGCAATCAACTGAGATTACTACTGCAGATTTTATCTTGTGGTCTTTTTCTAACAAAATATTTCGTTTTTGGGAACAGAAAAGGGCACAACTCTGAATTCGCTGCACGCTCCTATAGAACATATGCACACAACAAAAAAAAAAAGAAGAAGCAAAAGTTAAGTAATAGCGTGCTGTTAAATTTCTGAAGTCATCTTTGTCATTTGCAACAATCAATAGTACTTGACTGGCAGAAGTAGTCTTACAATTCAGAAGTTTATCAAACATATTATGTATGATTAACTAGTCGCAGAAAGTAAAGAAGAACAAGACATGAACATGCATGGACGGATCTAGAGTGTAACAAGTGAGACCCCCACTCAATTTTGTAGCAAAATAGGGGCAAATGCATCCTTGACACATTTCTAAGTTTACATGAGCGGTAGATCCTTGGCCCCCACTCATGCTATTTTGTGCCTCCGCCTCTAGTTGAGGGTTGTGTTTTCTCATGGTGTTTGTTTGGGACCTCTGCCTGTGTGCACACTGAGCCTCATCTTTTCACTTATGCTTATATTTGTCAGTCAAAATTTAAATTTTTAACCTTAAAATTTTTAAGTTGATTTTATGGTTTTTTTTCATCGAAGTTTATTTTTTAACATTTACTTTTATATCGTTAAAAACATGTCTATGAAAGTTTTATTCATAAATTATTTTTCATTTACAGATGTACCATTCCGCTTAAGCGATACGATGGACCGTGTGATATGCAACGTTGTGAAGAGGAGGGAACAGCGGCAAGAAGCCTCCTGGAAGCCTGGAATGCTGGCACTCAACGGCCCAGTCGGCCGTCACGGTCTCTAGAAGACTAGAACTGCTCCCGCACCGGAAAGGAAGGCCCATTAGGTCAGCGAGAAAAAAACGGAGTATACGCTTCGGTAAATGCTTTGCGCCGAGCGTCCGACGCGAGACGCTATCATCGGACGCGCGCGGCATCGTTACATGTCTATCTAGAATCTTTTCTTTTCTTATTTCTTCAAAAGATTTTTTATCGTAAACTATTTATCTAATCTACGATCTAATTGCACCACTAAATTCGTTACAATTAAATCTTTACAACAAGACCACACATGATTATATTTCAACAAAAAAATATTTTAATCTTTTTATTGATTTTTTAATGTTGCATGTGGTCTTTTTTGATGTTTCAACCAGTAGTTTTACAATGTTTCAGCTAGTGTACTTATGATGTTTCACTGTGTACGGATCAAATGTTGCAGGGAACGCAACCATTGGAATAAATCACACACATATTTTGGAAACCGCCTCTATTAAGGAAATTTGGTTTATTTTTTGTTCACAAAAAATATTTCCACCTAGTGCACTCACAATGTTCCACTATGTTATTGATCTAGTGTTATAGTGAACTGAAAATATTTCATTGCAACAAAAAAACTCACATATTTTGGAAATCTCCTATTAAGGAAATTTGTTTCATTTTGTTTCACCGAAAAATGTTCCACCTAGTGTATTTATAATGTTTCACTATATATAGATCTAATGTTGTAATGAACTGAAACATTTCTTCTGCTATTTGCTGAAACATTGTTTTTTATATAAAGTGAAACAACACCAGATTAAACGAGTGAAACATTTTCGATTTACTTAGTGAAACAATTCCGATATACTATGGTGGAACATCGTGCAACATTTAAAAATAATTCAATAATAAGCTAAAAATTTTTTTCATCGGAATATATCCATGTGTGGTCTTGTTTTTGAAGATTTAATTGCAACGAATTTTAATGGTGTAATCGGATCATGATTTGGATAAGTAATTTAAGAGAAAATCAGTTTAAAAGTAGTTTTGCACGTAAATCGGGCGCTGACGTCATGCTGACGTCAGCGTCCGATTTTTCCTAAAACATCAGACGTCCGACGCGTAGCACTCTCCATAGGCTTTAGTTGGATTTTGCCAATTTGCGCGCCCCAGCCGATCGTGGTTGGGGACTCGGGGGGAGGCGGCCGAGAGGCGGAGACGCCCGCGCGGTTGGGCTCGTCGATCGCGGCAATCGCGACATGCTAATCAAGCGAATCCGCCTTTTTTTCGTTTTCCTTTTCCGTGTCCTTTCGCGACGCGCGACTAGGGATGGCAACGGGTGCATATCCATCGGGTTCCCTTACCCATACCCACACCCGCGACGTCTAAATATTCCGCACTTAAATACCCACACCCATCACGGGTAGAAAATCTTCCCATACCCACACTCGTGCGGGGAACGGGTATCCAACGGGTACCCATACCCATATAGTTGACTTGTAGCATTTATAGTTTTGTACTATAATTAGCTATATTAGATTTGTAAACCATCAATATTTTCTCTAGCAACAATCTATTAACATTAACGTTCAAAGGTAAGTAAAAAAATTATACAACCACATTAAATAATCAAGAAATCAAGTAATATTTTCATATAACTAGAATGGAACAATGCTTAAGATGTGAAAAGAGTTTCATACTATGATTTAGTAGTCGTTGAAACTTATATTGCTTATAGTTTTAGGCTCAATCAACGGTTTTTTTCACCCACGGGTTGGTGGGTATGGGTGGGTAAAGAACGGACCCATACCCACGTACCCAATGAGTAAGAGTTTTGTCCATTAGTATACCCATGGGTACAAGAGTTAGAACACAATTAGCTCCTAATAGAGTAAAACCCGTTTGGGTCAGGCGGTTATGGGTCCCGTTGCCATCTCTACGCGCGACGCCGATGCGAGCGATCGAATCGAATACTACGGCGTACCAGTCATAAAGCGTGTGTACAACGAGATCTCGTGTACTGTACACCCGGGCCGCAGCTGCCGTACGACTCGGCGAACTACGCGTCGAAAATGAGATCCCATCGACCGGAGGCGCGAGGAAAACACGTACCGGCCAGCGGAGGGGAAGTTCTAGACACCCGTACAGTCCAGTGTCACTGCTCTGCATCCTCGGTCCGTATCTGTTCTCTCTTCGCAATTTCAGGAAGAATATGGAGTACTCTTGCATCTAGATTACTATAAAAAGTACGAGTTCATCAAACACATCTCTTTCCTGATCTAGATCTATTCATCAATGGCTTATATCAAAAGTTGGATCATCCCTGCAATTAGCGATCTCCCACTCCTCTTCGCGTACAAGGCGTTAAAAAGAGGATTTAGCAATCGGTTAATAAAGAAAGAAAAAGAGAAAAAAAATAGCGATCCGTCTCCGTCGCCCCTACCTTGCCACCGCTCGCGTCGGGGTCGCCGCGCGCTGCCCCAACGCCGCAGCCGCCACCGTCGTAGGCGCCGTGGTCGCCGTCTCCCACGCGCATCTCGACGGACGTGCGAGAGAGACAAGGAGTCGGGGTCGCCGTCGGCCGCCGCCGTCTCCACGCGCGTCTCTGCAAATCAGCCATGCCTGGGATCCCGTTGCGTTCAAGATGTCAATGCTACAGCCTTGCTGCTGCTAGGCTTCTAGCTTCTCAAAAATCTTTGATTTACTTTTCACCCATGTTTGTCGCAATTTCAGTCATATTATTGTGCATAGATATGTTTTAGTCCAACAATTGTTGTATATGCTTTTACTCCCAGTTTTGCTGGTGGATGACTGTTCAGAGGTTGATTCCGAATGAATAATCGTGGGGAACTCAAAGTGCGGTAAAAAAAAATTCTGAATTATATTGCGGTGGCTAACAGATAGAGATTCATAAATATACTTCAATAATGTGTTCCTCTTCTCTTTTATTGGTTATTTTTTAAATATTTCTGTGCTGTTTGCTGTCTTATTTAGATTATACTCGTTTTAAAGTGCTAGATTGTAATAATGGCCTTTAGCTCTCTTGAGCAAAGATCCGATGTTATATTCCATTATAAAAAAACAATTCTGAATTTGGATACCATATTCTCATTCAACACATTGTAAATGTACGTATTTTCTCTCTATTTGTTTGTTGACACATGCTCCCGCAACTTAATATTGTGCTGTAGCATGCAGGATTTTGCAAGGACCATTTCTTTTCACTAATGTGAATTCCATGTGCATGCATAAAGATTCTTCACAAGTAGTATGATATGGTGGAATATAAGTGCTCTTAAGGGTTAAGATCAGACATGATGATAGTATTGACCATGCTAATGGTGCTAAAGTCATGCAATTTGTCACGGACTAGCAGTAAGCCTTTTTCTATTCATGTCAAACTGTGGCTACTGATGTTTCATAGAGATCTGAGGGTTTATTTGGATTTAATATTAGGTCTAACTACTGCAGCAGGTCAAACTGAATAAAATGAGTGCCTTAGTTGTCCGGAACTATGAAAGCATGTCTTGGTACTGTATCTATGCTATGAAATATAAATAAGTTGGTTTTGGTATTCGTCGTCTTATCTGGATATACGCTGTTGCGATTTTCTTTGTAATTTTATCTATTATTTGGTATCAATACATTCACTGATATTTTTTTATCCATTCCTTCCAGAAAACGAGAGATATAGAGATATCATATTATAGCACCTTCCAAACACGGTTTAAATGATATTATCCGTCTTTATTTTTCTTTATATTAGCTGAAATAGTGTGTACTCAATTCTTAGTGTAAAACATGAATGTTTAACGTGCCTTGCACGTGCACACTAACTAGTCCACAAAAGAGAGGAGTTGCTCTGGGATGGAATCGCAGCGAGATCATGTCGGTTGGCAAGGTGGTGTTTTCTTAACTCTTTTCAAACCCATCTCCCAACACATCACTCTCGTTTTCCACGCACATACTTTTAAACTGCTAAATGGTACGTATATATATATGAAAGTTGCTTAAAAAATCAAATTAATCCATTTTTTAAAAAATAAAAAAAATACTTAATTAATCACCCGCTAATCGTAGCTTCGTTTTCCGTGCGGACACTCAGTGTTGGGAACCAGGCCAGGGTTTAACTCCTTTCCCAAGTCGTTAGAGCAAGTTTAATAGTATAGCCCACTACTAGCTCCAATTCATCTATAGCCAATCTAATAGTTAATTCATACAATAATAGCTTAATATACTACTAATATATGGTCACACCTGTCATAACACATTGTGTATTGGAGTCCGCGCTGCAGCTGGCTATAGATTTATAGCCCGCTGCTTTTCTCTCTTTTCTTTTATCTCATTAAAATATGTTTATAGCTAGCTAATAATCTGCTATTGTACCTGCTCTTAGCCGTTAGGCACGAGTTGGTGGGTTATAGGTAATACTGAAGTAACATGCTCGATTTAAATCTTCAAAGTTATCTTGTTACTTGCGGAATCAACAATACTTGACTGGTAGTAGCAGTCTTGGCAATCCATAAGAAGTTTATCAGCTACTCCTCCGTTCCAAAATATAGCAATTTTTGGTTGGGTGGGACGTATCCCAGAATTACGAATCTGGATAATCCTCCTGTCCAGATTTGTAGTACTAGGATACATCTCATCTAAGTAAAAGTTGCTATATTTTGAGACGGAGAGAGTAGATGCAGCGTGATCCTAGCTTATTTGTAAATTAACCACCGCCCCTAATAGAATAATAGATACTCCCTCAGTCCAAAAACAAACTCAACTTCTATAGTTTGAATTTTGTCTCACAAAAAATCAATTTCTACCATCCTACCTACCCTCAGAATGTAAAAGGAGAAGTTTTATCCCTTCAATACCTTTTACTACGTATCACTCTTACTATTTTTTCAGTGATTAAAGGCATTTTAGTCATTCTCCATCTCCATTAATTCTCCTTTGGAATGATAGGAATGTATTTTTTGTGGGACGGAGGGAGTATAAGGCCCAGTTTAGTTCCCAAAAAGTTTTTCCTAAAAACATCACATCAAATCTTTGGACACATGTATGGAGCATTAGATATAGATAAAAACAAAAACTAATTGCACAATTTGCATGGAAATCACGACACGAATCTTTTGAGCCTAATTAGTCCATGATTAGCCACAAGTGCTACAGTAACCCACATGTGCAAATGACAGATTAATTAGGCTCAAAAATTCGTCTCGCGGTTTCCAGGCGAGTTATGAAATTTGTTCTTTTATTCGTGTCCGAAAACCCCTTTCGATATCTGGCCAAACGTCCAATGTGACACCCGAAAATTTTCTTTTCGCGAAGTAAACAGGGCCTAAGAGAGTAAAAGTGCACCCGGCAGGACAGTAGAACTACTACTCAACCCTGTGAAGAAGATTGGTGCTGTTCGTTTCAAAGAAAAACCCTGTGAAGCAGTGAAGGAGAGTGAACAGGAATAACTGTAATCTGCATCCAGTAATAGCAAATCGGAAAATGCTACGCATACGATGATTTTGTACGATTTTTATACGATCAAACGAGGACGGCGGTTGGCATCGTTACGCGGACGGCGCTTGGCATCTTAACGTTACGTGGTGCATGCGTATGTTGCAGCCCAAGCCCATACATGAACATATAAACCATGCCAAACATTGGCTCATACATGAACATTTGCTGCATCTTATCGACTTATCCTGATTTGTGCCATTGGAAATTTAGAATACTTCTAGCTAGGGGTGATGCTACCAGGGTCCGAGGTGCAAGGAACATATATACTCCCTCCGTATCATAATATAAGACATTTTGACTTTTTGCTTGCACTGTTTAACCATTCGTCTTATTTACAAAAAAAAATGGAATTATTATTTATTCTAAAGTACTTTAAACACAACTTTTCGTTTTTTATATTTGCACAAATTTTTTGAATAAAACGAGTGGTCAAACATGGTAAGAAAAAGTCAAAATCCCTTACGTTATAGGACGGATGGAGTATTTGTAAAACTAGGTTCATGTCAAAATAATTTACTTAACTTAAGCTAGGTTACATGATAAGTGTTGAGCGACAGTACGAGTATATAAGATTGATTAGGAAAAATAAATTACTCTGGTTAGCTGTGCCAGGAGGCTTAATTATAAGATGTCAGGATAACTCTCAACTCCTTTCCCCAAGTTGTTAGGCACGAGTGACTGAGTGGGTGGGTTATGGCGCCACCGTTTTACATAAACACGGCACGGTGATAGTCTGATAGAAGCGTATGTTAAAGGAAAAAATGTCCCGATGATATGTAATAATGTAAACATTATACAGGCGTGGCGTGACAGTAAAGCACGACTGTTGCTTTTACAACTGGATCCCGGTCAAAAGTCCTTCATACTTGACCTACTAAAAAAATTGTCCGTAGGCTGTGTTTAGATCCTATTTATTTTCCAAAAACATCACATCAAATATTTAGACGCATGTATAGGGTATTAAATGTGGTAAAAAACCAATTGCACATTTTGTATTTAAATTGCGAGACAAATCTTTTGAGCATAATTACGCCATGATTTGATAATGTGATGCTACAGTAAAAATTTGCTAATGACGGACTAATTAGATTTAATAAATTCGTCTCGCAGTTTACGGGCGAAATCTGTATTTTGTTTTGTTATTACTCTACATTTAATACTTCAGATGTGTATCCGTATACTTTAAAGTTAACAACCCTGTTTAGACGTGACTAAAACTTTTAAGTCCCTATCACATCGGATGTTTGGACACTAATTATAAATATTAAATGTAGACTATTAATAAAACCATCCATAATCTTTGACTAATTCACGAGACGAATCTACTGAGTCTAATTAATTCATGATTAGCCTATGTGATGCTACCGTAAACATTATCTAATTATGGGTTAATTAGGTTTAAAAAATTTATCTCGTAAATTAGCTTTTATTTATGTAATTAGTTTTGTAAGTAGTCTATATTTAATATTCTAAATTAGTTTCTAAATAAAAAGGCTAAAGTTAAGTCACTTATCCGAACACCACCACTCGATCCAGTTGTTCATCCGTGAGCCCTGTCCACGACAGTTCAAATCAGTAGCAGTTGCAAGCGAATTTTTTCAACATGATTCTGGTGCACAGTCGGGTTAACTGGTTAAGGTACTCGTACTACTAGTACTAGTAGTGCATACTCCCGTACTCATAGAGAAAGTTACTCATAGAAAAAGTCATTTAGAATAATGTTTAAGTCAAATTTTAAGTAAAAATTATATGAATAATTTTGTCTTGAAAAATACTTTCGTAAAAGTATACATTGATCACTTTTCAATAAATATTTTTATAGAAACGAAAAGTCAAAGTTGTGTTTTGGAGACCGTGTCACTGTTCAAATGACTTCCTTTACGAGTACGGAGGGAGTACTCCCTCCATCCCAAGAAAAAAGACAAACCCTGAGTTTCCGTGTCCAACTTTGACTGTCCGTCTTATATGAAATTTTTTTATAATTCATATTTTTATTGTTGTTAGATGATAAAACATGATTAATATTTTATGCGTGACTTGTCTTTTTAATTCTTTTCATAATTTTTTTTAAATAAGACACACGGTCAAACGTTGGACACGGAAACCTATAGTTTGTTTTTTTTTTTACGGAGAGAGTACGCTACAGTTCAGGACTTCAGGCGATCGATCGCGTGTCTTTGCCGCGGTTGCCACCTCCCCTCCTTCGCGCGTCGCCCGCCAACTGCAAAAATCCTCCACTCCTCCACATCGACCGCCTCGATCTCTCTCTCGAAAAGCTCCCACTAAACAAAGGCGAAAACCAACCGAGAACCTGCACAAAGTACACAAGCATAATCCTAATCCCTTCCTCCTCCTAGCCCAAAAAGCAAGAATCCGTGCTTAAGTTTCTTCCTCTCTTCCCCTCCCCTCCTGCCTAGCATCAGATTCTTGACCCTCCCATGTCGGTTTTTTCTCCGCCCGGTTAATCATTTCCCACCATTTCCTTTCTATCCCGGCGCCGGTGGATCGAGCTGCAGTTTCTTTTTGGTTCTTGGCACCTACTACCATTGTTGCTGTTGTCCGGTGTACATCCACAGCTTCTTTGCCTGCCTGCTGTTTCTTTTGGTTTCTCCAAGCTCCTGCCAACAGCAGCAGCCTGTGTGTCACCACTCACCAGGGAGGAGGCCCCACTCCTCCTGTCTTGTTGCTCACCTCTGCTAGCAGCTTCCCCTAGGTTGTCCTTTGCTTGCCCTGGGTTTGGTTCTTGGGTCCATCCATCTTCAGAGTTTTCCTTTTTGCTGAATCTTTTGGTCTCGGATGGATGATGGCCGGTTCTTGAAGAGCCTTGCTGCAGGTTCTCCTCCCGAGAAGATGTGGTAGCATTTCTTGGCTTCTTGCGTTTTGGATTGGAGGCAAGATTGCTTGTGAGGATCTTGGTTAGCCTGAAACTTCGTTTGCTGTTCAGAATTCGGGGGGCTTAGAGGAGAGTGCTGGTTCTTGGCCTCTTGCCTGTTGGTTGGGTTTGAAGGAGGCTGAAGAGAGTTTGCCAATGGATCCACCAAGTGGGTTCTGGGCCTCCCTGGGGAGCTTCCTCAAGTTCTTGCCCTACTTCTGCGGCCTCCTCATCCTGGGGGTCATCAAAGGTGACTTGCTGGTCTTCTGTCCCTGTCCATTTTGGTAATTTTTGTGATGAACTGATTCCATGTGTGTTAAGTCTCATTTGGCCCTTGTGCATTTTCTTGGCCTTATGAGGTTGCTTTATGTTGGTCTCTGTTCTGCTTTTATGGATCAGATGGTTTATTCTGCTCTTTCTTGGAGCATCTAGTTAGAGATCAGCAACAATAATCATTTTACAATTTACCAATCATCGACAGGAAGCTGTCCAAAACCCAAGTGTTCAGTACAGACCTCACAACTGGCAAAAGAATCTCAAACAACAACGGCAAGAACTATATACTCTTCTCCTTTCAATCTTAATAACATTTGGTCGGCCAATCCTGTCGGCCAACCCAGCAAAAAAAGACATTTTTTGATGTACTGTTCTGACTTTAGTTGTGATAGAATCAAATTAATATGACTTGGCTTTGAGTAGTATTTGTAAAATGAGCAGTTATTTGATCTAATTGCTGAATGGCGTGGTTTCAATTAATCATGTCAATTTAACCGTAACTATAGATATTCTATTGTTCGAAAATTTTGGCTGGATTTGCTACAATTGGTAGCTTTGCATGCATTATGATTGCTAGAAGGGAAAAATAGAAAAAACAAATTTACACTAGTGTTTGTTGTGACCTAGTTACATGATAAAAAAAAAATACAATGTTGCTCTGTTGTTACCTACTTACATATCGTCAGCTATTGGCGTGTTCATCTTTGTTTTGATTCTCTTAAAATTTGATGTACAATCCTCATTTCACATTATTTTTGATCTGCAAGGTATTTTGATATGCCCTTGGGCATGCCTTATTATGGCAATTGGATTATCTGCGCTAATCCTGGGCTTATGGCCCATGCATGTGATTTGGACTTACTACTGCATTATCCGGTACAGTTTGCATATTCTTCCCCTGTATTTTAGCTGTCTCGTGTAATTAATCAGGATATTACTCATATTTTGTGTCCTCCTTTTCCTTGAAGACAGAACTAAGCTGGTAGGACCTGTAGTAAAGCTTCTGCTCCTTATTGCTGCCACTGCAACCTTAATCTTATGGTTGATAGTTGGCATCCCTGGAAGCATCTTAGCTGGATTGGTGTATGGCTTTCTAGCACCGATAATGGCAACATTTGGTGCGGTTGGAGAAGGAAAAGAAAAGCCGTTTGTTCATTGTTTTGTGGTAGAATTTTTCTTTCTCCATGTTCATTTTTACAAACTTTTATTTTTCATGTGCTAATTATCTCAAATTGCAGGATGGAACATGGAGTACTATCACTGGAAGCTGTACGATAGTCAGGGATGTGAAAGACCTGCTTTTCCACTCCTATTTTTCTATTATGGATGATCTTCGTCTTCAGGCACCTCCTGATAACAAGCCATATGAGATAAGGTAAGCTTCTGGTTCTTGTTTAGTATTTTACCATCACAACTCATAATCGCGAACCTTTCTGGATCATCTTTCCTCCTCCTCTTTCCTCCTTATCTTATGGACCTCAGCTTAATATGCAAGTAACACTCTTTCTACTTGACTTGAGATAACATTCCCAAAGCCAAAAAAGCATTTCAGACATTCCTCTAAGCTTTTAAGGTGAAAGTATCCCCAAATGCTATGCCATTTTTAGGGAAACATGATGCTATATATGTAGGTGGCATTTTTATGAATATTTTTTTTTTGTTTTGAGGAATTATGATATATAAAATGAGGAACATCTGTCTTACAGATTGCTCGATATTCCTGGTGCTTTATTATCTGCTGCATGTGGACTCATACTGGATGGTATAATGTTCACGCTGATTGCCATCTACAAATGCCCTGTGATGCTTTTCAAAGGATGGAAACGACTGATTCAGGATATGATTGGGAGAGAGGGACCTTTTCTGGAGACAGCTTGTGTGCCGTTCGCAGGTCTTGCTATTCTTCTCTGGCCATTTGCCGTAGTGGGAGCTGTTCTCGCCTCCATCCTATCTAGTATTCCTTTAGGCGCATTTGGTGCAGTCGTGGCTTATCAGGTATGACCATATGGCTAGACTTTCCCTTTTCAAGTATGTTGATGTCACTGTATTTTTCATGGTAACTTAAAGAAAATATTTGTAGCAAATATTTTATCTAGTGACAAATATGAACCAATTTAGCTTATGTTAGTGATGGAACTTACTCTTGTTGATATACTAGGAATCCTCCCTAAAGATGGGCTTATCTTATGTTGTCTCATCTGTGTCCATCTTTGATGAATACACAAATGATGTGCTTGACATGGCACAGGGATCTTGTTTTCCGAGGTATAACCAACCATAAGCCTTTAGTCCATACCCTAAATAATTGAAGTTTGTGGTTCTGATGTTTGAACATTTTAGGTTGAAATATCGGAAGAGAGAAGATTCTTCACATGGAGGTAGCTTATCCAGGCCAACCTCATTCAACAAAGAAAAGCAAGAGGGAAAGAAACCTCCAGCACGTGTTACATCTTTTAAGAACAGTATTGAAGACTTCAATCCATTCAAGGTGATCTTTTGGTGCTATTCATTAGCAGATCAATTTGGTAAATTGCACTTCCTCCGTTTCACAATATAAGTCATTCTATCATTTCCTACATTCATATTGATGTTAATGAATTGATGTTAATGAATCTAATAATTCATTAACATCAATATGAATGTGGGAAATGCTAGAATGACTTACATTGTGAAACGGAGGAAGTAATGACTATGCTTATTGGTCTTGCGGTTTCTGAACCCAAATTACCTTTTGCAATGCCTGAAATAGGTCATTCCATCTTTTAACTTTCAAGTTTCAATGATCAATGCATCCTGCAAATATTTGAACTTATGGAATATGGACATTTTAACTGAACGGTTCCACTCTGCAGTTGCTAGAACACCTATTTGTTGAATGCAAGCACCAAGGGGAGACTTTGGTTAATGAAGGAGTCATAACAATGAAAGATATTGAAGAGACAAAGTCGGGAAAAGTTGGCACTGGAGTTCTTAATGTTGGTTTACCAGCATATGTAATCCTTAATGCACTCCTTCGGTCCGCAAAAGCTAATTCTGTTGGCCTACTCTTAAGTAAGTGCAGCAAAGAAAATTGATTTTCTTCCATTGAGAGGGATGTGTTATGCCCTTGACTCTGATTTTCTTTGAAAAAACTTGCAGGTGATGGCTCTGAGATTACATCTGACAATAGGCCTAAACATACACTCTATGAATGGTTCTTTGACCCTCTTTTGGTCATCAAAGAACAAATTAAAGCCGAGAATTTTACAGAAGAGGAGGAAAAATATCTCAAAATGCGAGTTTTGTTGATTGGTGGCCCTGATCGTGTCAAGGGCAGTCTTCCTGATGTGCCATCACTGGATGAGCGAAAAAAGGCCGAAATAGACGCATTTGCTCGCAGGTACTCCACTCCCCTTCACCCTCTGTGAATCTCTGATTCGATGCATGCCATATAACCATGATTGATGTTCCCTGATTCTTCTGCTCCTACTCTTTTGCTTCAAGACTGCAAGGGATCACAAAGTCGATATCAAGATACCCTACCGCAAAGCGACGTTTCGACATTCTTGTCAAGCAGCTCTTGTCTGAGCTTGAGAGGACGGTGGGTGGCGGTCAATCGACCAATGGGTCCCAATCTCAAAGCTTGAGAGGCGGCATGGCCAGAATGCTCAGCCAGAAGTCCATGGGGAAGGCGGCAAACGTCAGAGATGAAGATCCAGAAGCGCAAATGACAAGCCATGATCGCACTCCGTGATATAATGTTGACAGTGCTGTGTTTTTCACTTTGTACCGGACATGCTAGTGAAGAGGAACCTTTCCCTGTAATTACCAGCTACATTGTACAAATTAGTAGATTCTGCAGCTATATGAGCTAATCCTAACCATTCTTCTTTTGCCTAATTTTGCATGTTTTGAACACTATGCGAATGTAATGGCAATGCAACATCGCTCGTCATATGATAAGGCAAACTCGCTCGCTAACCTACCTCGTCAGGATGACATTCTTTGCTTGTCACTTGATTTGATGCAGGTTTTGACGCGTCATGACAATTGCAACGCCTGGTTTTGTGAATCATGTACTCCATGTTCCATGGAGTCAGGTCAGAGCTAAAAGTTTGTGAAATTTCTGTGCAGAAATTGTTACGATACCTTAAGGATAAATTACTACTATATGGTGGTGGTAACTGGGAGTTTGTAAGTTACACAAAACCCGAGCTGTTGCACACTGCACTCGGTTATCAAAAATAGCCACGGTAGTAACTGGCAAAACATTTAGTTCAAGGAGCAGAAAAGCTGTGTGGTAACATGAGAATCAGCCAAGCGCATTTTGCTTTCCTCTACATGATACTAAGGCTGGTTGGGATACTAAAATATGCAGTGCTCAAACTCCAGGGCATGCTATCAGGTGGAGGTGGATGAAAATAATGGAAAACCAAAGCTGTCCGTGTTTCTTCTTTCAAGTACCAAGTTCAGTCTCAGAAAATGTCCATTGGCTGGCTATCAGGCACCTCGGTGTCATCCAATTGCACGGCTTGTTTCTGCTTTGCCTTCTTGTAACTACAAGAGCCTCTGAGGATGGAGCCAAGCCCCCCTTTGCGAGATTTCTGTGATCTGAACAAATGGAAAGAAATAAAAAGAAAAGGTGTCAGCGGTCTTCAACTAGAGCAAAAGACAAGAAGGTAGCCTTGTTCTTCTAAGTGATTCTCATGACAGATATATCAGGTGATTCTATAAAATTTTGGAAATCGCTATTGATAATGTGAAAAACGTTCTGAAATTTGCATGGCCCGCATGCCAGTGAGACAAGAGCGAAAGATCCTAAACCAGTGTGCACCTCATTGGAGCGGCAAATCCTAAAGTTTCAATTTGTTGACGATCATCAACATTCAGTACCATACAATATCTGTACCTGCTCATCTACATTACATAAACAAAATCGAAGGAAACGTAATTCACTAATTCCTAAACCAGACTATTCTCTTTGTAAATCAGAGAACTTACAGTGATGCATTGCCATCGTCATCAGGCTCGCCACTATCATGGGCTGCAGATGAAATACCTGTCACATCAATTAGATCACTTTCATAAGCAAGCTAGGTAGCATATCAGATTCACTGTTAGAAAATATTTCATAATTAATCACTGAATCAGAATCGCAAGGCATATATCATGAAAAGTCTGCTCTAAACAAAGAGTACATTGCTCCTGACATTCCATATCGTAATCACCATAGCACTAAACCAGCATTACAAATATTAAATGATATTCTGAAGATACATAGAACATAATACTAGCCAAAGAAATATCAACACAGGAATTCCAAGTGAACATACCAAAATAATTTGCAACACTAGCTGTTGTATGATCAGTTCTCTCAATAATCAAGTCATTGTTAAGTTTCTTTTAATTCATCGCTTTTGCATAGAACAGGGTATTTTCCAGAAGTAATATAGTAGATAAACAAAGAGGGCATAGTTTTTAATTCCACGGTTAAACAAATGCCAAAAAAAAAGTACAAATGCAATCGGAGAGAATACTGGTAAGTAGCATGTTCAGTGATACTATTTCAATGAGGTTCCCACCTGAGTCAGCTGATGAGGATGCATCATCTGATGAAGCTTCAATGGCAGCCTTTTCACTTCCGATGCCCAATTCATCATCAGAGCCATCACTGCTGGCATCATTGAAAATTGTACCAGTGCCTTTGTCTTTTTTGGATTTGCCACTGGTTTGCTCATACCTTTTTCTTGGAACTTTCCGAGCTGCTAGTCGAAATCGACTATTTTGTGGTGTGCCCTGTGTGCTGTCACTTGATGCTGGAGGGCTCATGGAAAAGCTCTTAACAAGATTTCTTATAGACTTAGAATTTGGATCTGCCCTTCCATTGATAAAACTGTCAAAATTTTTACTCTCAGCATGGGTCTTTGTCTGAGAACTGGACTTTCTTTGTTCTTTGTCCATAAGCTCATGATCCTTATCAATTGGCAATTTACCCTGATTATCAGAACCACTCTTGCTTTGGTTGAGCTTCTTTACTCTGCTATCACATGTGCCATCTTTTGGGTCCCGTGTCAGCATACTACTGTTCCAAATTACATTATTGTTATTCTCTTTCCTGTCATGCTCCATTCTTCCTTCCTGTGCAACAGAAAACGACAAATCTTGTACACCATTGTCAATGTCTCGATGATCACTGTTAGGATCCACCTTCTGGGAAACTGAATTGAGCAATTCTGGTTTCTTTTTTCGCTTCTTCTGCTTACCTTTCTTCACATTTCCATCTGCTGTGTCCACATTTTGTGTTGACCATGGCACACCAACATCACCAGGTGAATTATTGGTCGATGTAGTTTTTTCTATATGATGCGATTGTAGCAGATCATTTGGTTTGGCATTATCAGTGAGCTGAGACTGCATATCCACTTCTGTTTTGTTACTTTCATCCTCAACTTCTCTTACAGTTTCCTCTCTGTCGTTTTCTTTGTTTTCTGCAGAAACATATTGATCATTAGTCCCTTTGGGGCTAAAATGGTCGAGGAAGTTGATTTTTTCATTTGGTTCAACAGCAACAGTAGATTTTTTAGGACTAGCTGTAATATGTTCAGCCTTGTAGTTCATCAAATCTACATCAGAACCATGATCCAAAGCGGAATTCTGACTCTGAAGTCCAGTCTTGGAAGATTTCTTCCTTCCCTTTAGAGCACTAGGGGTTGAAGTTCTGAGAGCTGTGGCATCTTCCTGAACTGTACACGATTGTGTTGGAGCTCCTACTGCAGTTTCATTACTATGGGTCCCACTCTCACCAATATAACTTACACATTTGCCCTGGCTGTCCTTGGCGGATTTACTATCTTCGAAATGTGCAGAAGGGTTAGCCTGTTGGACTTTAGGTGCACGAATCTTGGTAGACCTGCTTTTCTTCTGTACATTTTCAACAGTACCTGCAGGACCATCAATTACAGACCCTCCTTGAACTAAATCTGCTTTGGTAGCATTTGATCCGTTTAAGTCCTCGATAGCAACCTGGTTAACTTGCTCATCCAAAGACTGAATAGTTTTACCATTATCTGTAGGGACATGCTTTAGGGAAATCTTCTTTCTCTGACGTTTAGCGGCTTTGTTTTTGTCATCATCTTGCACTACAACATTTTCAGTTGAAATATTATTAGAAACACTTGTGTTGTCAGAAGGCCTCAAAGAAACAGATTCTCTTAGTTCTGCGTTTGCATTTTCTTCAGGTACACCACCTGAAAAATGAGACGAGTCATGTGCGGTTGGCAGTACTTCCATTTTTTCTCCTTCAGCCTTATTATGACTAGGTGAGCTGATGGGAGCATCAGAGTGAATTGCCGCTGGATATTTCGGAGGTAACACTGCACTAAGAGCACCATTATCCACAGTGTTTCCATGCACTCCAAGTACATCGCTGCCCTGGTGTTTCTGTTTAGTTAACTGACATTGATCCAAATCCTTACTTATGTTATCAGTGCATCTTAAATCTGCCAATACCTCATCAATAACTTTTGCTGCTGCTACATCCAGGCTTACGTCACACTTCGTTTTGTGACCAATTGTTCCTACTCCTGTTGTGGCTGGTGTTATTTGCTTTGGATCTAAGGGAGAAACATTTGTGTTTTGTATTGAGATTTCATTTGTAATCAATGATTTTATCACATCATGAGTAGGACCAACATCCTTTGACGACTCTGAGTGATGTTTTGTCTTCTTCTTCTTCTTCCGCCTCCCATCACCACATGGGTTTTCTATTACATTAGCACCCTCTGATAGCACATTGCTTGAGATATGTTGATCAACAGGGTCATTAACAATCTTGCCTTGAGTAGCAAGCTTATCTGATTTGACTAAATTCTCTCCATACCCACACTGATCTTTTTCTCCAGCAATATCCAGAGACTCCATGTCAACAGAACTAATCTTCTTTGCTTTCTTGCGCTTCTTCTGTTGAGAAGCATGGCCAACTGACTGTATCTCCTCCAAGATGCTTTTGCTGGATTTCTCCAATTTACTTGTTTCAATACCACTTTCATCATGTCTTACTTTTGTAGATTCTCCTGCACCACCAACAAGTTCAGAAGAATTAACCATATCTCCCATGGTTGGATCTTTATACTCCTTATGTACAAGGTCATCAATCCCTTTATCAGCAACTGAATTAGTAGTTGCCTGGGCATCACTCACAAACTGAACATGTTTAGTACCACACTGATCTTTTTCTCCAGCAATATCCACAGACGCCATGTCAACAGAACTAACGTTCTTTGCTTTCTTTCGCTTCTTCGCTACGCTTTTGCTTGTGCTGGTGTTCTCCATTTTACTTGTTTCAACAACACCTTCATCATGTCTTCCTTTTGTAGATTTTTCTGCACCAGCTACAACTTCTGAAGAATTAACCATATCACCAATGTTAGGATCTTTATATTCCTTATGTACAAGATTATCAATCCCTTGATCAGCAACAAGATTAGCAGTTGCCTGAGCATCACTCATCAACTGAACATGTTCAGCTCCACACTGATCAGCAATGTCCAGAGATGCCATGTCAACAGAATTAACCTTCTTTGCTTTCTTTCGCTTCCTGCCTTGAGAAGGATTGCCAGCTGACTGTATCTCCTCCAAGATGCTTTTGCTTGTGCTGGCTTTCTCCATTTTACTTGTTTCAACAGCACCTTCATCACGTCTTCCTTGTGTAGGTTTTTCTGCACCAGCTACAACTCCAGAAGAATTAGTCATATATCGAGTGATTGGTTCTTTATATGCCTTATGTACAAGATCATCAATCCCTTGATCAGAAGCCAGATCAGTAGCTCCCTGAGCACCACTCATCAACTGAACGTGCGTAGTCCCCTCACATCCACTATTGTCTCTGCTTGTCAATTCGACATTGTATGCACCATCACCTGGGAAACAAAAATAATTCAGATATTTGAGGAAATGTAAGAGCATAATAAGTGTTTGAGGCAACATATACATGTATTTCAAAAATCCAATTTTGCATTCTTTGTCCAGGACGTGCATCAAAGCCAAAATTCGGACACTAAGATGCATGACTGGTAAAATCAACCATATTATACAATCTTTATGATTGAATACAAGCACAAAGGATGTCACACAGTATCCAATTTTCTTGTACCTCCAAAAAAGAAAAAGAATCCCAACCTATAATATTTCTAGCATGTCATGAAAAAGAATCCATGGGTTTTATTACCTAGCAGCTCTTGGTTGTTTTTCTGAAGCAGGACTTGACCAATGGATCCTGGTACCTCCACTGCTCCGCTTGATGGTTTCGCCATCTCCTGAGCAGAAACAACTTCCCTGGTAGCCTCTGGTTCACTCCTTTTCCTTTTCTTTTCCATTCCAGCAATGCTGGAATTTTCCAGCCCAGGAAGACGACGGTTTGCAATTTGTGATATCAGCGCAGGAATCTTAAGAACACACTTGTCCACATGAACTTCAGCTCCAGGACAACCTTCACTGGATTTTCCTCTATCCTCCATTGAAGTGTCTCTGCAACAGTGACTATCTGTTACTACCACTGTCATCTTAACATGCAGAAAGCATCCAGCCTTGATTTTGGCGAAGGCGCTCCTTATTGTCATCAAATCAGAGAGGTGATACAGTGCACCCTTCCGTCGCACCTGGTGAAAAACACACTAATTTAGAAACTTACACTATCATTTGCACCATTTCAAGATTACACATGCAAGCTATATGGTCCAAAACTGCGGGGAAACATCGCGCGCTCTGACTGTCTGAATCAAAATATACATCATCCAAAAATTATAAGCATGCATTCTTTTACAACAATACCAGTTTGTGTGACACACAGTACACACATTCTAAGTTGTCCCGCATTGCAATACAAAGACATTAACATCTCCATTTCGAAGTTCACATGATGGGATGGAAACAAAACAACAACCATCACAGAAGGAAGATTACGTGGAAGAACTACTCTTATGTCCAAACAAAACCCATGGACCTATGGTAGCAGGGTACATCGAGGGATCAGAGGAGCACAACAGTGCATCAAAGTAAATACAAATCAAATCGAGGTACCCATACTCTAAACATTGGCAGCGTTTCTAAAAACCCCATCGACTAAAACACCTGATCGCCAACAAAAACACTGATCAAAATCTCCACCGAAACATCCCTGAAACATCAACTCGCCCCCCTAATATATGATAGATGTAATCAACCAAATATATACGAAATGTAAATAACCACATAAAGCGATCCTTGAAAATAAATAGAAGTTCCCAAAGCCATGAGTTAGGGACCTGGAAGGATTTGACGGCGACGGGGCCGATGTCGGGGAAGGCGGTGGCGTGCTCCGCGGCCACCGTCGCTGCGCTCAGGACAAACACACGAAATCAGTCGAGTTTACTCGCGGGTTTGAGAAGAGGGGGAGGAAGCGAGAGAGGAGGGGGGTCTTACACTTGAGGTCGCGCATGGTGGAGTCGCCGGCGGCGAGCAGGGCGAAACGGGTCCCGAGGTCGGTGTCGATGAAGAGGGAGACGGGGGCCTCCCCGCTGTCGGAGTGCGCATGTGGCAGCGGCGGCGGCGCCGAGGCGGCCATTGCGGGTGGTGCGGCCGCCGCCAGGGAGGAGGGAAGGGGAAGCGGAGAATGGTGGAGGAGACGAAGCGGCGTGGGGTTTTGGAGGGGGTGCGTTTGTTAATTGTTTATTATTTTATTTTTAGGTTAGGCCAAATTATTCAGGATCACGCTTTGAAATTCCTAAATTGCATTTCCAAGATTCGATCAGAAATAATTTAGGGATTTGCTAATATCTCGGTTGGTTCTGATGTTCAAAAATCGGAAGCGCAGTTCATAGGTAAGGAGATTTAGAAATTTTCTATTAAGGCAAATTGCACTTTCCATCCGGTAAAATGCATCTGGTTTCTCTTGGCACCGAGTTTAACACATGCTTCCACTTTACATTAGGGTATATTAAAATAAGCTTCGTACTAAGTTCTGTCATACTACCTCCGTCCCAAAATAATTACATTTCTAGGATTCAAAATTTGTCCCAAAATAATTGTAATTCTAGAGTACTAATTACCCCATCAATCATATCTCATTCAAATTTCTCCCTATTTTACCCTCGACCATCTTTCCACTCTCACATAAACACCATTTAATGAGGGGCACCACAGTCTTTCTTCTCAAACCTTAATATGCTAAACAACATAGAGCTGCAATTATTTTAGAACGGAGGTAGTACAATTGAAAAAAAAATGTAAAATATGAGTAGAACATATGACACTTTTTGAATCTATACCATATTTCATAACGTTTCTTTCAGAATTATGAAACTTTTATTGGTTTGATGATATATCATAATGTTAAGTGAAACTTTTTGAAAGAAAACCTAGTTATGCAATATAAAGTGAAAGATATACTTAATTTGGTACAGAGCAAAACACAATGCGTTTTATCTGGTGTAAATACTCCATATGAGTTACTACTTACTACTAGTATGTATACAAACTTTCACTTGGAACTTGAGAATAAAATATCTTGTTCCGAAAAAAAAAACTCTAATAGGGAAACTTTTCGTTGTAGTAATACTTTATTGGAGGCTATGATTTTAATTCCATTGAAAATCACTTTCAACCAAAAATGCTAAAAGGAAAAGAGAAGAATTAGCCCATCTGGCCCATGTAGTTCGTTGCCCGAGATGGAATGGAATGGAAAACGGAAATTGCATAGGATTCCTTTTTGAGATGTTGTCACGGGAGAATAAAACTAAAAAAAAAATCCACCCAAATGCCCAATTGCATTTCCAACAAGTCCAGCCTCGCCAAAGGAGGAGCTGCCATCAGAAAGGAGGATAATATGCCATCAGAAGGGCATGTTTAGATCACTTTTTACCATTTTGGATGTAAACACTAGTAGCAAAAGTTGGCAATTTAGCATTTATCATTTGCTAGTATAGGGTAGTAAATTTTATCAAAAAGTGCTCCGATACCACACGCTCTCTCTCTCTCTAGTGCTAAAATGGCAACCAAAACTTTTGCCATTTGCCAAACTTTTGCCATTTGCCAAACTTTTGCCATTTGCCATTCCAAATGGATCTAAACAGGTTGGAACTTACAATGCTTCCCTGCAAGTATACATCTTCACAGTGCAAAGTTAGCAGCAGTCGACATCTTCACAGTGCAAAGTTAGCAGCAGTCGTTTGCCCTGTTCTAAAGACCGCTTAGCTATTTCTGTTTTTTAAACTACTAAATAGTCCCATACGAAAATTTTCTATACGGTAGATGTTTCAAAAAATTAAATAATATATTTTTTAAGTTTTCAATAATTAATACTTATGGTAATCGTGTTTTTTTTAAGTGCAGCTAATCAGTTTTTTCTTTTTTGGACATTGCAGCTAATCAGTTAAAACCATTCGTAAAATAACCCCCCTAAAGCTGAAAAGGCAATATATCCGTGGAATCACGGCTGTCTCAGCAAGGAAGGTAAACAAATTGCAGTTGCAGAGTCAGGTTAATCCTTCCAACAATCTGCTCGCTTTCTCGCAAAGAACACCATACTTTGTGGAGTCTCAGTTGCTCTATATTAGCAGAAGGCAAAGCCTTTTTCCCGCGCTTTATTAACCAGGCCAGATCGAGTTCGTGTCACATGGTCTTAAACTCTTCAATCTTAGTACATCAAACCAGACACACTGTTTAACCATCAGCTCATCATCACCTTACTCATGAGAAGAACTAATCCAGAGAGACGGGGTAAATCAAACGCCCAATGTTTCGGAAGCTACAGAGGAGGAGAAGAAGTAGAGAGTACTATCGCTCAGATTCTTTGGTGCTGGCTCGTCACTGCGTCTTCTTCCTGGCGTCCTTGGCCATGCCCCTCTTGCGGATGCCGACGGACATGTTGAGGAGGAGCCTGTCCACGATGGGCTCCGGGAACGCGGAGATGAGGAACCACAGCACCGCGTGCGGCCAGTAGGGCGTGCACCTCGGCTCGTACCCGATGTAGCGCACGGCGGCGCGGGCGTACGTCTCCGGCGACGGCGCGAAGAAGGACGCCTTCTTGATGGACGCCATCTTCGTCGCCGCGTACAGGGGTACCTGATGATGAGTTGCACATCAACAGAAAAAACACACCATCCAAGTCAGTCTGTGCTCGTTTCTATGAAAATTAAGTTAGAGCACGGAAAACAGAAAACATTAACGCGTAATTAATTGAATTGAAGATGGATTTATATGATATTTTAAATCAACTTACGTATAGAAAGTTTTCATAAAATGCACAATAGTTTAAAAAATGTTCTAACAAAAACTAAGATAAAATATGTATCTTAATTAGAAAAGAAGGAGACAAAGATTCTGATGCGGCAGCTAAGACAATCTTGATAAACGCCGAACAGCTGACACACATAAATGGTGCCAGATAATGACGTTCCCAACAGCAACAGCGAGGATGTAAGTAATGGAAAATGAAAAAAACGGGTAGAGGTCGGCCAACAGATTTATTTTAAATAGGGCTATATGGAATTCTCCTATCCTCCTAATGCTTCGCTGCATGCTATGCCCATTAATTTTCCACATGCACTGTTTGCCTGCCTTAGGAGCAGTTGGAAGAATTGAAAGCACGGTAGCAGTGCATTTAGCTTTCAGCCATGAAGGTTTCAGTTTCTTGTTGGGGCGTTATGTCATCATCGCCATGGCCATCCAGCAGATCGCGGAAGTACCCAATGCAGTACAAGTTTTTTCTTAGTGACTTTAGGACAGCATGCCAAAACCATGTTCATGTTGAAAGGACATTCCTTGGATTACTGTAGAATTCAGGTGATCACTGACCATATAAAAACTTCTACTCCATAGTCCATAAACAAAAATGTAATGATTGCAACAACGGCTTAGTGCAACATATGAAAAAAAAAGAAAAGGATAGCAGCCAACCGGGAACAATTAGAGAAATTCATGCATCGCCAGGAATGGCTATTTCGTACCTGGCATTGCACATCGATGCCTTTGTTCTTGTACTCAACATAGAGGCATCTCGAGAATTGATCAACATACCTGAAAGGATTGAAAACAGAGTTGCATGAATCACTTAAGCCCACATATGACCCTATGTTGAGTTGAATTCAGTTATATCCAGTTGTAGCTGGATGTCACACAATTGTGCTGCAGAAAATATCTATGCAAAGATTGACCAATGACCACATCAGAAAGCATGAATTCCACATTCCACTTCCGATTTCAGATGTTCTGTCACACTGTCAATCTGTCGTGCATTTTGGGCAAGCAATCCTCCAACTAGTGAAACATATAAAAAAGAGTGCAAGAAAGAGAACCTTGTGGATAGCTTAGCTAAATATATGCGTTGCTTTCCAAAGTAAAACATTAGACAACATAAACATGCTGTCGTATACATTATCAAACACATAGCAAATGATCAAGCAACTATGTTTGAGTTCAATTTTCACAAAAAACTGCTGGAATACTTGAATATATACATAATCCTACACCCTCCAACAAGTCCTCCATGGCTCCATCTACATGTAACAAGATTGGCATATAAACCCCCAGGAGAAACCTTAGTGCTCTTTTTTAGGCTTCTAGCTGAAAACCCCTAAAATTTTGGTGGACATTTGTATCCACATGAAGCATAATTTTATACTAGTAGTATATAATTAAGTATGGACTTAATTGACTCTTAACTGTGCCAGTCCCCATTTCTGTGGTCCATGCCAGAACAACTGATCTGAGAGAGCACAAAAACTAAAAAGCTTGTACCAAAAATCTCACTGAAAGCATAAAAATTTTCTGCCTCGTCTATGTAGCAGTAGTAAGCAAGAACACGCAGAGAAAAATCGTTACTAATGAAGAGTTAAAAAGGTGAAGAAGTGAGGAGCACTCACGCCTTGGTGGCGGCGTAGACGCTGTAGAGCGGGTAGGACGGCAGGATGGAGGAGGCGCCGGAGCCGATGTTGACGATGGCGCCGCGCTTGCGCTCCACCATGCCTGGGAGCACGGCGTGGGTGACCCGGGTGAGCGCCTCGACGTTGAGGCGGATGAGGTTGCGCATCAGCTCCTCGTCCACCTCGTGGAAGTAGCGCGCGTACGGGTACGACATGCCGGCGCTGTTGACGAGCACGCCGACGTCGAGCCCGCGGATGGAGTCCCCGAGCGCGGCCACCTTGGCGGCGAGGCCCTCGGCGGCGAAGTCGAGCACGAAGGTGCGGACCTCGGCCCTGGGGTGCTTCCCCCTGATCTCCCCGGAGACCGCGGCCAGCTTGTCGGGGCTGCGGCCCACGAGCACGAGGCTCATCCCGGCGCCCGCGAAGCGGAACGCGAGCGCGCGGCCGATGCCGTCCGTGGCGCCCGTGACGACCGCCCACTCGCCGTACCGGCGGCGCAGGGGCTTCCCCGGGCGGAGGACGCCGCGTAGGCCACCGCGCGAGGCGCGCCGAGGCGGTCGCGGCCACCATGAGGCCCACCGGCCAGCGCCAGCGCCCACGCCGGCTGCGCGGACAGCGCGTCCATTTCTGGAGACGGGGCGGGCAGCGGCGGAGACCGCGGCGAAGGCGGCGAGGAGAGCGGCGAGACCGTGGCGAGCGTGTGCGAGTTGCGATGGAGGCAAGGGCGATCCGTTCAACTGCAGATATAATAGCGCGGGCGGGGAGAGAGAGAGAGGAGGGGACGGATGGGGGGCGGGCCGGGCTGGCAAGCGGCCTGCGTCGCCGGGGGCAGAGTTGGGTGGGGTTGGCGTGCCACCTCGGCTGGATGGACACGCCACCGTGGAACGGCTCAAGAAAGATATTCTTTTTAGAAACACAATAAAAACGCATATACACTCACAAAGCGGATCCGGCTCCTCTGCCTTTAGGATCAAAGACAGAGGCAAACAGTAAACTGAGTCTAATACTACAGTGCAAAACAGTGAAATGCAGTTATTTATCGTAGGCACGGTACAAAACAGTATAATTATACTGTAGCAAGGTACTCTTCATGATGTGGCGTATAGCAGTCGATCTCATCCGTTCGCTATAAATCAAATGGCTGAAAATAGCCCAAAGGCACGATACTGTGCGCCTCTGCCTTTAGGGGCTGAAGGCAGAGGATCCCAATCCCACAAAGCGCACGCACACAAAGCACACCCTACATCTATGAGCACCTCCAAAAACCAAGCTCGGATATCTTAGGATTCATAAAGTCATTCTATCAGCATCTCTGAAATACTAAGTCAACACACATTGAGATTTAGGAAGTCTGGTTGTTGACAATTACGTCGCTTAGCACTGAAAGAATAATTAGTCGTAAATACGAACACATGTGTTAGGTCTAAGATTTAAAATTGTGTGGATTGGTTTCACCACAAGGGAGCTAACGAGTTGAGCTATGCTCACTTTGCGCCGCTCAAGAAAGATATGGGTGAGAGACTGGGATCTGAGAAGCTTGTGAAGTATAGGCAGGGTTGATAATAATTTGTGATAACCGTTCGTGAATCATTACTAGTATACATGTATTTAGAAGCTGCTCGATAAACTTACAAAGTTATTATTTCAAAGAAATTAAATTAAGTTACCAATTCGTCGATAATGGTTAGATTATCATGCTTACTGACGAAACCATCGGAGAGGGTTTTATTTAATAATTGGTTTTTTATAAAACCCTACAGAGAACATGCGAATTCAATTATATTTTTTACACTCTCCAATGATTTTATAACCCTACAATTTTTATAGAGAATAAATTCATTTCTTATGGAGGAGAGCAACTGCTTGCTGCTTTGCTCTAAAGTCTAAACTCTGCAGCCATGAGCACCTTACCTCACCTTCACCTTGGGTGCACGTACCGTTCAATTTCGGTGCCAACGGCACATTAGGTGCCATGAACACATTAGGTTGCATGTATGGTTCACCGGAGGCGTGGTGAACCGGGACCAGCAGGGGTTGGGCCGTTGGGCGGACAGGTGGTGCAGTTACGGTTGTTGAGGTTTGATGAGCCGAAGTAAATGGTGTGGTCAAAGTCCCACACAGATGACAGGCACGGCAGCAGGATATTAAAAGCCCCCCCTGCCTGATTTCTACTACTACTCCTCTCCTCGCACACCACACAATCAAACATCGCAGCGCGCACAAAACGCACCGCACGCACGCGAGCTCAGCTTCTTTCCGTGCGAACAAAACGGGAGCTCGCTGTTGGTGAGGTGAAGCGCGTACTCGCTTCGTTAATGTTGTTAGCAACCACAATGTGAAGAAAAAGCGGGTAATAAGCAATCAATGCTGACTTCTTACCTAGCAAGATACATTGTGGCAGATGGCAATAGTTATAACTGGGTAGTATACTTACTACCGGCAATAAGCCATTAAAATATTTTTTTTTGCTAGTGTGTGTATGACAATCTCCTCACATGGCACTCAATGTGGACCCCACCTTACTTACCACTTCAGGTATTAAACATTGTGATGCCGACAAGTAACTATTATTGTCTGACACCGGGACCCATCTTACTACTAACTTACACCGCACCCAGATACTGTTAGGGTGTACCGTGTTACATCGCAGGCTGTGAACACTGAACAGTAGAGAACTCAAACTTGTACTATCTAGTAACGAATTTCCGATGAATAGAACAGTGTACAATCTCTCCATGAATGCTTCCGAGGAATAGCAAATACAGTACGTTGGAAAATTTTAACCATGGGTTAAGCCAATCTACCCAGGTAGACACCCCGTGTGGATTAATCGATCGAGCTGACCAATGGCTCAGAAAGAAAATTTTCCAAGATGGCTTAAAGCATTGGCCTAAACCACTCTCTATTTCGATATTTCGAACCAAAGCTATCTCATGCCACTCTTCTGCTTGCTTTTCTTCGTGTCTTTCTTGGAACTAGTCGAAGCACTAGCCTCTTCCTCAGCTTTCTGTTCAGCCTCGAGCACAGCCAGCTGAAGAGGGCGAGTAAGAGTCAGTTAATATGTACCAAGTCAGAAATACCGTTTTGTCTCAAAGGGGACACAACATGACAAATTTACCTCGTCGAGTATGGGTTTCAGTTCCTTATATCGAGTTTCGGCAAGATCAAAACCATCTTTGCGGAGCTCCTGGCATTGGATGAGCACGAATAAATACAGCAAACTCATACTGCCAGCAACCTAGAGAATATGATAACAGGTATGACGGGTGAAGATACTTAAGGAGCAGAAACTAACCTTTCCAGTGTGTTGGGTGTGCTCATATGCAGCCATCTGCCAGTACATATCCGTTCTCTTGTAGAAATCTTTTAGTGACTCTCCTGGCTTTAAAAGTGTGAATATGGGAATTAGTGATATATGGTTTTAATTGTTAACTGTGTGTAACAAATTATCAGCCAAGAGTTCCTCTGAGTAAACAAAGTATATGTACTTTGTCGGAACAACTTCATACAAATTTAGAACAAAAAAAATGTTGATTACAACATTACCATTGGAGTCCTTTGAGAATCAGAAAGACCGAGCATAACCCGAATTTGCTCTATCCGAGCACGCTTCTCTTTTCTTCGCAAGTTCTTACGTTCACCCTTTATTAGCGATACAGCAGTGGGCATATCGACATTCTTCTCGGCATCTTCATCAGACTATGAAAACAGTTTTAGGATTACAGATTAATAACCACACAGTATGATTGAGAGGAAATGAAAGATACACAATAGCTATAAATCTCAGAAGGATGCCATGAGAACCATGGACTTCATATTAACGTATACAGTATCCGTAATAGAAGATGAACCATCATGCAGTATTTTGGTCAAACACCAAGATTCAACTAGAAACAAACAGGCCAGAGACAGGATGTTTGGTTTGTGGCAGAATTGTGGGACACATCAAGTCAACATTATCTTCCCCATTTTCTTAAAAAACATTTTTTGAAAATCTGTTCTAATTTGTAGAGAAAATGTAAACGTGCCTAAATCAGATATAAAGTCCTCGCCCACGCGAACTTAGAAAGATTCTATCTAGTACAGCCATTAATCATGAACTTAGCAAGATATAAATCCCAAACATGTGTGACCAAACCTAAAATAATTTTGCATACCTCTTCATCATCTTCATCGGTCTGATTAGCGTCATCCTCGCTATCATTCTCATTATCATCATCATCATCATCTTCATCATCCTCATCTTCAGAAATTTCTAGCCATTCAGATTCAGATGCCTGCATAAGAAAGGTGAGTAAGGCAAGTTCAGAAACAAATGTGAATAGTCAAAAATGATAACAGATAATTTTCTGTTATCTCTGATTGAAATAAACAACACTATTAGTTAAACAACAAAATGGCAAAAAGAAGGGGCCAATCTGCAACTGACCGGTATGATACACTTCCACTCATCTAGTTTGCTAAGGTTAAGTGAATACATATCATCAAGAGTAATTTCTCTATCTTTCAATTCCATCATTCCTCCATATAAATAGAGTGTATCTTTCCCTACAGCCAAGCATGCATTGATCCGACCACCGGGTTTCACTGCCTGTAAGCAGCAAATGCTAATGAGAAACAAAAGATCATTAGAATGTAAATGTCAACATCTAAAAGAACAGCTGCAATACCTCTGGGAGTACTTCTTGTGTTGTCGAATCAGAGAGAATATCAGAGCTATTGCCTGAGCCAGCTTTATTTAAGGTTAGACTCTTGGTCAAGTGATTCGAAACCCCATGGACTTCGGATTGCCCTCCAGTAGTTTCTGAGTCCTCCATGATCTCATCCTCCTCATTACCAAGATTAGCTTCCACATTGTTCGATGGTTCTTTTCTTTTGATGTCCTTTGTCTACACATGGCACCCAAAAAAAAAAAAAGAAGAAGCACAAACTGCTTTTAAGCAATGATCCAAATATTACTATATAATAGTCAATGTGAATATGTCGACAGATCGCATATGCTTATTAAGAAAATAACAGTATAATAGTATATGAGAATATGTACATATCGTATATGCTTATTAAAAAGAAAAACAGGCATACCCTATACTACATGCTTAGTCTTTATGTCTGAACTAATGAAATAGATTCCTGCAGAGTAGACTGTGTATCAAGTACCTAAAAAATACAAACTATAAACATGAGATGGCTGGTCATATGATTGAATTCGAGGAATCACCTTATTTTTAGCAGGCTTGTCTTTCCTGAGCTCTAAAGGATACCTGAAACAGCAAGGAAAATAATCTGAACATAGACACACAAAAATGAAGCTAAATAAGAAAGCATAACATTTCTCATCTATGCACCAGTGTGGACAATTGAAATTGGAGAATATGTGAGCCGTGGACCAGTAGTTTCAACCAAAACCAACATCACTGAACAATTCCGCTGAAGTAAACAATAATATGCTACGAAGGGATCCCAAGAGTAAACAATAATATCACTGAACAATTCTCAAAATAGTTATGTTATCTAGATAACCACAAGATTACAAACAAAGTTCATCCTAAGACGATAGATGAACATAACCATCAATCAGCCGAGAAAGATTTAGACCTTTAATAATTTTAAACCTAGTTAGAAGCAGTTTGCATGTCGGAATAGGAAGTGACATTAGTTAGCTGCACTGTTAAATAATAATAAAGAAAGTTGCAACAATACACAAAAATAGCAAGGAACAAAATAAGCAGGGATAAAACTAGCCTGTGTTACTTAAAAACACAAGATACTCAAATGGAGTATTGGAGTATACCAGCGATGGTTGTCCAGCTGGAAACCATAGAGCTCATTCATAAACATGCTCATAATGACATCCCCTGCAATCACAAAATTGGGTTCTACAGTTAGGCCTTGAGAACTTCTACAGAAAAGGAACAAACTTGACACGTGTGGTATTTCAAATACTTAGTAAAATAACCTAAGTAGCTATGCACAGAGCAAAATTGAGCTGAAAGTAACCTTCAATTTCCATATCTACCACACCACCGAAAAGAACAGCCCTTTTCTTGTGAACGCACATAGAAAACCCAGCTCTGGGGCCAGGTGGCATCCCAGTTTTCTTAACCTATTAAGAAATCAAGTGAAGGTAATAATATGCAAACCACTCAGTGGATATATGGCTTAAAGTAAAACTCGATACACTATCATGATGGAAGTTGATACAATGTTCTAAAAAATTGCAAGAGATCACCTTATTCCACTCCCAAGTACGAGGATCAAGAGTCCACATATCTGCATGAACTGTTCCTTTTTCTGATGCAGATTTGTCAGAAGAAACTACTTCTTTAAAATATCCGCCATACAGATATATCTACAGAAATAAGGGCCATTAATACTCTTGTAAACAAAAGTAGTCGAAGACAAGGTTGGTTTATAGTTAATTTAAACTCTATTTATGAAGTATCAATGTCCTAGCTTTAAATCCAAAAAGACCTACCTGATCTTGGTATACCATTAGCTGAAAGCCACTTCTTGGACTTGGCCACAAGCACCCAGGGCGAGGCTTGATCTCCTCCCACTGAAATACAAATATTCCCAGTAAGAGTATTAAAATAAATGACTTCATGTGTTACTACTAACAGTATTAAACGAAATATTAACATGGTGTACTCACCTTGAAATTATCTAAATCAAAAACATGTAAGTCATTGTAGTATCTGCAGAAGGATATTATAAAAAAAAATGCAGATCAGATCATGTCATGTCACACTATTTATTCAGAACGTACTCTACGCCACACCATTTCATTCTTTGTGGATGATCAGCTGTAAGAGTGCTACACTGTTATTCAGGTAGTGCATAATTTGTAGTTTGGACATAATGACTCCACTACTTCTAGACATGGTCCAAATATAAATGTTACTCTAATAACAAGATTACCAGGTTAGAGTCATATAAAATGTAACTGTACTAACCTCACTTCCCTAAGAGTGTCATAAAAACCACCAAATAGCACGATCTTGTGCTTATAGAGGACCTGTAGGAAAAAGAACACAATTTACTACTGCTCATAATACAGAAATATTAAGGTGAAAAGAGGGGAGCAGAACAGTTGATGACTGATTTTAATGTAAAACCACTAACCATCCTGTGCCCTGAACGTGCACTTGGACAACCCTTCGCAAGAATTTGCTCCCATTGATTTGTTTTTAGATCCAATGACCAAAAGTCCTACAGTACAAAATCAGACCAGAAATTTGAATAGAACCATAATAATGAGTTTTCCATCTAAGATAGCTAATCTCGAAATAACCCCATTAATATCACAACAGAAAGGAAAAAAAAGCAATCAGGAATAAAAAGTGATGTTGTATGTGCAAATCCAAATAAAAGGGCAGGTGAACCCCGCATCCTCTACATCTTAATCTTAAATCAATAAATAGCAGAAGAACTGCACATATTAGTCTCCATTAGTCATGTTTCAACTTATAATTATGTAAGAACATGGGAATCAGTACCTATCTCTTGGTTTAAAATTGAAAAAAAGTCATGCCAGATATGTATTGCTTATGAAGCTACTGCTTATATACGAATTGTGCAAATGCCTTGTGCCAAGAGAAGATACTCAAAACAGTCACAAGAAATAGACTGACAAAATTAGTCTTCTACCTTGTAATGATGAAAACGTTCTTGGTTTGGCGAAGTGAATTCCCCACCTGAAACATCAACACAGAATAAAAAACTAAATCATACATACTGAAACAGCATTTTAACTCATAGAATGCCTTCCCAAAGTTAAGTTATGTTACCAAACATGTATATATTATTCTTCCAGGCAACTGTTTGGTGAGCACTTCGTGGAGGAGGACTGTTAGGACTAGATACCAACTTCCACTCATTTTTCTCTACATCGTAGCGATAAAGATCACCATAAACAAAGGTCTGCAGAAATAGATTGTGGCGAGGAAAAGAAATACTATTTCAGTACTCAAAAACCTCTAGAAGCAGAATAGAGGCAAAAAGAACACTAGATGAACATATCTCATTCAACCAGCAGTGAAATCGTGAAGGATATGTCTCCCACCTTGCTGCCATTGTAGAACTCTCCTCCATACAGAACCAATTCTGTATCTTTCAGGGGATTTATTGTAAGCTGCATTTAAGAAGGAATTAACTTGGTCAGCTGGAAGATCATATGCATGTTTATTTGTTATAGTTAACATTTAGAGGGAGGATCTCTGTACAACATCAAAAACTTTTTCCAACAGTTAACAAAAAAAAAAAAACAAAACGAACATCTATCTTTTAACACATTTTGCCCCTGAATTGTAATTTGACATCACCTATCCGGAACTGAAAAACCAATCGGTTCAGTATCACCAAAAGATCATCATATTTGATCAAATTACTTCATAAAAAAATCCATCTTGCCTGAAGAAATTTATTAATCCTACTGGAGTATATAAATTCTAAGCATGCAAACATGACCACCACAAGCATAAAAATGATACCTAGTCCACTTCAAGTACATAATCACAAGAATACCGAAAGATTAACTTCTTTAGCTGGCACTTGCTCTAAAATGTCTTACCGAGCAATTGGACCGGGGAGATGGTGCAGGGACATTCTCATCTACATGTACCTCCTTCTTCTTAGCCTCCTCCTTTTGTATGCTCCTCTGCAATGAAACATTACCAGAGCAAATAGATAAATCAGCCAAAAAAAAAGTTTAAACAGCAACACATAGCAATACCAAACTCATCTAAAATCCATAGCTGCTACGCAACGAAATGTGAAGGGAAAAAGGTGAGCCAGTGCGAAAATCGCTTCCAATTTTTCAGCCACCGGAGTGCATCACGAGACGCAGAAGGTGGTGGTGAGCAGGCAAAACCGCACATGGAGACGCTGATCGAGCTAGAGCGCACTGAGCGAGCGAGAAGGGCTGACGCAGAGGAGGGGGGCGGGACCGCGGGAGGGAGGGAGCACACGTACGAGGATGGCGTCGATGTCGTCCTCCTCGCCGACCTTACGGGCCTCGCGGCGGGCGCGCTTCTCCTCGCCCTTGGCCGTCTTCCGCTCCGTCTTCTCCTTCCCCTTCCCGGGCTTCTTCTGCTTCTTCCCCATCTCGCCTCGCCCCCGCCGCCGCCGCCGCCGGCTTCTGTCTCTCTCCCCGCGCTCACTTGTTGCCGGAGGCGGAGGTGGAGGCGGAGGCGTGCCTAAAACCCTCGTGGGGAGCAGCAGGGACGACGGTGGCGCCGGCGTTCGCACCGTGGGCCGACGGCCCATCTTAGACTTAGTTGGGCCTCAACGGGCCGTGACGAACGCGTTGAAAAATATTGCTACTTTTTCAACACCAGTATAGTTTCATTAAATCTATAATTAAATAGATTTTTTATTATATATTTGTCTTGGTTAAAAATATTGCTACTTTTTCTATAAAATTAGTCAAACTTATAGTAGTTTGACTTTGACTAAAGTCAAAACGTTTTATAACCTAAATCAGAGGGAGTAGGATTGTAGTCGGAAACGAGTGAAACGAGTACGGCGCGGCCAGCGGTAGCGTCGCAGATAAATACAGTGTGGCACGGGCACTTGCTCTCGCCGCAGGTTTGGTTTCGGTTCAGAAATCAGAACTACACACAGGCTGTGTTTAGTTCAACGTGAAGTTTGGATTTTGGTTGAAATTAGAGATGATGTGATATGATAGGTTGATGTGATGGAAAATGACTGAAGTTTGGATCCAAACTTTGGATCTAAACACAGCCACAAGCAGGTTTCCTGTTGCTGTTCAGGCCTTGAGACGGTGGGCTGTGGCCTGTGGGCATTCACGGTGCAAAAGCAAGTAACCAACGCCAGCGACGACAAGACAACACGATGAGTCTAAGCGATCTGCCGGACGAGGCCCTGCTCGTCATCCTGAACAAGCTGGACACGCGAGAGGCCGTTTATTCTTCCAGGCAACTGTTTGGTGAGCACTTCGTGGAGGAGGACTGTTAGGACTAGATACCAACTTCCACTCATTTTTCTCTACATCGTAGCGATAAAGATCACCATAAACAAAGGTCTGCAGAAATAGATTGTGGCGAGGAAAAGAAATACTATTTCAGTACTCAAAAACCTCTAGAAGCAGAATAGAGGCAAAAAGAACACTAGATGAACATATCTCATTCAACCAGCAGTGAAATCGTGAAGGATATGTCTCCCACCTTGCTGCCATTGTAGAACTCTCCTCCATACAGAACCAATTCTGTATCTTTCAGGGGATTTATTGTAAGCTGCATTTAAGAAGGAATTAACTTGGTCAGCTGGAAGATCATATGCATGTTTATTTGTTATAGTTAACATTTAGAGGGAGGATCTCTGTACAACATCAAAAACTTTTTCCAACAGTTAACAAAAAAAAAAAGTCACCGTGCAAGGACCCCGCTTCTCCGACGTGATCACCGCCTGCGAGAAGCTCATCGACCTCTCCCTTGTCCGCTGCAACTTTGGAAAGGAGACGGCGCTAACGATGCAACACGAGCAGCTCAGCGTGATAAACCTCGAGTTCTGCACATGTGACACCGTCGAGCTTGAGTGGCTCCCGAAGTTATCGGAGCTGTCGATGTCCGTCTGGTTTTGGTCGCCGCGTCAGTATCCGCTGGTGTTTGGCCATGCTCCTCGGCTCCAGCGGCTAGAGCTAACTCATGCCGGTTTAGTTCATTCCAAAGTGCTCCGGTTGAGCAAGCTACTTGACAATTGTACAAGCCTCCGCGAACTGTGGTTGGACTTCGAATGCGAAAAAGTAAGTCAATACAAGCATAGCTAATACTGGTATCGAATCTTTGAAGGGAGGTCACAACAATTTGTATTTATCCTTGGTTCTTGTTTCTTTTTATCTTTTGCAGATATGGATTCAGCCAGAGACCCCGACACATTTAGCTCCTATTTTAAGGAATTTGACGTTTATGGATGTCAACCGCATTCATCCAAATAGTGGCATCATTTGGACACTTTTTCTTTTGGAAGCGGCACCTCTCTTGAAGATTCTTAGTATTATGGTACTATTTTCATTATTCATTATCACGTAATTGAAAATACAACTTTTCAAAAAGAACATTCAAATAATTTGTCACCAATATCTTCTCAAATGCTTAGTTTAAAAGGGAGAAAAATGGTGTGTGTAGATTTGGCATAAAAGTATTATCATACTACCATAAACGTATGCTAACATAAAATCAATAGACAAAGTTTCAAAAAAAAACAATCTTATGATTGACATCAAGTATTTATAATTGGAGGGAGTGTATATATTCACTTTGGTCCTTCTTTTTTTATGTTAAACACTAAAATGTGCTATCTTTATGTAGGTAACGGACCATCACTGTGTGCCCCTTGAGGAAGAGCTGCTAGAGAGAATGTTCATTTGCGAGAAAAACAATATAAATTGGGAACCATCTAATTTCAAGCACAACAATTTGACGAAGCTCATCATTTATGGCTTTCGACCTGAAAATAGATTCATGAGCTACATAAGAAGGGTCATGAAGGCAGCAGTGAATTTGGATGAAATATCATTGCACGATGATAGGTGTGAGATTTGTGAATCTTATTATCCAATTACACGATATCCACATACTAAAAAAGAGAGGGATTTGGTAAAGAGAGCTATCAATGAGGGAAGAACGTCCCCTATCAAAAGTATTCAATTTTTTCACACATCAGAAGCTAGAACTATCAAAATCATTGATTGATTGGTCATAAACAATTTTGTACTATGTTGCAAAAGAAAGGACTGCACTCAACAGTTCAGTAGTAGATATGTATATTTTTCTTCTGGAGTTGTTTATATGTCGTTCAGCTTATGATTAATTCTACATCGTCACCAATTACATAATAAACTACTTTTAATTATATAGTGAACTATTTTTTTCATTTAAAAAAGCTTCGGTTTTGACTTTGAGTTACCATGTCTTTTGACCAACAATATATTTTAAATAACCTAATGATTTAGCATCAAAGATGTGTCATTACATTCAAACCTATATGTTCTATGGTTGCTTAAAAATTAGAGGGTTTTCACCTCATTACATTCAAAGTCGTGACATTCATCCAACACTAGGCTAGGAGCGTCGATATCCTTTTCATTGCCATCGGATGTGCAAGGAACGACGTTACGTGGTCGAACGTCTCTGACTTAGAAGAGGATCCGGTTCCACTGCCGCCACCGATGTACTCCCTACCCCACGTTGCAGATGCTAACTCCGAAGGCTATGGTGGATAGCGATCGGAGAGAAATATGGGAGCCGAAACGACCAAGGAGAGGATAGAGAGGAACATCGAGTGTGCGTGCTCAACATCAACGGAAATGGCCAGAGGAGGTTCAAAACTTCCAATCCGCAAGCATAACATGACAAGCTCAGATTTGCGGGCTCGCTCCGCCAACGCGAGGCTGCAGCCATGGATATGCCCATGGAGAACCGGCCATAGCTGGCGACGGTCGACAACAAACAGTATCCGGGCATATTTTCGAGGGTAATTTGAAACCATGTCATTATAATTTTGTAAAGTTTGAGATATGCTATCGGTATCTCAATGACATGTAAGACCTACATGAGTCAATGATATGTGGATCAGGATGACATATATCAAATTTTACAAAATTATAATGACATGGTTCCAATTTTCCCTATTTTCGAAGGACATGGGCCTTACCGTGGCAGGCCTAAGCAGCCAGCGTCGGAGTCGGATGTTGGAGTTGGAATCGGAAACGAGTCAAACGACTCCGCAGCGGCAGCGTCACAGACAAATAGGAGGTACGGGCAGGTTTTCCTGTTCAGAAACACATTATCGCGCTGTAGGTCGTCCGTTCCCTCTTGCTCCCAAAGAACGTAAGTACCCCTGCTGCAGTTCAGGCCTTCAGAGGACAAAGACACGATGAGCCTGAGCGATTTGCCGGATGAGGCCCTGCTCGTCATCCTGAACAAGCTGGACACACGGGAGGCCGTGAGATGCAGCGTCCTCTCGAGGCGGTGGAGGCGCGTCCCCGGCATGCTCCCCAACATCGAGCTGGACGTCGACTCGTTCACGCCCGACCACGACGACGGCTTCACGTCCACGCTATCCGACGACGCGAGGAACAACTACGCGATGGTGAGCGCGGTGCAGAGCCTCCTGTCGCACGAGAGCCGGCACGACATCCGCCGTCTGGACCTGAGCTTCTTCTCGAGGGACGAGTCCGTCGGCATCATCCGCGCCATCGACGACGCCATGGCCCGTGGCCGCAGGATCCTCAAAATGTGTTTTGACGTCGTGTCGGAGAAGTGTTACCTGGAGTGCCCGGACAGGGACAGGGTCAAGCAAGGGAGGCGCCTTCTGTACTGCTTCGACGCCTACCCGCACGTGTTCGCCGGCCTCACCAGCCTACATCTGGAGTGCGTCACGGTGCAAGGACCATGCTTCTCCAACGTGATCACCGCGTGCGAGAAGCTCAGCTACCTCTCACTCGTCTACTGCGACTTCGGTGAGGAGACACCGCTGACGATCCACCACGAGCACCTCCGCGTGGTGAAGCTCGAGTTCTGCACCTGTGACACCGTCGAGCTGGAGGTGCCAGATCTGTTGAAGCTGATGATGTCCGTCTGGTCATGGTCACCTCGTCGGTATCCCTTCGTGTTTGGCCATGCCCCACGGCTCCAACGGCTAGAGCTAGCTCATGCTGGTCTAATTGATTCCAAAATGCTCCAACTGAGCAAGCTACTTGACAATTGTACAAGCCTTCGTGAACTGTGGTTGAACTTTGAAAGAGAAAAGGTAAGTCAATCGAAGCACCGCTAATATTGGTAGCAAACCTTCATACGAGAAGTATTTATTGCTAGTCTTGTTTTCTTTTATCTTATGCAGATATGGATTCTACCTGAGACCCCAACACGATTGGCTCCTCTTTTAAATAATTTGACGTTTGCTGGTGTGCACCGTATTCATCCAAACAGCGGCATCACTTGGACACTGTTTCTTTTGGAAGCGGCACCTCTTTTGAAGATGCTCAGTGTTAAGGTACTACATTCATTCTTCATTCTCGTTTACCCGACAGTTATTTAATACACCCTATAGTCATAAATATTTAAAGTTTAGGATGAGATTTTATTCAACTCCCGAAATTTTTACCACTAATAACTTCTCAAACACTTTATTTAAAAAGAAAAAATGGCTTGTGTACATTTAGCTTAAATCTATTTATAGCCAAAATTTTGGATTGTCATAAACATCAAATATTTATAACGAGATGGAGTATATATTCACTGTTGATGCTTCTCTGAACTTTTGTGTTATTGAACACTAAAATCTAAATCCGATCTTTATGTAGGTGACGGACCATCAATGTATACCAATTGAGGGAGAGCTGCTAAAGAGAACTTTATGTGAGAAAAACAACATATACTGGGAACCATCTGATTTCAAGCACTACAGTTTGACCATGCTCATATTTTATGGCTTTCAACCTGGAAAAAAATGCATGGAGTACATAAGACAAGTCATAAAAAGGGCAGTGAATTTGGAAGACATATTATTGCACGATGATAGGTGTGAGGTGTGCAAGTCTTATTATCCAGTTACACAATATCCACGGACCAAGAAAGAGAGAGATTTGGTAAAGAAAGCAATCAACGAGGGAAGAACATCGCCTATCGAAAGGATTCAGTTTTTTCACACATCTGAAGCTGGAACAGTGAAGACTATTGATTAACTAGTCCTAAACAGTTTGTATTTGTTGCAAGTTTAGTACCATATGCTCATAGTCGCAAGTTGTGTAAGTCGCAAGCTGTGTAATAGTTATTATGGTTATTGATGAAACCAAATAAAATTTGGATAAATGTTGTTAAAAAATTGCATTTTAGTATAAATATTTTTAAAGTAGTCTGATCTGTGTAGCCATCTCGCATAACGTATCGCGTTGATAACTCATATTGTGCAATGACTATGGTTCTGAAACCCTACGTCTCACCCGTTCCTCCATATACCCAGGGGCGGATCTAGAAAAAAAATAGTAGCGGGGGCTAAATAAACTACATCAATATAAATCGAACCTCCAGTCCTCACATCCTATAGATCTATGGAAAAAAATTTAGTGGGGGCTTAGGGGGGTCTCCACTGTCCCGGGGGCGGTAGTGGGGTCTCAAGACCCCTCCGCTCCCATTGTGGATCCGCCCCTGCATATACCGCTGGAAGTCTACTCGAAATGTTCCTCCCATCATGTCGACCCTGTGCCACAAGCTCATTGCCGCGGCCACCTCCTTGGGCGATGTACTGCTTCACAGAAGCTGGCCTTAGTCAAAACAATGGTGAATAGTGAACAAAACTGTGGTCAGCTTCAATGTGCCTGGGAAAAACCTATCGTGTTGCTCTCCCCCAGAGGCTGCTCGGGAGGCGACGACCCGGCCGCCCCCTCTCCTTGCGGCGGCGGGGCTTCTTGCTTCTAGCGCTCAGGCGGACAGGGGACCCGCCCAGGGCGGCGACGGCAGTGACCACCAGATCCGTACCGCTCCGACCGGATCTTGCGGGGCGGCGGCTGGCGACGGGGATGGCGATGGCAGCGGGGATGGCGACGGTCGGGGCCTGCCCCACGTCTGGCGCTGGCGTTTGTGGTGCTCCCACGCTGGTGGTGGCACTGTGGCATCAGCAGGCGGTGGTGGTGAGGAGGACGGCTAGATCTGGCTCTAGGTTCAGATCCGACGCGTCATTAGTCAGGTCAGGGGTGGCATGGAGTCTGGTTGTTGTGCAGGCGGTGTGAATAGTGCAGGCATCTTCGATATGTAGGTGACATCTGGTGGCTTCTGCTGTGGATGCTATGGTTGATGGGGACTCCGAGGCGAAAGCCTTGCTCCGCTTCCGGTGCTAGCAACGGGGACGCCCTCGGGCGCCGTTCACCTTCTTGAGGCATTGCTATTGGACCCCTCGTTCAACTCCACTTCAAGGAAATTCTCCAGGTGAAAACCTAGATTTGTTAGGATCGGACGATGTCGCTATTCTGTCGACGCAACGTTCTTGAAGACTTCGTTTAGGAGTTTTTTTTCCCTTAGTGGGCTGCTGTTCTTAGGTTCAATATGTCAATGTCATGCTTCTCGCCGGTTTTCCATTAATTAACCGTGTTGTTATAAGGTTTTTGTCCGTTTTTACTTATAAACTGGATCAACTCTCTTCTTCTATAGTGAATTGCAGAAACTCCCAACCTGTCCCCTCGAAAAAAAAAAGCCTCAATGTGCCTGATAGAAGCTTTGGTACTCTGCTTCTCTGTGGTGTTTTTGCTTACAAATACTGAAATAATATTCTGTAATCAATTCAATGCTCTACTATTAATGCAAGGAGATTTGCATGAAGTTGGCATTTGAACATCTTATGGCAAACTCTATAAGGCAAGCATCTGAACGCGAAGTGAAGACTTCCTACTAGGCCAAAAGCTCCCTAGTCAATCTGTTTTTAAATTCTTGTCCCTTGCTATTATGAGATTTATTTTACATTTTCTTCCTAGTCACTTTTACAATTTCTGAAGTAGTACCTTTTTCTGAGCCATAACAATTTATGTTTTTCTTTTGGGTTGATTGCTGTAGCTACACCGAGGTCTGAACTCTGAAGTATACCTGCATTCAGCAGGGATTTTCCATCGAGACCAGAAAACAGGGAACCTCCATTTTGCGAAGTGCGTGATGTTCATGGTTTTGTAGTGTGATGTTATTTTATTTTTTTTGTTGTGTGAATGCCATGCCATATACATATCTACTTCAGTTTATATTTCCGTCACACACTTTGCACCTCACTAATAATAAGTGTTGAGCAAATCTCTCCTGGCTTATCCCTTCAATATATACACATGAGATGCTATCATATTTTCAAATGCATCCCTACGACAAGTGTAGTGTGCTAGTTGGCTGCGTTGTATAAGGATATATAGATAGAAAAGATTTCTTTAATCTGCACACACATTTCCAGAACTACTAAACATTGAATTATCTTTGTTTAAAGAAAATCTATAGGAAAGTTGTTTTAAAAAAAATATTAACCCATTATTAAATTTAGAATAATGAATACTCAATTAATCATGTGTTATAACTCACCTAATTTTTTACATATCTTCTCTTTTCTCCTCCTCTCAAACGCAGTTGTTCATTATATATAAATGGTCTGAGCATCTAAAATACGATTGTAGATATCACTGCCAGATGACTACATCCTTTGCAGAAGGGGCACGAAAGGAGATACTTTGTCTGTCCAAACACAAACTACAGCTAGCTTCAGTGTGTGTGACAGCTTGAACTTTTTCAATTTCGTTGGTGTTTCATCTCAATGCATACCATATTGACGAACTATTTGTAGTTCTCAGAATAATTCAAGGACATGTGGATTCACTTTATAGATTGACAATGTCAATCAGAACATGATGGTGGAAGACTAACTGAGGCTGAAACATGTCACTCCCCAATTTTATTTCAGTATTTAAAAATCATTAAACAAATCAATTCTAGAATCTATATTACAATTTAAATGAATTATCAAGTGAATTAAATGTGGTAAAAAAAATTTCTTTAAAAGTCATGGCTAGGAATATATTTTTTAAATATATTCTTGATGGCATAAAGTATTCTTTGGAAATTTCTCGGAATTTCCAGAGCTCAAGATTTAATTTTCATAATACAAATTTCATTTCAGACATGCTATCCAAGGCGGCGGAAGTGTGGGTCGATCACGCCCTGGCAATTGGCGGCATCAGATAGATGAGTGAATTTACTGTCCTTGAAAAAGTACCACGAGGTACCACATTTTTTATATGTAAAATTTGACATCTCTTGCTATCTCTATTATTAGGAGGTATCAAAATTTATACTAAAAATATTGGTACCTTCCGATACCTCTGAAGGACTGTAAAATTACTTCAAATAGATCGATTCGGACAGGGACGAAGACAAAGCGGAGCAAGAGGCTGGGCTCGTACCAGCTCGACAAATCTACGGTGGCGGCAACAGTCACCTCGGTGTGAGAAAGCCTGACTTTTGTTCGATTTTTTTTGTGGGCTAGGGATTTTTTTATTTTCCATAAACAGCCCATCCTATCACTTTTCCAACTAAAAATAAAAACTGGCTGATATTTTTACACTGGTTTTAAGCTAAACCCAGGCTTCCAAGCAAGCCTAAAGCTTTGAAAAACAAACTGTTTTGTTTTCCTATGATCAAAAAGCATGCATGCAAAGGACAATGCAAGCCCCTAAAGTGGTGTACGTGATTTTCGACAGGTGCAAAGGGTGAACACTGTATCAGCTCGCAGAGCCTTCAAAAGGTGCTGATCCTACTCATGATGTGACCAAATCAGCTGGATACAAATGAAATCTCAATACAGAAGACAAATGCTTCTCCCATAGATACAAATTCCAAAACAAATAACACCAACCATGACAGGAGAGGGAACAGTTAGTGACCAAAAGGAGAAGGAACAGTTTTTTACTCAGGGAACAAAAATTAACTCATAAAATCAACCATGACAAGAATCCAACCTAATCTAATTCTTTTCTGAATCAAAAGGATATCATATAAGACATCTATAATCTGAGAGGTTGGCATACCATGCCATGCCATTCATCGAGGATGTATGTTCTGGGCTACTGGCTCATGTTTTGTCAATTGACATTTTGCATTCACACAAACTATTTCAGGCCATCAGCGTTACTTTGCACTATACATGCATATACATGCATAACAGCTTCACAGCTTTTCTTTTGGGAGTACATTCGATAGTTTTTTAAGTGAAAAACTTTCAAATATAACTATAGTGAAAAGGTTGAAAAGAAGACTGAATTTTATATATTAATGATATACATTACTATATTAGGAACATGAGTATCAAATCTACTGTTGACTGCAGCCGTTTCTTTGGTAACCATTGCACAACTTGCAATTGCAGCCATACTAAACTCGCAACATAATACAAAACAATTTATGACCGGTCAGTCAATGATGTTGATAGTTCCAGCTTCGGATGTGTGAAAAAACTGGATGCTTTTGATAGGCGATGTTATTCCCTCATTTATGGCTTTCTTTACCAAATCCCTCTCTATTTTTGTCTGTGGATATCGTGTAACTGGATAATAAAACTCGCAGTCCTCACACCAGTCGTCATGCAGTAATATTTCTTCCAAATTCATTGCGGCTTTCATGACCCGCCTTATGTACCCCATGAATATATTATTAGGTTGAAAGCCATGGATGGTGAGCTTGCTTAGGTTGGAGTGCTAGAAATCAGATGGTTCCCAGTTTATATTGCTCTTCTTGCAGATCACGAATCTCTTTATCAGCTCTTCCTCAACGGGTACACAGAGATGGTCCGTTACCTACACAAATATAGCACATTTTAGTGATTAACAAAAAAAAAAGTTGAAAGAAGAGACAACGATGAATATCCATACACTACCTATGGTTATAAATAAGCTTTCTGTTAGATAAGTTTTAGAAAAAATCTACTAATAAATTTATATGATATTATGAGAGTACTTTCAAGCCAAATCTACACATATCATTATTTCCTTTTTAAACTAAGCGTTTGAGAGTTATTGATGCTAAAAATTTTAGAAGTTTATGAATTATGGTTAGAGTGTGTATTACTGTTGTGTTGTCTAGTAAGTGAGAACGAAGAATGAAGGCAGTACCGAAATACTAAGTATCTTCAAAAGAGGTGCTGCTTCCAAAAGAAACAGTGTCCAATTGATGCCACAGTTTGGATGAATGCGGTGGACATCCACCAACGTCAAATTCCTCATAAAAGGAGCCAAATGTTTTGGGGTCTCCGGTTGAATCCATACCTGCATATATAAGATAGAAGGAAACCAAGGACGAATAATGAATACACATTCAAGTGATGTTTCCTTCAATGATTCGCTACCGATATTAACAGTGCCATGATTGACTTACCTTTTCGGTTTCAAAGTTCAACCACAGTTCTTGAAGGCTCGTAGTATTGTCAAGTAGCTTGCTCAACCGGAGAATTTTCGAATTAACCATACCGGCGTGAGATAGGTCTAGCAGCCGAAGTCGTGGGGCGTGGCCAACCACCAGCGGGTACTCATGCGACGTCCATGACCAGACGGCTATCGATAGCTCCGCCAGCTTCGGGAGCCACTCCAGCTCGATGGTGTAGCACGCGCAGAACTCGAGATCTATCGTGCTAAGCTGCTCGTGTCGGATCGTCAGCGTCGTCTCCTTGCCGAAGTCGCAGTAGACGAGGCAGAGCTTGATGAGCTGCTCGCAGGCGGCGATCAAGTCGGAGAAGCGAGGCCCGTGCACCGTGACACACTCCAGGTGCAGTCTGGTGAGGCCGACGAACACGCGCGGGTAGGCGTCGAAGCAGTGCAGAAGGCGCCTCCCTTGCTTGACCCTGTCCTTGTGCGGGCGTTCCAAGAACGACTTCTCCGACAAGACTACGAACCGTAGGTCTTGGATCCTGCGGCCACGGGCCATGGCGTCGTCGATGGCGTGGATGATGCCGACGGACTCTTCCCTCGAGAAGAAGCTCAGGTCCAGGCGGCGGATGTCGTGCCGGCTCTCGCGCGACAGGAGGCTCTGCACCGCGCCCACCATCACGTAGTTGTTCCTCGCGACGTCGGATAGCGTGGAGGTGAAGCCGTCGTCGTGGTCGGGCGTGAACGAGTCGACGTGCAGCTCGATGTTGGGGAGCATGCCGGGGACGCGCCTCCACCGCCTCGAGAGGACGCTGCATCTCACGGCCTCCCGCGTGTCCAGCTTGTTCAGGATGACGAGCAGGGCCTCGTCCGGCTGATCGCTTAGACTCATCGTGTTGTCTTGTCGTCGCTGGCGTTGGTTACTTGCTTTTGCACCGTGAATGCCCACAGGCCACAGCCCACCGTCTCAAGGCCTGAACAGCAACAGGAAACCTGCTTGTGGCTGTGTTTAGATCCAAAGTTTGGATCCAAACTTCAGTCATTTTCCATCACATCAACCTATCATATCACATCATCTCTAATTTCAACCAAAATCCAAACTTCACGTTGAACTAAACACAGCCTGTGTGTAGTTCTGATTTCTGAACCGAAACCAAACCTGCGGCGAGAGCAAGTGCCCGTGCCACACTGTATTTATCTGCGACGCTACCGCTGGCCGCGCCGTACTCGTCTCACTCGTTTCCGACTACAATCCTAGGCCCTCTGTTTTAGGTTATAAGACGTTTTGACTTTAGTCAAAGTCAAACTTTAGTTTGACTAATTTTATAGAAAAAGTAGCAATATTTTTAACCAAGACAAATATATAATGAAAAATCTATTTAATTATAGATTTAATGAAACTAGTGTTGAAAAAGTAGCAATATTTTTCAACGCGTTCGTCACGGCCCGTTGAGGCCCAACTAAGTCTAAGATGGGCCGTCGGCCCACGGTGCGAACGCCGGCGCCACCGTCGTCCCTGCTGCTCCCCACGAGGGTTTTAGGCACGCCTCCGCCTCCACCTCCGCCTCCGGCAGCAAGTGAGCGCGGGGAGAGAGACAGAAGCCGGCGGCGGCGGCGGCGGGGGCGAGGCGAGATGGGGAAGAAGCAGAAGAAGCCCGGGAAGGGGAAGGAGAAGACGGAGCGGAAGACGGCCAAGGGCGAGGAGAAGCGCGCCCGCCGCGAGGCCCGTAAGGTCGGCGAGGAGGACGACATCGACGCCATCCTCGTACGTGTGCTCCCTCCCTCCCGCGGTCCCGCCCCCCTCCTCTGCGTCAGCCCTTCTCGCTCGCTCAGTGCGCTCTAGCTCGATCAGCGTCTCGATGTGCGGTTTTGCCTGCTCACCACCACCTTCTGCGTCTCGTGATGCACTCCGGTGGCTGAAAAATTGGAAGCGATTTTCGCACTGGCTCACCTTTTTCCCTTCACATTTCGTTGCGTAGCAGCTATGGATTTTAGATGAGTTTGGTATTGCTATGTGTTGCTGTTTAAACTTTTTTTTTGGCTGATTTATCTATTTGCTCTGGTAATGTTTCATTGCAGAGGAGCATACAAAAGGAGGAGGCTAAGAAGAAGGAGGTACATGTAGATGAGAATGTCCCTGCACCATCTCCCCGGTCCAATTGCTCGGTAAGACATTTTAGAGCAAGTGCCAGCTAAAGAAGTTAATCTTTCGGTATTCTTGTGATTATGTACTTGAAGTGGACTAGGTATCATTTTTATGCTTGTGGTGGTCATGTTTGCATGCTTAGAATTTATATACTCCAGTAGGATTAATAAATTTCTTCAGGCAAGATGGATTTTTTTATGAAGTAATTTGATCAAATATGATGATCTTTTGGTGATACTGAACCGATTGGTTTTTCAGTTCCGGATAGGTGATGTCAAATTACAATTCAGGGGCAAAATGTGTTAAAAGATAGATGTTCGTTTTGTTTTTTTTTTTGTTAACTGTTGGAAAAAGTTTTTGATGTTGTACAGAGATCCTCCCTCTAAATGTTAACTATAACAAATAAACATGCATATGATCTTCCAGCTGACCAAGTTAATTCCTTCTTAAATGCAGCTTACAATAAATCCCCTGAAAGATACAGAATTGGTTTTCCACAACATCCGTTGTACTGAATTCTTGTTTTTCCTCCTCATGGCATCAAACGGCACCAGCGTGGCAGAGGTAACTACACTAAGAGCAGCATTTCCTCGTCTTCCATGTGTTCCTATTTATGTGTGTTTTTTTTACCTTTTTTTTATTATTTATGAGTATTAAGGTTTGGTTTACATATTCCTCGAGAAAAGAAGGAATGTTTATTCCTTATGAGAGATTAATGTCACTTATGAGTGCCTACAACTGTACCTTATAAAGTGCAGAAATACTTATTACTCCGTATGTATGATACTAATGCAGGGTGACAAAGCTAATCAAGAAGACAGGCTCAGTGCACTTCCCGACGACATTTTGATTCATATATTGGATAGACTCAAAACACGTGATGCTGTGAGGACTAGTGTCCTCTCAAGACGGTGGAGGCATCTCCCTGGCGTCCTGTCTAAGATCATTCTCCATGTTGGATCATTTAAGCCTAAGGATGGTTCCATGCTAGCCAAAGACGAATTGAGAATAAGAAGCAACATCTCTGTCATCGAAGCAACCCAAAGTATTCTAGCACATAAAAGTCAGTGCAAAATTAATTTTTTGAGCGTGGGATTCTATTTGAGGGAGGAATCTATCAGCATCGCCCACTCCATCAATGATGCCATGGCAAATAGAGAAATCGTCAGTACGAAGTTTATGATTTTGCCAGAAAAACATGGAATACAACGGATGGAAGATGACAAGATCATATGTGGAAAACGTTTCATGTCATTCTCTTATGCTTGCCCCCGTGCATTTGGTTGCCTCAAGCAACTAATCTTAACCTGTGTGACGCTAGGTAACTCAGACTTCACTGATGTGCTTAGCACATGCAAGAAGCTAGAGTACCTCCAACTAATAAGCTGTGACTTTCAGGCATCAGTATTGCAAATGGAACACCCGACGCTTATTAAAATGGAGCTTGTGGTGTGCACATTTGAAAGTGTCGATCTTAAATCTCTTCCGAAACTAAGAACATTGATTGTTGACACGTGGATGGGTTTGGAGGAAAGTTATCCGCTATCATTCGGTTATGTTCCACAACTTTCGACCCTAAAGCTAACTTATAAAGGCACAACTCGGGACAAGAATATCAAGCTAAGTGAGTTTCTTGGTAATGCGGCTATAGGCGCACTGCATCTGGATTTTGAATGTGGAAGGGTGAGTTTGAAACTTTTTTTTTGTTAAAAAGGAAATTGTTTTAGGTTAGAATATCATGGTTTGATCATTAGCTGTATGTTGCAGATTTGGATTCAACCGGAACATCCGAAACTATTGGCTCCTGTGTTGCGGAATCTGCAGATTGCTAGTCTTACTTGCATTCATGAAGAGTGCAACCTTACTTGGATATTTTTTCTTTTAGAAGCTGCGCCTCTATTGGAAACCATGCACATAAAGGTATGTGTTCTTAGGAATACATCGGTAGCTATGTAAATAATATAATGGCATAAACTATAACGTGTTTTCCTTATGTCAGAATGACATAAATATGTCACCATTCAAAATATATTGATTCATAACAACTGCAACCTCAATTGTGTTCTTCAATACTCTCGTTGACATACATTGGCAGCAAATATAGTTTATTTGATTTCTTAAAATATTGTCTTTTTTTTTGGTAACTTGGTTTCTCCTATACGCAGATGTGGGACCATGAATGCAAAACGAGTGAGGATGAGGAACTATACCAAAAGGGAGGTGATAAATTATTGAAGTGGGAATCATCTCGTGATTTTAAGCATCATAATTTGAATGTTCTCAGAATTGTGGGCTTTCAAGTTGACGAGAAGTTTATGACGTACATAAGACGGGTAACTGAAATAGCAATTAATTTAGAAACAGTATTACTCTTTGAAAGTGTTTCTTGCAAAGGCTGTCAATTTCGCCCCTCGACGAGATATCCATACACTGGTGAGGAAAAGGTTACGACGGTGAAACAGATTTGTGAGGGGAGATCTTTGCCGATTAAATTTCGTTTCGGTGGCCATGTAATTGATTAATAGTATTATTCTTTGAAAGTGTTTCTTGCAAAGGCTGTCAATTTTGTCCCTCGACGAGATATCCATACACCACTTGAGGAAAAGGTTATGACAGTGAAACAGATTTGTGAGGGGAGATATGACAGTGAAAAGGGGAGATCTTTGCCGATTAAATTTTGTTTTGGCCATGTAAGGCCATGTAATTGATTAATACAGTTTCATTCAGATAAGTGTGCTGTTTTCTTGTTAGCTTAATGTGTATTACAAACCCACGGCGGAAAGATCTTACTACTACCCATTTTACTACCTACGTCCACAACCACAACGCTGAACCAGGTAGTTACTACCCGGTAGTAATCCTCTTGTTATCTTTTTTTTTTTTAGCATATTGTGGATGCCCGTTGTGCCACTCCTTGTACTATTCAAGTTTCTAACGTTCTTTCTTTACTAGTCTGGTGCTCGTGCGTTGCAACAAGTCTTAAATAACGTGAAACACAATAAACTTGAGCATTATTGTTCTATAAATATATTTGTGAATACAATAATAGTTACTCCAAAAACCTTCAAATGTTGTCAATCAACTATAACACTATGAATTGGACAATCTAAATTGCAAAGCATATACAATCGATTTAAAGATTAATAATAGACTATCTTTGGGGAGCGAATTATAGAAAGTATGCAATTAGAATATAATCAGATTGTATGGCAAACACCAAAATTATAGGCGGATATGTACACTTAAAATGGCAGCCAAACAAGTACTCGTATTCTTTGGAGCAGTCTGTCATTATACACTCATGCCAGATAACCAAATGTGTTAATCAAGATTGCCACTAGATTGTTCACCCTGATTATGCAAATAACAACTTATTTGAAGTACCGCCATAATCTATGACCCGCATAATAACAACTTATGGCATGCATGACTCCATCAACGGTGTCACCTCTGCTGCTTCTGTTCCTTGAATGAAACACCTCGAATGTTGCTCTTGCATCTGAAAGTAGCAGCAAATTCAGCTTTTAATTTCAGATGGTAGTATCATACCACTCATCTTGTTGAATTGATGAACATAAAATTGGCAAATGACTACAAACTTGCAAAATACTAATAAGATTTCAATCAAGTTTTTCAACACAAGATCGTAGCCATTTTTCTGAAGTATGTGAAGGGCCATTCACATGAAGAAAATAAGCCTTATGCCCCCCAGCTTTTGAGTCCCACACATCCCCTGAGCATTCCAGGAAAGTGCATAGCTATGATATAATAAAATCAAGGAAAAATCTCAGTACTCCTGACCTGACCATAGGCACATGACGACAAAAAATAGAGTAAATTATATCTATTTTTGCAGGGACGTTTATAGCTTCCATGCGCAAGAATATAATATATAAAAATTAGAGGAAAAGATAGCAGAAAGGTCGTATGCACAGTTGATAACGTTTGCAAGCCAATATTTATCACGAATATCATTGACACTCGTAAAAATATAGAACTCCAACCATTTGAAAATATATGCAGTTACTTTGTTCCTATTTTTAATGTAAGCACTCATGTGCCAAGAGAAAAGATTGAAAGTAGTAATCAAAATAGTAAAACTGATGATCAGATAAAACTTAATAAATCACCACGTAAAGATTTCAATCTATTTCAGTAACACCACATATGTAGGAATGAAGTAGATGCAAACACATAAGTGTGTGTAGACGTTGAATAGCATCATCAAACTTCAATTTAACTTTGCCTCAACTCAAGTGCAATTGCAGTATGTCATGCAAACATCACCAAAGATTGCCATGCAAATATCACCGAAAACTGATCTAATACCAACATCTGTTGAGCTTTAATTTGATTTAGGTCATATTAAATAAATTTGAGGTGAAGTAATGAATATCATTGGCAGAAAAAAAAAACAATCTAAAGACCATCAACAATTATACTATGATCCCTACATTACATATCCCACGAACATTTGTCTGATTTTTTTGTGTGCAGGGACTGAATGAGCATCTGTGTGACATTTTTTTAAGGAGAATCACACATTGGCAGAATGTAATTAGAGAAATCTTATAAAGTAACGAACTAACCAGCAGGCTGGGGCTGCAAACACCACGATGGGGTGGGTTGGTGTGGGGAAGGGGGAGCCTGAATCTTCCACTGTTACAGAGTTGCAGGCATTTTAGCAAGCATACAGATGGCTAACATCACGGCTGAACCATACCACAAATAGGGGAGGAAAATCAGTGTAGGAACACTGTGCAAATCAATTTACAAGCATTGAATGGTGCCTGCGTTTGCAGTGCAAATTAGATTCAGAGAAATACTTGCTCCCACGCTGTGGACGGGAGGTCGAGGGGAACTTGGGCGCCGATGGAGTTGTTAGCTGGCACCTAGGATGGGAGACGATGATTGGAACCCGCATATCGATGGCCCGCGCGCTTGGGGCCAATAGGATTTCTATGCCACAACCAACGGAAACTACATCCGATAGGAGCCCACCGGCCAATGGCTGCCACTGTCGCCAATGGGAGCTGGCGGCGCCGCCGATAGAAGCTCTGCACATATGTAGGTTTCATTGATCATGAGGCCGGCATCATATTCCAAACAGTAAAAAAACAGGCTTAGAAAGTAGTATAACCATTCAAAGCCCCACGATTGTTGTAGGATTAACAAAATTAACAAACAGCAGGTGCTATTGCAATGCTGCAGTTCCATTGAGTTGTATCAGCTTTGCACACTATTTGCTGAAATTTTTCAATTTGTAATTTCAGAAGAACAGGGGCTACCCATTAAAACCGGTATCGGATGAAAATAGCCAATAGGCATGCAGAAAACATGGTTAAAAACAAAATGAAGGTGGAAAGATTTTGTTCCTGTAAATCTGATGAAAAATTCAAAAGCAAACTAATGAGAGTTAAAATAAATGATTCTGAACTTAACTCTGAAAAGAGCTTAGAAAAGTTGATGATATTCGCAACATCATATTCCTTTTGAATAAATAATATGAACTCCAAGCAACTATTATCTACGTTTATGCCATCGATTAAAGATACTTTCCATTAGGAGATAGATATATTAGTTGCACATTTTGTAGAACTCATGAATATTTGGAGGTACTCTCCATGCATTGGTTATGTATTTGTGTATTTCTGGTGATGACCTGAATTTGTTTCAGATTACACCAAACTCTCAATATATTTTGAGGATGAATTATGAATACACTCAGAGGTCTTTCTTGAAAGGAAGATTAATGTGATCTCACTAAGAACAACAATAATAGTGCCGTATACACATATCAGTTATCAATGTTGATAATTCAAAACAACAATGCAAACTTTTTGGTGGGTCAAAATGTGCAAGCAGAGCATGTGAAAATGTGCATATATTCTGTTCGGTTTCAGAATATGCGAAGGACGAAATGGACTAGGAAGAGGGAGGCTTTATCGACGGCCCGGACGAAATGGATTAATATAATATTTTAATCAACTTTCCAATATAACTTTTATAAAATACGTACCGTTTACTAGTTGTGATCTCACTTTGAACAACAATAATAGTGCAGTATACACATATCAGTTATCAATGTTGATAATTCAAAACAACAATGCAAACTTTTTGGTCGGTCAAAATGTGCAAGCAGAGCATGTGAAAATGTGCATATATTCTGTTCGGTTTCAGAATATGTGAAGGACGAAATGGACTAGGAAGAGGGAGGCTTTACTGACGGCCCGGACGAAATGGATTAATATGATATTTTAATCAACTTTCCGATATAACTTTTTGTAAAATACGTACCATTTAGAGCCCCTTTGATTTGTAGGAAAAATATAGAAAATTTGAAGGACTTCAATTCTATGGAAAAAATTCCTAGGAAAGCCTTTGAAACGAAGGATTAGGATTGAATCCTATACTATCTTTTAAAATTCCTATAGAATGTATAATCCTATAGAGATTTTGGAGAAAAGTTAGCAAGAGGTCCAACCTCTTGGAAAAATTTCTTTGAGTCTATCTCTCTCATCCGATTCCTGCGTTTTTCCTGTGGTCCAATCAAACGGTCATTCTTATGTTTTTCATGTATTTTCCAATCCTCTGTTTTACATCTGCATTCCTATCAGAATCCTGTGTTTTTCCTATTCCTGCGTTTTTCCATTTCTGTGATTCAAAGCGGCCCTTAGTAGTTTGGTAAATATGTGTGTGAAAAACGATAGTTGGGAAAGGTGAGGGAAGAACACCGCCTAAACACAAAATCAGGCACACCCCCATATATTTTGGTTGCATCTGTCGCTCTTGCTAGTTGTGGTGTTAACAACTTTCGTGCATGTGGTGAGGTGCGTACCTGACTGTTTGACACGAACGAGGAACATTCTCTCAAAGGCCTTTCACAGTGCTTTTACCTTTACCTCCTTCAGCCAGCTAGGAAAATTGCCGACGTGTCAAGCCGGACAGCGTCCTTCCTAAGCCACTCGCCCCCACACAAGGAGACGCGATATGCAAGTGCGTGTATACGATCAAATCACATGAACAGATAAGATCACACCGGAGATGTTGTTACTTGTTACGTGGAAGGAAGAAGAAGACAGTCGGAAGACTGCCTCAAACTTGAAATAAAGAAGAGGATAATGTGCTGGTTCGGCAAGGGAACGCTGCGCCGAGGAAAAATGATACTCCTCCGTTTCAAAATTAGTACAATTTTACACCGTTTGTCTAATTTAAATTTTTTTATAATTAGTATTTTGTTTATTATTATTATTATTAGATAATAAAACATTATTAGTACTCCCTCCATCTACTTTTGATAGTCATATTTCATCTTGACACATAGACCAAGGATAAGTAATTCCACTTATCATCCATTTAAATATGCTACTA
>CM020182.1:13097498-13110992 GCA_009805545.1 Oryza longistaminata | reverse complement strand
CACGGCTAGGATGGAGATAGTACTTATTAACACATGGTTCCCACAGATACATTTTTTTCAAGTGCTACATTAACGCCATGTGGTATAAAAACTCAGTCAAACAAAACACTTAGACGTGTTGTTAGCAACATCTAAATCAATCCGGGTTGCACCGGTTTAAAGAGATGGACTTGAATGTGGCATTTCGGTTCAAGTTCAAAAGTCAGACTCTGGGTAAAATCGAGGGACGTAAAATAAACTGCATTATCTCATCATGTAGGTTGTTAAGCTCTACTGAATAAATAATACTCTACATAGTACATCCTTGATTATTTTGTTAGTGAAACGAAAATGTGATGTTGGTCAAAGAAAGTAGAGAATCTGATGCAGATCGACGGAGCATACGTTGCAATGATACAAACAAATATGAAGTTAACGATGGTCGAGGTTAAAATGTACAATGAAAGAGTGTAGATTCTAAGTACGAACTATCTTCGATGGCTGTGAAGCTATGTATCTGTGGAGCTTTATATCGAAAACAACTCCAATCGGCAATAGCACTATAACAGAAAAGGTGATTTCGATGGCTAGAAAAGGTAGGTTTCTAGTCCAATGTGGCATGTGCTGTTCTTGCTATGGACTTCTCCTTGCCGCAAATGACCTCACTTTCTATTTCAGGCCCTGCAAAAACAGTTAATCAGACATGAATATTTAAGGAAGACATTAAAATTTCTCTATTTTGCTATATTCTTGCTTCTAAAGTTTTGTATGGACTATAATGGATCGAAAAAGGTAGATTAAGCCCAATTACTTTGTTTTGTCATTTACTTCAAGACCCTTCACTGTACATAGAAAACACATAATACCAGGGACCACCACTGTACATAATTATGGACCAGCAAGTTCGTCACTTTCAGGATAATGTAGGACAAATATAACACAGTAGGAAAAACAGAACAAGAAAAACCTTGAACAGAACTAAGAAAACAGTGACAAATGTGAAGATTAACGGCACAGTTTTTTTGAAAACCAGAGTTAATTAGAGCTAAAATGTGACCATACGGGGAAAGCAACAATCATAGAACATCAAAACAGAAGATTCAGCATGATATAATCGCTAGACACTTTAACAGACCTGTAGTAGGCTGTACCAAGTTTTCCACCTTCCAGTCCTACCAGGCCTCCCGCCTTGAGAGTTCTCTTACTGACCCTGTAATATCTTGCATCAACTTCTTCATATTGAAAATCCTCATCAGAAAAGTCATCACACGACGCATCAGAAACACTATCAACCAGCACTCCAGAACTGTACTCAAACTCATCATCGGAGCTAAAATTGGTAAAATCATCTACCATTGCTGCACAAAGGTAAAATCACTCCAGAACTGTACTCAAACTCATCATCTATCAGAAATTCAGGGTTCTTTTATCTTGTGTGGTTGGGCTCAACTATAAAGGCATGATGATGATATCAAGCTAATAAATGATGAATGTCGTAAATTTGAGTCGACGATTATGCAAATCGGGATTCTCGAATAGAATTCAGCAATTCAGGGTCTTTTTATCTTGCGTTTGTATTTTCTTTACACCATGTCAGTGTGTGCTAAGTTTGTTTATGTGTGGACTTTATAATAACTAGAAATAGACGCGCGCTTCGCTGCGTGTGGAAACCATGTGAACCGTATTTTCATGCTATTGCTTAACATGTGGACACAGACAATAACATAATGGTAATAAACATTGGATCTCATAAAGAGTTGGAAAATGAATCCTTTCTTATATTATACACAAATTGCTAGCTATGCAAAAGATACTATGGGTATATAGAATCAAATATTGTGTTGAAACTTGTTTGTGGTTTTCTCAATGTTAAACCCTATAAAGGGCATTGTACTATTTTTCTCTCATCCTACCAAATATAATGTCAAAACTCCTGCCTTTTGCCCAAAGAAATGGTGGGCCCCAAGATGAAGGCTGTGTTTAGTTCCCTCCAAAGTTGGAAGTTTGGGTTGAAATTGGTACGATGTGACTGAAAAGTTGTGTGTGTATGACAGGTTGATGTGATGGAAAAAGTTGGAAGTTTGGATCCAAAGTTTGGATCTAAACACAGCCGAACTCTCTTCTTGCCATCCATCACTTTAGCCTTTGTAAGGATCCCTGGAATAGAGTGATTTTTTTTTTTTAGTTTCAAAAGGGTCAATCTAATTGGATCACAATAGATCTTTCAAATGCCCCAATTTCTTAATGTCTAACCCATACTATCAACTTCTGCAACAAAAAGAAGAAGAAAAAGAAAAGGAGGAATGAGATGTCTAAACACTATATGTTTATGATATGTTGAAGTACAACAAATATTTTCGTTGCAGATTAGCTCTATTCATACTTTCAAGTGAACAAAGTCCACTAAAATCTACATCAGTATAAAGACCATGGGCGAGGTTGAGAGGCAATATAACAAGGATTTGACTTTTCTTTTCAGCAGATGAGCTTAGTAGTAGGACATGTTTACACAGAAATCATATTGTATTGCATAATTATTTAACTTTCTGAACGAAGAACAAATAAGTATATTCAGACAACGAAATAATGTAGTTGCAAAAGTTCAGAGTGCAAATTACCAACCTGAGATATATAGTTATCTCATCCATTGTTACAAATATACAACCTGCCTAAGCCGACGAATTGAAGAAAGCGAGGTCATGTGAGAAATATCAAAACCTAAGCCTAATAAGATCATTTAGATGGTACTAAAAACAGCTAGAAACCATGAAACAAAATTAAAAAAAACATTTCTTTTTAATAGTCAATGTGTGTAGGGAACTCAATGTACACTTATCTGAAGACCTCCATGAGCATGGCACACACCATATCTTCATATCTTCTTTGTGCCTTAGAAGAATTAAAAGACTTGCTTTGTGTGGATAATTAATCTTGCAATAACAAATCTGTTACCTACCAACAAAGAACGTTACAGTCAAAGATTAAACTAATACTCAAAATTGTTTGTCAATGGAATATAAATGAAACTATATTGTTGAAAGACATGATACAGAGATATGGTAACAGTCTTTTAGAGTACATATAAAGCAAATATTTGCATGTGTTATCTTAAAGAAGGAATAAATCAAGGATATAATGATCAAGGTACGATGACCTTGAGCAGTATCTGCAAGGCATGAAGCCATCCAACTCAGCCTAATTTTTTACCAGAAGGCAAACACATTGTGCTTATCACTGGACATTGCAGAGATATCACTCTTCTAAAACAAATAACATCAAGGAAAAACAAATGGCCCAAAAATATCAGATTTCTTTATCATCATACACCATAGAAAAGCTGACAATAGCATATCACTGCAAAATACACATTACACAAGACTCAGCAGCAATCGTTAGGTACGACAACTGAGAAGAACATACATACTTGATCCCAGCAGGCTTCCTTGCCGTAGTGCATGGAAGATATCTTACCATACTGCACCATAGCGATTGCAGTTAAAATCAAAGGAAATAATTGGATTTCAGTTTATCTCATCATTGGTGGCAAATTTAGCAAGAATATTACCATTTGAATCTTGCAGAGTTGTAGCCATCCTTAACAGTGAGGACATCAACTGAATCTTGCATGCAGCCATAACAGCAAGGACAAAACTCAATGGATGGCTCAGCCTGACAGCAGACACAAACAGCAGCATGGATCCTCTCCTTAATATGTTGTACATTCTAAAACTCAACGGGAGCAAAGCGAGATGGTGGATCCTGTAAAACCTCAAGTGAATGCATGGAAAATAATCAATGATGAGGTAGAACAGCCTTACATTGCGGTCTCTGTGCTGATGGTCGGCACAAGGGAAGGAATTAGAACAGGATGGAGGGGAGCGGCACCTTGATTGACGATATCGACCTTTCACAGCTGCAGGACAGAGAACACGCGGAGTGGCGGCTCAGTATCTTGGGCCGGTCCATCGGGGAGCCCTGCGTGCAGAGCAGAGCCACCTGGATGAGTGACTCCACCTCATGCTCCACGAAGCCGCTCTGGAGGTCCGGGTCCACCAGCATCTCCACCTTCTTCTCTTTCAGGAGCCCTTTCACCTGAAAAGACAAAAACCAGTTTAGTTACTTGCCTGTCAGTTTCCAAATGTAGTAGTACAAATTTTCGCTAAGTCATGCGTGCAGATGGATCATGTCTCGGTATCAGAAATGGCGAAAAACTAGCTGCCAATTTGTCATGGCGTGCATCTCCATAATTGATGACACATGGAGACTGAACTGCCAGCTCGCTTTATCACTGGCAATGCTGATGTTGTGTGGCTATGAACCAACAGTCCAATAATTTCAACCATTTGTTCTAATTCTTGGACTAGAACTGAGACACAGCTAAGAAAGATGTGTCCTGGAGGACAAGTAGCATGCACGAGGAAAAACAAAACCAAAACTTCCATGGTTGCCCCAATATATAAAGATGTGGTGGTACTTACCCAATCGAGCAACATCACATCGTCATCGTTTGCAAGACGAGCAAGATCAAATGCCCTTTGTCCTGTAATGAGCTCAAGAAGCATGATTCCATAGCCAAAAACATCAGTCTTCTCAGAGGATTTCCCAGTAGAGAGGTACTCAGGAGCAATGTGTCCGATCGTCCCACGAACAGCTGTGGTTACATGAGTGTCCTTGTAATCCATAAGTTTGGCCAGTCCAAAGTCACCCACGACTGCCTCAAAGTCTTCATCCAACAGAATATTTGCAGCTTTGACATCACGATGAATGATCTTGGGATCACAATGGTCGTGCAAGTAGGACAATCCTCTGGCAGATCCCAGCGCAATCCGAGTTCTTGTTTGCCATTCAAGCGGCGGATCATTTGGCTGCCGCTCTACAAAATCATATACCACGAATCAAAAACTGAAATAATTAATTTATGAGCGTGCATTTTTAGATGAAGGAATATATTTATTCCGGACTCTGCAGAAGGCATGCACTCAACCATTCATTATTACAGTCTTAATAATAATCTTAAATGAACAATGTGATATATCAACTGAAACAACTAGGTATATGCTGTGAGTAGATGAAATTAAAAAAAGTGCTTAAGTGATTTCAATAACCATAATAGCTGTGCTATTTATGTTTAAGCATGCAAACAAACGTGTAAGAAACTATTAATGGATTAACTCTAAGAAAAAGTAAGGAAGATTAAGGCACCTCGCAATCGTGATGCAACACTCCCGTTAGCCATGTAGGGATAGACAAGTAACCGTTCTGTAGGCGTCATACAAAATCCACGAAGCCGAAGCAGGTTCCTATGCACCGCCATGCTAATCATTTCAACTTCTGTTTGGAACTGGAGCTCACCACCAGGGGTACGTTCTTCTTTTAATCTTTTCACTGCTACCAACGAGCCATCTGCCAGTCTACCCTTGTACACCTTTCCAAAGCCACCTCTTCCCAGAATATTCTTATTGCTAAAGTTATCAGTAGCAACTTGAAGCTCCCGGAGTGAGAATCTCTTAAGTTGGCCAAGGTGCACTTCCGGATCCTCCTCAGCTGAATTTAAAGGAGAATATAGATTATTTAAATGGATAACATAAGTATCATGAACTGCAGTATGCAACTATAATACCAACCAGGGACATCAAAGAAGTGTTCTTCAGGTTTACGCCGCCGCCACCATGCAAATCCAATTGCTGGAACCGCAAACAGCAATGCAGCAGCTGCAGCAACACCTCCAGCAATTGCTCCAGTTTTGGAGTCACCTGATGGAACAGAATTAATTCCACCCGAATATGTCAAATCCCCCGTCTGCATCATTTATGCATATGCATATCCCAAGCAGTATCATAAATGTAACAGAATTAAAACTATAGAGAATCACCTTGTGACACAGTAGGTGTTGGGGGATTGAAAGGAGGTGGTGGAGAAAAAGGTGGAGCTCCAGGGCAGGGTTTTGTAGTACCCGGGCCACAAAGATCTTTATTATTAGCAAAACTGTGACAATGAAATAACCATTTGTCAGCCTCACAAGATGTAGTAAGCACTAAGAACCTAAATTCTATCTAGAAAAAGCACCTTATAGGGGTAAAGAGTGAAAAGGAGCCAGTAGACGGAACCTCTCCTGAGAGATTGTTATTTGAGAGATCCCTGCATAAATTATTGGACATTTTGTTAATATGTATCCATCTTAAAGTCTATTACCATGTAAGCAATAAATTCTACAGGTAGACACCAAATATGAATTAGCAGAAAGGGAACTTACAGAACTTGAAGAGTAGTGATATTGGTCAAGGATTTTGGAATTGAACCAGAAAGACTATTGTTGTTAAGACGACTATCCTTACAAGAAGACATGCAAATAAAGAATTATGTTATGATCATTCAAACAGGAAGGCCTTCAATGATATACACAATTTATAATTCTATTCATAATAAAAAAAAGTGGAGTACACTTACAGGAAACGCAGCTTGTAGAGTTGCCCCAAGGTTTCCGGAATAAAACCAGTGAAGTTGTTCAGGTAAAGATCCAAACTGACCAAGTTAGTTAAGTTTCCCAGTTCATTAGGTATTGTCCCACTTATGTTGTTGCTGTAAAGCTCCCTGTAATTAGTCACAACATAATTAAATTTCACAATAAAAATGCAAGAAAGAAGGTGGCAACACAACCATCTTCGCCACAAGGATAAGCCATATTCCAAGAGTTTTGAAAGCCAAGCTTCAATGCAGTATATTATGACAACTTGAATAGATACGCTACTGCATGGTGTAACTAAAAACATAATTCTCCAAAGACTGGAAGTGTAAACTTACAGATATTGCAGATTTTTCAACTGCCCAAGCTGGGGAACCAATGCACCTGACAGTTGTGCATTTCCAAGATCACTGCGAAAGGAAAATAGATCAGTCAACACACAAAATGATCACATTTCTTACTTTTGACAAGCCTAAAAATGATAATTCTGTCAAAAACTTACACTCTGATCACGCTGTTGTCAGGGTTACAAGTTACATGGAACCATGTGCATGGATTGACCAGAGTGGGATCCCAACTCTGCAGCACATTGTTAGCATCTTTCAGACTTTGGCGCAGACTATACAGGGCATCACCTGACATCGAACATACCCTCAACATCAGCAACATAGTATTTAAGGAAGTAGACAATAGTGACAGTAGCTTCTCGTCAAAATTTTGGCAAATTCAATCGCCTTTTCAGGCTAAAGTATGCAAGCATATATTGAGTACAAGAAGGTATAAGATACAGTACTTTCATTTCTTACAATACTATCTGCATAACTCCCAATCTTTCTCAAGATTAGTGTTTGAACATTAGTTAGTATCTATGCTACAGAGGTACTTGCGATTAACAAGACCTAAATGTGGAAAATGATAGCACATAAAGTTGCTTAAAAAGACTGAAATAATTGCATAAGAAACAACTAGAAAGAACACTTATCTTAGTCATAATCACTAACTAGAACTTACAATAGCTAAGGCGCCTTTTGCAATCTAGTGTCATAAACATCACAACGCCAAAATCACCAAATTTTCTTAGAACATGGTTACTACCAAGGATATATCAGGAAAAGCATGTTGAGGAACACGGCAAGCAATTCGGGCATTTTAAAGAGGTGAAATTGGTTAGGTGATAACAAAAGATGATGACTTTTTCCCCGTTCGGGAAAAGCTTAAACTTGATACTAATGATGGCCCTTGCCTACTGAAGAGCAATCTCTAACACATACTCCTACCATAAGAAACCAATTAGCTATACTAGTCATTAATTCAGATTTTTTTTAAAAAAAAATCTCTTTTCACAAGAGAAGATTCACAACTCACAAGCAATATTCTTCCATACTCGAACCTAATGAGGAAGCCAGTTCCATTTTCTTCATTCAAAGTGGCCAAAAAAGCACACCAAACTCATCCCAGATATTAGCAATCCCATTTCTGTCAGGATTTATTCCATTATCTAAAAAAAAAAGCTATCCCATTTCTGTGCACATACAAATCACACCTATCAAACTTACTCAAGAAACATTTCCTACCTCGGACAAATCTCCCAGCAATTCACATGAGAGGCAGCAAAACAAAGAGCTATAGCCTAGATAATCCATCGAGTCTACAAAAGGAAGGTCGGTGGGCGCATGTTCCATCCCCTTAAATGAGTCAATCCATCCACGCCCATATGTACCGAGAAGCAAGTAACATGTACTAGTACCCAAACGGAAGCACCCGATGACCAATAGATTCATCGAATCCGAAAGCAAGTCCAAAAATAGGGGTGGACGTAATCCGCCCAAAAACGGAGCTGAATTCGAGGAAAAATCACACTAACCCTCCGTGTTGGCGCCGACCCGGCTCACGGCCACCGCCACCACCCACACGACCGCCACCGCCAAGCACAGCCGCCGCCGCAGCAGCAGCCGCGCCTCCGCCATCCCCCGCCGCCGCTCACCGCTGCCAAGTGGACCCAACCCGGAGGCCGCTGGCGTCGCCTCGGCAAAGGGGGGGACCGCCCGATCAGCTCCCTCTCCTCGTCGCCGCCGCCGCCGGCTCGGTCTCCTCTCCTCTCCTCTCCCCTTCTCCAATGGAAGCAGGAAGCGACCTGTCTCCCCTCTCTCCCTCCTTTTTTTTTTTTACCAGTGTTTTTATTCAGCTCGAGACTTTTAAAAATTTGGCCGAGACCCAGTGTGTGTTCCAACCTAAATTGTTCCATTGGTAAAGGAGACCTGTTCGGCGAGAGTTACCGCGGGTCGCCCGCGTAACTTTTACTGACAAGTGGGGGCGAGGGGAGGTGGGGCCCACGCGTCAGCGGGAGATCGTCTGTTAGGAGGGGTGGGAATGGTTCGGGCTGGGCGAGGTGATGGGGTTAGTGGGAGATCGAAGTGTAGCAGGAGGACTGGAGGAGAGGAGGGATGGGGAAGCCGCTGGCTTGGGCGTGTTGCGGAGGGTTTTTTTTTGGTGGACACGGTCCTCGTACGCCCGTCCCAATTATTCTCCGGCCTCTCGAGGAATGCAGCCGTTTCGTCAGAACTCGGACTGTTCAGTTCCCTCGCTTGTAAAGTACAGCAGAATAGTTGATCAAATGAGTGCAATAGTGGATCAAATGAGTGATGCACTTTTACCGATAAACACTGAAGGAATATGATAGCGATAAGATAACAGATCCACTATATAGTGTCACCCCATGTAAGAGTTAAAACCCAACTATAATCAGTTCCACAGTAAACTCCAACAAGTGCATGGATTTAGCAGCAAAGATCAAATAGGCCTTTCACTCTTTAAGGCAAATATGAAGAGTAGAGCTATCAGATTAATATACAAGGCACGTCAGACCACTATTACATCACAAATATTGCATTGGCAAATATTGCATTGGCAAATAGTTCACTGCCAAAACCATAATGCCGGTTGTTGGGAGAAGACAACAACAATAAAACAGAACAAGAAAAAATGTGCTGGTAAAGGCCGAAGATAAATAATACACAAAAGGAAGGCTTATTTTGTTCTTTGGAACTATGTATATACAAGATGGTGGCCTTGTTTGTAACCTAAGTAGGGAAATCAGCACAGACATGTGACAATGCTCAACGCATTTTATCACGTGATAATTATGATGTATTTGAGGATTCAGATTGTTGGTACCTCCAATTTGCGTGAATCCTTTCTGTTCGAAGTCTGCCATGAAAACAGAACAATGCGATGTGTATGTATAATAAGTGTCAATACAAATACAGAGAATAAAAGAAACTAACACTTGCAAACTATCAAAATAAGAGGGGAGATTTTTGCCTTTCGCCACGAACTTGTTACATCATCTCATACATGCCACTTGATTGGGTCACCACAACATGTAAGGGCAAATTCAGTGGCATAAATGAAAGTAAAAATGTGTTTTATGAATCCGAAAAAATCAGTTCTATACAATTATTAGCTTCTCAGCAAACAGAAAAATACCAGACATGGATCTATACAGATACAATACAACCATAAGAAACTAAGGACTGTTTTGGGCAAAACATGGTTGAAAACAAAGAAAATGTACTAGAATGGCTCAGGTTAACCCAAACTGTCAATTCCCAACAGTTACAGATGCCCACGGTTCTGGCAACATGTACATACTACCTCCGTCCCTCAGTACATGAACAAATGAGTAGAATCATTTAACATGTACTAACAAGAAATAGCTGCTACTGGTAACTTGCTGGGGAGCAAGGCCTCCTAGTATGACAGCCGATTGAACATATTACCAAGGAACCAAGGAGATGCCAAATGATCTCCAAGGGGCAGTCAAATCATCACAGCCACCAATTCCAAATGCCCGTGTGGTTACAACCGTAAGAAACTAAGGACTGTTTTGAGTAAAACATGGTTGAAAACAAAGGAAATGTACTTGAATGGCTCAGATTAACAACTGTCAATTCCAAACAGTTACAAATGCCCTTGGTTCTGGCAACATGTAACTACTCCCTCCGTCCCTGTGTACATGAACAAATGAGTAGAATCATTCATTATAGCATGTACTGAGAAGAAATAGCTGCAACTGGTAACTTGCTGGGGAGCAAGGCCTCCTAGCATGACAGCTAATTGAACATATTACCAAGGAACCGAGAAGATGCCAAATGATCTCCAATGGGCAGCCAAATCATCATAGCCATTCAAGAAATAAAAAATAACAAACAATGAAATATGCATCCACAGAAGTATGCTGTGAAAGTATGAAACAACAAAAAGAAAGATCACGCTAAAGCTAACTGAATAAACAGTTAACATTCCTTTATTAGTGTTACATTACTTAATTTTAGAAAAAAGAAACAATTAAGCTCCTATGAGCAAGTATTGTCATCACCGTGCAGTAAGCAAGTTAGACTACAAGTATTGCCCATGATGGTACCATAACATCCCCCCATTTATGATTTATTCATTCTGGGAAGACTTCGTGCTCATTAAAGTGCCTGCTGGTAAAAAAGTAAGAACTAAAATACCATTGAGCTGATTACCAACAGGATATTGCAATGGGTAAAAGTAGCAAACTGCCATCGCGAGACATGCTTGCTAATTTGCCAGAGCACTGTAAAATGTCGGTTGTGGGAGAAGATAACACGAATAACACAAAAGGAAATAAGTTGCGCTGAAGTGCTGATAAAGACTGAAGATAAATAATACACAAAGACGACTATTTTTTGGTCGGTAGGGATATCAGCACAGGCATGTGACAATGCTCAATGCACCCGTTGGAAATTAGTATTGAGAATTCAAACGGTTGGTACCTCCAATGGGTGAATCCTTTCTGCTCTAAATCTAGCCAGGAAAACAAAATGATGCAACGCGTTTGTGCAAATTCCGTGGAATACAGAAAATAAAATAAATTTACAAACTCAAATATCAAAACAAGAGGGGAGATTTTTTGCCTATCGCCACTGGATAAGATCAAGGCAACGTGCAAGTGCGAATTTAGTGGCATACATGAAAGGCAAAATGAGATTTATGAATCCAGACAACTCGGATCCATACAAGTACAACCAGGAAAACTAAAGACTGCTTTTGGGTAAAATAATGATTGAAAAGAAAAGAAATATATTTGAATGGCTCAGATTAACCTAAATGGCAATTCCAACAGTTCTGAATGCCCGTGGTTCCGGCAACATGTAAGTACTCCCTCCGTCCACTTTGTACATGAATAAAATGATGAGTAGAATCATTCGTTATAGCATGTACTGAGAAGAAATAGCTGCAACTGGTAACTTGCTGGGGAGCAAGGCCTCCTAGTATCACAGCTAATTGAACATAGGCATGTCCTGTAGCAAAATTTGCCTTGAACATATTACCAAGGAACCAAGAAGATGCCAAATGATCTCCAACGGGCAGCAAAATCATCACAGCCATTCAAGAAATTAAAAATAACAACATGGCATTTTCTGACATTTAAGGTGGTGTTTGAATCTCCTGAAGATGAAGGCTGTGTTTAGTTCACACTGAAGTTTGAAAGTTTGGTTGAAACTGGAACGATGTGACTGAAAAGTTGTGTGTGTATGAAAGGTTTGATGTGATGGTAAGTTGGAAGTTTGGAAAAAAACTTTGGAACTAAACAGGGCCGAAGATAAAGATCAAGTGTTTCACGCAAAACGAGGTGGTAATAAAGTGAAATACTATGCCACTGCTTCAGATATCAACGTTGCATTTGCTGACATTTAGTAGGTATATGCAGAATGGAATGACCCTTTCCATGCGAAAATCAATCACCAAGAAAACCAGAAACGGAAATATTAGGGAAGGACCTAATATCAAATAATTATAAGGGGTGAGGCTTCGAACCCAGGTCGTCTAGCCCACCACCTTGTGGAGCTAGCCGGAAGACCCCTGGGCATTTCTCCGGATAGATAGAACTGAACCCCATAAAACCATTCGTCCGTATTACTCCAAATCCCGTTGCAAAGCACGGGCATAGCACTAGTGTATGAAAAGAAAAGGAACTGTAGCCAATGCGAAGAATACAAATGCTTGAGGAATACAACTGCATCGAGCACGTTCATTGGGCTCAGCTTCGCCTTTGATCAATCAAATAACCCTACCCCCACCATCCCTTATCACCAGACCTATCAGTTATAGCAGTAGTGGAGCTACCCTGGTTATCATTCGAAACGAATGACCATCCAAGGACAAAGCCACTGGCATTAGCACATGACTAGAAAGGCTCAAAGGGGGTAGAGGGAGGGTCCAATTTAATACCCACAGCAGCCTCAATTGCTTGAAGGCGTGCTTATTTCAGCCAAGGTCGATCGTCATCGCCCTCTGTGTTCATTACGGATCATACGTAGTACCTGCCACAAATACAGCATATGCTGATGCGATCACCAACACTAAGAGCAAGTATAATAGTAGAGCATATGCTGATGCGATCACCAACACTAAGAGCAAGTATAATAGTATAGCCAGATCTACAGCCTGATTTTCTTCTTCTTCTTCTTCTCTCTCTCTATCTTTCTCCCCTCCAATTGTACCTGCTCTAACGAGCCAAGTCGGCTCAAGCTCACGACGACGACCAAAACCCCCAAGAGTCCACAGCCGATCCGGACACCACCCTAGGTTCCAATTGCCCTCACTGCACGGTGGCGGCGGCGGCAGCTACCCTTAAAGATGGGAATCCGGACGCTGCGGCCTCTCGGCGGATTGATCATCGGCAAGCTGTCGGATGGAATTCGGTTAGTGTATAAACACACAAGCACACAACACACAGTGCGCCATAGAGGCCGTGAGGGGAGAAGGACGAGGAGGAGAGATGGTGGTGGCGATGACTGATGAGTACTCCACCGAATCTCAAAAGCGTGGCTAAAAAACGACGAAATCGAAAGGAAATCCATGGGGAGGCGGCTCAGATCTTACCTTGGCCGACTCGCCCTCCCCTTACCGGAAGCCGCGGCATCGCCTCCCCGCCGCCCCCACGGTCCCCGACCCCGATCCCCCACCGCCGATGCGCCCCGTGGCGGCGCGGACGGGGGGAGGGATGGCCCCGCGAAGGCGAA
>CM020182.1:13058887-13097473 GCA_009805545.1 Oryza longistaminata | reverse complement strand
AAGAGATGATTTGTTCCAAAACTAACTTTGGAGAAAAACACTATCTTTTTTATTGCTCGGCTGTGATGAATTTTCTGCCCTTTGTTTGTCAGGAGATCTGTTAACACCTCCTGAGTTGGATCTTTGCTCAATTGATCAGCTAGCCTCAACTAGAGGCTTGCTTTGCAGCAAGTTACCAGTTTGCGTGCTAGCGGTAGCAGTGGAGGTGGTTTTCTTATTGGTTTCCTCATGAATAATCCCATTCTGTGGTCATGCAGAGGGAGGTGATTTCATACATTTTGGAATACTGGTTCTGTGCCCGTGCCTTTGCAACGGGATTGAGAGGAAAATGGACGAATGGTTTTATGGGGTTCAGTCTTATATATGTGGCGGGTTTTTTGGTGGGTTTTGATTTTTCAGGCAGCAATGTGAAGATCTGAGCTGCCGCATGATAGTTTTTTTCCTGTTTAAGAATCAGTTGCAATTTTTATTTGGTTTGGTATGCTTGCCATCCATTCTTGCTGGATGTGTGGGGAAGTTCCTCAAGCATGTGGAGTTTACACGTTGGCTATAGTTCCTTTACTTTCACATATATGTGCAAACTAGTTCAGCATCCTGATCTGCTTTTACCTGGTAAATCACCATGCTAGTGACAATGCAATTTGTGATGTTATGGACCAAAGCAGTTGCATCGTATTCTATTCGATGTAAATACTCTGTTATGCATTTGCTGTGATAAGTGCTAGCCTTGTTTTCAAGTCTATGTTTTTGATTCTATGTCGTCTATTCATATTTTTCAGGTAAAGGAATGAACTGTTTGTTTCAGTTAGCTTGTTTTTTTCATACTTCCACAACACAACATACTTTTGTGCAACCATATTTTATTGTTTGTTGTTATTCTTTTCTTAAATTTCTGATGATTTGCCTGCTCCTTGGGATCGTTTGGTATCTTCTTGGTACTAGGTAATATGTTCTGTTAGCTGTGACACTAGGAGGCCTTGCTCTCCTGCAAGTTACCAGTTGCAGCTATTTGTTGTTTGTACATGCTTAATGAATGATTCTACTCATTTGTTGATGTAGAGAGGACGAGGGAGTATTTTACATGTTGCCGGAACAAGGCATTTGCAACTGTTTGGAATATTGATAGTTGGGTTAATCTGAGCCATTCAAGTACATTTCCTTTGTTCAACCATGTACTTTTACTTTATTCAGGGACATTCAGCATGATCTGCAGTATCTATCCTTTTGTAGCTCTATAAACATGTGCTTGCTTCTTTTTTTTCCCTGTCTAGCCTATTCCGTTGTTTGTCCTCCAACTCCCACTTTCACCTGGAGTGGACATATTCATCATTCTCTTAGCACTTTTTGTACTACTTTTCCTACTTGCCCTCATTTGGTATCTTCTCGGTTCCTTGGTATATGTTCAGCTAGCTGTCATACTAGGAGGCCTTGCTCCCCAGCAAGTTACCAATTGAGCTATTTCTTGTCAATACATGCTATAATGAATGATTCTACTCATTTGTTCATGTGTAGAGTGACGGAGGGAGTACTATTTACATGTTGCCGAAACATAGGCATTTGTAACTGTTGGGAATTGACAGCTGGGTTAATCTGAGCCATTCAAGTACACTTCCTCTTTATCATCCCTCCTCTCTCTCTCTACCCGCATATTTTATCGAATTTGCGTTAACCCTAGCTCTCTTCTAGATCTACTAACACAGAGCTTATTCCCGAAAAATTTGGGGTCAACTGAATCCCGTGCTCAGCGAGCTGCGAGGTTAAGTGCACATCGGCCATTCTCTCCCCCTAGCAGTGGCTGATTATCGCATTCACTTAAAACCACGGCCTCTTTGAAGAGTTGCAAATAGTTAAATTCCCTGTGGTGATGAGAATGAGGCCGTTTGGCTTGGGTGCCTCTCCCGAGCGGCGCGGCTGCCTCGGATTTCAGCTTCTCGGGCCATTACCCGCCACCTAGAGCGCGCTGAGCAGCATTGGTGTGGAGGCCATTGCCTTTGGCAGCCACAAATGCCGGTGGTGCCTGTGACAGTGGGTGTTGGGGACTGTGCAACGATATCCGCATTGGCTTCCTGCCTGGGATTACGAGCAATGCGAAATCTGACCTGCTGTTGTTGATTTTTTCACTATTTAGTTGCTATTTTGTTGCACATTGCCATTCCTCTTCTCCCTCCCTCTCTGACAGCATGAGTACGTATGTACTCTGGCTTAGAGTAAGTTAAATAGTACTAGCTAAATCTCGTGCGTTGCAATGGAATTCTAAAGAGAACCTCATTTTTCTAAAACCATTCCCCATTGTCTACTCACAAAGACTATAGATGCATCAATAAAATTTTATTGGTTAGCTCGCATGACAAAATGATTCCTAATCATGATCATAAGTTAAAGATGCTATTAAATTTTCTAATGGATTTTTTGTGATTTCATAGCCTGGTTTTCTTGAATGGCTTTGTGATGATTAGGCTGCCCCCTCGAGATCATTTGGTATCTTCTTGTTCCTTGGTAAATATGTTCAGCTAGCTGTATAACTAGGAGGCCTTGCTCCCCAGCAAGTTACCAGTTGCAGCTATTTCTTGTCCGTACATGCTGTAACGAATGATTCTACTCATTTGTTCATATACGGAGTGACGAGGGAGTACTATCAACATGTTGCCGGAACCATAGGCATTTGTAACTGTTGGGAATTGACAGTTGGGTTAATCTGAGCTATTCAAGTAAATTTCCTTTGTTTTCAACCATGCTTTACCCAAAACAGTCCTTACTTTCTTATGGCTGTACTTGTAATGACCTGAATCTGGTATTCTGGTATTATTTCTGTTGGTGGAAATTAATATTACTATACCACAAAAAAATTGTTGATCTCATTTTGACTTCCATTTAGGCCATTTAGTTGTCATTTGCATGTCGCCTCGCCCTGATCATATACAGTGGCATATGTGAGATGATGGAATGAGTTCGTGGCCAAAAGCAAAAACTCCCCTCTTCGAGTTTTGCAAGGTTTAGTTTCTTTTATTCTCTATATTTCTATTGACACATATTAGACATAAAAATAGCATCATTTTGTTTCCTGGCAACCAGAACAGAAAGGATATCATCCATTGGGAGGTACCAACCATCTGAATTGCAATTTTTTTATTACAAAGTGTTAAATTGCATTAGGTATGTCCCTTCCTCTCTTGATTCTCTACTTAGACATGTTATTATATCAAGGTTGCAACTTCTTGTATGATATACTTGGTTTGAAAGATGACCTTTTTGCATAAAATCTTCAGCCTTTATCAGAATTTTCAGCGCACACATGCTCGTTTCCTTCTGCGTTATTGCTATTATCTTCTCCCAGCAATAGCTGACGTACTAAAGTGCTCTAGCAAATTGGCAAAATGTCCGGGGATGGCAGGTCCTCTACTTATACCCATTTTCCTAATACTTCTTGTAAATTGCCATGGTATTGTTCTTACTTTGTACCAGTAAATGGGTCAATGGAGTATGATGTAGTAACCTCACGGGCAACATCTGTGGTCTAACTTGCTTACTGTGGCATGTACGGTGATGGCAATACTTGCGCATAAGAGCTTCGTTTTCCTAAATTAAGCAAAATGGAATCAACTGGTGCAATGATGATCAACTGGTGCCTAAAAAGCATATAGCAGCTGTGGTATCAAATTAGAATTACCTCTCCTTTCTTGGGCTTCACATTCGGCCCTAGGAATTGGTCCTTACTGTGTTGTTCATTTAGAGGAATGATAACCAGCGCAGGATGAATTGAATTGGGTTGATTTTGATTCCAGTGTTTTTATTGATCAATGTTGGAGCTGTTTCAAGTTTTGCTTTTGCTGGGGCATTTAACTTTTTGCCACTTTTAAGATGTAGCAATTAAGAATTTGCTACTCAGAGTCTATGACACGTGGGCCCTCTTGTCTATGACATTAGAGATCTAGTGGCAAATCCTTGATTTCCGAGTGGCAAATAGTTAAATATCTCTTCATTTCTATGTGTCTATTCATTCCTTTTTTTCTCAAGGAAAGGAATGTTGACTATTTATTAACTTAGATGTAGTGTGATCATTATTATTGGTGTTTCATACTTTCAGATATACTCCTGTTCATCCATATTTTGCTGTTTGTTACTTATTTAGTTCTTGAATGGCTGTGATGATTTGGCTACCTTGATGATCATTTGACATCTTCTTGTTCTTGGCTGTGTACATCAGTGTTGGATGTAGAGGCCATGTTTTAATCCATTATCTAAAATAAATATCTTGTTGGTTCCTTGGCAATATGTTCAGTTAGCTGTCATACTAGGAGGCCTTGCTGCCCAGCAAGTTACCAGTTGCAGGCTTGCAGCCATTTTCTTGATGGTACATGCTATAATGAATGTTCTAACTCATTTGTTCATGTACAGACTACAGAGAGACGGAGGGAGTATTTACATTTTGCCGGAACCACAGGCACATTTAACTGTTTGGAATTGGCAATTGGGTTAATCTGAGCCATTCAAGTACATTTCCTTTGTTTTCATCCATGCTTTGCCCCCAATGGTATTTGTTCTTTGCAGTTTTACCAGCAGGCGCCTTAATGAGCACGAAGTCTTGGCAAAATGTTTGTTGGTAATGGCCCCAGGGACGAACTAGGGATGGCAACGGGCTGCCCCCGCCGGGTTCTAGCTGACCGTCCCCGCCCCGTAGCGGAAAAACTCCCCGTTCCCTGTCCCTATCCCCGCACACGGAGCGTGGTTTTCTCCCGTCCCCGTCCCGTGCGGGTACTGGACACCCGCTGGGTTTCCTCACCCCGACGGTGAGAAGGAGAAGCGTCTGCCATGCTGAGAGGTAGCGTCAGTGTGGTGCGAGGAGTAGTCGAGCAGAGGCGGCGTGATGCGGAGAGGCGGCGGCAGCGCATGCGGAGGAGCAAAGCATCGGCGAGGAGATGGCGACGAAACCAAGCGCTGTCGCGCGGCGCGGAGGCGGCAACGGCAGAAGCTGCAGCGTGGATGTGATGACGGCGAAGCACCACAGAGCTGGTTGATCCACGCGGCGTTGCCCAGCGTGGTTGATTCGAGAGGCATCACCTGATCACGGCGGTCGGCGGAGCATGGCTGATCTGCGCAGCGCAGCGTAGAGGCGTCGTCGTCTCGCTGCTTCGATTGGATCTGAGTCGTCGTCGTCGATGTGGAATCCTTATCCACTCGACCACTCCACCGTCCTGTGTGAGCAGACATATACGAGCTGGACTAGCTCTAGCTAGAGACAAAACCCATCAGCCATGGCATGTTAAGTGTTCTCATGTGTCATATATGGACATCGATGTTGGGCTAGCTGGGCTTTTGTTGCCTGTGGGCTGTACACATGCTATGCTCGGGGCCCATGGGGAAGAGCTTGTGAACACCCCGAACCCGGCCCACCCGATGGGGAGGAAATTAGCCGTTATCAGCCCATGGGGGATAACATGCACCCACTTACAGCCCCTAATACAGTTTTTCCCACCGGGTTTCGGGGTACGGTCCCATTGCCATCCCTAGGACGAACCCATCGACTTGTGTTTGAATTGCTTTGCGAATCTTCTGCTTCAGCTTATTACGGATGTAACTTCAACATCATCTATTGGTCCCACGTCAGCTTTGTCTATTTTTTTTTATTTTCTGGGGAGGGAATTTTGTGGCTAAATTTGGAGGTTTTGCTCCATGATATGCAACCAGTTTTCTGACAAATGGTTGTTGCTAATGCCACGTGGAAATCAGCAGGTGTCAGGTGCAGTTAATCGTTTGGAGGCATTGCCAGTGGTGCCGCTGGAATGAACGGTTGTAATTTTTGAGTCTTATCTTGTTTTAGTTACAACAGTTTGAAATCTTTGTACTTAGTACTTCTATCTCTTTCTCATTTTCACTTAACAATATTCTATGCTCTTTGTGTAGCAAACTTAGATTTAATGATGCTGCAACGGAATTAACGTTTTAACATTGTCTTGACTTGTCTGCAACGGAACACTTTGCGCTGTGATTATCAGAATGGATGAAGCATAATAATCAAAATGCACTCGGTGTAGTATTTTCGTGACTTTTAAAGTTAAATACAACAATGCGCGTTCGTATACTTGTTTAGACCAATTTCTAGTAATATGATTTACAATGTTATTACATTTAATTATTATTAAAGTAGGATATGAAAGTCAGTTCTTTTATGTTGTCTAGCACAGCAGCTTGCGGCGTGTTCCACTAAAATGACTTAAATCGTTCACTGCCACTCGAGATATCGTTCGTTCACTGCCATTTGAGAGGTATGGACTCTACATTTTGGAAAATTAGTTCGATGGCCCTAAAAAAATCGATTTTAGAAATATATACATTTAAATACCTCTAAAGGATATATAATCATGTAAATTATATCATTGTCTATTTCTCTTAACATTTTCAGGTCTCTCTTTTCTCAATGCAATACTCGAGGGCAAAGAAAGTTCACGGTGAGGAGGCAACAAAATAGCCAGGAATCTTAGGTGGTGTTTGCATCCGGGGACTTAACTTTAGTCTCTGTATTTTAGACACTATATTAGAGTATTAAATATAGATTACTTACAAAACTAATTACATAAATGAAAGCTAATTTGCGAGAGAATTCTTTTAAGCCTAATTATTCATAATTAGAGAATGTTTACCGTAGCATCACATAGGCTAATCATGGATTAATTAGGCTCAATAGATTCGTCTCGCGAATTAGTCCAAGATTATGGATGTGTTTATTAATAGTCTACGTTTAATATTTATAATTAGTGTCCAAACATTCGATATGATAGGGACTTAAAAGTTTTAGTCCCATCCAAACAGGGTCTTAATTCACACACGTGCCAGGGTTAAGTCACGTGTGGTTTTTGATCACGTGATGGCAAGCTCGGGATAGGGTGGGGTAGGGGGAAGGGCTGGCTGTGGGAGAGGGAAAGTGGGGATCAAGCTTAGATGGATGGCTTAGGAGAGGTGATGGACTTGCGGACAAGGGTGGGGCGAGGGTGAGGCCGCGGTGCTACTGGAGGCATGGGGTCGGCAGCGGATGGTGTGCCAGCGTTGGCGGTGGTTGCAAAGGGAGGCAAAGCCAACATATCGATGCTTTTTGGTGGTGGCGAGGCCGGGTGATGGTGGTGGAAGCAGAACAGGGAGGTATTGGAGTTGAGAGCTAGATCTGGCGTCGTCGAAAGAGGGCGGAGGGATCCGCTGGAGGAATGATGTTGTCGGAGGTAGTGAGGTGCTTAGTTTCTTCCGTCGGAGGAGTTCATTGAAGAAGGAGAAGGGGCTTCGTTGGAGAGCTTATCGTCGCTCGTCTATGTTGTTAGGTGGTGAGCGGGAGGGAAAGAGATCGTACCCTTCCTACCACTTTCTCGCTCACATGGTAGGAAACCTCTAGAACATCTAGAGTGGTATATTTTTAAATAGGAGGAGACTAGGGATTGGTCGCTTGACGTCAGCGTCACATATATGTACAAAACTACTTTAAACTAATTTTTTCTTAAATTATTTATCTAAATCTTGATCCGATTGCACTATTAAATTCGTTACGATTATTTTGAAAACAAGATCACACATGGATATATTTCGAAAAAAAATTTGTTAGCTTATTATTGATTTTTTTTAAAAAATGTTGCATGATATTCCACCAAGTATATCAAAATCATTTCACTAAGTAGATCGAAAATATTTCAATCGTTTTAAATCGGGTGTTTCACCTTATATAAAAACAATGTTTCAGCAAATAGCAAAAAATGTTTCAGTTCACTGTAACATTAGATTTACATAGTGAAACATTATGAGTACACTAGGTGAAGCATTTTTGGTGAAACAAAAAATGAAACGAATTCCCTTAATAGAGGGTTTCCAAAATATGTGGGTGATTGTTACAAAACAATGCTTCGTTCACTACAACACTAGATCTATACATAGTGAAACATTTTGAGTACACTAGGTGAAATATTTTTTTGGAACAAAAATGAAACGAATTATTTCTTATATAGGGTTTCCAAAATATGTATGTGATTTGTTACAATGGAGTATGTGGTAGAGATACATGGTAGGTGGGGCAGAGAAAATGGTGAGGCCAGGCTCCTGCATCATGCGCCCAGTAGCCAGCATTTCCGTTTAAAATTGTAATATTTCGTTGGAATATTTTGGGAATAAGTATTGAGATCTTTTGATGGTTTATTTTTGTAAATCGACGTATTTTGATGTCACACAACTCACACAACCAATTTTCCTTAAATTTCAACACAAATACATCAATTTGAAGAATCCACCGTGGTTCTACGCCAACGAGTCGGGCTCAATCTGCTGCCTCTACTGTAATCAGCGACTAATCCTGTCCGTTGGATCTATTCCTCACAGCACTCCTATCGCGACGCGTGGACAGGGCTGACGTCACCGCATCGTCTTCCTCCCGAAACCCCACACAAAACCCCCGCCGCGGAATCCGCCGCTCACTCATCATTAGTTTAAGTGTGAGGCCACCGCGGGCGGCGGCGGCGGCGCCGGCGCCGGCGAGGGCGAGGCGGAGGCGTGTGCTCGACCTCGCCGCTCCCTCCATCCGTCCCTCCTGCTCGCGGTGGCCGATGACCGCACCACCCGATCGAGACCGCGGCCATCTCGGAACACCGGCGGCGATGAGGAGGCCACGGCCCTTGGCGCGGACGCGTCTCCCGAGCGGCGGCCGCGCGCGTCGGAACCCCAGGTACGGCTGCAGCGCGCCGAGGCGGTCGGCGATCGGCGCGAAGTAGGGGAGCATGGTGTTGGCCGTCCTGCTCCGGCGGAGGCACGCCGGGAGGCGGGACGTGAGGCGGTCGAGCCGCAGGCCGCGGAGGCGCGGCCGGAGGTACCGGTACAGCAGGTAGACGAGAAGGATCCCGAGGATGGGGAGCAGGATGGAGTTGCTCCTCCCCTTCGCCTCCGGCTCGTCCCCCGGTGGCGCCGTCGCCGCCGTCGACTCCGCCATTGCTCCTCCTATCTCCCAGTACTCCTCCTCCCTTCTCCTGGATAAAACGGAAGAAGCCAATGGCGGTGGGTCACCTTGCGTTGCCTTGCCGTGCTTGCTCCGCACAGTTTGCTTGCTCGCTTTTCTCCTCGGGTGGAGGGAAGAGGCAGCGGCGAGGGGAGGGTGGCTTGAGATTCTTGTCGTCGCGAGGCTTGTTTCTTTATCACTGTGGGAGTGAGACGACGAGTGTGTGTGTGATGGCTTTCAGTCCAGCTTCACTCTGTTGATTGCCCTGGCCTTTTTTGCCTTTTGCTTTTGGAGGTTGGGGTCGCGGAGCAGGTAAGCCCAGTAGTACGCAGTACGCGCTGTGGTGGGAGTGTGGACGTGACGGCAAATCGGTGATTCTGGCCCGTTGAAATTGGCACTTGGCAGCGGCGGTTAGGGGCAGGAACGGCGGCGGGGCCGGGAAGTGGAAGGTATCCTATTTCTATCGCGCCTCGCGGTTGGACCGAGACGGCGGTGGTGGCGGAGACGAGACACATCACACATCACACAACACATGCGGGAGGGGAGAGGAGGGAGGGAGGGACCGGCACCAACCGTGGTTGGCTGCTCCGTGTGAGTGACCCGTGGTTACGGCGGCTTTCTGTTTGGCCGTTTCGACGAACATTACGAGCCTAACTGCCGTCGGATTCAGCCTTAAGATCCGTGCTATCTGGCGTGAACCTCGGAGTCGATCCAACGGTGTGGATTGATTTCATCTAGTAGCGGACATATCTATCTAGGAGTGCAGAAAGAAAATTTCCCGGTCCGACTAGCTTTCGTGAGGTGCAACACATCAAGGCCTCTGTTGTTGTACAGTCGTGTTCCTTCATGAAGGAAACAGGTACAAAGCTGATGGCCACGGAAGTGTCGTATTTCGTTGTGTCCAACATAGAAACCTCCTATCACATCTCGCTTTTAGCAACTACTATCAATAATAAACATTGGTCCAGACTCTAAACAACAAGTCCCTGTCAAACTTTCGTTGTATTTACATGAAAATCCTTCATCAAGATTCATTTCGTTGATGCCTGCATACCAACATCAATAATAAAGTATATTAAGAATTGGTGTACTTCCAGTTCTATAGATTGTTTTTTAACAAATTTGTCATCGTCATATAAAGCTCCAATAGTTGCGCGTGGGATTTCTAATGCATTTTAGACCTTTATATTCATTTCAAAATTCGTGCATTACCTAACTTCTCTTGTTTTTTAGAGTCTGTTTGTCACAGCTCCAGCTCCAACTCCACCTCTCCTAGAGCTGGAGCTCAGCCAAACAGTTTCAGCTCCACCAAAACTGGGAGTGGAGCTGGGTGGAGCTCTCTCACAAAATGAACTAGAGTTGTGGAGCTGGGACAGCTCCACAACTCCACTCCAGACCCAACTCCTGAAGCTAAATTTAGGAGTTGGAGCTGTACCAAACATGCCCTTAATCTCTAAGAGCAACTCCAATAGACTATCATATAGCCAGCTCTTCAAGTCAGAGAGCCAAGCTTGTTGCTCTAACACTCTCTCCATTAACACATTCTATTTCGAATCTATAATACTTGGAGAGCCATTTGGCCATTTTTTATAGATGTTCTAACATGCCATCGAATTAGGTTACCGAGTTAGGTGCCACTATTGGCATCGCCATCAACCCCCCTTAACCCCTATCTATATCTATCACTGTCTCTACTATTATAAAAATCGAAGATATTTTTGCCCAAAATTTTAGTACGTCGCTCTATTTCAATAAGATGTTGGTGTGCGAGCATGTGAGATATTTTGCCTCTATATCTATTATAAAAATTTATAATTTTTTGTTCGTCACATCTTTTCTTTTGTCCATCTTTCATTTCCGACTCTATTCCCTGTTCCGCGCGAGATGAGCGATGGCCACCATGCGAAAACGGTGTCGCAACAAATGAGCGGATCTGAACCGGTATGCAGCAAGCGTGCAACCTAGGTTAATTCTGATTCCCACGCTTATTCATCGTGTCATCCCTGTGAGCAACCCCCGCTCCCGCACGTGCCTTAACAATCCTACTCGACCAAATTCTGGAGCACGTTTGCGGCAACGAATCCAACGCTGCTCCGACTCCACCAAAAATCTCTCCGCCATATATACATGCTCTCGATCGATCGATCACATCTGTGAACAGATAGAGATGGCTAGCAACAAGGCGACGGTACACGCTCCGCGGCTGTGACAGCACGGGGTGAGCGTCTAGGCAGAGATGATGTCGGCAACATCGGTTGATCACCGTGATCAGGATAGCGTTGAAGGTCGAGTGTGCCATGGGCCGCGATCGTGACCATGCTCCCGATGAAGCCATCGTCTCAGATGTCATCATCATTCCCGATGTCACAGACCGCTACATCCTCGTCATGTCGTCACGTTTCTTCCGGCGGAGCGATCGGACTGAAGTACTCCCTCCGTTTCGTTTTATTTGACACCGTTGACTTTTTAGCACATGTTTGACCGTTCGTCTTATTAAAAAACTTTTGTGAAATATGTAAAACTATACGTATGCATAAAAGTATATTTAACAATGAATCAAATGATAGGAAAAGAATTAATAATTATCTAAATTTTTTGAATAAGACAAGCGGTCAAACATGTGCTAAAAAGTCAACGGTGTCAAATAAAACGAAACGGAGGGAGTACTTCAGTCCGATCGCTCCGCCGGAAGAAACGTGACGACATGACGAGGATGTAGCGGTCTGTGACATCGGGAATGATGATGACATCTGAGACGATGGCTTCATCGGGAGCATGGTCACGATCGCGGCCCATGGCACACTCGACCTTCAACGCTATCCTGATCACGGTGATCAACCGATGTTGCCGACATCATCTCTGCCTAGACGCTCACCCCGTGCTGTCACAGCCGCGGAGCGTGTACCGTCGCCTTGTTGCTAGCCATCTCTATCTGTTCACAGATGTGATCGATCGATCGAGAGCATGTATATATGGCGGAGAGATTTTTGGTGGAGTCGGAGCAGCGTTGGATTCGTTGCCGCAAACGTGCTCCAGAATTTGGTCGAGTAGGATTGTTAAGGCACGTGCGGGAGCGGGGGTTGCTCACAGGGATGACACGATGAATAAGCGTGGGAATCAGAATTAACCTAGGTTGCACGCTTGCTGCATACCGGTTCAGATCCGCTCATTTGTTGCGACACCGTTTTCGCATGGTGGCCATCGCTCATCTCGCGCGGAACAGGGAATAGAGTCGGAAATGAAAGATGGACAAAAGAAAAGATGTGACGAACAAAAAATTATAAATTTTTATAATAGATATAGAGGCAAAATATCTCACATGCTCGCACACCAACATCTTATTGAAATAGAGCGACGTACTAAAATTTTGGGCAAAAATATCTTCGATTTTTATAATAGTAGAGACAGTGATAGATATAGATAGGGGTTAAGGGGGGTTGATGGCGATGCCAATAGTGGCACCTAACTCGGTAACCTAATTCGATGGCATGTTAGAACATCTATAAAAAATGGCCAAATGGCTCTCCAAGTATTATAGATTCGAAATAGAATGTGTTAATGGAGAGAGTGTTAGAGCAACAAGCTTGGCTCTCTGACTTGAAGAGCTGGCTATATGATAGTCTATTGGAGTTGCTCTTAGAGATTAAGGGCATGTTTGGTACAGCTCCAACTCCTAAATTTAGCTCCTCTTGTTTCTGCCGCCCAATGGATTTTGGTTTTTTTTTTTCGTTGCCTTACTGATTGGGGATTCCACTCACTCCTGTCCCTGTGTGTTGTTCGGTGTTTATCAGAGTCTTCCGCTGAATTGCCTTGTGGATTTTTGGTGAAAATCCATATCAGATTCAGTATTGATACAGCATTTGCGAGAACGACTAATAGATAGTGCAAGGTCCAATTACTAGGAGTAGGCTGTTCCTGCAATTTCAGATTTGTTTTGATTACTAGTGGTACAAATTGCTCACTCTGCTGCCCACCACCTTGCTGCACGCTTGCACTGATAAATCAGGGAATTGAACTCCGTTTTTGTCTGTCCTGTAAAACTGTTTGCAATTGACACCCACCCTTATACATGCAGTTACACGATTTCATTACATGAATGCCTGTTCCTCATAAATTACTTTTGCATTATTCATGGAAGAATCATTGGTGCATCACAAACTGAGATTTCTGTACCTGTGCATCTAATTACAGCTTGACTAGTTAGAAATGGCATGCGTAGTGTTTTGTATCTTGCCCATTAACATTCATTCATGTCTTCATTGTTGTACAGAGATTTGGCTTGCATGATGACTCATCCAAGAGGATGTCCTCTTTACCAGCCAGTTCAGCTTCTTGCGCGCGAGAAGATTCTCAGCTGCAACTGGCAAAAGTACCAAGCAACCCAATGCACCGCTGGAACCCCTCTATTGCAGATACTAGATGTAAACTCTCAAAGCCCCACGCACTACATCTCATATATCCTTCATTTCGTTTATACCAGAATAGCAGAATTTCGCCTTAGTTCCAGGCACACTTTTTTTTTTCGACTGGGTTCTGCTTTTCTCTTCCATATAGAATGTAAGATGATCGCTGCATGCTTTTATAATAGAAAGTTCAATTGAAACCATTCTTCATCTGGACTCCAAATCACTAAGTTGTTGCACTGCCATAGTATTTTCTCATCAGTATAACTGACAGATGGGTATATCAGCAGGTCAGGCTACTAATGAGGATGTTGAGCGCAAATTTCAGCATCTGGCAAGCTCAGTACATAAGATGGGGATGGTGGTAGACTCAGTCCAAAGTGATGTAATGCAGTTAAACAGAGCCATGAAGGAGGCATCATTAGATTGTAAGCCCCTAACTTTCAGTCATAAAGAGCTATTGTGCAACTTCTGTTTTGTCTATGAATTTCTGCACTCTATTTCTGTCCTTATTCAGCAACTGGAACTGAAAGCAATTACTTTTTATGTTCAGCTGGTAGCATTAGGCAAAAGATTGCTCTCCTTGAGAGCTCACTTCAGCAAATTGTAAGGATAATTGATGGTTCAGCATTTTCTCCATTTTTCCTCTTTCCTTTTCTTTTGTGCAACGTCAGAGTTAACATACTACCGTGTTATCACAGCTTAAGGGACAAGATGATCTCAAAGTACTCTTTGGAAGCAGCACAAAACACAATCCTGATCAGACAAGTGTTCTGAATTCTCAAGCCAGCAAATTGAATGAGATATCCTCGACCCTTGCAACCTTGCAGACCCAAATGCAAGCAAGACAACTGCAGGGTGATCAGACAACTGTTCTGAATTCTAGTGCCAGCAAATCGAATGAGATATCCTCGACCCTTGCAACCCTGCAGACACAAATGCAATCAGATATAAGACAACTGCGGGCTGACATCTTCAGAGTTTTTACAAAAGAGATGGAGGTACTTCTAGTTTTGATACAACTCTGATAAGTCCAACTGTCCAAGTGTCTACAAATTATTCTGAAAACTATCATTTGCATATAAATGATTATCATTCTTGTGTATGAGCATGTGATTTTTTTTCTGGTATATCCAAATATGACAGTTAAGTTTCCATATAAGCATAGTTACCTAAAGTTTTCATGATACTTGAGAACCTAACGTCAATATATTCAGTATATGATATCTTTCAGTTTTCGGTTTTTATGAGTCTGATGATGTATGAAGGAGCAGGCACAAATCTGCGTGAACTTAAATTTGTCATGCTCAAACCTCATCAATTCGCATAGTGAAGGCAACAAATGTGATGTTTTTGTCTATATTTGACTGTGTTTTGACTGTTTGCGCAGGGGGTTGTTAGAGCTATCAGGTCTGTCAATAGTAGGCCTGCTGCAATGCAAATGATGGCAGTATGTAAATTCATGACTCAAGTAATTTTAGCCATAAGTCTTCCAGTATCTTTCTCTAACTTCTTTTTGGTCTTGGCTGAAGGACCAGAGTTACCAAGTACCAGTTTCAAATGGATGGACCCAGATTAACCAGATACCAGTAGCAGCTGGAAGGTCTCCAATGAACCGAGCACCAGTAGCAGCTGGAAGGTCCCGGATGAACCAATTACCTGAAACAAAAGTGTAATTTTCTGCTCTTGGCTCCTTACATAGTTCAGTCATTAGCTATGTATTTATCACTACTATAGTATGGAGAATTGAACTGAAAGACCTCTTGATGGAATCAAATTCAAATCGGTTTTAAATCCTTGAGATCCTATTTAAAATCAAGTGTTAGAAGCAATTCAAAAGAATGATTAATATTCCATTGGTTTCGTTACGAAGCTGGTTAAATACTGCCAGTTTAAATCTACTAGATAGTAATTATTCTAAATTTTGTATAATGGAACATTATCTCATTTTATTGGAAGGAATTGTGTCGGTGCATTCCTTCGAGTTGTGTTACTAGCAAGACTTAAGCTACCAACTGTTCTTCTTCGGATCTTTGTTGGATTTTCTATTCTGACGAGGATTGTTTGTTAATGACAGGCTTTCTGCACATTTGGTTTATCCTGCAAAGGTGACAGATCTGAAGCCAAAGGTGGAGCAGGGAAAGGTAAAAGCAGCTCCACAAAAGCCGTTTGCTTCGAGCTACTACAGGGTGGCACCTAAACAGGAAGAGGTAGCGATTAGAAAGGTCAATACACAAGTGCCAGCAAAGAAGGTAAGCCATGCAGCCCTGCTCCTTTCTGTATCAGTAACGAAAGAACATGTTTACAAGGCCAATTGTTAACAAGAACCATCTCTTGCTCTAATTGGTAATGTTCTAAAATCAATATCACTGAATGTACCAAAGTGGCATAGCTTTGTAGCACGCAGGTTTAGTAAAGATAGTAGGTAGTCGCCTTATGTTCAACTCGTGATCATGTTTGCTTGCTTGTGAATGCAAAATGCAGGCACCAGTCAGCATAATCATCGAGTCGGATGATGACAGTGAAGGACGTGCGTCCTTCGTGATTTTGAAGACAGAAACAGGTAGCTATCAACCGTTGAACTTCCCCTCGAAAAGCCAGCGTGCATTCTTTTCGATGGATGAAACCCAGCGGGAGATCTAGGGGATAGGAGAGATGAATTCCATGCAACCAACAATTAAAAACGATGCTTTCAATCACTGAATCTGCTTTGCCGGCTGTCATGGCGAGTGATTGCGTAATAGAGTAGAGTTTCAATCATCTAGAATTTACTTACAGTTTGCGTTTGATTACCCTTCTACTGCTACTGCTAGTATTAACGGCTTGGCGCACATGTGAACATATGGTTGCAGGTAGCAAGGAGTGGAAAGTGACAAAGCAAGGCACCGAAGAGGGCCTGGAGATCCTGCGGAGGGCGAGGAAGAGGAGGAGGAGAGAGATGCAGTCCATCATGCTCGCATCCTAGCTAATTAATGGTAACGCCGCATGCATCGTCATCATCATCTCAAGATTGACTGATTGTTTTAACATAAAGCCAAACAAAGGAAAGAGATAAAGATTACGACAAGACGAAATTAAAAGGTAAATCCACCACTAAACTAGAGAGCTAGAACCTGCTGTCCAGTGCTGCTTGCGGTTGTTGTTGGGAGGTCGAGTGGACAACTAACTTACCATGCTGCCGAATGCTGTACCGCATCACAAACAGACACCACTTTTCGCACATACTGTAGAGCAACCAGCTGATGCCATTCCTATATATCTGTCCACTTTCGCACCTGGCTATAGAACAGGCAGACAGCAGGCCGCTGGAGTAGCATCCTATGCTGGCATTCATGTCATGCCGGTTCGGTTCGGTACAGTTCAGTTGAGTTGTCATGGAAGTGAAGGAGAAGCGATGATGCCCGGCACCGACAAACCAGTCGCTGCACCTGCACGTACGTTCTCTGTGATGGCCTCCTGCATATTATTTGTGTTTTCTGCTTGTTCGTCTCGAAAATGTCCTTGATTTTCATATGCCCTGTGAATTGGGGAGAAAATGGACATTTAGCCACGTTCAAAATAGGGTTTCGCTAGAATGCCATTCCGAAAACACGTTTCACTAAAATGCCAATATGAAGCGCGTGTTTACCGCCACTTTGCCATTTTAGCCCTTTTGTGCATTTTCGAAATCATTTTCGCTCCTCCACCGCATGATGAGACAAAATTGCCCTTCATGTCCTCCGTCGCCGTCGTTGAGGAAGAGGAACTTGTCCTCGCCGGCCAATCTCCATGTCCACCACGAGCAGCTCACCGTCCTCCCAGACGGCGAGGTGGCCGGCGAGTCCTCCGACATCATCCCCTCCCTCGACCTCGCTACCTCCGCCGACTACCTCGCCGCGGTCGACGACGGTCTCCGACGAGGTTGCTTTGCCGCGGTCGACGACGGCGGCTAGGGTTTCGAGGCAGCCCCATGGCCTCGCCGACGACGGAGGCGAAGGGGGACGCGGTGGAGAGGCGGCAGCAGCTGTTGGCGGGCCTCGCCAGCGACGGAGGGTTCGCTGGTGACGGAGGCGAAGGGGGACACGGTGGAGAGGCAGCAGCAGCAACTGGCGAGCCTCGCCGATGACGGAGTCTATAGATCATTTGACAGAAAACCCCTTAAGAATCTTACAAATTTTGAATCACCCTATTGCTTTAAGATTCGTGCAGACAACCAAACCCTAAAAAAACATCTCCTCTCCGATTCCCCCTCACGCCGCCGCTCCTCAGTGCAAGCGCATTCCACGCCGCCGCCCGGCCTCGCCGGCTGGCCGGAAGGTGTCAACGGCGCCGGAAAGGCCACCCCGGCCGGCCTCCTTCCCCTCCCCATCCCACCTCACCTCCCTCCTCAAGCTATCGAAGGCGAGATGCTCCCAGCACGGCGTCTTCCTCGTCTCTGGCGACTCCTCACCGCCGAATCTGCCACCATAAGCTCGCTATGCCCCTGCCACCAACGTCTGCCTACCACCTTCCTCCGTCCTTGCGGCTCCGCCACCACCGTCGGCGCCTCGCCGCCCGTCCGCTCTGACGCCCACCACTGGGCCGCCGCCTTCCACGACCATCCCTCTAAGCCTGGCAAACTTTCCCTTCTTCCCCCTCCCCCTTCCACCCGGGACCCTAATTCGTCGGCCTTCCGCCAGAGTTTGGGTTGTCGCGGGCGCCAGAAAAGAAGAGGAGTTCGCCGGAGTTAGAGAAGAAGCATTGGAGCGTGAATTTGTAAATTACCTGATGAAATGATTAGTGAAACCGGCAGGCGGCAGCCGCTAGACGTTACTTTAGGCTCGGCCTCCACGCTCGCCTACGATTGTCCGCCTCGCCATTGGTTGCCGCGATACACGCCGCCGCCCGCTCGATCGCAGGCTGCCTTCGTTGTCTCGACGCATGCACGCGCAACATGTGGGAATTATAGGATGAGACTGCTCCTTCGTTCATGACTCACGACACCTCGATGCACACAACTAACGCATGCGATCTTCGATCGCTTGACGCTCGCGACGCCTCGTATCTGCTTCTACCCAACTCCCCACGTCACATAAAAACCAACCTATTACTGTATGTGACATATTCTAGTATTATAAATCTAGACATATCTCTGTTCAGATTCATTATATTAAAAAGTGTCACATTCAATTATAGATTTTTTTTAGGGCGGGGGGAGTAGCTCTCATTAACATATCACCAGGCATGTGGCCCACCCTAGGTGGTGGCGTGGGGCCCCAAAAAATTGGGGGCACTGTGCGGTTGCCGGGTTCGCTCTCCCCCATCGATGGCCCTGGGTGGATACGGGTGTGTTGTGAGCGTCTATTTTGTACCGTGTGTTTCTTAAAAAAAAGAGTCGGCCGTACGTGTTTTGCGTGCTATGGACTATGGTAACCTGTTGCGCTTGCGCGCGCACCTAACGTTTTGTGCGCGTGTGCATGCGTGCGACGGTGGTGTCTGTGTGCACGCGCGCGCGTGCTTTGTGCGACGTTTCGAAGGGACGTGATAGTGAGAGGAGGAAGAGTATAGTGGACATGCGTACGTACAAACTGATGATCGATGCACTGCACACAGATCAGATTTACATGCAGCCAACGGGTGCTTGTCAGTTTATTACGATGGTGGAGATATTAATAGGGAAGAAACGTAGATGATGATGGATTAATCAGGAAGAATCGTACAAATTAACATGGAATAGTACTCATTGTGTGTTATGAAATAATTAATTAACACACGCACAAAAAAAAGAAAAAGAGGAACTAAAGTAGTTGACTGTCCGTGCTGACTGACGGATAGGTGGTGTTTGGATCCAGGGACTTAACTTTAGTCCCTGTCTTTAGACACTAATTTAGAGTATTAAATATAGACTACTTACAAAACTAATTACATAAATGAAAGCTACTTCGCGAGACAAATTTTTTAAGCCTAATTAATCCATAATTAGAGAATGTTTACTGTAGCATCACATAGGCTAATCATGGATTAATTAGGCTCAATAGATTCGTCTCGCGAATTAGTCCAAGATTATGGATGGGTTTTATTAATAGTCTATGTTTAATATTTATAATTAGTATCCAAACATCCGATGTGATAGGGACTTAAAAGTTTTAGTCCCATGTAAACAGGGCCACACCAAGTGAAGCAAAAGGGTCAACCTAACTACCACTCTATATATAGCCTGGACCGGAACTGGCCAGAATTCGTGACAGATCAATCGATGTCATGCGTGTTAACTTGGCTTCAGCCATGCATTTTTGCCGGATCGGTGAATGTAACACCACTCGATCTCGCTCTCTTGGCAAAATGGCAACCGAAATCGACCAACCTGGCTTCCCCCTTAATTTGATCCCAAAAATATAGGGAAAGATCATTACCACGAATGTATATGATCCATCTTGTTAGTTCGCTGGTAGCCGTCAATGCGAGCGTACGTACGTCTCATGCACCCGCTGTAGATAGAAAACGACGTAGCTCTCCTCTCAGCAGTGCACGTACAGCACGGGTCTCGGAGTCGCTTTCATCGATAACAATTTTCACATGACTCGATCGATCTGTAAAAATAAAAAATTAACGAGCTTCGGTAATTACCGTAACCATTTTCGCCTCTCGCCTTCGTATGATATGCTGATCACGGTTTATCCTTTAATATGGGGGGTCAGACGGACGATGATTACAAAGCTGGGATATATATTCGCTATACCGTACCTCATCTGACTATCACATCGCAGCTGCAAAAGAAGAGGCACTATCGTGGGCGTGACAAGGGAAGGTGTTGCCGCGAAGTCAATTTGACCGATCGAGCCATGTCTCGAGTGGTTGGCCGGCTCATGGGGTCTCGATTAAGATTTATAGGCTCTGAATTATCTGTAGTTGGAAAACTAAACGACAAGATATAGGCTACTCCCTCCGTCCCAATATATTACAACCTCCATCCTAAGACTACGAATCTGGGAGTAGCTAACTAGCTCTGCTCTTTTTTATTTGTAGGTCGACTCTTCACATTGGTCACCATTGGTCAGCATGTCAGCATAACATCTCGTTGTACCACTTGTCATACCGATACGTAATCCTATTGTAGAGGTATGTTTTTTTTTAGTTTGTTCAATTTCATATAGACTGCAGGTAGGTGACTGATACGATAAAGTAAAAGAATAACAGTCGACTGATGAATAAAAAATGTTTATCATTAATCAAAAGCTATATTTTTTTAAAGAAATTTATTCTATTTTTCTATATCTATACTATGTAAAATGTTAGTAGTGGTAGCTAATGGCTCACCTCGTTTTGCGTATCTTCCAAATCTCCTCAGTCTCCTTCTCCTCAAACACACCCTAAGGCTGCGTTCGAGCGCAGGAGAAAGAGAGAAAGATAGTTTTGTTTTCCGCGCGCACGCTTCTCGAACTACTAAACGATGTGTTTTTTGCAAAAAATTTCTATAGAAAAGTTTCTTTAAAAAATCATATTAATCTATTTTTGAAGTTTAAAATAATTAATACTCAATTAATCATGTGCTAATGGCTCACCTCGTTTTACGTATCTTCCAAATCTCCTCGGTCCCCTCTTTCTCAAACACACCCTAAGGCTCTTCTCGTCATTGTGAAATGGGGTCAAAACACAGTCAAAGTAGTGGGACACGAGTTTGAGGGTTTTCTTTCTTAAAACTGTGGCAACCAAGTTTGAAACCTAACCCAATTAATGGCTCTCTGTTTGATATTGTATTGATTGGAATGATAGTGGAACAAACGACTGAAATATAGTGAAGTGTAGGATAACAAATTATCTCTACTATTTTAAAGAGGTACTTGTCCCACTTCTTCATAAAAGCCGTTCCCTTCCATCTCATCTTCCACTTCAAAGTAAAAACATTTTCTCTCCCGTAAAAATCATTCACCCTAAAAAACAGACTTCTTAAACAAACCAACCTATATAAAAACAAACAACCTCATCAATCCAAATCATCAGTGAGCAGCACCGCATAAGACATTCATCCGAATCATCCCGAGAAGAACTCATGTCTTGTCGTCTTACATAATGATACTAGTACAGTACTACCCATCGTTAACACTCACCTTAACGACTTCCTGTCAGATCCGAATATCTTGTAGTACATTTGCAGCATATTTTACGCCTCCTACTCCTGTGTGATTTCTTTTTTTTTTTTGCTTTATTTTCTCAGCTATGTCCATTCTACGTGTAAAATGACTAATATGTATGTGTGGCCAATCAATAAGAGGAAAAAATGGTTCGCCAAAACTCCTCAATTTGGATGCACAGCACCAATTTTTCCATCAAGTGACGGCGCAAGGTTCCTAAATACCCGTTGATTTTGATTTTTTTTTATAAACGTTCGACCATTTATCTTATTCATTCTTTTTGTAAATATAAAAAAAATAAAATTAAGTCTAGCTTAAAGAACATTGATAAATCAATTCAAAAATTTTTAAATAAAAAAAGTGATCTTATATTGAAAAGTTAATAGCGTCATATATTAAAATCATATATTAAAATGAGAGGAGTAACAAATTAAAGTTGCAGCTTAATTGGAATGACGACATACACACTCAAAATCGACGGTCTTGGGTTTTCACATGAATAATATTGGATTATCCTTGGCCCTCACAATCGAACAGAGCATGACGGTTCTAACTTCTAGTATGCACTGTCATCGCCAAACCAACTGCTAAATGGCGAGCGTGGTCATTAATTTCCTCGGAGAAAAAAAAGGGTTACTACTCCAAACGAGTCAGTTTCGAGTAACTTGTGGTGTTTAGATCTAAGGACTTAACTTTATTCTATGTATTTAGACACTAATTTAGAGTATTAAATATAGATTATTTACAAAACTAATTACATAAATGAAAGCTAATTTGCGAGACAATTTTTTTAAGCCTAATTAATCCATAATTAGAGAATGTTTACTGTAGCATCACATAGGCTAATCATAGATTAATTAGGTTCAATAGATTCGTCTCGCGAATTAGTCCAAGATTATAAATGGGTTTTATTAATAGTCTATACTTAATATTTATAATTAGTGTCAAAAGTTTTAGTCTCCTCTAAACATGGCCTTGTTTCCTCCAAACGAGACAGTTTCGACGCCATAATTGTTTCCTCGGGGCCATTTTTACTGCAGTCTGCAGAGCAGTTACCGCCGTCGACGTGAAGTTGCCAGCCATGGAAGGGGCGTGCCTCCGCCTCGTCGTGAACCCGCAGCAACCGACGACGCTCCTCGCCATCTTCCTCCTCCTACTCGTGGCCGCCGCCGTCGCGCCGCCGCACGTCCTCGCCGCCGACCACGTCGTGGGGGGCTCCATCTGGTCCATCCCTCCCAGGCCCGGCCTGTACAGAGCCTGGGCCGACAACCGGACGTTCGTCGCCGGCGACAACCTCGGTGAGCACACCACATACGCACATCCAAAATGTCCAATCATCACCAGTATTTATTCAATTATTCTAGTGGATGGATAATACAGTACGTGTTGCTACTACATTTTGCTGGGTGGTGCAGTGTTCAGGTTCGAGACGGGGATGTACAACGTGGTGCAGGTGGGGAGGCGGGAGTTCGACGACTGCACCGCCGACGACCCCTACCGGGACTGGACCGACGGCCCCGCCGTCGTCACGCTCGGCTCCGCCGCCGTCCGCTACTTCATATGCACCGTCGGCAACTACTGCTCCCTCGGCGTCAAGGTGTACGTCGCCTCCCAGAATGCGCCCTAGATGAACCATTCCGCTTTGCTTCTTCTGCAGTTTCTCATTGATCCATATCACAGTTTCTGATCCATCATATCATCATCATTGGTGTTCGTAACCATTAACCATTTCGCTATCCATTCAGTATCAAACTATTTCCAAGAAAGCAATGTGTACTCTGTGAGATAACAGAAACCATGAAAACAACAAAGGATGAACAGCAAAGGAAGAAATGCATATTTAGATGCACAACTCTACGAGTCTCACGGTGCAAGCATAGCCATCTGACCACAAAAAATGTTGAGCCACTGCACACGGTGCAGTGTCAGTTGTAGCATTCACAACATACCGAGTTTCTTTTTAGGAGGTAAAACTCTACGAGTCTCACAGCATAGTAAAACGTAGCCAGCTATTACTAGATACGAGTAGCATTTTTTAAGTCGCAAACAAAAGGGATACAGTCCCGGCTTAAGGGGTGTAAAATCAGCTTCACTATCTTCATGTTCGCCGCAACGGGAAACAGAGCACAATCATCTTTGGGTCCAAAAATTTACGGCAAACCTTTGCGACGACGTTGATTTGTGAACCAATGACGAGTTTCCTAGATGACATACTCTGCTTACTGTTGCGCGCACTGAACTCTCTGGGCACCTCCAGGCATCTCATCGTCCTCATCATACGCCTCCTGAGCAGCTTGGGCTTTCCTGCGCATCTCTTCCTCAATGTTGTTGACATCGTGCATCGTGGTCTCCTCGCATTCATCTATCTCCATTTCTGTCAGCTGGGATGCAGGCTTCGGTGGAAGCACAGCCTCGAGAGCCTTGCATTGTTCAGGCGCCAGGGAATCAGGGAACTCCACCGTGAAATGAATGTAGAGCTTCCCCTTCATGAAAGGCCTCTGGTACATTGGCATTCCCTCATCGTTTATTGCCTTGAATTGGTCTGCTCAAATATACGAGACAAGGATTACCGACAAGTACAGTTGCATAAATACTACATTGCTCTTAACATCTACAAGGTCTTACCAGGCTTAACAACTTCACCGGGGTTTGACTTAATGAGCAGCTGTCTGTTGTCCAGATGTGTCAGGACAAATTGGAAACCACAAAGTGCTTCAGTCAGAGATAAGGTGTGCTCATAAAAGAGATCATCGCCCTTCCTTTTGAACTTGGAGTGGTCCTTCTGCTGGAGGACGAATACAATGTCTCCCGTAACGGTATCAGGCTGCAAGTAAAACATTCTTCAATATAGTTCTGGTCATTGAGTCAATCTATAGAAACTACCCTAATAGATGAAACAATCATACCGCCTCATCAGCTTCACCAGGGAAAGTGATCTTCTGATTGTGTTGCATCCCCTTCTCAACGTGAACCTCCAGAACCTTCTTCTCCTGAATAACCTTCTCGCCCTTGCAGCCTGGGCAGCGATCCTTCTCATTAATGCTCTCTCCAGTCCCCTTACACTCATTGCAAGGCTGCTGCATCTGCTGTATCATGGAAGGCCCCAGCTGGCGGATGGTGATTTTCATGCCAGACCCCTGGCAACCTGGGCACCTCATGGAAGCACCAGACTTGGAACCCTTGCTGAAATGAACAGGGAGTAATGTTCAAGAGCAGGATTGTGAAAATGCATAGTTAACTATGCTAGGGCAAACCAGACTTACCCCTTGCACTTGGCGCAGAGGACATTGCGGGAAAGAGAGAGCTTCTTTGAAGTACCATTGTAAAGATCTTCTAGAGAAACCTTAAGCGGATGGATCACATCCTCTCCCCTCCTTTGCCTTCTGCCCCTGCTGCTGCCACCACCTGTGCTCAAAACATAAACAAACGAAATTTCATTACATCAACAAAACAAGAGATTAACAGAGTTCAACACAATCACACAGGAAAATGTATTGTCTTCAAAAAATACCACCAAAAGAAGGTCCAAAGAATGATGAAAAGATGTCAAATGGATCAACATGGGATCCGCCTCCACCCATTCCTTCCTTGAGGGCATCTTCACCATATTGGTCATAGATTTCACGTTTCTCCGGGTCACTCAATACCTCATAAGCTTGTGCAAGCTCCTTGAACTGAGATAAAATTAAAACAAAGATATGCCTGAAATTAGCCTCTTTCATTCTACAGATTATGAATACATGGATGACTGAAAAAGCAGTAAACAAAAGGAAATATAGTTGTGATCACTATATGGATATATGCTATATTCGCCATTACATGTCGCATTCAATAAGACAATAAGCATTTGTTGACTCCAATATGCAGTAACAAAATTTATACTCCCTCCGTTTCACAATGTAAGTCTTTCTAGCATTGCCCACGTTCATATAGATGTTAATGAATCTAAACACATACACATGTCTAGGTTCATTAACATCTAAATGAATGCGGGCAATGCTAGAAACTCTTACATTGTGAAACGGAGGAAGTATCAAACTCAGAAGTATTATGATAAGGAGCATAAGAATTAAAAACAATATTTCATCATGTAAGATACAGTGCTAAACATAAAGGGGCAGAGAAAAATCTAATAGGATTTAAACAGACAAAATACTCCCAACATATAGAAACATTTAATTGAAAGTCACATTACCGGACTACCCAAACAAGCGCTTTTCCTAAACAATTAATTAGCAAGTAGATTTGAATCACAGCTAGAATGAGTAGTCCTATGATCACCAAAGGATACTTTGCCTGAAGAACAATGCCCTAATGCTACCAGTTTTAAACATTCCAGTACAGCCGTTACTCAAGATGTTATCCGATGCGAGAATTAAAGATGCAATCAATGGAGCATTTCACAGCTAAAGATGCTTCGCTGAGGCAGAATGAGAACAACGAAATATCTTACAGTGTCAGTATAACAATACAACCCAGCAATGAGCTAGATTCAATGGAGCATTTCACAGCTATAGATGCTTCGCTGAGGTATGGCAGAATGAGAACAACGAAATATCTTACGGTGTCAGTATAACAATACAACCCAGCAATGAGCTAGATGGTTCTCCGAAAATGAATACTATCTGAACACGAACAGACTTTGTAAGTCCATTTCAGCCAACTAATGATCTTGATGATAACCACAACGCAAATTAAAAATTATCCAGCAAACCTCAAGCGCAGCAGAAAATTCTTGGGAAGTAACTAGCGCATAAAACTTGGGAAAACGAACATCTGAATTCTGAAAGCACTTAAGATCGCACGGACCGCTGTTTCAGTGGTCTCGTCTACGGGTTCTATTGTAGCAGAAGAATCTGCAGAGTCTACTTGATGTTACGAATCCAGTCTATTGTTCCCCCCACAAACCCCCAAGATCATGGCCGTAATCGCATCACAAATACACAATTCACACTAACCCACCCCCTCAGCAACAAGTAAAACCGAGCAAATCCTTGATCGCCCGCCCGCTCGCCGTCCAAATTCCCCCCGCATGAACCGCAGACTGCAAATCCTACCAGGCCTAAAGTAACAACACGAGATGATGTTCCGCCCGCCCCCCGATCCATCACCCGCGACGGGACGGGATCGAACCAGATCGCGTCGGATCGAGAAAGGGAGCAAGCGGCCCTGAGATCCGGTAGAACGGAGGAGGAGGAGGAGGGTGGGGGATCGGGATCGGACCTTCTCGGGGTCGCCGCCCTTGTCGGGGTGGTTCTTGATGGCGGCCTTGCGGTACGCCTTCTTGAGGTCGTCCTGGGAGGCGGTCTTGGGGACCCCCAGGATCTCGTAGTACTTGGTGTTGTCGCTCTTCTTCGGCGCGCGCCCGAACATCTTGGCCCCGCCTCCGCCTCCGCCGACGAAACCACTAGCCGCTCCCCTGCCGCCGCCTCCGCGCCGCCGCCGCCGCCGCCGGGGAGGAGGGGATGGGGGATGCGGAGGAGGAGGACGGGTCAAAGTTGGAGGCCGGAGCTAGCGGAGTGGAAGGAGAGAGAGAGGATTTGGCTAGGTCGATGCGCCAGTGCTAATGTAGGGAGCAGCGAGTACGTAACCTGTATAGCGAACGCGTATTTCGTGTTCGACTGGGCTCGAGATGGGCTGTTTGTTGCTGGGCCCGGGCATTGAGGCACGTGCCGTTCCGTGCGCCGTTGCCAGATTCCTTTATCATTGAGTTTTTTTACCGTTGAGATGGTGCGTATGGATTTTCACTTTTTCTTTAAGTCAGAATTATCTCTATCTCTACGATCTCTATCTCTACTACTTAAAAAATCCAAACCATTTCTTTTCGTCGTTCGTCTTATAAAAGTTCCCCTTTCGTTGATCTTTTTCTGACACGGAGTATTTTTCTTTCATTTTTGTATGGAAATTGGGTAGCGGGTACAACACGGCGGGTTTGCTGTTCGCTAGAACACATAGGCTCTTGGCCTAGTGGTGCTCCTTGCATACCATCTGTGGGCTTGCATGGTCTGGTCATGCATGTTGCATGCCATCTGTAGGCCTGCTAGCCCAAGTCCCATGGCAACGACGAGTCCCATATGACACACGATAAGTACCATGCATGTTAACTCTCTCCTGGCGGTGCCATGTGCTCATGCTTCGACTCAGTTCCAACAGCAACCTGCACAAGTGCCATGTAGAACAATTATGGACGTCAATGTAGTTCATGTAGTGATTTGCATCGTACAAATGCAGTTAAACTTTTAATAATTTAATGTGTCTCGCACAAAGTCATAAAATAGGCAATTTCTTGCATCGCATAGTAGAAAATGTATAGGTTTCCATGAAAACAGTAACCCAATCGGTACCTTTTTTTTTTGAAACCGAACCCAATTGGTACTTTTGTCCTCTTATGATTTTAAAAGTTGGTATTTTTGCATCTTTTGTTTCAATTGTTCTTAATATCTTCTTTGTGACTTTTGACGGTCATATATATTTAATGGTATATCATGTTGTTAAGTGTAACTTAAATCAATGGACAGTGGTGTAAAGTAAAAGTATATGCTAAATGGCTAAATATGGTGTAAAGTGTAATTTACTCTTAACGAAATGGTCAACGGTAGACGGGTTTGCCTTTTCCTCTTTTTCTAGAAGGATTTTTTTTAAGTTGGATTACACAAGTAGTGGAGCTCTACATGTGGGAGGAAGGAAGAGTGGAATGGACAAAACTCCACTTTTAAAAGTATATGTCAAGAGCTATGTTATGTATTTTTTAATCTTAGGGCTTCACTTTATTGCTAAAATATATTTCTTAGACCTTCCTAAATTTTGGTAGAAGTTTGAGAGTAGAAGGTTTAGGAATTAGGTTCAAATCTAGGATTTTTTTTTTGGGGGATGGAAGGGGTATTTGACATAGCTTCAATTCCATCTTTTCTAGAGTTGAAGTCCAACCAAACCGTCACAGCTCACTTAAAAGATAAGTGGAACATGTTAGAATTCTCTCGCAAAATAAACTGAAAAAGTGAGGTGGGGTTCATGTCAAAATTGAAAGTTGGCAGCTGTGCCAAATACTTTATCCACCAAAAGGTTTTTTTTACAAAAGAAAATTTTAATCTATTATTGGATGTGAATTAGGGCATGTTTAGTTCGTGAAAAGAAATTTTTTGGAAGGGTTTCTGATATTTGACCGGATGTCAGAAGGGTTTCTGATATGAATGAAAAAACTAATTTCATAACTCGCTTGGAAACCGCGAGACGAATCTTTTGAGCCTAATTAATCTATCATTAGCACATGTCGGTTACTGTAGCACTATGGCTAATCATAGACTAATTAGGCTCAAAAGATTCATCTCGTGATTTCCCCTCTAACCGTGCGATTAGTTTTTTTAATCTATATTTAATGCTCTATGCATATGTCCAAAGATTTGATATGATGTTTTGGAAAAGAAATTTTGGGAACTAAATCAGGCCTTACTATATACATCTACTTCTAAATTATTATTATTATTATTATTTTCAACCGAGAGCAGTACAATGGGAATGACGCTGGTAACGTGGTTATAAAATAGTCTACCGAATGTTTGCGGAGGGGGAGGACCCCGGACCCCGGTGTTTACACTGTAGACACTCCGGACAGATAGTCTAAGAGCAGGTACAATAGCAGGCTATAAGCCAGCTATAAACATATTTTAAAGATATAAAGGAAGAGAGAGAAGAGCAGTGGGCTACAGATCTGTAGCTAGCTGCAACACAAACTCCAAGAAGTTATAATGTGTATAACAAGTGTGACCAAGTATTAATAGTATAGCAAGCAACTATTGTATGAATTGGCTATTATATTTGCTATAGATGATTTGGAGCTATTAGTGGGCTATCCTGTTAAACTTGCTCTAACGTGCCAGCAGAAGCTGTCTTTTACATGTACTCCCTCCGTCCCAAAAAAAGGCAAACCGTGGTTTCCGTGTCAACGTTTGACTATCCGTCTTATATGAATTTTTTTTATAATTAGTATTTTCATTGTTGTTAGATGATAAAACATGATTAATACTTTATGCGTGACTTATCTTTTTAATTTTTTTCATAATTTTTTCAAATAAGACGGATGGTCAAACGTTGGACACGGAAACTAGGGTTTGTCTTTTTTTTTTTTTGGACGGAGGGAGTACTGCTATACTCCTACTACTAGCTGATTCTACTACTACTAGCTCACATGCCTGGTCATTTTTTTTACGCACCGTCGGTACGTTTTTTTGTTACTGTGCACGTAGGCACATAGGTGGCGAGTGTTGTGTTGTTCACTAGTACTAGATGGCACGAGACAGGTTCCCTTTGCACAGTGGAACCGGTACTAGCAAAAAAGGACAGAGAAGACGGACAGAAGAGAGAGAGAAGGGGCACCCTTCCGTTCCCTTCCCCTGCTGCTGAAAACGCTTCCTTCCCTTGTTTATAAGCAACTGCCGTTCCACGCTGCCGCCTGTCCCCGTCGTCACACCCCCATCTAGACATGTTCCACGGCACCACCTGTGACCTGTGTATGTGCACGCTCCGTCAGACCAGGGAAAGCAGAGTGGTCCAGATGTTTTTTTTTTCCTTAACAAAGCAAATCACGATGAAAAATACAAGATTATAACGAACACAACGCCATCACATGCTAGCAGCTCCAAATACATTCCTAGGGAAAAAAAAAACTAGCACCATACCGATCACCGCTATGAGTGATCGAACGCCGCTAACCTATAAGGGTTGTAAACTCCAACCCAACACAAACTATAAAACAGAAGATGTTCGGTGGGCTCTAGTTATCCTCACGGAGAAAATATCTACTCGTCGCTCACGACAATCCAATGACGGCAACTGACAAAACGATGAAGCTATGTTGCAATGGAAATTTAAAAAGAAAACCCCACCGTACACTTTAAAGCCCTAAAAATTAAAATAAAATTATTCCTATCGTAAAATCTTCATGTAATATTTATCACCATTTTGCACCTCATTTTAAGATAAAATTTCCTCACTATTTTACTTCGGGTTAGGAAAGTGACACAAGTCCACCTACCTCACTATTTTAGGGACCTACATGGCAGTGGTGGTGGGTGGTGGCAGATTTACCACTCACCACTACCATTGTGGTCTTTCTAAAGGAGTACAGAAAGAGAGCAGATCATATATTAATCCGACTTTCAAGAAAACCAAGGAAATCACATTGTCTTCACAGGACAGGAAAACAAGCAAAAGTAAACCAAACATTTGGTACTTGACAACTTCAAAAGATCCCCTGGCAACAACTCCAAACCACGACTGCCTACTGACTAAACACCATGATAGAAGCTTCACATCACATCAGGGAGAGCATTTGTCTTCACTCCTCTCACTCACATCATCAATCTTGTAACCCACTCGTCCAATGCCTCCTTTCCTTCCTCTTTTTGCAAAAGTACGCTAGTGCTGCACAAAAGACAGATTCATAAGCAACATGCAAAGCCAATTTTACTAACACGATCTCAATTACCCAGTCGATCCTAGTCAGCCATAATGATCAGCAGATACTTGCCAGCAGCCAAACTCTGGCAAAACCCCCTGGCCTCAAAGACAGAGCACCACTTATGTCATAGATGATCACATTATGACGCAACACATCTCTGACAACACACCACACAAACCTTGCTAAGGGTCACAAGAACAGAGTGTGATTGATAGTTTCTCTCTTTGAACATAACTAGCACAACTCACTCCCCTCCACTTTCTTCTTGGGGTGTCTTTTCTTGTTCTTTTCTTCTTTTCTTTCTTCTTTCTTCTTTTCTTTTCTATTAACTGAACAACACATTGAGTTCTATCACTAACAGCTAGGAAAAGAAAATGTTTGAGTTTCAAAGATATTCTACTTTTCCACACTTCCATCATCTCTTGATCAATCTCCCCTCCAAAAGTTAGCAATCCGTACATAGATTTTGAAGAATAACCTTTTTCCGCTCATGAGGCCAAATAAATCTGTCACGATCCCCATCTAAACTAATCTCTCCTAGCAGCTCTATCAATTTGCTTAAGTTGTGTTGACCCTCTGAAGATTGGGAAACACGTTTTGTGTTTGAAGATGGCACTTTTTGTGTGGAAACAATATATTATATACTAGTACTCCCCGCGAGCAAATCACTTTTCAATTACTGAAAGATTAACCAACCAAACAAACACACTCATGCAGTAATATATACTACTGCGCTAATCACTTGTACCACAAATTTCATGGAGCATTGATGCTGATGCGTTCGTGCGTGCTTAGAAGCTTCTTGTGAGTTGTGACAGCGCACACAACACGTACACTACGGTGTAGTTAGTAGTAGTAGTATATATATACACACACTATCAAGAAACATATATATAAGCACTTTTTGTTAATAACTTCATGTTCGAGACGCCTACATAAACATCCTCTGCAAGAATGCCCCCAACTTGTGTGCTGATATATCTAATATAAAAGTATGCAATGCATGATTCAGATTAAATTCAATATAATCCCATGGTGTCAGCTTGATACTGCTCCCATGCATCATGCATCTCACCACTAGGCCAACCTGACACGACGCACAAGACAAAACCTTCGCCTCACAGGCTCGTCAGTGCACCCATGTGGTGGTCTGGCCGCAGCTGGCGCAGCAGCTGCTATGAACTTGCTCGATCACTCTGTCACTCACTCACTCACCCGTTATTACATGGTTACAACTTGGTCATCAGCTAGCTAATCACGAGTACTTAATTAACAACTTTTATTTAACGGATGTTTCACCATGGTCTTTACTGTAGTAGTAGTTACTAATTTATGTATATTACCAGCAATTATTAATATGAGAAAAAAGCTCTCTTATGAGTTACTGTATGTAGTAATTATAAATCAATGGTTAAGATTACTTTCAGTTCTCAATACTAAGGGCTCGTCCGTTGCAGGATATTTTTCAAACTGAAAACATTGATTTATTTGAATTTCTAAACAACTTCTATTTATATACATTTTGTAAAGACACACTGAAAAGCGTGCTAAAGGAAAATATTCTATAATATAAGGCACACCTATTTTTTTTAAAGATGTTCCATAATATAAGGCATGCATGCATACATATAATTAATTAGAACATATTCTATATTAAATTATTACTTTTTTAAGCTCCTATCATCACTGTCTCTAATTCTATTGGATGCATGCATTATATTTATTAGGGTGATCTAAATTAGGAGATGATAATAATTGTTTTTTGGTCTATGCGTTAAGGGTAGTTGTGCCTTATATTTTGAAACGGATGATACAAGCTCATGTTTCTACGATCTCAATTTGTATTTACTTGAATGATGCTATAAATCTCCATCAAAATGAGTAATTTCATAATTGAATAAAAACGAGGAGCCGAAGATTTTAGGGAGTAGCAAGGAAGTTAAAGAAATTCTGTCCCTTATACACACAGGATTACCAAAAAAGAAAAAGTACGGAGTACTCTTTTATTTAATTCCCAAATCACACACACTCTTCGTCTAAGGCTGTGTTTAGTTCAACGCAAAGTTTAAATTTTGGTTAAAATTGGAGATTATGTGACTGAAAAGTTGTGTGTGTATGATATGTTAATGTGATGGAAAATGACTGAAGTTTGGATCCAAACTTTGAATCTAAACACACCCTTGTTTTACGTGCTCGTTATCAGCTTAGCCTTAAACTTGTTATCTCCTTTTAAGTCATATAGAATTATATAACTTTTGATCAGTTAAACTACCGCTAATAAGCTGAAAAAAATAAACCAAGGTAAAAAAAATTATAAGTAAATCGTTTATCATAGTTTGGAAGAAAAGATTGAAAAATAGACTTGATGGAAAAGCTGAGCAGCCCCATCATTTGGCATATTCATGAAATAAGCCAAAAACAGTATATTTGTAAACGAAAAATAATTTGTGAATAAAACTTTACATACTTGTTTTTAACCATTTAAAGCAAACGCTAAAAAATAAACTTCAAAAAGAAAACCTCAAAATCGACTTTAAATTTATTTAAGGTTTAGAGAACCTCAAAATCACCGGACAGTCGGCGACGTTGTTCATGTCGGTACGTAGCGAGCGTTGAGGCATTAGGACTTGGGATATACTATGGCTGTGTTTAGATGGTAGAAAAGTTAGGATGTTAGGAGAAAGTTGGCAGTTTGAAGAAAAAGTTAGTAGTTTATATGTGTAGAAAAGTTTTCGATGTGATGGAAATTTGGAGGAAGTAAACATGGCCTAGCTCGATGTATCCCCGGGCGGTACACGTACGTAGGGACGGCTCCTGATAGCGATGCGAGTTCACCGCCCATGTGAACCCCCGGCCACAGCATTCATTCCTGTCCGGTCCGGTCACCGACCTGCCTACACACTGCACTGCACTGAACTGGCCTCACTACACGCGCTTCCACTGTAGCACTGCTGCTGACCTACTGTACACCACTACAGCGTGTGGTTGTAGCTAGCTAGCTAGCTCCATGCATCGCCGATATACTACCAGACAGGAACATTTTGGCCAGCGACTGACCAAAAAAGTTTTGCAACTTAATTAAGCTGCCACCAATATATATACTAGTACTCCCCGCGAGCAAATCACTTTTCAATTACTGAAAGATTAACCAACCAAACAAACACACTCATGCAGTAATATATACTACTGCGCTAATCACTTGTACCACAAATTTCATGGAGCATTGATGCTGATGCGTTCGTGCGTGCTTAGAAGCTTCTTGTGAGTTGTGACAGCGCACACAACACGTACACTACGGTGTAGTTAGTAGTAGTAGTATATATATACACACACTATCAAGAAACATATATATAAGCACTTTTTGTTAATAACTTCATGTTCGAGACGCCTACATAAACATCCTCTGCAAGAATGCCCCCAACTTGTGTGCTGATATATCTAATATAAAAGTATGCAATGCATGATTCAGATTAAATTCAATATAATCCCATGGTGTCAGCTTGATACTGCTCCCATGCATCATGCATCTCACCACTAGGCCAACCTGACACGACGCACAAGACAAAACCTTCGCCTCACAGGCTCGTCAGTGCACCCATGTGGTGGTCTGGCCGCAGCTGGCGCAGCAGCTGCTATGAACTTGCTCGATCACTCTGTCACTCACTCACTCACCCGTTATTACATGGTTACAACTTGGTCATCAGCTAGCTAATCACGAGTACTTAATTAACAACTTTTATTTAACGGATGTTTCACCATGGTCTTTACTGTAGTAGTAGTTACTAATTTATGTATATTACCAGCAATTATTAATATGAGAAAAAAGCTCTCTTATGAGTTACTGTATGTAGTAATTATAAATCAATGGTTAAGATTACTTTCAGTTCTCAATACTAAGGGCTCGTCCGTTGCAGGATATTTTTCAAACTGAAAACATTGATTTATTTGAATTTCTAAACAACTTCTATTTATATACATTTTGTAAAGACACACTGAAAAGCGTGCTAAAGGAAAATATTCCATAATATAAGGCACACCTATTTTTTTTAAAGATGTTCCATAATATAAGGCATGCATGCATACATACAATTAATTAGAACATATTCTATATTAAATTATTACTTTTTTAAGCTCCTATCATCACTGTCTCTAATTCTATTGGATGCATGCATTATATTTATTAGGGTGATCTAAATTAGGAGATGATAATAATTGTTTTTTGGTCTATGCGTTAAGGGTAGTTGTGCCTTATATTTTGAAACGGATGATACAAGCTCATGTTTCTACGATCTCAATTTGTATTTACTTGAATGATGCTATAAATCTCCATCAAAATGAGTAATTTCATAATTGAATAAAAACGAGGAGCCGAAGATTTTAGGGAGTAGCAAGGAAGTTAAAGAAATTCTGTCCCTTATACACACAGGATTACCAAAAAAGAAAAAGTACGGAGTACTCTTTTATTTAATTCCCAAATCACACACACTCTTCGTCTAAGGCTGTGTTTAGTTCAACGCAAAGTTTGAATTTTGGTTAAAATTGGAGATTATGTGACTGAAAAGTTGTGTGTGTATGACATGTTAATGTGATGGAAAAGGACTGAAGTTTGGATCCAAACTTTGAATCTAAACACACCCTAATTAGCTTCACAGTTCACTGTAGCGTCTAGAAGAGGAACAGGTGGATTATTAATTAGCAAAAGATAATCAGAAAACGGAGGCCGAGCAGGGCAGAGCCCCTATAAATACTCGCTGAGCTCCTCTGCTCGGAGCACACACAACCACCACTCACCACCAAACATGGCGACGGCGGCGGCGGCGGCGATGGTGGTGGCAATGTCGGTGCTGCTGCTGGGCGGCGGCGAGGCGGCGGCGCCGAGGAAGCCGGTGGACGTGGCGTTCGAGAAGAACTACGTGCCGACGTGGGCGGAGGACCACATCCACTACGTGGACGGCGGGCGCGAGGTGCAGCTCTACCTCGACAAGTCCACCGGCACCGGCTTCCAGACCCGGGGCTCCTACCTCTTCGGCCACTTCAGCATGCACATCAAGCTCGTCGCCGGCGACTCCGCCGGCACCGTCACCGCCTTCTACGTACGCCGCCGCCGCCATTGCTAGCTCCTCCTCTTCCTCTTGATCTGCTTCTTGATCGGAGATCGATGATGTGTGGTTTTTTGGCATTGGGGAATTTTGCAGCTGTCGTCGCAGAACTCGGAGCACGACGAGATCGACTACGAGTTCCTGGGGAACAGGACGGGGGAGCCGTACATCCTGCAGACGAACGTCTTCTCCGGCGGGAAGGGGGACCGGGAGCAGAGGATCTACCTCTGGTTCGACCCAACCAAGGACTACCATTCCTACTCCGTCCTCTGGAACCTCTACATGATCGCGTACGCTAATTACCCCTAATTAATCCTCACTTAGTTACTTGCATTGTGCTCCCTCATTTCTCGAAGAAAATAAGGAAGCACAATCTACAACTATCAACTTCGATAAATTGTCCAGATTCGTAGTGTTAAAATATATATTATCCTATTAAAATATTTTACTCCCTCCGTTTACCGTTTCAGGTTACAAGACGTTTTAAGTTTAATAAAGTTTATAAATAAATATAGTAATATTTATAATACTAAATTAGTTTCATCTAATCAATAATTAAATATATTTTCATAATAAATTTGCTTTGGATTGAAAATATTATTACATAATATATTTAATTTTGACTAAAGTCAAAATGTCTTATAACCTAAAATAGAACGAGTATATTTTAGGACAGATAGTGTAGTAAAATTAGTATAATTACATTAGCAAAATGATTTTCTTTACTTATATACTCCCTCCATACTTGTAAAGGAAGTCGTTTAGGACAGTGACACGGTCTCCAAAATACAACTTTGACATTTTATTTCTATAAAAATATTTATTGAAAAGTGATATATGTATACTTTTATGAAAATATTTTTCAAGACAAATCTATACATATAATTTTTATATTTTCAAACTCAACAACTTGAGAGTTATTCATGATTTATATTCCCAAGGTTTGACTTAAACAGTGTCCTAAACGACTTCTTTATGAGTATGGAGTGGTAGTATTTTTTTTTCTCAAAATGTAGGTAGTTAGGATGGGTCTAATCCTTAGACTGGGGATATGAAAGCAATAAGAGTAATTAGTGCGGTGTCAGTAGCACTAAGATGCTTTGAATCCACCGTAAAGATGGGGCAAAGCAAAAGGGTACCTGCACGGTGAGACGAGAGATTGGCGCGCATGTGCAATTGATTTTGGCGCGCGTGTACATGTCGTCCCTGACCAGCAGACTTCAGAAAGAACATGAAAAGCAGGGATGGGTCGGTCGGCGGTGGGGCCCACACGCTGACACGCGCCGGTGCTACAGCGTTGCACAGTGAGAACAAGAAGCAGATCGCCGCTGTGCGCTAACAGTTTATTGAAAGCAAACCTCAATAAATTAAAAGCTAGTAGTAGTAGTATTAACTGAAATTACTACTCCTACTACTACTTGATGAAAATACTATGTATTTCCTGTGTTCCAGTAAAATCCTATGATAGCCCTATTATATTTCTAAATTTCAGATTTTCCAGTGCAAGTTTTTATTTCTATATAATTTTTTTTTCCTTGTAATACATTTCTGCAACATTTCCTTAATTTTTTTATAGTAGTTAACTCATTTATTTATACACATAAGTTTTGTTATAGAAAATTATAGATTACCCATTTATGAACCAATTTTAGCTGTCTCAGTCGGGTCTAGAATCTACATAAAAATCCAGTAAAATTCATACGTTCTAAATGTATATATATACATGTGCAGGTTAATTATTTCCCATCAATTTATACACACAAAATGTTATGAAAAAATGTACAGCTATCTCAAACAGATCTAAAATCTACCCCATCCGTTTCATATTATAAGTTGTTTAAAAGTCAAACTACTCTAAATTTGGTCAAGTTTGTAAACAAATATAGTAATATTTACAACAGCAAATTAATTTCATTAAGTCTACAATTGAATACATCTTCATAATATATTTGTGTTGGGTTGAAAATGTTACTATTTTTTTCTATGAACTTGATCAAACTTAAAACATTTTAACTTTCATCGAAGTCAAAACGACGATGAAACGAGAGCAATTTGATTTTAATAAAAATCAAAACTAACTTGTAATCTGAAACGGAGGGAGCACATGTAAACTTCATACGTACGTTCTGAAATCTGAATGTATCGATCTATCAATATATATATGCAGGTTCTTCGTGGACGACACGCCGATCAGGGTGTTCAAGAACAGCAAGGACCTGGGCGTGCGGTACCCGTTCAACCAGCCGATGAAGCTCTACTCCAGCCTGTGGAACGCCGACGACTGGGCCACCCGCGGCGGGCGGGAGAAGACCGACTGGTCGCGGGCGCCGTTCGTCGCCTCCTACCGGGGCTTCCACGTCGACGGCTGCGAGGCGTCGGCGGAGGCCCGGTACTGCGCCACCCAGGGCGCCCGGTGGTGGGACCAGCCGGAGTTCCGCGACCTCGACGCCGACCAGTACCGCCGCCTCGCCTGGGTCCGCAAGACCCACACCATCTACAACTACTGCGACGACCGCGAACGCTACCCCGCCATGTCGCCCGAGTGCCACCGCGACCGCGACGCCTGAGATCTCATCGA
>CM020182.1:13037805-13058787 GCA_009805545.1 Oryza longistaminata | reverse complement strand
GATGACACAACACCTCCTACTGTAGCACGGTGGTGAAATTCCGTCGACGTTATGGCGCCTCATCTGTGACCCCCCACGAACCTCAGGTTCCCAATGGAGCGTCGTCTCCCCCGCCATCGCCTTCCATAGTTGCGCGACGAAGCTGCGGGTGGAGAGGAATGAGAAGGTCATCGCCGAGGCCCCTGATCCAAACCAGGGGAGAGAGAAAAGGTGGAAAAGCGGCAATGACAGTGGGCCCCACCCGCTGACTCAACAAGTCAACCGTGATCAACCTGCCAGTCAGCAAAAACTACTTTCCAAACCATCAAAGAGTCTATTTGCACCGTTTTTGAAGACGGAAGAGGCGTTATATCTGGTTTTGTGGCTGAGGGAGTAATTTATTACAACAAGAGATAAGAGAGGCCAAAATGGACTTATTCCACACCTAAAAAGATTAGGCTGGTATTTTACATTGCTATTTGGCCACAAACAGGGCTTCCAAGTAGGCCCTTAATAATGATATTTTCACCGGCGCCTCCACCTCAATCTGTATGTACGGCACTGGAAAAAACGACAAAAAAAAAAAACCGGACACGTCCACGTGTACGCGAAAAATCCACAAATAGTAGCGAACACATAGTACTGATCAACTTGTGGAGCTCGATCGATCGCTGTCCAGTTTCGCGCCAACGTGGCAATTGCAAAGATAGAGCGTATGACATCGGAGCAACAAACCACTCGCTAGGCTAGCTATTCAACCTAGCAGCCGGAAGCTGGATCGGAAGCAAGGAGAGAGAGAGAGAGAGAGAGAGATGAGAGAAGCATGGAAGCGCCGCCGCCGGCAACGTCGAGCACCGTGTGCGTCACCGGCGCCGGCGGATTCCTCGCCTCGGGCTGGTCAAGCTCCTCCTCTCCAAGGACCACACGTCATCACGCACCGTGCGCGACTCGGTAAGAAAACCTTCGATTTTATCTCTGTTAAGAAATTTCTGAAACGAAGGATCGCTCAAGTAGTAGAAGATGATTGCAATAATTTTTTGAGCTATATAATTCAGAAAGATTGTGCAGGTGAGGGCAAGAACGCCCATCTGAAGGCGCTGGGAGAACGCCGGCGAGAGGCTGCGGCTGTCAAGGCCGACGTGCTCGACTACGGCAGCGTCGCGGCGGCGATCGCCGGCTGCGACGGCGTCTTCCATGTCGCCAGCCCTGTACCCTCCGGCCGGACCCACCAAATCCTGAGGTCTGTAGCTTACACCATCCTGAACCTTTCAGACAAAATTACCTTTTCTTTCAGAAGTTTCAGTCAAAATTACTGTACTATACTAGTTTGGATTTGCTTCTAGTTCCAGTGTAATCACTCCGATGACATATACTACTAGTACTGAACTAGGTTCACTTAGAAGCAAAAAGTGTTTTTAAATTTTAAGATGTGTAATAAAGTCCTACAAAAATTACTGTGATGCAGGTAGATATCATCGCTACGGCTGTAACTGGGACACTGAATGTGTTGAGAGCTAGCCACGAAGCAAAAGTGAAGCGAGTTGTGGTGGTTTCTTCCGTTGTCGCAGTGTTCAATAATCCCAACTGGCCAACGGGTGAGCCCTTCAACGAAGACAGCTGGTCAGATGAGGAGACCTGCAGGAAGAATGAGGTACTCCAGTAATCATGTTAAGTTGTTATTAAGATTACTGATGAAGTAGTGTTATGTCGTCCTAACATTTTCTACTTTTGTAACATGCAATTTTTGGCATGTTGGGTTAGGTGGGCATATGCAATTTTTCCTATGCACTCTAGGAAAGAGAAACGGTCTGAATTGATTTAAAAATAAAAAATAAAAAAGACTTTGTCTTGTCCTATGCACTCCACTTTATACAGATAAACAAGGGCACAATCTGAATTTTCTTTTCCTGATATTTGGTACAATATTTTTCCCTTTTTAGCAATGCGTGCATGGTTTGTTTACCAATCATAGAGACAATTTCCTTACCTTCAGTAATTCATGCTACATCTTTGTCAAATGCACTAAAAATCAATTAATTATGCTGTTTCTGATAGGAGTGGTACCCCTATTACCTTTCCAAAACACTGGCAGAGCGTGAGGCTTTTGAGTACGCGGCAAAAACTGGGATGGACATTGTAACTATCTGTCCGGCGTTGATAATGGGTCCATTGGCCTACAGTACCTACAAGTATTGAAGTCTTCTTTCATATTATAAAAGGTGGATAGGAATTTTCTTATTTCAGTTTTCCTTTTACATTCAACAATAGTAGCGGATTTAGTTTAACTGAAAATTCTCGTATGATGTTGTGTTAGACAATAATAGCATGCATGATATCTCACCACTTGTTTCATATTTTTTCCTTTTCCAATATGAATCATGCAAAGAAATTGCTATAATATTTTCGTAGTTCAATAATTAAACACAAAGCTACTTTACTCTGTATAATAAGTGTTGCGTACTGAAATACCATACTGTTCTTATCGGTGGTGGAGCAAAAAAATATGCAAGCTAGGGCTGAATTTGACAATTTCAGTTAGAAATTATATACTTTCAAATTTTATTTACAATTCACTAAAGGATTTACTTGGAGTTTTGGAGCCAAGTATTGGATTCAAGGCCAAGTTGCCCCAAGCCTGGCTCCGCCCCTGTTTCTAATGCAGGAGACAACGAGACGGTTGGAAACAGACTCGAGACTCTGTTGGATGTTCGCGATGTTGCCGATGCTCTTCTTTTAGTCTATGAAAATTCAGGGGGATCTGAACGATACATATGCAGTTCAACTCCAAGAAAACTAAGTGATATAATAAACACGTCAAAGAGCTTATATCCAGCTTTCAATTATCCCCAAAAGTAAGCCACTTCATCAGCAAGCTTAATTATTTTTGTGTTGCTTAGTACATGCCTGAAGTGTGATATATGCATTTTTGTTTATTCATCACATATGTAGAGACTTATTGTGTTGTGTTCTTTTTATCGATTTTAGGTTTGTGGAAGTGGATGAGGAACAAAACACTAGGTTTAGTTCAGAGAAGCTTGAGAAGCTAGGTTGGACCTTCAGGCCCATGGAGGAAACCCTCAGGGATAGCTTTGAATCCTACATTGGTTTGGGGATTCTGACCTGAGCGTCCTACTGGGACAACCTTATGAAGATTCTGTAACCAGTGATAAACAATCAGCTGGAGATATAATTTCGTTAATGGAGGTACATGATTGAAGAATCAAACGTTCACCACAATTGTTTCAATGCTTAAGAACTCGTATGATGCAAAACCGTTAAATAATGTAATATCAGAATTGATTGTTTTCACATAATATCATAATTGAACGCTCGTAGATGAGGCACGTACTGTCACTTCAAAGATCTGCTACTGGTTTCCGTCTCTTAGAACATGTGTTAGGGGACACATTCATGGAGGTGTGAGTGTGGTGTTGCGTGTGTAATGGTATGTGCGCGTGCATCTATCGTATAATATAAAAAGAAAAAAATATTAGCACATGACTTTGCTCAATCAACAATTTTTTTTCCGGGATAATAGAAGGACGGCGACCAATTAAACTCAATTGAGACAGAACACTATATTTTACAGTTTTATATGAATCAACAACTCAGAAAAAAGAAGCACAAAGCACGCTATGGTGCAAAGCGCTACAAACTACACCGGCATAACACAGCAGCAGCATAACCCACCGCTGCTATGCTCTGCTCAAAATTAGTAATATTTATATTTATATTTTATTATTAAAATATATTAAAATAACAAAATAATTTTAAATACCGTATTAATTTGACCAAACTAATCAATGTGTAATATCTATATTGTATTATAGATGTGTCAATTATTAATTATTTTTAAATCTCAAATTTTAGTTATTTCTAAATTATATTCCTATATGAATTTCAGACTCTTCTTTATGTTTCTTATTTATTAATTCTAAAGTTCCATTATTTATAAATATTATTCTTATAAGTACTCTCAACCTTTCTTGCAGTATTTTTTATTTTTAAATTCAGAGTTTTACTTATTTATAAATTTTATTCCCATACGGACTCTAAACTCTTTTTTCAATATTCCTAATTCTTTCAGAGTAATTTTCTCAAAACTACAAGGGGAGGAGGAAGCTATTGGCATAATTGAGGGTAGGGGTGAAAACGGAGCGGATATTATCCGATCCGATCCGCTCCGAATCTATTCGATGTGAGGATATAGTAAGGGTTTTGAGATATCCGGCCGGATGTGGATGCGGATGTGGATTATCCCATATTTTAATCGGATTATCCGATGTACTGTTTGACGGATAATCCGCAACTTTCAGGCCACACAACAACTCTATTTAGCCCATTTTACATCGGGCGGCCCGTCTAGCCCATCTAGTGTAACCGAATCCAATCCTCCCCAAATCTCTCTCTCTCTGTGACTCTTCTCTCGGTCCCTTCGCTTCTCCTACTCCACACACGCCGCCGCATGGCATTGTAGGTGCGCCGCGCTGCCACTGCACCTTGCTGGCGCCGTCGCCGCTCCTCCTTCTAGTCCCACCTATCCCGCTCACCCCTCAACCAAACATCCCTAAAAATAGGTTCGTCCCATCTCATCCCTGCAACCAATCACTACCTAAATTATAACCATTTTAATTCTCATACCACCCGTACATTTAACTCTAAACATAATTTTGATATACGTAGTATACTACTAGTAGTAGGAAATGTTTTTGCAGGAAGCTGATCCTTCACCGTAACGGCAGGTGCCGTCGAGACACTGATAGAAGGGCCCACATGTCAGTGCCTCAACGGCAGCCGCTGATTACGCACGAGCGTTGCAAGAATTTTCTGCCGTCAGTATGGTGATTCCCGGCCAGGCACCGCCACGTGTCAGTTTCCTTTCCACCGGGCACCGCCAATTGTCAGTTGCGGAGTTGCCTACCCCAACACAACACACACAAATCCCACTCGATCCCCAGCTCACCAAAAGCCCAAAAGAAACGGTTTTCTGCTCCGCCTCTGCTCGATCGAATTCAAGCGACGGATCGGAAGATGATGGCGGCGGAGTCCGGCGAGTTCGTGGTCGTGCCCCTCCCTGCGCATCCCCAGGACAGCGCCTCCGAACCGGAGCCCTTCGCCGATCACCGCGCGTGGTTCGCCGACCGCGACGCACGGCCACGCCTGACCGTGGCCGACACCAACGGCGCCGACGTCTTCGCGCGCGAGCGCCGCGTTGTCCTCCCGCGAGGCCGTTCTTGGTAAGAACGGCATCGCGCGAGCTGGCCGTGTCCGATGGCGTGCGTGAGAGTGAGACCCGCGCGCGCGCTGCTCGTGGACAAGGACCTCGCCGGCGGTCTGAGCGTGGCCGACACCAACGGCCGCCGACGTCTTCTCACGCGCGAGCGCCGCGTGTTCTCCGGCGAGGCCATTCTGGTTCAGAACCGCACTCCGCCTGGCTGGGCGTACGTGTCCGAGTCCAACCTCCTCGCGCGTGAGACCGGCGAGCCCCTCCTCCTCCTCGACAAGCACTACCGCGCCGCCGGAGTGGGCGTGGCCGTCGGCTTCACGCGCGAGCACGGCACGTCCCTCGGCGATGCCCTCCTTGGAAAAGAATCTCCCCGCCGGGCTGCAACCCTTCTATACAATTTCTTTTTTCTTCTGCATGAAACATATCGTTTAACCGTTTGAAAAACGTATCAACGGAAAACAAGAAGTATGCAAACTCGATTAGCTATTTAGGTAATGGTGGTCGCCGCCATTGCCTTCGTCGGAAGCCAGTAACGGACAACATGAACCGCGGCGGCGGATTGGATGAGCACAACGACGGCACCGGGTACGGATGGGTCGGGGGAGAAATCTCCGAACCCGCACGGCATCTCTTTGACATAGTTGGGCTGCTCGGTGGAGTTGGGCCAAGCGGTAACAGGCTATCTAGGGGGATGCCCACCAAAGTGCGGGTCTATCTGCAAATTATACTGGGCTTGTTCTGCCAGCTTAATTATCGATTCTCCTGTAAACCCTGCCCTAGGTGGATCTGCCTACAATTAGCTCTATCTTTTGGTTTACTATGTTTATAAGCCAATTTTCAATACTTATTTTAAGTTGATTTTGTGGTTTTTTTCATCATAGTTTATTTTACAGTATTTGCTTGTGAATCACTAAGGACACATATATAAAGATCTTAATAAATTATATTTTTAGTTGACAATAAGTGATTCGGATATGCATATGCAAAAATATAGTAGTCCCTCTGTCTCATAATATAAGGTAACATGCTCTAAAATATAAGAGATTTAGCAATCGCAAAACATCACTTTATTCTTTACCTACCGTCTTTTATACTCGTTTATTCTTCATCCATCACTTTTTTACTATTTTATTCCCCCACCTATCACCTTTCGTACTACTTTATTCTCCTGTTCGTCACCTTTTGTACCATGCCTTGTCCTTTTACCTCTTCCTTAATTTTATAAAATGACATAATTCCTTATATTATTAGACAAAGGGAGCAATAGCTTTGGTTGTGCTTGCTCATGCGGCATAACTACTAACGACAAAATTTGGTAAATCATAGATTGGATTGGAAATCAATGCCGAAGCGGATTTCGGAGGGAATCATTAATCACAGAAACAGAGAGCACATCGACAGTAACATGGTGGCGATGCGCTGAGAGTATTTTCTGCATCGACGGTAACCCAACCAACCCAGTATCTCCAAGCTTGTCCGTGAAAATAAAAACAGTCCCTCATCTTTTGTTCTATATGAAATCAGTCGTTGCCAAAATTTAATTTTTAAAACTTAATTTTGAAGTTCTTTTAATTAAAATTTAGTTTTCAATACTACTTTTAAATTGCTAATGACATATAAGAAGTTTTACCCATAAAATTATATTATTTTGCTAATATGTCACACCACGTATTATCGGCATACGTCCAATCGATGGGCCCACAAACAGTCGGTGCTAGTAGCAGGTAAAGTACTAAGAAATACTACTACGTTTATTTTCAAAAAGCTACTCCCTCCGTCCAAAATAACCGATCCTAGCGTCTCAATGTAAAATTAGTTAGGAGTAAAAATACTCAAAATAGCTCTCATTATAAAAAAAAAGTAATGGTGATAGGTACGCTGAAGGATATTTAAGGAATAAAACTTCTCGTTTTATTTGCCCGATGATAGGTAGGATTGGTAAAAGTTTGATTTTTTTGGACAAAATTAAACTTCAGAAATTGAGTTTCTCTAGGACGGATGGATATACTAGTTTGTACCGCCGACAAAAATTAAGATAGAGAGATTACTTGTGTACGCCAGCGCTGCAGGAAGATAGAAAAAGAAAGCTATAGTAAAGATAATCTTCACAAAACCATGCATTGGATCATGGGCTTCTTCCCTAATTAAGAGTTTCGACAAAATGTTGAGATCTTTTTCTCGATCTGCGAACACATGAAGTTGCCCAAAGAATAATCCCAAGCATGACTCATCCCTTTTGATTTTGCTCTTTGTTCTCAGATGACTCAGCGGCCGTGTTTCGTGACCACTGACCAGGTCGTGAGTAGAAACTTAGTACTCCTCCCGTTTCAAAATGTTTGACACCGTTGACTTTTTAAGTACATAGTTGACCATTCGTCTTATTCAAAAAAAAATTAAATAATTATTTATTCTTTTTGTTATCATTTGATTCATTGTTAATATACTTTCATTTACACAATAGTTTTACATATTTCACAATTTTTTTGAATAAGACAAACGGTCAAACATGTGCTAAAAAGTCAATGGTGTCAAACATTTGAAACGGGGGGATTAAATGTACTCCCTCCATCCATAATATAAGGGATTTTGAGTTTTTGCTTGCAACGTTTTTTTTTAAACATAACTTTTTCGTTTTTTATATTTGCAGAAAATTTGAATAAGACAAATGGTCAAATGTTACAAGCAAAAATTGAAAATCCCTTACATTGTGGGACGGCGGGAGTACTAAGTAAACAATTGCGTGGTTTTCTTGAGGAGCAAGAGTACTATACTATGATAAATTGATTAATGCCACACGCGTCTCGAATTTACAAATAGTGTGGACTTTCCATATAAGAGTATAGTTTTAATTAATTTTGAATAGTTATATTTATTGGTTCCTAAAATTATCACAGATTATTAATCTATTCACCATTCATCAAAACAACGACACTCCGTTAGCGCTAATGTGTTATTTTAACACTACTAGAAAGGCATTATTGACAATAACGCCAAACCAAGATACTAAAACTATGAAATATACTACTTCGGCTCCCATCTTTTCCCCGATGTTATAAGCTACTATGAAATTTTGAATTTTAAAACTTGATTTTTTAGGTTTTTTTATCAAAGTTTATTGCTTAAACGTTGACTTTTAAATCGGTAAGGACACCTATGTGTAAAAGTTTATTCAAATTATTGCTAATAAGCTGTAGAGGACGTTATATCAACATATGGCCTCTGATAGGAGCCTTTGTTTGCTTGAAGACCGTAAGCAACCACTTAAAATAGAAATAGGAGTATAAGAATATGTTTGTATACTAGGCTTGTTCAAAAATCAATTAACGACTTTTTTGCAAGGAAAATCAATTTGCGTTCCTTTGCCAAAAACAAAGGGAAAGTACAACCAATCTAGAACAACCAAGTAGTACATTTCCTTTGCATGTATACAAAAAAAGATCGTGAGGGAGAGTATCTCGGTGTGGTGGGTAGAGAGTATAGTGTTGTTGTACACTTGTACTCGCGCGTACAAAGCTACCCCTCGTTTTCACAATGTAAGTCATATTACGCATTTATTACATTCATATTAATGTTAATGAATCTAGACATAGATAAATCTATCTAGATTCATTAACATCACTATGAATATGAGGAAATACAAAATGCACTTACATGTGAAACGAAGGAAGCAGTATATATGCTGCTCGGCGCCACGCAAGCTCGGTACGAAAAAACGACATACTCTACATGCAAGAGTTGCGAGACTATTGTTGCCACTGTTGCTTTTAGCCCCTTGGAATCGACTCAAACCGCGCGGAAAGAAACAGAAAACCAGTTGGACCGCGGTTTATTTGGCGGCAATTTGCACAGATCAGAATTCAGAATTGATGAATTGAGGGGAAGCTTCCCGTCCACCGCGGACGGCCGTCCGATCGACCCGGCCGGAGCGCCGTGCGTTCATGTGATCTCTCACCGGGTGAGGTGATTGCCGGCAAAGTGATGGGATCTTTCGAAGCGAAAATGCGCCATTGATTTTGTAAAACCGGAAGTAATTAATATTGAATCACACTTTTACAGGAGAAACACAGTTGAATATAAAGTAAATTACCGTATATATATTTAATCAAAGCTTAGAATTTTAAGGTGGAAACTGGTTGATTCATCAACTAATATGGTATGAGAGTTAAAGATCTCGAGTTTTAAAACCTATTCTAACGTGCAACTAAATAAAAAAAATTGCACAGCCATTTTTTATTTCATGCATGAGGCTTGATGAAACCCACTTCCTATTTTCACGACTTGAGGAGAGGGGACCTCTGTCGAGGAGTGTTACAATATAAAGTGAATTCACTATTTTATTTTTTCCCGTTAGCTTATAATTCTGACATTAATCTTATTGGATGCCAGTGTAACTATTTTTGGTTGAATGGTTGATGCACGAACTCAACCCCTCTATTTAAACCGGGCCACGCAGGTCGACGTCAACACAGTGCACGTCTCCCAGGGAAGCTTGCCTTTGACAGACAGGCTGTAGGTTAGCACCGGCGGGCGGGAGGCGCACCCTCCTCCGACGATCTGGTCCTAACGGCGGCGGCGCAAGGCTACTCCGGCTAGCGGCCGAGTGCAGCGTCCGTAGCAAGCCGCTCCGTCCAACCAACTCGATCGGCAATGCGGGACCCACTCCCCCGTCGGTCGCGTTCGACGCGACACCGAGGTCGGCCGGCGTGCGCGTGGCGACAGCTAACGCGGCGAGCGGCGCCGGCGTCGGACCCTCCCTCCGGCCGCGCGAGCGCCGGCGAGCACGTTCGTCATGCGCCCAGCCTGGCTTCGTGGCGTGGGGATCGCTACCGTGTAGCTGGCCGCGGGCTTGCTCGCCGCGCCCATGGCCGCCGCAGCCTCACCGGCGGCGAGCTTCGCGCTCTTCGTGCTGCTGCTGGCCGGCCTCACCATGGTTAACCTCGGCGCCTGATTACAAGTCATCTGTCATGGTTCATGGATGCGTCATGATCATGATCGATGCTGCAAGTCTGACATGTGATATGTAGGAGGACTGGAGGCATATGTGTCGATTTTTAGTCACCCTGCCTGTGTTTTCCTCCTACTTAATTAGTGTGTTTACTACTTTTTTTTTTGTTTCATAGGTCTATCAATAATAGTCTCATGAAAACCGAGAGGTAATTAACTGCATTGTACTTTTATTTTCTTAATAGTATATGGAAATGTTTTTACACTTCGGCCTATATATGCTTTGATGCACAAAACTTGTACCAGCTGGGATTCTAGTAATTGTTAGAAAACATTGCCAATTTAATTAATCACAACTCTCTTTATTTCATTATATAAGGAACGGCCTCCAAGATTTAATTTTTGACTTATAATTTCTCGTATAAAATTATAATCATATAAAAATAATTACAAATATTAATACAATAATCTTATTTTCAGAAAATAAAACTCGGTTCATATTAAAAGATTATTGGTTAAACATTTTTAAAGTTAAATTTCATGAACGATCTCGCAGGTATTGTAAGATTAATTTACTATATATACGACCGTGACTAACTTGAATTTTGATTGTCTATACTTTTCTTTTTACCTTTTCTCTTTGGACACAACAGATAGATACCAACATTAAACAGTACTTCCCAGCTGCCGTATTAAAAATGTGAAGTTCAATTTTAGTCAATAACGAAAGCCCTATTGTTGCTCCAAAAAAATGTTTTGCGGCTTCCCTAATTAAAAATGTATATGAAGTGACTTAAAAGTTAAGATTAAACCATTTATGTAGGCTGTATAGCTACTGGACCTTATATGGATTTAGAGAAGATAAATTTTATTTTAAAATGATCCTACTTTCTACTGAATTTAATAAAGCATATGTTCATTTACATAAAAAAAACTTACAAAAAGAAAAGAACAAAGGTAAAAGAAAGGGAAAAGTCCATTTGATCTGGACAGCCGGCAGTTAACAATGCCCTCTGTGTACTAAGTACGTACTGTCCCTAACTACAGAGATGAAGTTTATCCTTGTGGAATTATATGGCATGACGACAGACATGTGACTGTCCACTGAAAACTTGTAAACTATGAATTTATAACAATTGTTTCGGTTGCCCCGTTTCTTTTTATTTTTAAAAAAATCTTGGGATTTCATTCATGTGCAGCCGTGCAGGTATTAATGTACACCAGTAAATATGACAGGGAGGGGAACCATCTTTGTCGTCCCTTTGTTTCTTTGGTGCCAAATCATGGAAAGGAGATTTATAAGATGCACTTGATAGTGTAGAATTAAGGCTGTGTGGTTAACCACGAGGTTTTGTGTTCAATTTTTAACACACTTATAATTTTTTCTTAAAAATTATTTGAAGCGATGTCTCTCCCTTCAAATCTCCTTTTTGAAAGGAGCTTTACATTTTTTTAAAAAAGAATAAAATAATGGAAATTGATGAAAAGGCGATAGGATTAAATGGTTTAGTTTTACAGAATAGCACAAATTAGAGAATACCCATTGGCTTCTCCCACTAAACTAGTACTCTTTCCTTTCCTTTTCTAATATATGTGACATTGTTGATTTTTATCATAACATTAGACCATTTGTGTTATTTAAAACATTCAGTATGAATATATAAAAGATATAAGTAATGCTTCAAGTTTCTTTAATAATAAACCAAGTTACAATTAATAAAATATAATATATTTAGCTAAATATTTGAAGTATGACAACTAATCAAATGTAATGTTAAAAGTCAACAGTATCATAGATTAAAAAAAAGAGTGAGTAGTTGTTAAAAAGAATCAATTACAACACTTTCACTCATGATGTGCATATGGCAGTACACATATGCCTATTCATGTTATACTAAAACCAATATATTGACATGATGTTTGCTTAATTCCTGGGATAGAAAGAAAACGAAAGGAGTGTTGCTGCATCAACGTGTTTGAACTAACGGCACATAGAGATAAACTTTTGCTTTTAATGGTAGCTAGTTGTATGCATTGTTCAGGAATTGATCAGTAATAATGCATTCAAAACGTATATGCTGGTCCATGAATGCATGGCAAAATGGCACATGCCAGGTTTTGTACACCTGGTAACTGCAGGTAAGTTGGTAACCTTAAGTTGGAATATATATTTTTTTTCCTTTTTCTCTTTGGACTCGAAATGTGCACTAATTTTCTTACTTTAATGAGAGACCTTTTCACTGGCTCTTGTGGACACAACAGCTAGATACCAACATCAAACGGTTTCCCAGTTACACTATTAAAAATGTGAAGTTCAATTTTAGTCAATAACGAAAGCTCTATTGTTGCTTCAAAAAAGGTTTTAAGGCTTCCTTGATTGAAAATGTATGAAGTGACTCAGGGCCCCTTTGATTTGTATGTAATGTAATACATAGGAACTTTTGAGAATTTTAATCCTATAGAAAAATTTCATGTGAAATCCTTTGAACCAAAGGGTTAAATCCTATCATATCCTTTAAAATTCTTATGTAATGGGCAATCAAATAGAGATTTTTAGAGGAAATTTAGCAAAAACTCCAACCTCTTAATTTTTTAGTCTATCTCTTTTATTCGATTTCTATATATATTTTTCTTATGGTTCAATCAAACGGCTATTTCTATGTTTTTTATACATTTTGCAATCCTCTGTTTACACTTGAATTTCTATCATAATACTTTTTATTTGCCCATTTTTCCGTTCATGCGATTTAAAGGGGGCAAACAATTACAATTAAACCATTGGAATCGATTGACATTTATGTAGGCTGTAGCTAGAGCTAGCTACTGGATAAGGATATCGATTCAGAGAAGACAAAATTTATTTTAAAAAGATCCAACTTTCTACTGACTTTAATAAAGCATATATTAATTTACATAAAAAAACATACAAAAAGAAAAGAACAAAGGTAAAAGCAAGGGAAAAGTTCTTTTGATCTGGACAAGCCGTTAAAGAAGACAATGCGCTCTGTACAGTACTGCCCCTAACTACAGAGATGAAATTTATCCTTATGGAATTTGAAGGCATGACGACAGACATGTGACTATCCACTGTAAACTATGAATTTATAAGAATTCTTTCGGCTGTCCCATTTCTTTTTATTTAAAAAAACTTGGGAATTCAATCATGTGCGCAGATATCAATATACACCAATAAATTATCAAGGGAGACCATCTTTGTCCTCCCGTTGTTTCTTTGGTGCCAATCATGGAAAAGAGATTCATTTTTTAATTTTTTTAATAAAAGGAAAAAATGGAAAATGATGGAAAAAAAAGATAGGATCAAAGGTTTAGTTTTACAAAATAGCACTAATTAGATAATACCCATTGACTTCTCCTGCTCCCTCCTTTTTAATACTAGTAATCGTGCACGTGCAATGCACGTTTTGCACAAAATATATCATAGGAGTGCATTGAAAATATGAAAATTGTTATCTACCAAAAAGAATATATTTAACCAAATATTATAAAACACATATCCCAAAGTAGCTATAAAAATAAAAATAACCAATGTTATCAGTACTTGTTATTCTCTTAGCACCTAACCAAAAAAATGTAATATTGTCAATCGAAGTTGTGAACATTTTCTTTTTAACAAAAAAGTAGGTGGTTTTACATGCTAAGCATGCATGCCCATAGATAAATTCAGGAAAATAGTTCCGACTCCAAATGTGATGCGAAATATGGAAAAGTGACTTTCGTAAATATCAACTCCTACCCAGTGGTACTAATCTCTACTACTATAAAAATTGAAGATGTTTTTATCGGTATTTTGGTACGTCATCCGTATTTGAGTCGGTTTTTAAGTTTGTTCGCTTTTGGAAATGCAAATTCGCGTTTAAATCGGATTTTAAGTTCGATTGATTTTGGAAAAATAAAAGGAGTCATATAATAAATCTCTTAAAAAACTCACATGCTAACTTGAGATGACAGTCGGACTTCTAATTGCATCTCATGATTTTTCCAAAAAAATATTCAAGCGAATTCCAACAGTGAATTTCACCCTAGCTATACCGTATAATAATAATAGGGAAAATTTGAACCATGCCACACAAATTTTGCAAAATTTGTGATATGCCACCCTGACCCACATGTCATTGACTCATGTGGGTCCTACATGTCATTGAGATACGGGTGGCATATCTCAAATTTTGCAAAATTAGGGTGGCATGGTACCAACAAACCCATAATAATAAGATTAAAATAGCATTCACCCGCTACAACGCACGGGCATTTTTCTAGTATATAAATATGACGTAGGTATAGTTGGACTCAAATAAAAGTCACTTAGCTTCTAAATTCAATTTGGATCTTATATCTGTTGACTTTTTCTATTTGTAGAAGCCATTAACTAAGCAGGTTGAACCTCCATTTTTGTTATTCCTTATCACATTAGCAATCTCAAAGAATATAGGGCTGAAATATGCACATACACGCAAAGTTCAACCGGTTGCTTTGAGATATCAGAATAAAGAACCATGGCAAGCTTAACCACAATTCATATTTGTACAGCAAATGAATCAAAATGTAAATGTAAGCAGTGGTCAACTGGACAGCAGAAAGCAGGATACTTACATTAATCCATAAAAATGGTAGTCTGTAATTTCTAAAGAAAAGTATAAACGGATAAGATAGCAGTAGAATTATTAGAATTGATATTTCTTTATTTAAAAAATCAAGTCACACAAATCTAAAAGGACATGAATAATCCACAGATGGTAACCTCACCTGATATCCATGTCGTTTCTCCATGATGAAGAATCATTCTTAATTATACAAAATGGCAAAAAGATAGCTCAATAGCTTCATGAGTGCATGGACAGAAACGCAAACTCTTACCATTCTTGGTTCTGTTGGCTACCAACAACATATCTCTAGTGAAGCTATATCTCTTATGTCAGTAGAGGTCCTTGGACCACTATCAAATATCAGAGACATGCATTAATCTGCTCAAAGATAGGACATCAATAACCCTGTAAAGTTAAAAAGTTCCCCAATACAGAATAAATAAAATCATACAAGCGAATATACAAAATCATTTTTTTCAACTATCATATCTCAAAGGCTGAGGTTTAAATCCTACATTTTGTACATTCAGGTTAAGCAGCATGCACGTGGCGCTTCAGATGGGCTAGTAACCAGTGAAGACAGACCAAGGCCAGCATGTAGGAGACGATCACCAGCAGGCAGAGAGGGGTGGTGGAGGCCGGTGCGTGGTGTGGAAGCAATTTGGCTGAACTGCATGTGGTGTGGCCTGAACATAAGCTATAATAAGGAATCATTTCAGCTGTAAGTACCACAAATTTTCCAAATATTCTGAAGCATAACCTACTTGTTCAAGTAAGAATACAGAATACCTAGAGACATATGAAGTGAACAATTAGGCAGAAAGGAAAGTCAGTTATCTGAGAAGTCAATTGATCAATGTTTCAATGGAATGGGATGGGATCGAAGTCAACTGCTCCTTTCTATATTAGTTTGCACATAATTTTCAAAATAGATGTTTAACATCTATTTTATAAGAAATGAACCTCACCTGTGGAGTGTCAACTGTCGTTGGTGATTCTGATTCAAATATTGCAGCTTGAGTTACCAGGGTTGGCCAGGTTGCTGATAGATCTGCACACGGCAACTTTATATTAACCAAGCATCAATTTTTCAAGAACTTTAAAACCTCAATCAATGAAACAATTTATCAATCAACTATTGTACTTGGGAGAAGGACAGCAAAAGGCAGAAGAAGCAAAGCATAGCAAGAAGAAGATTAAAAGGGAGTTGGAAAGATGATTAAGGATTTACTTCAGGATCAATGTGCATTTGTATGGGTGAGTGTCCCTTCGAAAGTAGTCCAAAGTGAATCAGGCTCACGATGTTCATCACACATCAACTCAAAGACTGTATGGATGAGGGTCCCTTATGACTTTCTCCTGTCCCCTCAACAAAAGTTCTACCTCAAGAAACACAATCTAGGCAGGGCGCCCAACCACTATGGTTCATTGGCAAAATGTATAGCATAGGTACTGTTGATGGTTTTCATTGCAAAGGAGAGGGTAAAAGACTTGAAAGATAGAAGGATGGTATGGGACCACGTTGGATTGAAAATTACCTTTGATGATTTGGCGTACTATGTTGTAAACCATATATGGTTTGAAAAGTTGAATCATGACAACGATATGAGTACTTTGTGTATAAGTCATGGGGAATTAATTTCTCTTTACCTGCAAGAAGAAAAGGATTACTAGATAAATGGAAGGCAGAGCACTAAAAGAAGACCACTCCACAGGAGTACTGATCAGGAATTAAAAGCAAAAGGAAAAAAAGGTTCAATTCTCAAACTGCACATCCCGATGACATAGTTTGGCCGATGGCACTCTCATTCCAGGCTTTGATATCAAGATTTGGTTTCAGAATAAAATAGTAGTAACAAGAGATTTCATCATTGATGTTTTTACCGGATACATCAAATGGCTATAAATGTATCTATCCATGTAAACAAAAACAGCAAAAAGACCGCTGCTGTTTCATAATTAAGGAACTAATATGCATGATGGAATCACAAAACATTTTGTCAATTCTCATTTTTTTTGAAATTCTTGTAGGAAATCAAAATCAAGGAATTCCAACTAAATTTAGTGGGAGCCTGGGAGGTAAAAAATCAAATTAACACACTCAGACCTTAAAATATAATCTGAGACATTTTGTTGAACAGTTCATGAGCAATTGAGCACCAAAGCGTGTTTCAACACCATAAACAGACAGCAAATACCGAATACCCAGCCTTATTCCAGTTCTATTCCAGAAAAGTAGCAGACTAAGATGCTCCCCGGCAAACATAAATATATTAGACCACAAAAGACATGGATGGAACTTCAATCTACCTCTAAAACTTCAATGGTACCTGTAGGGAATGGATTAGCATACAAACACTGGATCGATGAGGCTCTGATGCTTTGAAGTAGGTGCAAAGAATTTTGGTCTAGACGCTGAAAGCTGAGACATGTCTCTAAAGTACAAATGTTTCCCATCATCCCATGTTACATATCAGCCTCAGAAACTACCAATACAAATTGGAAAAATCTGGAAAGCATTAAAATGGAAAGATAATATGTTCACCTGCTCGTTGATAAGCTTGTTTAGTCGGCAAACTCATTGCTTCAGTTAAGTTCAGGTCGAAGACCACCAACGACAGTCACATTACCAATCACCACAGCCATGCCATCTCGTGCTCCTCCCGCAGATCGACAAGTTAGGGCTCGGGAGTGCACGGACGAGTTGGGCATGGGCTCGTGGCCATGCGCAATCATGCGGCGGGGTGGTGACTGGCTGGAGGGATTTAAGATCCAATACGGAGGTCGGGGAAGGCTGGAAGGCGTTGCCAGATCGGTACAGAGGAGCACCGCCAAAATGGGGAGGGTGGACAGGGACAGCTGATGAGGCACTACAGTGGCGAAGAGAGAGGGTGGATAGACGGTGGCGGTGTGGCGGCCAAGAGTAGCCCCATTGCAATGGCGCCGCCTGGGAGGACCACCGGCGGACGGCGGCCGCGGGGCTGTCTGGCGGCTCAGACTCGCCCCTTGCAACCGCATTTGAGTTGATAGGAGAGATGGAGAAGGGACTGCCGGCGGAAGAAGTACATCGCGACGGCAACGGTGTTTGGTTTGGAGTTTGGGAGCACCTGCGCTCGAGCGCAACTGCGGTGACGGAGGGAGTGCGAGGGGAGAAAGGGAAGTGGAGCGCTAGATTTTGCAGCAGCTGGGTTAGCGCGAGGAGGAATTTGCGGGGATGGGAATGGAGATGCTGATGTGGATGTGGATAGGTATTTGACGCGTGGGCCTAGGTGCATGTGATTTGGCTGTAGGATTGCAAAGTACAACTCCTCTTTTTTTATATTAGTATATAGATATATGATATTGATGATTTTTATCATAACATTTAATCATTCATGTAACATAAAACATTTAGTATAAATCTCTACTATTACAAAATTTAAGATGTTTTTATCAGGATTTTAAAACGTCATTCGTGTTTAAGCCGGTTTGCCAGGATTTTAATACTATTACAAAAATTGGGTGGGTACATGACCAAGTCGGCGATTAACCTTAATTTGGGGAGGGGGGAGAGAGAGAGAGAGCATCTATATCTATACTAATATAAAAAGGAGGAGTTGCCCTCCTCCAATCCTACTGGTGAAATCAACCAGCCAAATCCTTACCGTCCATCTGCCATCTGATCTAATCTCATCTGTCCGCTATCGTCCTCACTGTGCGCAGCGATGAGCGATTCCACTGATTCAGAAATCACGCGATGACTACGCCGCACAAATCCCCACCGCCTCCTCCGCCCCCTCGCTCCTCCCCTCCGCGATAACTCTGCCCCGCAAGTCGCCCTCGCCTCCTTGCTCCTCCCCCGCTGCCTCCTTGCTCCTCCTCGCCGCCCCGCGAATTCCCGCGCCTCCTTGCTTCTCCTCCGCGCCCGCGAATCCCCGCCGCCTCCTCGCTCCGCGCGTATCCTCCCTCCTCCTCGCGATGGGGCAGCGAGGTCGTCCCCTTCCGCTGCCACCCCCACTGACCACACCAGAGAAGAGGTCATCCCCAGCCACTGCCGGAGTCGTGGTCTTCCTCGGAGCCGACGTCGTCCCCAGTTGCCGCCGAAGTCGAGGTCTTCCCCATCCGCGGCGGCCGCCGCAGTCCCACTGCTCCAGATGCACGCTGAAATGCGGCTCGACGACATGCACGCTGCCTCTGATGCGACCGCGGTAGAGCTCAACGCCTCAAAGCGCGCACGGGAGCCAAGTACGGGACGTCATTGCCGCCGTGTCCATCCAAGAGATCAAGGTCAGTCACTCTCTATCTCTCTCTCTCTCTCTTCCCCGATTATGGTCAGTTCGACTGATTCAACTGGATTTGTTTTGTTTTGGTGCATTTAGGCTACAATCTCGCATCTCCATGAGGAAATATCGGAGGTGGAATCTGATCTTGACTCACCTAAGGCCAGTAATCTCGAGTATCTCTTTTGTACATTGTTTCTATTTGTGCACATTTATCAACTTTATACTTTTACACTTACAAAACAAAAGCTAATGCTTTGGTTCTTCAACTAAACAGGGAACTTCTATGTCAGGAATTAGATAATTTGCTCCGCATTGAAGATATACATCAGAAGCACCAACTCCCGTCACAGTTACTATCATGAAACCGGAATATGGAGTTGTATTGGTCAAACCAAAGGAAGTCATGCATAAATTCGAATTTATGCTGGACTTCCTTTTAGTCTCAGCAATGGCCATGCTGTATATGAAATTCATCATCCTTGCAGGTATGGCAATAATATTACTTTCATGTGCCTGCCCTTGGACACCCGGTTGTGATTAAAATAAACTCTGATCATGCGTTTCTTTCATAGCAAAAGTGGTTGTGCAGCAGGAGCTTCATACGCCAGCTTCTGACCAGTCCTACATTTATTCAGAGTTTGATATTGCATATTCTATGATCTGGATTTGGTTCCCAAATTTAGGAGTTGAAAAAATGATACATGAATATTATTTAGTCTTCCGATACTGATTATTCGCATTTTCTTTAATAGATAAGAGATTGGAGATCATGTTGCTGTACAATGCAGAAAACTGCATTGAGATTGCAGAGGAGGCAGAAAAGATTTTAGGCTATTCACCAGACACCTTTTTCTCAATTCATTCTGATCAAGGTAAACTGGTTGGTAGAACTAGGTTGTTACATTCTACTATATGCATTGTTTATTTATGTTTTTTTTTCTGAATTAGTTGATGTAGAGTGCTTTAATTGCTTTGGCTGCTCATGCATCTGGCCCCAAAGAGACTGAGAGGCTAACACATTTGGCATCTCCTGCTAGAAAGGTTGGTTTTAATATAGGGTGATTTTGTTTAGACAATAGATCAATTTACATTGACTTTACTTTTGGGAGAAAACCAAACCAGATTCATGCATGGTTCAAACTTAAAAAAAAAACGAAACTACTTCACACATAAACCTGATATGAAAGCAGGTTCTGCACGGCAGAACATGCAGCCAAGATACTAAATATTTTCCGTCTTAGAAATACCCTTGTAATATGAGCAAATCAACCTGTCAATGCAACATTGCTGCAGGATGGCTCCGATAAAAATCCACGTGGAATGTGCATTAGTGTATGCGCCAACCCCTACTGCAAAATTCCATAAAGGAGTCTGTTCTACTGTGTATTTCTAAGTACTTCATAGAAGTTCATGATATATGTTGTTTGTATTTGTTTCCATGAGAACAATATTATTGAAACCTCATATTTTTTACAGAATTGTATTAGTTGAGACGTGTCTTTCAACCCCCATCTAAGGAACTAGAATTTTTTTCTTAATCTACATGTTGTGTGACTGCCTCCTTGGTTCTGATGGAAAATAAAAATTCTCGCTGACCATTTATCCAGATTGATGCTTCATGCCGGCCTCACGTTTGATGTAGTAATATTTATGAAGGATGAGGTAGACAAATTCTCTGTACCTGAAGCCTGTGGAAATGGATCAGTTTACTACTCAATTTCCTTATGAGCCTACTCCAAAAGGTTGTTCTTTCGTTCATTCACTTGAAAAGGTCTTTTTTTTAAAAAAAATAGAAGTTTTTCTGCTATTATTTCCTTGTGCTAGAATTATTGGCAGACTCATGAATTGTAATAGTGTTGGAAGGTTGCCTTCAAATTCAGTCGGTAACCTGGTTTTAGGTGAGGTCTGAAAACTTACCTACATACTTACATCTACCTTTTTACCTTGATACCTACATCTAACTTTT
>CM020182.1:13022022-13036228 GCA_009805545.1 Oryza longistaminata | reverse complement strand
AAGATGAAATTCACTATGGCAATTCTTAATTCATTATTCTAATTCATTATTCCCGTTGCAACGCACGAGCATCATTGCTAGTATATAAAAAATATAAGTAGTGCTTCAAGTTTCTTTAATGATCAACCAAGTTATAATAAAAGATAATGTATTTAACTAAATATTTTAAGGAAGATAAAAAATCAAATGCCATATTTAAAAGTCAACGGTGTTATGTATTAAAAAACAGAGTTTGTAGTTGTTAAAAAGGAATCAATTGCATCACTTTCAGTAGTTGATGGGCATGGCACATATATGCCTAGTCATGTTATACTAAAACCAATATATTGACATGATGTTTGCTTAATTCTTGGGGCAGAAAGAAAACGAAAGGAGTGTTGCTGCATCAACGTGTTTGAGCAAACGGCACATAGAGATAAACTTTTGCTTTTAATGGTACTATATGCCTTGTTCAGGAACTGATCAGTAATAATGCATTCAAAACGTATATGCAGGTCCATGAATGCATGGCAAAATGGCAACATGCTAGGTCTTGTACACCTGGTAACAAGTTGGTAACCTGGCTCCAAGCAAAAATTAGGGATGGATCAATTTACTTGATCAAGGATAAGATTCACAAGTGGTGAATTATCAATGGTGATCAAAATAATAAACCTGGAAGGGGCTTAATCAACGCCTCCCACCGACGACAGGTGGTGAATTATCAATGGTGATGAACATAATAAAGGTAAAGTTGCTTTATTAATCAACCCCTCATGCATGTCATTACAAAACTCGAAAAGGATTCCTGCTTTGTCGCGGTGCCGATCAAAGTTTCGTTTTACGCCTTTCGCATTCTCGTCGTGATAGTTACCACGACGACGTTGATATGTACACGTGATTAAGAAAAACCTAGAAATAGTATTTTGACTAGAAAAGCTGTGTCTTGAAGTCCACTTAGATTGTAGGAAAACGTACGCAATACAAAATTTCTAAATATATTGATTTTAGACTCGAGTTCCAGAAAATCTTTTAGTAGTATCAATCGATCGATGGTTGGCCATGATGTGCATTTGGTGATGAAATCAAGATAGGAGATGGATCTCTATCAGGTAGTTAGTTCTTCCATGCTTCACCGGCCCGGCTCTCATGGGATTAATTCCACAGATAGTACGATAGATATCGTAAGAAATTTGAGACAGTGATAGCCATCGAAATAAAGAAGAAAAGCACGATGGAATAAAGAAGAGAAGCTGGAATAGATCAGCAAATCGTGAGAAGAAGAGAGATTGACCCCACGATCAGCTATACGCTTTCGTGGGGAAGACTTTTATCGTATGAAACCGAGAAATATTATGCATGGTCTTGTCCAGGGAGAAGATCAATCTCATTTTCTCCGACGCCCCTCTCTCTCTCTCTCATCTTTTTTTTGAGAACAGATCGATTACTCATCGATCATTTTCTTATAAGTATTTATATACATTTGAAAGACGAGCGGCCAAGATCGCTAAATACTCTTACTTAGTATATATCCAGTGACAGTATTTGAGTGCATATGGAGTATTAAGTAGCATATATTAGATATAAGTTGTGGCTAATGAAAGCTATGGTGTGGCAAAAAAACAAGAGGTTTCAATTACTTGTTCCATTGAGTTTGACTTGGCTGCTAGGCTTAACGTATTAGCGGCACGTAAAAACGAAATAAGTCATTAGTGTATAATCTATAACTAATATAAATATTCGTATTTTTTCAGTCGTCACACCGGTTTTTCGTCCCGCTTCGTCGCCTCCCTCCCCCTCCCCCTCCCCCAAAATCCCAATCCGAATCCAATCAAACCCCGTAAAAAAATCACAATCGCAATCGGAGTTCAATCACACAAATCATGATGCATGTACACATATATATCTTTACCTATTATAAAAGTTTAAGATGTTTTTGCCCTTAGATTTTCGTACGTCGTCCCGATTTTTGAGTCCGATTCAAACATATAAAAAGAAAAAAAAAAGAAAGTCCGATTCATCAATGACTTGGAGAAAAAAAAACCCTCCCAGATCGCTTTTTTGCATCTAATCCGAGTCCAAAAGGAAGAGGTGTTCGAGGGGATTCCGTTTTTGGGCTTGGATTTAATTAGGGGGCAATGGCTGCGTCGGTTTCAGAGGAGGAGATGGCGGCCATGGCGGAGTCCGGTCTTGTCGCGAGATTGAAGACGACGCTGTAGCGAGGGCCACCTGGCAACGAGGGAGGGACAAAAACAGACTTGGGCGGGCTGGGCCTCTCGGGCCAAGAGGCCCACGGGAGAGGGAGGAAGGGGAGGTGCTGGGCCAAGATAAGAGGGAGCAAAACTAGACTTGGCTAGCTGCTTGGAGGTAAATAAGAGATTTAAGGCAGGGATTGTTCGATTCATGCCACTTTTTTTTCCCCAAAAATTCTTGATTATTTGGAAATCTTTGATGCTTAAGTGAGAGGCCTGTGAACGTTAGGATTCAATTATTTTGTGATTTATTTTATCAATAAATGTAGTATAAGTACATAATTATTAATTATTTTATTGTGATTTGTTTTATTATTAAATATTTTTCTATTATAAAAGTTTAAGATGTTTTTCCCATGAATTTTCGTACATCGTCCCGAGTGATTTTTGAGTCTGATTCCCTACCGTATATAGCGCGATTGTTGCGATTTTTTAATCCGATTCCCTTCACGTGTAGTGTGCGATTTTTTCTGTCCGATTCCTCCTTGATAGCTCCATGATTTCCTACACCCTTCTAGATCTGTTCAGGCCCATGTCACGTTGCCCCCCCAAAAAAAAAAGCCCATGTCACGTTCAGGTCCACTACACTCAGATCACGCCCTAATACGTACACCACAAGAACACCCCATAGTACATACATACCTACCTAATGATAATATATCTTATCTTAATCTTAACTTAATTAAAAGATTCGTATTTTTCCTTTCGTCACACTTTTTTTTCGTCTGTATGGTCCGGTTCCCTCCCCTCTCGCGCATGTGTGGTTTTTAAGAGAAACTGACTTATACTAAAAAATTAGGGTTTCGCTTCCGACATCTATACGATGTGGTTTTGCTTTTATTCTCGGGAAAACGGAAAGAGGAGAAAACAAGGATCAAAACCCCTTAGTTAATTTCGGATTATCTCTAAGGATGTGGACGGATTTTACGGAGGAGGCGGATTCAGGCGTCGTCGGGCAGATGCGGCAATATGGACGGAGGTAGGAGACGACCCTGTAGCACTAGCCCACGTGACCCACGTGACAGTGAAAGAAGGAGATGGGGAGGCTGATTAGACTTGTAGTGCCTTGCTGGGCCGGATGCGTACTTGCGGGCCGAGGTGGAGCGGAGAAGAAGGGAGAAAAGTAGGCCGGCTAGGCCGCGGGCTGATGAGCCAGAGAGAAAGGGGGGTTTTATTTAGATTTTTGTTTAAATAAATGCTGAAATGATGTTTGTATTATTAAAAATTAGCATCTGAGCTCTGAAAATTTCAAGAAAATTCTAGAGAGTGTAATTAATTGTGGAGAACTTCAATAAAAAAAATTAAATCCAGCCATATCATTTTATTTCTACACTTAGTTTACTTTTAGATTAATTTAAATACCTACATACATTAAAAAATATCAACTATTCCAGGAAATTTGTATTTAAGTTAATTACATAATGTAAATCCTTCTCAACTTCTCCTTAATTTTCTCATCTTTTCTCCCCGTTGCAACGCACGGGTATTTTTTCTAGTATATATATAATAGTAGAGAAAGATAAAATAATAACATAAAAATTGGATTGAGTAAATCAAACGCACACGAACTTGGATCCATCGCTATAGATAGCTAGCCTAGCTAACAATAACGCTAGCGGACGAGCTAGGCGACGTAGTACATGGGGTTAGGGTACTTGAAGGTGTGACAACCCTCTGGCGATCCGAGGATGTCGCTCCACTGGTCACCGATGTTGCCAACAATAACATAGCTGGCGATCACTAGCTTCTTCCAATCCGCTCGCCGGTCAGTTGAGATCTGGAGTCCAACCGGCTTGAGTACGTAGTAGCTTCTCCTAGCTGTAGTAGGCCCTGCGAGAGGAGGTTGTGAGTGGTTATAGCCCTTTGGTCCTCGGCGCGATCGGTACGTGCACCCACAATGTGCTCTCAAACTAGGTAATAGGCACATTTTAATCTTCTTATCAGGTAGTAAGCATTGTCGAACCAGTAAATAGTAGTACCAGGTAGCAGCACTACAACCCAGTAGTAAGAAGTAAAAAAAATAGTGATTCTTTTGGCATGTATATATTGATCCTCTCATCCCTCTCCCTTCATGCGGCTGTTGCTAAACTTTACATTATCATAGACCCACCTTACTGCTAATTAGACATTGTGGAACTTTTAACGACGAATACCTACTTTTAATAGGTCCCATATTATTTACTAGCTGGTAAATATACATTGGCGATGCCCACTGGCTTGATGCCTAGAGCAGCCGTTGAGAGAGTCGTACCGTTCCTGTATAGCGCTGGTGCACTCCCTCCAACCATTTACTGAGGAAGCTCGCGTGGTCATATGGCTAAACTCTGAAAGGATAATTATAAAAAAAAAATCGTCCACCAGTACAAAGGGTTATGTTAATTTTTTTTATTATGCCGAAATCGGCCCAAGAGGGATCGAGAGTGAGGCCTCTTTTCCGGCCCAAGCCCAGGTTGCAGCCTGGGGGAGGAAAAGTGAGCCCGCGCGTGCACAAAAGGCCGTGGGCCGACCGGCAAGGGCCGGAAATATGTCTATTTTAGGTCCCTCGGGCCGAAAAAAAGAGAATAAGTTCATTTTTAGTGCTCATTTTTTCAGAAGCATTACAATTATAGTTATTGAATGTGTTTATTTCGAAGCAAACCTAAAAGGAAGTATTTCTTTTCTTTTTCCAATTAAATAATTGTTAAATGATGTTTGTATTAATAAAATTAGCAATTAAGCTCTGAAAATTCCAATATAATTTCAAAGAGCGTAACTAATCATGGAGAATTTTAAAAAAAATTAAATTTAACCATATCATTTTATTTCTCACACTTGCTTTACTTGTAAATTTATTTAATTATACACATATACCTACTTAAAAATACCAAATATTTTAGCGAATTTGTATTTTAATTAATTGCATATTTTTCTGATATGTACGCTTCCCGTTGCAACGCACGGGCACTTTTGCTAAACCAACCAACACTTTTGGTCAATATACACACTCCGTAATCACCTGGTGTAACGCACGGGCACTTTTGCTAGTTAGTCTATAAACTTAAAATGGATTTATTTGGTTTTAAAAGAAACTAATTCCGTATAGAAATTTTTACACAAAAACAATACCATTGTTTAAAAAACGTGTTAATGAAAAATGAGATAGTTATCACTGCCAAAATCTCTTCCGAACGGCAGGTGGGCGTGTTAAGCTCAAACAGTAAAGCCCTTTTTAGATTCCAACTTTTTTCTTTAAACTTTTAACTTTTTCGTCACATCGAACTTTTCTATACACATGAACTTTCAACTTTTCCGTCACATCGTTCTAATTTCTTTAAACTTTCAATTTTAGGGTGAAACTAAACACAGACTTAGTTCTAGAAGTGAAATCCGGAGAAGAGACAGCTAGCGCTCATAGTACTGCTCGGAGATGCTTACTTATCCTTTTCCAATTGGATGGCATGACAAACATGTCATTGTCCATGCTGATTTGGTCAGATTAAGATATCCCCTATATATGGTCAGATTAAACTACTCCTAATTGATCCCTCCCCAACCATAAATGTAAGTGATTGTAGGCTCTTGTAGAAAGATTAAGATTAGTGTGAACAAACTATGATGATCCTCAAAAAAATAAGATAATAGTTGAAGAGTGAGAGGATAGTTGGGAAACTGGGAACAAGATTGAACGAAAATTAAGTAAAGGGTGATTAGATCGAACAAGTAATACTTAAAATCTTTTATATTTACGAATCCCTATATATGTGGACCGAGGGATTAAGAGCTACTTTGGTCAGAGAGATTAAAATAGCTACCTAGAAGTTTATGGATTGTCATTATGTAAAGTTTATTTGGAGAGCTGTTCAATTTTTTTTGGATTACATCTTCCTAGAAGCATACCTCATATGTTTGATGGTTGGCTTCAGGGCGTGGACAAGGACAAGAGAAAGTTGATACTTGTTGGTGCCTCTGCTTTATGTTGGGCCCTGTGATTGTGTTGAAATGATAGGGTTTTTGACAAATCACCATCTGTTTCCTATATGCAGGTAATTTTCAGGGCAACATATTAGCTTCGGCTGTGAGCTCAATTACAAAAATGTGAGGAAGATGGAGTTTTCCTGAGTGTTGCATGTCGTACTCTTGAGTCAACGGTTATACAACTTTTTGCCAACCATGGATGGAGATTCTCTAATAGGCTGGAATAATATTTTTCTTGTCATGTTAGGTCTTTCTTTCAATTTTGGTTGGTTTGATAGTATTATCTTGGATTAAGACTTTATAAGTGTGCTACTTTTTGTAATAATTGGCTATAGCTCTTCGGAGTAAAGGCCGGAATGTTTCATTCCCTTATCTAAAAAAAACCTAATCTTATTCTCCTTCCACCTTGGTACTTCATTTCTTTTTAATTAGGTTAACATCATCTCACCTATCACCTGATCGGTTTTTTTAAGAGAGATCGATCACCGCATACATCCGACTTCTCTAACAGCGAAAGCAAAATACTGTATTTATCCTTTTGTTTTTTGCTGCAGGATTCCAATCCTTCCTTCATGAATTTGTTATGCTTTGTGTTCATAGAAAGTTAAAAACATAATTCTGATACATTTGAAAATCGGTTTCCTACCATCCATCTAATCGGAAAGAAGAGGAAGGTACACTTTCGGTAATATGTTAATTCCAAGTAGGAAAACAAATGGGCAATCCCGTTAGTACCTACTTCCTCCATTTCATATGGTAAGACTTTCTAGCATTAATTGTCTATATTCATATATGTTAATGAATCTATACATATATGTGTGCTTAGATTTATTAACATCTATTTGAATGTGGGCAATGCTAAAAAGTCTTATAACTTGAAACGGAGGTAGTATATAAAAGCTCGTTTACTAATTCACTGCCCAAATGATAGTATAAAATTTGAAAAATAAGGTTGTGTTTAGAATAAAAAAAATTTAGCCAAAAATTTCACATCAAATGTTTAGACATATGCATGGAGCATTAAATGTGGACGAAAAAAAACCAATTACACAGTTTGCATGTAAATTGCGAGACAAATCTTTTGAGCCTAATTGCGCCATGATTTGACAATGTGGTGCTACAGTAAACATTTGCTAATGACGGATTAATTAGGCTTTATTAATTCGTCTAGTAGTATACAGGCGGAATCTGTAATTTGTTTTATTATTAGTATACGTTTAATACTTCAAATGTGTGTCCGTATACGTCAAGAAAATTTTTGCTAACTAACTAAACATGGCCTAAAACTCAGCAAGTTTAATTCTATAGTCAATCTAATAGCTAATTCATACAATAGTTACTTAATTTACTATTAATATATGGTCCCACCTGTCAGACACACATTACATTTTGGAGTCCGCGCTGCAGCTGGCTACAGATCTGTAGCCTGTTGCTCTTCTCTCTTATCTCTTATCTCGTTAAAATATGTTTGCAGCTGTCTAATAACCTGCTATTCTTCATGCTCTTAGTGCGAAAAGAAAACCGGCTTACTCATTCTACTTGTTGCATCCTAGTAATTTCGAGACAGTTGTCAGCCGCCGGTACACGTGTCGAGTTGCCATTCAATGGGACCACCTGTCCAGCTGTTCCCCCTTACTTGTATTTCTACTCCCCGTTCACCACGGCTAACAAACAGCTTTTGCTGCTGCTCTGCTCTGCTCCGCCTCTGCTCGATCGTGCCACGGTAGATGGCGGCGAAGTCCGGCGAGTTCGTGGTCGTTCCCGTCGCGGCGCATCCCCAGGACAGCGCCTCGGAGCCGGAGCACGTCGCCGAGGACGTCATCCTCGGCAACGACCGCGCCGCCGGGGCGGGCGTCCTAGCGCGCGATCACCGCGCGCCGTTCGCCCACCGCGACGCATGGCCACGCCTGACCGTGGCCGACACCAACGGCACCGCCGACTTCGCGCGCGAACGCGGCGTGTCCTCCGTGGGTGGCACCAACGCCGACGACGTCTTCGCGCGCGAGCGCGGCGTGTCCGAGTCCGACCTCCTCCCGCGTGAGACCGGCGAGCCTCTCCTCCTCCTCCTCCTCCTCCTCGACAAGCACCGCGACGTGTTCGCGCGTGAGCGCGGCATGTCATTCGGCGACGCCCTCCTGGGAAACAATCACCCCGCTGGGCTGCGCGAGATCGACGCACCTCTCCTGGACGAGAAATTCTTCTCCGACGACTACTCCTTCGCGCGCAAGACAGCCGCGCCGCCCTTCGCCGGGCTTGTCGCGGCCGACGAGCACGGCGCGCGCACCGACAAGGCTCTCCGCCCGGCGCCTTCCTCCCCGCACTCGGAGCAGGTAGACTAGCGAGCCAAATTCGATGGCCACCATTTCTTACTCTCGAGCTGCTTCTCTTCTACAAAGAATCAATCCATCAATTGTTCAAATTTTGCAGGTTGCCATTGATGTTCTTGTCGTGGGTGCCAAGGAGGTGCCGGTAGCGGCCGGTGCAGATTCTGGCGGCGGCCATGGCGGCAACCTGTCAACTGTGGTGGGGATTTTCGCTGCTTCAACCGCCGTCACCATGGTCGCCGCCGGCGCCGTCAGCCCGCCGGTGGCGTTTGGTGCCTTTCTCCTGCTGCTTGGTGGCCTCTTAGTTTCTGTCTCCCGTGTTCTTGAGAATCAGCTGGTTGATGATATCTGACGAAAATTGGGGAATAATTTTGTAGGATTCGGATCCTTTACAGATGAATTTGGACCGAATTCATAGCATGACATGGTGCTTCATTAACAATTACAGTGATGCGACATGTCAAACTATGGGTCAGATCCAACGCCACTTGTACAAGATCTTGTCCTATATATGTTAATGAAGCAATAATATCAGATGCTATCTCAGACTATCAGTTCCTTCATCTGCGGTTTAGCAATAATGGATGTTGGTGTGATCGATCAATTGGTGCTACACGAAATGTTTTTCATCTGATGTTTCCGAAATGTTTTTCATCTTATGTTTCAGAATGTAGTGTTGAGGTGAATTTACAAGTCCATGCTGAATTTTGCTGTTAATTTATGAGGAACTGAATTGTATCTTATACGATCTTGTCGAAAATAAATTTGTGTGTTCCAAAGCATAGTACTCCATCTTGATAGGCTGATAGTATCAATAGTATGAACACAACACGTTTCAATTCTTGAGGTTTTGTCTGCTCTGCCGTGGAAGTCCAAAAGAAAAGAGGCAGAAGAACATTTCAGACATTTTCTAGTACTGCAAGTTGGCAAGAGGCTAATGCGTGTGCCCTTATCCGATTTGAGCTCTTCAAGTCAATTTTAAGAAGAATAGAAAAGGACGTTTTGTCCTCAGTCTCATAGCTAGTTAATTAGTTGAGTCGTCAAAAGCTTTCGTTGTGTTCACTTGTAACAAAAAAAGCTTTCGTTTCGTTGTGAAATGAGTCTTGCGCCAAAATTTCTCGAATTCTGAAATGAATACCCGAAATAAACTTAGCTTGGCATCCATCTTGCAGTGTTAACAGAGATTAATTTTGCCGATTAGATGAGGCTTAGCCGAATCTTGATAATCCTAATTTAACCTTTAATCCAGTACAATTCAGCATACATTCTACACGCAATGCAATCTGCAATAGTCCAACCAAATGAAAGTTTAGTTCCTTAATTTCAGTAGTATCAAATCCTTTTTGTTGCTGATTGAAAATTTGTCGAGCGGCAGACAGACGCATCAGCTACAGTTTCCACGAAAAAGACTAGTGTTCTTTTCATGGGAAAAACAAGGGAGATGATGGATGGTGTTTTCTTCAGGTAATAGTGCCAACAAGTTGGCGAGGTTCAGATTGTGCGGATGAAAAGATAGACCATGACCATGACACAGACTGATTAAAACGACGTTGTGGTGCTAGTATTATATTCGCATGCTCCGTGATGTACATTTGGGATTAAAAAAAAATACTCCCTCCGTTTCTAAATATTTGACACCGTTGACTTTTTAGCACATGTTTGACCGCTTGTTTTATTCAAAAACTTTTGTGAAATATGTAAAACTATACGTATACATATAAGTATATTTAACCATGAATCAAATGATAGAAAAAGAATTAATTATTGCTTAAATTTTTTTTGAATAAGACGAATGGTCAAACATATTTAAAAAAGTCAACGGCGTCAAATATTTAGAAATGGAGGGAGTACGAATTAGGCCCTTGGAACCGACTCAGCGGTTGGGAGAACATACAGCTGTTTTTGCTGCAATTGTTCAGATTACAATTGAATTCAGCTGAAGCGTGTCGTCAAAGGGACCGGCTGGTGCCGTCCGATCGCCCGAAACAACGCGTAGGGTTCGTGAAATCTGATGAAATTTAATTTTATCAGTAAAGAAAATCTCTATTGCTGCTCTAAACAAATTAATATCGTTTTGTGGCCTCATTAATTAAAAATGTATAGAGAGACTTACGCCGTGTTTAGTTCCAAAGTTATTCTTTAAATTTCTAACTTTTTCATCACTTCAAAATTTTCCTACACATACAAACTTCCAACTTTTCCATCACATCGTTTCAATTTCAACCAAACTTCCAATTTTGGTGTGAACTAAAAACAGCCTTAACAGTTCAGAACTTAAGATCAAACCACCAATTGCAGGGGGGTCGACATCTATATAACTAGTTGACGATGATGTATATGTTATTTAGATAATACAATTTCGTTTTGAGAGATCCAGCTTTTACTGGCTTATATTGAAGTATAAGATTAGTCTACCACAAAATTCACAAGCTATATAGGAAAAGAACAAAGGTAAAAGGAAGGGAAAAAGTCATTTTGATCTGGACTGCCAGTAGTTAGAGAAGAGATAAGTACTTACTAAACAAAGAGATGATTAGATGATTAGTTTATCCAACGTAATATGCCATGAAGACAGACATGTGACTGTCCACGTCGATTGGTCCAAATAAACTTTCTATGAAGAATATTTTCGGTCATCCCAACACTTTCCTTTTCTTTTTCTTTTTTTTTTAAAAGAAAGAGGGAAAGCATTTGTGTGCAGTATCGCGCCGCAGTATTATCTGGAGATATCATAACAGGGAGGCAAATAAACAACATTTGTCCAACTTTGTTTTCTTTTAACAAGAAAAGAGAGGATTGGATCAAATGATGATTTAGTTTTACAAGAAGAGCACAGATTTTATTTTCATTTTCTTTTGAACGTCAAGAGGACCCCCAAGTTATTTAAGAGAGTAAGGGTGTGTTTAGGTCACGCCAAAATTGAAAGTTTGGTTGAAATTGAAACGATGTGATGGAAAAGTTGGAAGTTTGTGTGAGTAGGGGTGTGTTTAGTTCATGCCAAAATTGGAAGTTTGGTTGAAATTGGAACGATGTGATGAAAAAGTTGGAAGTTTGTGTATGTAAGAAAGTTTTGATGTGATGGAAAAGTTGAAAGTTTGAAGAAAAAGTTAGAAACTAAACCGGGCCTAAGCATTGCGGTCTAGTTCAACAAGATTTGACGTGACATTTTCTTAATTCTCGGGAAATTAAAATTAAAAGAAAATGAAAGGAGATAGAGGGGCTGCAAGGACGTGATTGAACTTTTTATATATCGACGTCCTGCACCGGGAGAAGGCGGCAATAAGGTTTTTGGGAAGCGCTTCGCGCGACTGCTCCCTGTTCGTTCGCGACGGCTCGCCTTCCTCTTCGCTCGCGTGTTTCGTGCCTTCGTAGACGCCTGCGAAAAGTTTCGGCCAAGCAGCCGGTCTTTCCGTCACCTCGGTACGTGTTCAAGATGTTGCGCATATTTGATCTGTTCATGTTATACTGTGTAGTTTACATGTGTAAATCTAATGATGCGTTCATGCTAGTTTTACTCTGTAATGTCATGATTTATTTATGAAATAGAATAAATCATTATATGCCTATAATCTCAACAACCATGGTAGCCGCCGGCGCCGTCAGCCCGCCGGCGGCACTTGGTGCCTTTGTCCTCCTGCTCGGTGGCCTATTTCTTGCGGTCTCTGGCGTTCTTGAGGATTAGGATGTTGATCACAGCTGGGAAATAATTCTGTAGGATTTCGATCCTTTACAGATGAATTTTGACCAAATTCATCATGGTTCTTTCTGAACATCAAGAACAGTGACGTGACATGCATGTCAAATTATGGGTCAGATCCAACGCTACTTGTATAAGATCTAGCCCTATATATAGTACAAATCCATGCTGAATTTTGCTTCAAGTTGAAATTCTCATGTTCCTTTTGAACCTGTTGATTTATGAGGAACTGAATTAATTGCTTCTTATACAATCTCGTCGGAAATAAATTTGTGATTACCAAAGCATATTACTCCATCTGATAGGCAGATAGCATCAATAGGATGAACACAACACGTTTCAATTCTTGAGGTTTTGTCTGCTCTGCCGAGGAAGAACATTTCAGACATTTTCAGTACTGCAAGTTGGCAAGTGGCTAATGGATGTGCAGGGAGGCAAATAATTAAACAACATTTTATTTCTTGGTGCCTTATCATGCATGGTCACATTATCTAAAAAAAATAATGCATGGTCAGGAACTTTGTTTTTTTAACCCAAAAAAAGAGAGAATTGCATCGATGTCTTTAGTTGATGTTCGAAGAATCGCCTATTCCATGTTTTGTACATATGCGGCGTTTGTGGCTATCCGAAAAGTTTTACCATCCTATATTTTACACACAAAATTTAAGTAACTAGAGGCAGTAAGTATATTGAGGTACCAAATTTTACACTAGAGGTATAAAAAATGAGACATCTTGAAAGTAGTTGGAATAACTATCCTCGTGTCTCCTGCTCGGCCGTGGATAACAACAGATAATCAGACACGACCTTTGGAACACCTTATCATTTTTTTCTCCTAAAGTGGATAATGAGGCAGCCTCTCTCTCGCTGTCTCCGGTGTTCGCCGTGCGTAAGGGGATTGGTCAATTTCCTCTTTGTATCTTTCTTTCTTTCTTTCTATGGCATTTTTCATATTGAATAATGGGGGAAGGAAATGGTACGAGTCAATGTTGTGAACTTGGTTGACACGGGATGATTTCACATGCTCCTGCCTAATTTTGTTGTCAGGTTCAAACTCTCTCGGCTCATTATGCGAACTGGATTGTTTCTGATAAAAATATACTTCCCTTTAGATGTATAGAAACACTATATATAAAAAAAATTTGAATTCAAATTCAAATTTGAATCGGATATATAAACTTTTGACTTGTAAACTTTGGGTCTCTAAACTTTAGGTGTATAAACTTTAGATGTGTAAACTTGAGGTGCACAAACTTTAGGTGTATAAATTTACTAAAATAGGAAAGTAATGTGGTGCCAAAAAAAAAGAAACCACGTGGAGGAGGGGGTGATCGATGTGGGGAGGGAGATCGATCGTGCCCAGCGATCGATCGCCCCTTAGGACTTTCGGTCACGATTAGGCTGTGTTCGGGAGGCAAAACGAAGCATCTATTATTGTACGATTAATTAAGTATTTGCCTTTTATTTCAAAAATAGATTAATATGATTTTTTAAGCAACTTTCGTATAGAAACTTTTTGCAAAAAACACACCGTTTAGCAGTTTGAAAAATGTACGTGCGAAAAACGAGAGAGAGGGATTAGGAACTTGAAGGTAAGAACACAGCCACCGCTAGATAGGCTCGAGAGGCTAGATAGAGCTCATTGTCACTGCTAGATAGTAGAGCGATGGTTTGGGTGTTGTCACGCGTGATGTCACGTCCCGGCGCGGTGGTGACGCAAGCAAGCAACGAGGCCTCCCCAAGAGTCAACTACGACTCCTCACCCTCTCGCCATGTGTCCTTCCGACCAGCTCGGGGTGTGCCTCCCGGTGAGCCATGTCGCCGGAGTACGGTCGCCAGCGCCCGCCTCGCAGGTGCTGTCGAGACACCGACAGAAGGCTCCATCTGGACTTCTGAGATAGATTATCATAACAGTAATTTTATCATCCTTTAGAATGAATCATATTTTCCATTGTAAAATTTGGTACCTCTAGATAAAAAAAATTTTAGTGTGAAATTTA
>CM020182.1:13001480-13021997 GCA_009805545.1 Oryza longistaminata | reverse complement strand
TTAGTATGTAAATTTTAAGACGACATATGTAATTTTAGACTTACCATATGTAATTTTGGGACTTACATGAAAAGCCACTAAAAATACATACTGTAAATTTATGGACTTACAAAATGAAATACATGCGACTATTTTTGTTGAAAAAATTATGGCGCCATAAATATAGCTACTCCCTTAAATAATCCTGGAGGAAATGTAGGTTCCAACGTGGTGAATGTGTGATCGATGGATGCGTTTTAAAAGGTTCGTATGGGATGCATTTTTAACATGCTCTTGCCGAATTTTTGCCGAAAGTTCAAATTCTCAGGATCCTTCAATTCACAAGATATATGTACACCCACATTTTTTTCTTTTTCATGATCTACTAGAATTTGAACTTGCCTTCTGATAAAATTGATCACTCAAAAGGATTTCTTCGTACCGAAAGAAAACAGGAATAAATATAGGACGCACACGCCATATTTTCAACCTTTGCGGTTGGTCTGCCTTCGGAAGAAAAATACAATAAGAGAGACAGAAAGAAACATTCAGCTGTTCAATGTTAGAAATGGCAAGTGGCTGTCCCATTTGTCCTGTTCAGATGGACGATGTCGAGAGCTGAAGGCGATTTTTCTGGACTTCTGATGATAGATTATCATAACGGTAATTTTATCATTCCTTCAGAATAGACATATTTTCCATTCTAAAATTTGGTATCTCTAGGAAAAAAATTTAGTTAAGATTTAAGTTCCTTAAAGTATTTTGCAAAGACCGTAAAGTTCGTCATAAATATGATTACTCCTTAACTTATTTTTTTAGAGAATGCGTATTTTTTTACCTGGCCTTTTATATCCAACCGCGATTATGCCAGCTTTTTTTAATAGGAAACTTAGCCTATCGAAAAGTAACTGGTCACGCAACCACTATGCTACATCTTGCCCTTTCACCCAACTTAATTAACTTTGGTGTTCATCTTATCGTATAAAAGATACTATTTCACGATTACACCGATGTTAATTTTTGTGAGGCTTAGCGGAAGCCTTAATAAGCATAATTTCGACTTTGTCCAATCCGTAGTACGGTGGGAAACCCTGTTGGCGTCACGTATGGTGGTGCTAATGGCGATCGATCGATCCCCATCCCCCAGCACACTCCTCTTCCCCCTTCCTTCTCCCCCTTCGTCTTTTCCCTACTACACCCATAAGTTTTTTAAAAAAATAAAAACAGAAGTTAGAAAAATTTATATATAGAAATACTATATATAAAAAATATTTTGAAAAATTCAAATTCGAATTCCAAATTGAATCGGATATATAAAACTTTTGACTTGTAAAACTTTGAGGTCGTTATAAACTTTAGTGTATAAACTTTAGAGTATAGAAAATACTCTATATATAAAATATTGAATTTAAATGCAAATTTGAAATCAGATTACTACAAACTTTTTGCTTATAAACTTTTGGGTCTATAAAATTTAGATGTTCTAGAAAATACTATTATATAAAAAATTATTGAATGTCAAATCAAATTTGAACGGATATATAAGCTATTGACTTATAAACTTTGGTTCTCTAAACTTTAGGTGTATTTAAACTTTTAGGATGTATAGAAACACTATATATAAAAAAAAATTTGAATTCCAAATTTCAAATTTTGATCGGATATATAAACTTTTGACTTGTAAACTTTGGCGTCTCTAAACTTTAGGTGTATAACTTTAGATGTATAAATTGAGGTGTACAAACTTGAAGGTGTAAAATTTATTAAAATAGGAAAGTTAATGTGGTGCCAAAAAAAGAAACCACGTGGAGGAGGGGGTGATCGATGTGCGGGAGGAGATCAATCGTGCCCAGCGATCGATCGACCCTTAGGACTTCGGTTTCAAGATAGGGCTGTGTTCGGAGGCAAAACGAAAGCACTATTATTGTATGATTAATTAAGCATTCCTTTGATTTGGTAAAAAAATAGATTATATGATTTTTTTAAGCAACTTTCGTATAGAAACTTTTTGCAAAAAACACACCGTTGTTAGCAGTTTAAAAAAATGGTACGTGCGAAAAAACGAGAGATAAGAACACAGGCACCCGGAGCTAGATAGGCTCGGAGGCTATTAGAGCTTCACTGTCACTGCTAGAGTAGAGCGATGGTTTGGGTCGTTTCACGCGTGATGTTACGTCCCGGCGCGGTGGTGACGCAAGCAAGAACGGGCCTCTCCCAGAGTCAACTACGAACTCCTCACCCTCTCGCCATGTGTCCTTCGACCAGCTCGGGGTGTGCTCTCCGGTGAGCCTGTCGCCGGAGTACGGTCGCCAGCGCCCAACTCGCAGTGCCGTGCGAGACACCGACAAGAAGGCCCCACATGCAGTGCCTCAAAGGCACGAGCGTCTGCAAGAATTTTCGGCTTCGAGCATGGTGATATCCCGGCCGGCACGCGCGTGTCAGTGCCTTCCACCGGGGCCGCCAAATGCCAGTTGAATGGCGCCGGTACACCGTGGTCAGTTGACATTCCGCGACCACCCGTTCCCCCCACTCTACTGTATACTGAAAATTGGCGCGCATTTGACGGCCATTTTTAGTTAGCCGTTGTGTTGTGAACTGAAGATTAATTATTTCCTGTAGACCCTAAGAAATTTTACATCCATTGTTTTTGTAACATTGTTTAGGGATGACAGAAATTGAGAAACTGCAAGGCATGATCAGCTTATAGGAGCCACCAACTCTGTGTTATTGCAAGATCCTATTCTTATTTGCATTTCTTAATGATTGTGATATAATGTCGTTTGTCTTGTTCATTTGTTCTTTATTATTATTATTCTAGTAGCATTTTTGTAACGACATCTTTTGGTGGTCAAATATATCTACCATATTTGATAATGCCAAGCTCATAGAGCAGAACATTGTCTATCTAATTTTATAAAAAATATTTATTTCATTTGCTTTGTGATTTAATTTCTTTTTGTGGTCATTTGTTTTTCTCTTTGTTGAGTAGCCTTTTTTACGATAAATTAGTTCGTTGGTTCATTTACTCAATTGTATGTCAAATTTGAGAGAAACAGAAACATGTGCCTGTTTTTTCTTTGTTGAGTAGACTTTTTTTTACAATAAATACTTTCGTTTGTCATAACTACCATATTGTAATGCTATCTTTGAGGGAAAAATATGTATGTTTTGTTTGATGCCAATTTTAATGTGGATTTGTAGCTGATTAATCTAGCACAGTAGGGAGGAACCTCTTGAATCTTATAAAGGTCTTATATCTTCTTTTGCTTTATTTTTTTAGAATGATCCTTGGTTTGCTATCCATACTCATATTTTTTCGTTTTATGGTACTTTTCATGTATTGATAACATCGTACACACATGTTATAAAATAGAGTATAATCTGTACGTAGAACTTGTATTCTTTAAAATGTTGTAGACCCAACTCCGTCTTCAGAATCAGATTAGCCATCACCTCCTGTAACTTGTATGACACGGCCACTGCCACGTTGGCCGTGGGACAAAATGTGAATCCAGTTAACGATCAGAATGGCCCGGCATTTTCCTCAAGAGCTTTAGGTTTCTGGTAAGTAGAATATCTTATCGACACATGGCCAAATTTTGGAGTGTTAGCTCTAATTTCAGGCTGGCCACGTGGCCCAATAATGTGTTAGAATTCTAGACCCTGAATCGTTAAAATTATCCCCCAAAGCTCACCACGGCTAAAGGCAAAAGCCCAAAAGAACGGTTTTCTGCTCTGCCTCTGCTCGATCGAATTCAAGCGACGGTCGGAAGATGCGGCGAAGTCCGGCGAGTTCGCGGTCGTGCCCGTCGGGCGCATCCCAGCCCCAGGTCAGTCACTGCGCTCCGAGCCGAGAGCCCGTCGCGAGGCCTCATCTGGGCAGACACGCCGAGCGTTGGCGGGCGTTCCTAGCGCGCTATCACCGCGCGCCGTTCGCCCGACCGAGCGCCGGCCACGCGTCACGTGGCCGGCACCACGGCGCGACGTTTCGGCGGAGCGCGGCGATGTCCTCCGCATTGCCGTTCTGATCAGAACCATGTCGCCGGAATGGGCGTGGCCGTCGGCGAGGCCCTCCGGGGTAGCATCTAACCGCCGGCGCTGCGCGAGGTCGCCGCGTCGCGCGCGGATCGGCGCACCCCTCCTGGCAGAGAAATTCTTCGCCGACGCTACTCTTCGCGCGCAGGACAGCCGCGCCGCCTTCGCCGGGCTTGACAAGGCGCGCGCGGCGCCTCCGCCGGCACGCAGAGGCGTAGACTAGCGAGCCAAATTCGTGGCCACCATTCTTACTCTTGAGCTGCTTCCCTTCGAATTCTGTGGGGTACAATTAACCTTCAATTGTTCATCTTTGCAGGTTGCCTTGATGTTCTTCTTGCTGGTTGTGCCAGAAAGTTTGCCGGCACGCGAGCAGCGGCAGTGTGCAGATTCTGGCGGCACTGGCACTGTGGTTGGGGATCTCGCCGCCTCATCTTTCCGTACATGGTAGCCGCCGGCGCCGTCAGCCCGCCGCGGCACTTTGGTGCCTTTGTCCTCCTGTCGGTGGCCTATTTCTTGCGGTCTCTGGCGTTCTTGAGGATTAGATGTTGATCACAGTGGGAATAATTCTGTAGGATTTGGCTCCTTTACAGATGACTTTTGACCAAATTATCATGGTTCTTTGTGACATCAGACAGTGACGGGACATGCATGTCATTATGGTTCAGATCCAACGCACTTGTAAGTCTAGCCCTATATATAGTAATCATGCTGATATTGTATCAAGTGATCTTCATGTCCTTTTGAACTGTTGTTTTTAGGAACTGAATTATTGTTCCTTATTACAAATCTCTCATAAATTTGTGATTACCAGCATATTACTCCATCTGATAGGCAGATAGATCATGGATGAACAACACGTTTCATTCTTGAGGTTTTGTCTGCTCTGCCGGAAGGAACATTTCAGACATTTTCGTACTGCAAGTTGGCTAGTGGCTAATGGATGTGCAGGCGGCAAATAATTAACACATCTTTATTTCTTGGTGCCTTATTCATGCATGGTACATTATCTAAAAAAAATCATGCATGGTCAGAACTGTTTTTTTAACCCAAAAAAGAGAGAATTGCATCGATGTCTTTAGTTGATGTTCGAAGAATCGCCTATTCCATTTTTGTACATATGCGGCGTTTGTGGCTATCCGAAAAATTTTACCATCTAGAGGTAGTAAGTACCTTGAGGTACCAAATTTTACCTGAGGTAAAAAATGAGACATCTTGAAAGTGTTGATACTATCCTGTGTTCTCCTGCTCCGCGTGGTAACAACAGATTAATCAACACGACCTTTGGACACCTTATCATTTTTTTCTCTAAGTGTGATATGAGGCAGCCTCTCCTCTCGCTGTCTCCGGTGTTCGCCCGTGCGTAAGGGATTGGTCAATTTCCTCTTTGTATCTTTCTTTCTTTCTTTCTATGGCATTTTTCATATTGAATATGGGGAAGGAAATGGTACGACAGTCATGTTGTGAATTGGTTGACACGGATGATTTCACTGCTCCTGCCTATTTTGTTGTCAGGTTCAAACTCTCTCGGCGTCATTATGCGACTGGATTGTTTCTGATAAAAAATATACTTCCTCCAGGTTAAATAATTTGTTTTAAACAAGACATTTCCACCGATTACATTTATGTTTGACGATGATTAGCGCTGAGATTATTTTACTTTACCCCATCTCCGTAATTCTTTTCTACCTCGTTCATAATAGATATCGTTTTGATTTTTTACTTGTAACACTTTGATCATCGTTTTATTTGAAATTAATACAAATTATAATGATTAGTCATACTAAAATTACTTTTTATAAAATCAAGTTAACAAAATAATAATGATTCATAATTTTTTTGAATAAGATAAATGATCAACATTATAAAAAAACTCAAGCGACAAGTGTTTTGGGACGGAGGAAAGTATTAAACTGGCCTCGTCTTGCGTACTTGGTAAGATCAGGTCAGCTTGCTTAGCTAGTGGATTAGTCCAGGTCTCAGTGCTGACGAAAGGAAATGGAGTGCAACTATGGCATTGACAATGGTTGCCAATTCTGCAGCAGTTTGTTCTTTTGAGACCAAAGTGATCAGACAACAGCACACGGCTGATAAGTGATATCTCCGCATGCAAGACCAAACTGTCCGTGGTAGATATAGCAACACCAGTAATTTGATCCATAGCACTATTTCCTAAAAAAAAGATCCAATAGCATATAGCAGCTGAGAAATAGTCGTTGGTGCTGCAGGAAGACAAGAAAGTACCTGGAATGGTTTAAGAGTTACGACAAAAGATCAGGACTTCTCTCTTCGTCACCATGAGGCTGTGTTTAGTTGGATCCAAGTTTGGATTTTGGTTGAAATTGGAGATGATGTGACTGAAAGTTGTGTGTGTTATGATATGTTATGTGATGAAAAGAACTGATGTTTGGATCCAATTTGGATCTAAACATCTCTGAAGTCCCAAGAATCCCAAACCATGCTCTTGTGAACATTTGTCTTTCTTCCTGATCAGGATCAGGATTTTGTTGTGGCTCTGTTGTGCTCCACAGCCTACTAGAGCAACGTATAGTGAGCTATAAGTTACTATAAGCTTATGGTGAGGGGATAGAGGTAACAAGAGGAAGGGTGTTGGTTAGATGGCCAGGGCCGCCGGCCGGCCCGGCCCAGGCACGGCTGGGCACGGCCTAGCAGCCATCGGGCCGGCCCATGGGCTGCAACCTCCCGCCTAGGCACGGCCCCAGCTGTCGGGCCGTGCCGTGCCGGCCGAAGCATAGGTGGCCATCGGCCTTTTTTAAAATAAGTCTATTTTTCTCCCTCCTCTTTGGCTATTCTATTTGCTAAATAAGTCTATTTTTCTGTCTCTCTTTGGGCTGATCATATGTATGTTAAGTCTATTTCTGTCTCCTCTTTGCTGACATATGTATAGGTAAGTCTATTTGTCTTTTTCTACTCCCTATTTTTTTTTGTGTCTGGCCTAGCTTTTGGGGCGCGGCCATCGTGCCGGGCCGGCCCGGCGTGCCGTGCGCGGCCACGTGCGGGGGAGGGGCCAGGCACGGCCCAGTGGTCGGGCCGGGCTGCACGGGCCCGACTCCGTCGGGCGTGCCGTGCTTGGGCCGGGCCATAATATCGTGCCATGGGCCGGGCCGTCGAGCCTCGGGCCTTTTGGCCATTATAGTGTTGGCTCTCATGCAGAGCTAGCTTAACACAAGCTCCAGACAAATACATTAAATGTATTTGTGAGAGATAGAAGATGAAGAAGAAAAGTATAGCTACCTTATAGCTAATCTATTATATGTGTTAGACTTTAGTATAGGCTAATAGTAAAAAGTGGCTATATTATTATCCTTGCTAATAGTAAAGGTGGTTCCTGATAAGCAAGAGCTTTGCCTTTTTTATAGGTAAACTAAACAGAAGGGTAACACCCAACACCAGCCACGGAACGACACCTGGACGACACCCAATTTAAACAAGGATATTTTATCATCTTAAAATAATCAGGAGTTAACATACTTTAGCATTAAATTTAATACCTCATTATATATCTCAAAGCACAGCAAATTTTAGTGTCAAATATACTCGAGGTGCTTTCTTAAACACTATAAAATTTCTCCTAAACTAAACCAGACTGTAAGAACCTCAAACACCGGAATTCCTTGATTTTTATTTTAGAAAAAAATAGTTTAAAAGTTACGATTAATATCACACTTCACGGTGTTATTATTCATGACATATTTTTTTTCTTTTCAATGCCAAATACTAGTGGGGCATCTATAAAGTGATAAAAAATAGTCCGTAGATAATATATATTCCATTCAGCTATCTTATTACTATTGTGTAACTAGTCTGTATAGAGAAAACATAAAAGACATCCATAAGCATATAAACTACCCATATGGATAATAATACTATCTATCACTGTTTCTCTCTCTTCTCCTAATACTATATTGTATCTATAGATTGTGGAGATTGCTATAATTAAAACCTCTTTATATGGTATTATCTTATGGATCATTATAATCATATATATTGGGTGATGCCCGTATATATACAGTAGTAAGCAAATGCATACTTGCTTGGCCCCACTCGGATATGAAAACGACGACAAAAGCAAGCCGTACTTATTTTTCCACGGTGCACTGTTGCTCGCTTTCTCATTAATTTTGCCTTAGGCCCATTTAGTTATAAAAAAAAATTTATCGCTGTCACATCGAATGTTTGAATACATGTTGAAGTATAAAATATAGGCAAAAAAAAACCAATTATACAGATTGGCGTGTAATTGCGAGACGAATCTTTTAAGCCTAATTACGTCATGTTACAGTGGTGGCTACATAAGCATTTGCTAATGACAGATTAATTAGACTTAATAAATTTATCTGGCAGTATTTCAGCGGATTTTTGTTATTAAACTATGTTTAATACTTTAATGTGTATCCGCCCTTATCCGATGAGACAACCATATCCAAAATTTTCTCAACTAATCAAGGCCTTATTATCCCCTTTAACCAACTCGACCAGGTACAACAGTCCTATCTCACTCCCAGTTGTTGAACGGAATCAATTATATTAGTACAACACTTTGTGTGTTAAAAATTCTAAATAAATAGCACGTCACTTTCATCTATTCTTCGTTCCGGGAGGTGTGTGCCTTATCATTGATGTGCTTGGCACATATAAAATATACTTTCTTCGTTCTAAACAGTACTGTGGCTGTGTTTAGATTTAGAGTAGAAAATTTTAGCGTGTTACTTCGGATATACGAACACACTTTAAAGTATTAACGTAGTCTAATAACAAAATAAATTACAGAATCTCCTGTAAACCACGAGACGAATTTTAAGCTCAATTAATCCATCATTAGCAATATTTACTGTAGCACCACATTGTCAAATTATGACGCAATTAGGCTTAAAAATTTGTCTCACAATTACATGTAATCTATGTAATTAGTTATTTTTTTTCTATATTTAATACTGATGCAGGTATTTAAACGTTTGATGTGACATAGCGAAAATTTTAGGATAGGATCTAAGCAGGGCGTAATGATTAAAATCCCAGTACAAATATTTCTAGAAGACGGATTCTAATGCACGGGAATCAAATACGTATACAACATGCATTGTACACATATGAATGGTACTAATCCAGCACGTACAGTAGCTAGCTTAGTACGTAGATCAGGGATAAGATTCTGATAAGTACTAAGTTACCAATGATGATCAATTAATAAAATAATGCCGTAGTGGCTTAACCAAACCCTCCTCCCTGTTCCTGCCACCAGATCGAAAGGGATTATTCTTTGGATTTGCCGCTAGGCAATTCTCTGTTTGCCTTTATTTCGCTCTCGAGCGATGTCGCTAGCTATTTGATTGAGAAAAACCAGAAGTACTACCATTAGTTAATTGCTACACCATGGAGAAGCATGATAGGAATAGATAGTCTAAAGTTTTATGAATTTTAAATTATGATAACATATTACGAAACGTTTACAAAAGATGGAAGGATAGTGCAATTCTAAAGGATTAAACAAATCCTGCTTTCGTTTCATGTATGTTTCTTTAAACGAATTTTTTCTGATGGGCTCCTGAAAGATAATAACCTTCCCTATCTTATTTTCTCTTCTTGTCTCGATCCTTTGAAATTCATGTGTTTTCTCGTTGATTCGTATATAGGCTTGTTTAGTTTCCAAATTTTTTTTCCTAAAAACTTCACATCGATTTTTAGACACATGCATGCGCACTGGGCATTAAATATAGATTAAAAAACTAATTGTATAGTTTACATGGAAATCGCGAGAGAAATCATTTGAGCCTATTAGTCCATGATAGCTATAAGTGCTCAGTAATTCACATGTGCTAATGACAGATTAATTAGGCTTAATTAAATTCGTCTCGCGGTTTCTAGGCGAGTTATGAATTAGTTTTTCTCGTGTCCGAAAACCCCTTGCGACTCTGGTCAACGTTCGATTTGACACCCAAAAATTTTCCTTTCGCAAACTAGAACACCCATAGCGTTACAATGTTATTGGAAAGATTGAGCTGGTGTTAACAGGAAACATCAAGGAAGTTACAAACCAAGTTGGAGCGAGATGGATGGTGACATTATTGCTGCGATTCCACATTCGTATAAAATAAGCTGGATATTAAAGCATAAAATAACAATTTGAGGCAAATAGTATTAGCCATGTTTACACACGTATTTCTTTTAATTCTTAATATTTACTCCCTCCGTCCTATAATACAAGAGATTTTGAGTTTTTGCTTGCATTGTTTGACCATCTCTTATTCAAAAAAATTTGAATTATTATTTATTTTTTTGTGACTTACTTTATTATCTAAAGTACTTTAAGCACAACTTTTCGTTTTTTATATTTGCACAAATTTTTGAAAGACGATGTGTCAAACAGTGCAAACAGAACTCAAAATCCCTTATATTATGGGACGGAGGGAGTGAGTTAAGTTTATTTGAGAATTTTTTGGATTATAAATATGTCAAACATTTAAATATTTCTAAGCTATTCAGACAAACTTTTAAATAATTTATAAAACTGTTCAGATAAAAAGTAGATGGGAAATAGTTTCCTGCCTCTTCTAGAATCTAGGGGCTGTTCACTTTGATGCCAAAAAAAATTTGGCACTGCCAAATTTGACATAGTTACCAAAAATTTGGTAACTTGCCAAAATTTGGCAGGATTTCTTATATAGTTAGCAAATTTGCAGCAAACTAAATGTAGCCACTTTTTAGCAACATTACAAAACTTGGTAAGGTTGAAAATGGCATCAAAGTGAACAGGCCCTAGATCATTCGATGGCCTGCCAAAGATCTAGAGCAAAGCAGCTACAGTAGCCGTGCTGCTCAGAAATTCTGTATCATGTTGACCAGGACTTTTCTGTGCAATTACTCGCCAATCTAAAAGGGAAAAGCAACAGTATCTCACAAACTGATTTTTTTTTTCTGTTCGAACAAAAAAAATGTTAGATCAGCATACATCAGCATGCGACGGATCGCTACACGTCAGATCCGGTGTGGTATGTCAGTGTACCCATTCTACATTTGGATCCCTCCTACATCTGCCACGTGTCACTGGTGATAGTCACTGATCCATTATTTTAGCGAGCATCGGTGCATCGATCCACCAAGGCCGAGAGCCGAATGCGGGAGGCGAAGGTGGCGGCTGCGCTCCAGGGCGACGGCGCCGCCGCCTGCCTGCGCGGCGTCGAGCGGGGCTCCCTGAGCACCGTTCTTGGCAGGCGGAGCTCGGCTTGCCGTTGGGCGAGGCCGTTCTTGGCGCGGACCATGCCGCCGCGCCCTTCGACGGGGTAGGCGCTCCGGCTCCAGCGGCGCCGCGCCCCGTGCGCGACCACGGCGCTGGGCTGCTCGTGGACAATGACCGCGCCGGCATGCGTGCCAACGGCTTCGCCGACTTCCTGATCGGGTTGGGCGCGCCCTGCACAACACCGTCGTCCTCGTGTCCGACATGGCGCGCCCTACACGGGTGTGCCCTACACCAACACCGGCATCCTCGCGCGCGACATGGCCGCGCCCAACGTCGGGTTGGGCGCGCCCTGCACCAACACCGGCGTCCTCTTGCCCGACATGGGCGTGCCTACACCAACACCGGCGTCCCCGCGCGCGACATGGCCGCGCCCAACACCGGGATGGGCGCGCCCTGCACCAACACCGGGGTCCTCGTGCCCAACATGAGCGCGCCCTACACCAACACCGGCGTCCTCGCGCGCAACATGGCCGCGCCCGACGCCGGGTTGGGCGTGCCCAACTCGATCGCCGGGCGTCTTCGCGCGAGACATGGCCGCGCGCTACTCCAGTGGCGGCGTCCTCGCGTGTGAACACGGCGTCCCTTCGAGAAGAAGGCGCAGGGCATGGCGCGAACGGCGCGCCGCCAGTGCCTCAGGTGAGCCACCTAAATTCAGCTCCGCCTTTGCTCCAGTGCAGTATAGAGTATACCCTACAGTACATTACTAGGAAACACGTTTCAATTATTCAATCCGTGCAGGTTTCCCTGGATGTCGTTATGGACGCCAAGACCGGTGCATCCATGGCGGCGAAGGCCGCAGCCGGTGCAGGCGCTCGCCGCGGCCGTGGCGGCAACCTTGCTTCAGCTGTGGTGGGAATCACGGCCGCCTCATCTGCCGTCACCATGGTCGCCGCCGGCGACGTCAGTCCACCGATGGCATTTGGGCTCTTCGTCCTTCTGCTCGCCGGCCTCGCTCTCGCTGTCTCGGCTGTTCGCCGTGTGTAAGGTGATGATCGATATGGTCGTTACTCCGAAGCATGTGTGCGTGATGTCAAGTGTCACATCTTTGAATCTTTTGGTTTGGGTGCGTACTGAATAATTTGGGAGAAAAATGGTGATCGATGTATGTTTCCAAGGTTTGATAATGGGATGATTTTAACATGCTTCTACCGAATTTTGCTGTCAATTCAAAATCTCAGGCTCCGTGTACAACACAGTACATAATTCTTTTCATGATCCTGTGAGAACTGAGTTTGCTCCTGGTAAAACCTCGTCAGAATGAATTTTCGATGTAACAAAGCATATTTCTTCTATTCATGGAATTAAATATAGCATCGATATGATGCACAGGAAAAGTTTTAGATTTGGTCTCCTCTACACAGAAGGGCAGAACAGAAGAACATTGAAATGGCTACTGTGCCCTTGTCCTGTTCAGTCTCGCATGCTACTCAACGTCAAAAGCTTAAGGCGAATTTCTGGAGACCTGAAACAAACTTAATTAATTGGGTTCTCATATCGCAGTGTGAATACTGTTTATTTCACCAACTAGATTATGATTGACATTGCTTAGCGCAAGCTTTAGTGAGCCTAATTCTGTAGTAATCATGGCTTCGTCATTGTCATACGTAGTACAATCAGGTCAGCTTGCTTAGTGGTCACTGTCGCTGCTGACGAAAGGAAATACTACTACTATGCCATTAAATTGGTTGGCCCAATTCTGTAACATGTTGTCTTGTGAGACCAGTCCAATTCAATCTAGTACATTATAGGCGCAGTCACCATCGGCAAAGTCTTCAACTTTTGCCGATCGAATTGGGAACGTAACATTATCATTTACCAGTCTCTGGGAGACGCAGTAAGTACAGTTTCATCGCACAGAGTCATCGAAATGAAAATTTTGACAGTTTTTAAACCGAAACTTTGGGCAACCAATCATGTGATTTTCAGATTCGAAGACGGAATCTTCAAGTTCCATCACCTTCGTATGAATCCGTAACTGCCTAGCGGACTAGGCGGTGGATGGGGAGGTTGATCACGCCGGCGACGAAGGGCAGCACGGAGGTAAGGCTGCCGGAGTCGGGAAAGAAATCTCCGAATCCCCATTATTGGGCCGATCAACGAGTTCCCAAATGGGCCGCATGTAATAGCCTGTAAGAAAAGTAAACGTGAGATGCACGTAAGGGAAAGGTATCACGGCCCACGTACAGGCCCATCATTGGGTTTACGTGGGCTCACTGAGGTTTAGTTGAGATAAAATATATGAATAAGTCTACTATGCCTCCCTCAACTCTTGCCCTTGATTTGTTCGCGTCCCTCAACCGCAATACCGAAATGGATGGCGCCTGGCGGCAACTTGCGCTGCTTCTGCTTCTATTTGGGCTCGCCAGTCGCCAGCACCACAGACATGCATAATATTACACATTTAATCACTATTTTGAATTTTGATAGTCGAATATGTTGATATCCTTTACTGAGTTAGGGCATGTTTACTTTAATGCCATTTTCAACTTTATCAAATTTTGGTAAAGTTGCCAAAAAAATTACTACATTTAGTTTGCTACCAAATTTTGATAACTATATAAGAAATCCTGCCAAAATTTTGACAATACCAAAATTTAGTAAGGTTTTTTTTTGGCAATAAAGTGAATAGGCCCTTAATTTATCTTGAAAGGAAGAAAGCTATGTGTACTAAAACAAGGTATCCGTACTACTATCGGCTTTGGCCAAATTTCGATGTCAGTCATACTGCTAGGGTCTGTAGGCTTGGGTGAAAAGAATTACAAACTTGCTTGCGCAAAAGAACTATTGGCCATCCTTTGAACTCCCCTTTCTATGCATTGTTGCTGTGGGTGGCTTGTTGAGTTGGTTGGTACTCCCCTTGCAAATATATAATTATTCAGAAAGGCGGGCGATGAAGCTACGGAGATCCTATGCCTACTTACGCAGGAGGGAGACAGACGATGGTGCCCCCAGTTAGCGTCTTAGGTACGGTCGTTGTGCCTGTGGCAATGGGATGCCGCTGCCTAATATTCCGCCTGCTTATCTAAACTCTGCTTTTGGTTGTATTCCAGGACCGCTCGGTCTGATGATTTAAGACAATGCTGCGGGCTTATGTGTAATAATTCGTAAACTAGACTCTCGTGTATGAGCATTTGGTATTCCAGCTATGAATTCAGTGTGTCCAGACTACTTGATCCAGGGAAATGGTACGGTTTACACGATTGATTCCTGTTATAAAAACGGGGGTCCACCTTAATAAATTTATCTGACAGTTTTCTAGCGGATTTTTTGTATTAAACTATGTTTAATACTTTAAATGTGTATCCGTTTATCCGATGAGACAACCATATCCAAAAATTTTCTCAACTAATCAAGGCCTTATTATCCCCTTTAACAACTCGACCAGTACAACAGTCCTATCTCACTCCCAGTTGTTGAAACGGAATCAATTATATTAGTACAACCTTTGTTGTTTAAAAATTCTAATAAATAGCACGTCACTTTCATCTATTCTTCGTTCCGGGAGGTGTGTGCCTTATCATTGATGTGCTTGGCAATATAAAATATACTTTCTTCGTTCTAAACAGTACTGTGGCTGTGTTTAGATTTAGAGTAGAAAATTTTAGCGTGTTACTCGGTATACGAACACACATTTAAAGTATTAACGTAGTCTAATACAAAATAAATTAAGAATCCTCCTGTAAACACGAGACGAATTTTAAGCTCAATTAATCCATCATTAGCAATATTTACTGTAGCACCACATTGTCAAATTATGCCGCATTAGGCTTAAAAATTTGTCTCACAATTTACATGTAATCTATGTAATTAGTTTTTTTTTTCTATATTTAATACTTATGCAGGTATTTAATGTTTGATGTGACATAGGAAAAATTTTAGAATAGGTCTAAGCAGGGCGTAATGATTAAAATCCCAGTACAAATATTTCTAGAAGACGGATTCTAATGCACGGGAATCAAATACGTATCAACATGCATTGTACACATATGAATGGTACGTAATCCAGCACGTACAGTAGCTAGCTTAGTACGTAGATCAGGGATAAGATTCTGATAAGTACTAAGTTACCAATGATGATCAATAATAAAATAATGCCGTAGTGGCTTAACCAACCCTCCTCCCTGTTCCTGCACCCAGATCGAAGGGATTATTCTTTGGATTTGCCGCTAGGCAATTCTCTGTTTGCCTTTATTTCGCTCTCGAGCGATGTCGCTAGCTATTTGATTGAGAAAAACCAGAAGTACTACCATTAGTTAATTGCTACACCATGGAGTAAAGCATGATAGGAATAGGATAGTCTAAAGTTTTATGAATTTTAAATTATGATACATATTACGAAACGTTTACAAAAAGATGGAAGGATAGTGCATTCTAAAGGATTAAACAAATCCTGCTTTCGTTTCATGTATGTTTTCTTTAAACGAATTTTTTTTTGATGGGCTCGTGAAAGTAATAACCTTCCCTATCTTATTTCTCTCTTGTTTCTCGATTCCTTTGAAATTCATGTTTTTTTTTCGTTGATTCGGTATATAGGCCTTGTTTAGTTTCCAAATTTTTTTCCTAAAAACTTCACATCGAATTTTTGACACCATGCATGGGCTTAAATATAGATTAAAAACTAATTGATTATAGTTTACATGGAAATCGCGAGAGAAATCATTTGAGGCTAATTAGTCCATGATTAGCTTAAGTGCTCCAGTAATTACATGTGCTAATGACAGATTAATTAGGCTTAAAAATTCGTCTCGCGTTTCTAGGCGATGTTATGAATTAGTTTTTTCATTCGTGTCCGAAACCCCTTGCGACATCTGGTCAAACGTTCGATTTGACACCCAAATTTTCTTTTCGCAAACTAAACCACCCATAGCGTTACAAGTGTTATTGGAAAGATTGAGCTGGTGTTACAGGAAACATCAAGGAAGTTTTACAAACAAGTTGGAGCGAGATGGACGGTGACATTATTGCTGCGATTCCACATGTATAAAATAAGGCTGGATATTAAAGCATAAAAACATTTTGGGCAAATAGTATTAGCAATGTTTACACACGTATTTCTTTTAATTCTTAATATTTACTCCCTCCGTCCTATAATACAAGAGATTTTGAGTTTTTGCTTGCATTGTTTGACCACTCGTCTTATTCAAAAAAAATTTGAATTATTATTTATTTTTTTGTGACTTACTTTATTATCTAAAGTACTTTAGCACAACTTTTCGTTTTTTTATATTTGCACAAATTTTTGAATAAGACGAGTGGTCAAACAGTGCAAACGAAACTCAAATCCTTATATTATGGGACGGAGGGAGTGAGTTAAGTTTATTTGAAGATTTTTTGGATTTTAAATATTGTCAAACATTTAAATATTTTCTAAAGCTATTCAGACAAACTTTTTAAATAATTTATAAAACTGTTCAGATAAAAAGTAGATGGGAAATAGTTTCCTGGCCTCTTCTAGAATCTAGGGGCCTGTTCACTTTGATGCCAAAAAATTTGCCTGCCAAATTTTGGCATAGTTCCAAATTTGGTAACTTGCCAAAATTTTGGCAGGATTTTCTATATAGTTAGCAAATTTGGCAGCAAACTAAATGTAGCCACTTTTTTAGCAACATTAACAAACTTGGTAAGTTGAAAATGGCATCAAGTGAACAGGCCCTAGATCATTCGATGGCCTGCCAAAGATCTAGAGCAAAGCAGCTACAGTAGCCGTGCTGCTCAGAAATTCTGTATCATGTTGACCAGGACTTTTCTGTGCAATTACTCGCCAATCTAAAAGGGAAAAGCAACAGTATCTCACAAACTGATTTTTTTTTTCTGTTCGAACAAACAATGTTAAGATCAGCATACATCAGCATGCGACGGATCCCTACACGTCAGATCCGGTGTGGTATGTCAGTGTACCATTCTACATTTGGATCCCTCCTACATCTGCCACGTGTCACTGGTGATAGTCACTGATCCATTATTTATAGCGCAGGCATCGGTGCATCGATCCACCAAGGCCGAGAGCCGAATGGCGGAGCGAAGGTGGCGGCTGCGCTCCAGGGCGACGGCGCCGCCGCCTGCCTGCTGGCGGGCGTCGAGCGGGGCTCCATGCACCGTTCTTGGCGAGGCGGAGCCGGCTTGCCGTTGGCGAGGCGGTTCTTGGCGCGGACCATGCCGCCGCGCCCTTCGACGGGGTAGGCGCTCCGCCTCCAGCGGCGGCGGCGGCCCCGTGCGCGACCACGGCGCTGGGCTGCTCGTGGACAATGACCGCGCCGGCATGCGTGCCACGGCTTCGCCGACTTCCTGATCGGGTTGGGCGCGCCCTGCACACACCGTCGTCCTCGTGTCCGACATGGGCGCGCCCTACACGGGTGTGCCCTACACAACACCGGCATCCTCGCGCGCGACATGGCCGCGCCCAACGTCGGGTTGGGCGCGCCCTGCACCAACACCGGCGTCCCTTGCCCGACATGGGCGTGCCTACACCAACACCGGCGTCCCGCGCGCGACATGGCGCGCCCACACCGGGATGGGCGCGCCTCGCACCAACACCGGGGTCCTCGTGCCCAACATGAGCGCGCCCTACACCACACCGGCGTCCTCGCGCGCAACATGGCCGCGCCCGACGCCGGGTTGGGCGTGCCCAACTCGATCGCCGGCGTCTTCGCGCGAGACATGGCCGCGCGCTACTCCAGTGGCGGCGTCCTCGCGGTGAACACGGCGTGCCCTTCGAGAAGAAGGCGCAGGGCATGGCGCGAACGGCGCGCCGCCAGTGCCTCAGGTGAGCCACCTAAATTCAGCTCCGCCCTTTGCTCCAGTGCAGTATAGAGTATACCGTACATTACTAGGAAACACGTTTCAATTATTCAATCCGTGCAGGTTTCCCTGGATGTCGTTATGGACGCAAGACCGGTGCATCCATGGCGGCGAAGGCCGCAGCCGGTGCAGGCGCTCGCCGCGCGTGGCGGCAACCTTGCTTCAGCTGTGGTGGGATCACGGCCGCCTCATCTCCGTCCCATGGTCGCCGCCGGCGACGTCAGTCCACCGATGGCATTGGGGCTCTTCGTCTTCTGCCTCGCCGGCCGCCTCGCTGTCTCGGCTGTTCGCGTGTGTAAGGTGATGTCGATATGGTCGTTACTCCGAAGCATGTGTGCGTGATGTCAAGTGTCACATCTTTGAATCTTTTGGTTTTGGGTCGTACTGAATAATTTGGGAGAAAAATGGTGATCGATGTATGTTTCCAAGGTTTGATAATGGGATGATTTTAACATGCTTCTACCGAATTTTGCTGTCAATTCAATCTCAGGCTCCGTGTACAACACAGTACTAATTCTTTTCATGATCCTGTGAGAACTGAGTTTGCTCCTGGTAAAACCTCGTCAGAATGAATTTTCGATGTAACAAAGCATATTTCTTCTATTCATGGAATTAAATATAGCATCGATATGATGCACAGGAAAAGTTTTAGATTTGGTCTCCTCTACACAGAAGGGCAGAACAGAAGAACATTGAAAGGCTACTGTGCCCCTTGTCCTGTTCAGTCTCGCATGCTACTCAACGTCAAAAGCTTAAGGCGAATTTCTGGAGACCTGAAACAAACTTAATTAATTGGGTTCTCATATCGCAGTGTGAATACTGTTTATTTCACCAACTAGATTATGATTGACATTGCTTAGCGCAAGCTTTAGTGAGCCTAATTCTGTAGTAATCATGGCTTCTCATTGTCATACGTAGTACAATCAGGTCAGCTTGCTTAGTGGTCACTGTCGCTGCTGACGAAAGGAATACTACTCTATGCCATTAAATGGTTGGCCATTCTGTAACATGTTGTCTGTGAGACCAGTCCAATTCAATCTAGTACATTATAGGCGCAGTCACCATCGGCAAAGTCTTCAACTTTTGCCGATCGAATTGGGAACTACATATCATTTACCAGTCTCTGGGAGACGCAGTAAGTACAGTTTCATCGCACAAGTCATCGAAATGAAAATTTTGACAGTTTTTAAACCGAAACTTTGGGCAACCAATCATGTGATTTTCAGATTCGAAGACGGAATCTTCAGTTCCATCACCTTCGTATGAATCGTAACTGCCTAGCGGATCTGGCGGTGGATGGGGAGGTTGATCACGCCGGCGACGAAGGGCAGCACGGAGGTAAGGCTTGCCGGAGTCGGGAAAGAAATCTCCGAATCCCCATTATTGGGCCGATCAAGATTCCAAATGGGTGCATGTAATGGCCTGTAAGAAAGTGGAAAAGTACACGCAAGGTCCCTCAACTTTGTAGCAGATACAAATCGTCCCCAACCCAAAAACCGGACATCCGGCGTCCCCCAATTTACAAACCGAGTCATAATAGGTCCCTCAGGGTTTGACCCCGGTTTTGTCCCACGTGGCGGTTGGACTCGGCGTGGGACCGCAGCTGGGCCCATATGCAGTATGACAATCAATCTCGCTGTTTCCCCTGCTTTTCTTGACTCTCTCTTCTCTCTTTCACTCGGCCGCCGAGCAACGCGATGTGTGCCGGCGATGCCGACGAGGCGTGATGGCCGGCCGAGCCTCGGGGGGGTGAGCCAGGAGAAATGGCGGCGGGCTCGGCATGCGCGCGAGCTCAAGACGTGGTTTTTTCTCGACCCACTCCACTGCGGTGGGCGTGGGTCGGCGTTCGTCGAGGCTGGCGTTAACAAGCGCCAGAAACGGGTTGTCGTCGTCGTCGTTGTTCGTCGAGGAGGACTGAGGATGGCGTGCCGTGGAGATGAGGAGGTAGCCGGGAGCGCCGCGACGTAAGGCGCAAACCGTGCGGGGTACGGGCGAAGTGCGGGCAGAGCGATCGACCTGTCCAGGTCAGCACTGTCCGGCGTGAGGACGGCAGTGCGAGCGCAGCGACGCGCAAAGGCCGAGTGGAAGCGGTGGGGTCGGCGGACAGAGCGCGCGGCCGCCGGCCCGAAGCGGAGTGAAGCGAATGCGCCTCAGCGTCCACACTCCCGGCCTCCGCCGGCGTTGTCACCACCAGATGAGCCACGTTCCTCGACGCACCAGATGACGAATCCTGCGAGCCACTTGACCAGCGCTCGTCGCACACTCACCACAAGTTTCAGAAGCATGTAGCCACGCGAAGCTGAGGAGCTCTAGCCGCGCAGAATCGATGCCATCTTCCTCTCTCGGTCCGCCGCCAGTCCTCGCCGTTGATTTCTCTTCCTTGGTGAGCTAGAACTCGATTCCTCGCGCATACACCTTCTGGGGACATTGGCTAAGCCCTGGACATCTTT
>CM020182.1:12987382-13001455 GCA_009805545.1 Oryza longistaminata | reverse complement strand
TCGGCAAATATGGCAGTAACGTTACCAGTGGCGAAGCGACAGGGACGGAGGGAGGCCTGGCTCCCCCAATGAGATTAATTTATTTTTGGTACCAGCTAATCACATGATTAATTAGGCCCCCTTCAACAAGCTAATTAACAAGTTAATTCAGTGTTTGGCCTTGATATTCTAGCTACTTGCTATCTGGATGCATGTGCAAGCAACTATGTAGAGTTGTTAGTATTAAGTCAGTACAACTTATTAGTATGGGTGTGTTTGGTTGCAAGCCGCACTTTGCCACAGTTTGTCACGCCTAAGGTTAGGCAAATTTGACAGGTGTTTGGTTGTAGCCACAGTTGTGGCAAGATTCCCCTCTAACAATTGGATCTCACGTGTCAATGGCTCAAAAAAGTGTGGCAAGATTCCCTTAGGCTTAATAAGTTGTGGCTAACAATTTGATCACCTCACCTAGGCAAGTGTGGGTAACTTTTTTTGGCAAGTAATGGCAAGTGCGGGCCGGGAACCAAACAGCTCCTAAGTCACATAAGGTTTTTTTGGCTTATGTAAGGTAGATGCATGACTCCATCACTAAATTTAGAACATTAAATCCACCAACTTATAAATCATATAAGGCAATAAGCTAAATTAAAGTCTAGACAATAAGCCTAAGCTTAAATAAAAGAGGGCCCTAAACTTATTATGGTAAATGGAAATTCTTAATATGCAAAAAAATCCTGGTCAAAGATTTCCAATTTGCAGAAAACTAAGTACGTTTTTCGCATATTCTGATTTGAAATTGTAGAAATCTTGTACTGCAAAGATTTGAATATGTGATAGATTCAAAACGTGGTCAAGATCCTAGGAGAGGACACGTCACCCTCCTACGTCTGTCCTCACGCTGTCACGCAGTATGGGGAGTAGAGAGAGAATTAATGGAAAAGAGAGGGAAAAAGAAAGGATGAGCAAAAAAGAAGAGGAGATATAGTCCCAATTGACAAAATAAAATTCACAGGACTAGTAAGCAGGAGGAAACCAGATCGATGGACGATCACATTTTGACTTTGCGTTATACTCCCTCCGTTTCAAATGTTTGACACCAGTTGACTTTTTAATATATGTTTGTTCGTCTTATTAAAAAATTGTGAAATATGTAAAACTATATGTGTACATTGAAAATATATTTACAATGAATCAAATGATTGAAAAGAATGAAATAATTACTTAAATTTTTTAAATAAGACGAATGGTCAAACACGTACTTAAAAAATTAACGGTGCCAACCATTTTGAAACGGAGGGAGTATATAATAAAGGAATTGCACCTACAACCATAAATCTCACACTCTTTATCAGTGGTGAGCTTAGCTCATCCGATTACTTCCTTCCATTATCGGCGGGAGAAGATCGGATCTGCATTTGTCACGAGCCTCGAGGTAAATCATACAGATTCTTGGTGAATTTTATTTTCTTTGTTCGCGATGGTTTTTTCTCGGCGGCAAGATAGTCGCCACAGCTGGGTGCGCCATCGCCTTCTTCGCGGCCGGCGGCCGGCGGCCATGGTTTTAGTACTCAGCCTTCTGGGTGTTCCTCGCCGGCCGTCATCATCGCCATCAGCTCCGGCAGCGCTGCCATGGCATCCCTCTACTCGTTCGCTGTGGCTCTGCCCACCGCAACCTCGCCGTCCTTTGGGCTCGGTCATGGCCTCCTCCGCCATCGCGGCGGCCCGGCATTGCGAGGCGAAAGCACCGGCCGCTCAAGCTTCATTCTCTTCGGCCCACGCTCCTGGTTCGGGGTCCTCCCTCTCGCCGCCGGAGTCTTGGTTTTCATAACTTAATTAATATCGGTTATGTAAAAGCTCTGCGATTTTCTGCATTGGACCAAAAAATCTGATTTTTACTTATTACTCTGGTGATTCAGGTGAAGGTTGATGTAATCTGGAATTCTTGAAACATTCACGTCCCCTTAGAAACTGGTTTAATTACAGTGTCGCCCCATTACTTGCTTACTATATAGTACTTAGTATACTAAGTGTGCATTTGTGCAGTGTGCTTTTTAACTTTTCACATGTGCTGAATCTCTCTTTTAGCAGCGCATCGACCGGAGGGGGCCGCCGCCGTGAAGCCGCCGCCATCCGCCGTCGCCAAGCCGATCCCGAGGTCGCCGTCGTCGTCCAAGCTTCACCAAGTCACGAGCTATCTCGACTCTCGAGTAAGCACCTAAGAACGCCGACCCTCTTCCCCACCGCGTCGGTGACGCCGTCGCCGCCGCATCGGCCCTCCTCTCCGCATCGGTGATGATGGCTGCAGCCGCGCGCCGCCATTGCCGACCGCACGAGGGGGACGGGGAGGCCGGCGAGCTCGCGCTGCCCTAAGCCCGCGCGCCGCCACCCGGGAGCCGCCGTCGCCGGCCACACCACCCTCTGGCCGACCACGCCACGGCCTGTGCGAGAGCAGAGGGCAGAGAGCGAGAGGAAGGAAGGAGAGAAACAGAGAAAGAGTGAGGGTGCTGACATGGTCTCCATGACATGTGGGGTCCACGTGGGTCCCACGCTGAGTCAGCCGCCACGTGCGATAAAACCGGGGTCAAAACAGCCGAGGGATCTATTGTGACCGGTTTTGTAAGTTGGGGGATGCCGGATATCCGATTTTACGTTTGGGGGACGATGATGTATCTGGTTAACAAGTCGAGGGACCTTGCGTGTACTTTTTCCTAGAAAAGTAAACGTGAGATGCACGTAAGGGAAAGGTGTCACGGTCCACGTGCAGGCCCATCATTGGGTTTACGCGGGCTCACTGAGGTTTAGTTGAGATAAAAAAAATAGGAATAAGTCTATTATGCCTCTCTCAACTCTTGCCCTTGATTGGTTCACGTCCCTCAACCGTAATACCGAATTGGATGGCGCCTGGCGGCAACTTGCGCTGCTTCTGCTTCTATTTGGGCTCGCCAGTCGCCAGCACCACAGACATGCATAGAGCCACACATGTATGTAGACTACTTTGATCTGTCCCTAAATAAGTTAATCTAGTATATAATATTACACATTTAATCACTATGAATTTTGATAGTCAAATATGCTAATATCCTCTACTGAGTTAATGTATCTTGAAAGGAAGAAAACTATTTGTACTAAAACAAGGTGTCCGTACTACTATCGGCTATGGCAGTAACTCCAGTGGCGAAGCCAGACAGGGACGTAGGGAGATTAATTTCTTTTGGTACCAGCTAATCACATGATTAATTAGGCCCCCTTCAACAAGCTAATTAACAAGTTAATTTCAGTGTTTGGCCTTGATATTTCTACTTGCTATTTGGATGTGCAAGCAACTTAGGTAGGGCCTGTTTGGTACAGCTCCAACTCCTAAATATAACTCCAGGAGTTGAGTCTGGAGTGGAGTTGTGGAGCTGCTAAAACCTAGCTTCACAACTCTAATACATTTTATGAGAGAGCTCCACCCAACTCCACTCCCAATTTTGGTAAAGTTCAAACTGTTTGGCTGAGCTGGAGCTGGATCTGTGCCAAACAGGCCCGTAGAGTTGTTAGTATTAAGTCAGTACAACTAAAATTGTTTGGATCCCGAGAGAAGTAAATCGTTTGTCCGACAAGTTAGCAAGAGAGGCTAGAAATCATCAGATGGATCCTCCTGTTTATGATTGTCAAAATATAAATCATATATCTCATCCTGCAAGCTTATGCTTTGCTGGTCGGTTACAACACTCTTTCAGTGCAACTAATTGCACTATAAACCGTACCATGTACTATGTTTCTAATATGAATAAATCTTTTGAGTTACAAAAAAAGTACAACTAAAATTAACTATATAAAAAAAAGTACAACTAAAATTAACTATATGTATGATCTAGATGTAACTCAAAGGCCAAATTTAAAATAAATTTCTATATGTTGTTTAGACCTAAAAATGATTATCTTGTATTACCAAGTTGGTAAAGTAAATATAGGTCTGTCAATATTTAAATATTTATAGTACTAGTATGTGTCTTATTCATTCAAAATATTTTATATTTTGTCAGGGAGGGAGTACTAGTATATATTAATATGCTCTATTATACGTATAAGTTTTCAAAAACCAACGAATATTTTGTGTTATTTTTTCGTAACATTGTTAGTTGGTAAGTTTGCCCCCCTCAAGTAGTTAAAATCCTGGCTTCGCCGTAACTAAACGAGGTGCTCAAAGTCAAACGCTTAGATAAGTACTACGCACACATCCATGTCTAGAAGCAAGCCGGGCCGTTGTTCGTCGTGCTAGCTCGATCCATTTCCAACGTGCACCGAACCATAAGTTGCAGCTTAATTAACCGTGGTCTGGATCACTATATATACTACTCCCTCCGTTTCATAATGTAAGTCATTCTAGCATTTCCCATATTTATACGTATGTTAGTGAATCTAGACACACATACATATAAATATTGGAAATGCTAGAATGACCTACGTTATGAAACGGAGGAAGTAGTATATACTCCGCTTGCAAAGCACCTGAGACCACCCCGGGCTCCGATACGGCCGCGGCCTTCGTTGATCGGGTTAGCACCGGCGTCCTCGCGCAACGCATGGCATCGGGCGGCGCAGCAACGCAGGGCAGGTAAACAACCTAGCTAATTCACCACTGACTTATGTTTTTATGTGCAATGTTTAACCGTTCATCTTATTTTTTTAAAAAATGATTAATACTTTTATTGTTGTTAGATAATAACATAAATAGTACTTTATGCGTAAACTATTTTTCTTATTTTTTTCAAATAATATGAATGGTCAAATGTTGAATATGAAAACCTACAACGGTTTTTAAAATGAAGGGTAATTTCATCATCCTTCATAAGGTAACTAGAAGTACAATATTTTCTATTATAAAATTTGGTATCTCTTAAGTACTAAGGGTCTATTTGGGAAGCTTAAGATTCTGAGAAGCAGTTAGTTGGTAGCCAGCTTTTGAATTTGGTAAAGCTGGGTTTTTCAGCTTCTGGATTCTGGTTCATTTATAGATTCTACGACTATAGCTTTTCAGAATCTAGACCAAAAGCTAAGCTGTTTGGGGGAGTTTTTATTTGAGATTTGCTCCCATCCAGCAGGTATCATCGGTACTGTCCGGTACCAAATCTGAGCCATCCAATCAGCTCAATCGGATGGTGGAAAATCTGTGGTACCTCCAGGTACAAATTTACTCATGAGGTGGTACCGGAATATTTGGAGTGGTGGAAGGGTAATTTTGTCTTTTCGCGTAGTAGTGTCCAGGGGAGGGAGATAGGGTTTCGTACCAAATCTTTGCCATTCCCTTCCGATCCAATCCGATCCGTGAGAAGAGTAGGCGGCGTCGGCGACTTGCTTCGTCGGCCTCGACTTGATCCGCGGGAGGCGGCGGGATCCGTGGGAGGAGGCGGGATCCGTGGGAGGTGGTGGCGACTTGCTTCGTGGGAGGAGGCGGCGTCGGTTGATCCGTAGGCGGCGGCGGTGGCGGATCCGTTCGAGGTGGTGGCGAGGTGCTCCGTGGGAGGCGCGGCGGCGAGGCGGCAGCGGGGGAGGCGAGGCGGTGGAGGGAGGAAACGAGAAAGAGCGAAAAGGAGGAAGAGGGGGGCGCGACTCCTTTCTCTGTTTTCCAATCGTACCCTTTTAACATAGACGGATGGATTTATCTCTGTACCTCCCGGTATCAGTACCTGCCAGTACAAGTTGCTGGATGGGAGCAACGCTCTTTTGATTTTGGAGATGCTGCAGCAGACGTACATTAAAGTATCAAAAATTTTATTGTAAAATTTAGATATACCTCAGGATATTTTCTTAAGGATTGTAAAATTCCTCTAAAATAAAGCAGAGGGAGTACTTCATTATTCCTACTATTTTTGAAGAAACATGTTCCAACTATTCAATCTGTGCAGGTTTCCGTTGAAGTGGCTATGGAAGCCAAGGCCGGTTCATCCATGGCGATGGCGGAGAAGGCCGCAGCCGGTCACCGCGCCCCTGGCGGCAACACTGTTTCTGCTGTGGTGGGTATTGTCACCGGCTCATCTTCCGTCACCATGGTCGCCGCCGGCGACGTCAGCCCGCCGGTGGAATTTGGGCTCTTCGTCCTCATGCTCGCTGGACTCGCTCTTGCTTCCTCGGCTGTTCGCCGTGGGTAAAGTGATGGTCGATATAGATAAATAGGCCCTCTGCAGCATGTGTGCGGTCAAGTGTCAACTTCATATTTGTATCTTTGGTTTGGGTACGTACTGAATAATTCGGTAGGAAAATGGTGATCGATGGATGTTTTGAAGGTTTGATGTGGGATGATTTTAACATGCTTCTGCCGAATTTTGCTGTCAATTCAAAATCTCAGGCTCCATGTACAACATTCTACAGAATTCTTTTCATGATCCTGTGAGAACTGATCAGTTGCTCCTGGTAAAATCTCGTCAGAATGAATTTTCAATGTAACAAAGCATATTTCTTCTGTTCATGGGTTTAAACATCTCGTTTTGGATAGCATCGATATGATACGAAAAGTTTTAGATTTGGTCTCCTCTACACAGAAGGGCAGAACAGAAGAACATTGAAATGGCTACTGTGCCATTGTCCTGTTCAGTCTCAGATGCTACTTAGGTCCCGTTTGTTTCCACTAAAAAATTGGATAAAATTTTGAATATTCGTGGCACGTTTTTCAAACTGCTAAACAGTGTGTTTTGTGCGAAAACTTTCTATATGAAAGTTGCTCTAAAATATCAGATTAATCTATTTTTCAAGTTTGTAATAATTAAGATTCAATTAATCATACGTTAATATCACATCGTTTGCGTAAAACACTTAGTATTTATCTTTATCTTCAGGAGAAAAGAACACCACCTTAATATCAAAAGCTTAAGGCGAATTTCTGGAGTCTTGTAACAAACTTAATTAATTTGGTTCTCATATCGCAGTGTGAATACTGTTTATTTCACCAACTAGATTATGATTGACAGTGCTTAATTCTAAGCTTTAGTAAGCCTAATTCTGTACTTCCTCCGTCCCACAATCAGATCATCTTGCTTTATATACATGTTCTTAATGACCTAAAACTAAGGCTGAAAAATAAACTACAATGAAAAAACTTCAAAATTAACTCCAAATTTAAGACTAAAAATTTAAATTTTGACTGATAAGTATAAACATAAGCGAAAATATGAGGCTGTTTGTAGCTGTGGGCAGATTTGTTGTGTTCACCTTATAAAACGTACGGGACCCCAGCCTTCCTAGCTCAGGCACTTTAGCTACACTATGACATGCATGTTGCTAAAGTTAAATTGATAAATTGTAAAAGTATAGGAAATTCCGATCCTCTCTGCATGACATGGGGCTAGTTGTCACTTGTCCACATAAGAAGTATTGTCAACTGTAGAATAAAAAAAAGTATTGTCAACTGTGTATATAATTAACAAAAAAAAGTATGATGGTGTTTTGCTTTACAGTGAGCAATTAATTGGACTTTCCCTAAAATTCTTAGAAGTCCACCAACATATTTTGGTTGACATATGAGGCTCGATTTGACAAAGATGATGATCCTTCCTGCCAGTTTGCCACAATAATGAAAAGGCCATTATCTTGAGCACCCATTTGGGTATATGAAGGTACACTACTTAAACAATTAAATAAGAGCTAAAAAGACTAGCCTCCTACCAATGGATTTATTTTTTTTTTTACTTTGCCAGCAAGCCATTTTCTTCTCGATCAATCAATTGTTTCCTATCCATTCCTTCCCAATCTCAATTTAATCAGGGGGCAATTGCTTATTTGACCCCGTTTTGAACTGTAATTGCCGATTTGGCCCTACTTTTTGAACTTTGCTTATTTGACCCTCCTTTTCGAGTACGAAGCTTCCGTCTGACCCTCTTTCGCTGACTCCGTTAGGGTTCAATTTATAAAAAAAAAGAAAATCTTTTTAGAGTTCCTAATGACGAAAATACCCCCAAAGCCCAAACCCTATTCTGACTCTCTCTCTCACTCGTGCATTCCTCACGGTCTCACCCATTTAATTTATTTTCACAAAATTCTGTCAAATTTAAGTCAAATTTGACAAAATGATTCAAATTTGTCAAATTAATGCCAAATCTGTTACTTGAGCAAAAATTATTACAAATATTTCAATATTCTTGAATATATACACGGTATAACAAAATAAGGTCAAACAAGCAAACAAACAAGATAAAACAGGGTCAAATAAGCAAGGGCAAAATGGACTATTTACCACAAAATTAACACCGTCACCTCATCCAAACGGAATAGGGTCAGACCGGAGCTTCGTACTAAAAAATGAGGGTCAAATAAGTAAAGTTCAAAAAGTAGGGTCAAATCGGCAATTACAGTTCAAAACAGGGTCAAATAAGCAATTGCCCCTTTAATCAGTTGTTGAGAAGCGAAGACGATCGATCATATCCTTTCTGATTATTTGCCTCTCCAATATAATTATGTGGTAGGCAGGCATTCCTGATGTAGGAATCTCTTCTTTTCATAAAGCTAATGCACACTATAAACACCTAAACACATGCAAGCATGCCACATCAACCTATTAAACACACAAAGTTTAACATGCAAGCATATAGTAATTATATCTACAATTTATTTCATTCTAAAACTAAACATACACATGCTAAATCATCATTCTCAAATCATTTTCATAATATTTCAATCCAAATCATTTCTTCATTATCTAACATATATCTCGTAGCAAAGCACAGGGTATCATCTATGAATCAATGTCATACCACATTGGATTAGGACGGACAGAAAGGATGATTAATGCTGGAAACTATACAATGTGTAAAAGGTCATATATACACACATATTTATTCAGTCACAACGTCGTCGATCTCTCGCCCGCCCATGTCACTCACATCTTTTGCCTCTTTTAAGTCAGGACGGTTTGGCGAGGCAAAAAGGGATCATAGGGTAAACCACGATGAATGGCTTCTTGGGAGTAAACCCACGGATTATGTAAAACTGCGGTGGCGAGAGACACGGATGTACCGGTACGTACAATGGGTCGGAAAGAAACCTCCAACCCCCAGGAGATCCCATTAGATAATTGGGTTGCTGGTTGGATTTGGGCCAAACCGTGTTTAACGATATGCAAAATGAGGTGGGCCCATTTTGTCAGCTATGTTATGATCTATCTCCAGACTATCTTAATTTTGTCTCGCACTCCCTCCGTTCCTAAATATTTGACGTCGTTGACTTTTTTAAACATGTTTGACCGTTCATCTTATTCAAAAAATTTAAGTAATTATTAATTCTTTTTCTATCATTTGATTCATTATTAAATATGCTTTTATATATACATATAGTTTTACATATTTCACAATAATTTTTGAATAAGACAAATGGTCGAACATATTTAAAAAAGTCAACGGTGTCAAATATTTAGGGACGGAGGGAGTATATCATTTGTGATATTTTTCTTCTTTCTCGCTTCTCTCGTAAGTCTCACTCATTTTTCTTTGTCATAACTCATATATGAAGCATAAATGAGGGGTAGAGAGAGTGGGCATAATGCGAACTTTTCTTATTTACCAGAAAAGTCTTTTTTTTCAACTAAGTAAGATATACACATATGCTTATCCCTAATTAGTGCACGAAAGGGTTATCAAACGAACATGATGTGTGGCATGGGCACAAATGACGAAAAGCCAACCGCATGAACGCGTGCGCGTGCGGATCATGCCTGGTGTCCTCTTTTGGCACCATGTCTTTCATACTTTGATAAATTTTTTTTTCTAAAAATTTATACCCCAAGAGCTTATACGTTCGATTCGGGTTCGGATTCAGATTCCTATTTGATATGAAAGTTTCTTTTGTAATATTCCCAATATCAAAAGTTTTTCCATATAAAGTTTTAGAATAGTGATGATGGGCCATACACACATGAATTAGATCAACTGTGTATTAGCGTCTGGACTAGGCACCCAGACTGTCATCCATTAGACCTACCCCAAGCTAGCTATCGTTTATCTTGGGGATATATTGTTCGTAGTCTTTTTATCCTTTCTCACTCCTCTATGAGCGAAATTGACATATTTCTAAAGAAAAGAAGCAAGTTGATCTAATTAATGGATCAGAAATTGACATATTTCTAAAGAAAAATGTGTCGATATTTTTTTAGCCTTTCCGCATACGCTCCTATCCCTAAACTTATTAGGGTAAATGGAAATTCTGAATAAGCACAAAAAAATTCTGGTCAAAGATTTCCCATTTGCGGAAAACTCAAGTACGTTTTCGCATATTCTGATTTGAAACGTGGTCAAGATCCTAGGAGAGGACGTCACCCTCCTACGTGTCCTCACGTACGCTGTCACGCACTATCAGCAGGAGAGAGAATTAATGGAAAAGAGAGGGAAAAAGAAGAGGAGGAGATTCCAATTGACAAAAAAAAAATTCACAGGACTAGTAAGCAGGAGGAAACCAGATCGATGGACGATCACATTTTGATTTGCGTTATATATAAAGGAATTGCACCTACAACCATATCTCACACTCTTTATCAGTTGGTGAGCTAGCTAGCTCATCCGATTACTTCCTTCCATTATCGCGGGGAGAAGATCGATCTGCATTTGTCACGATCCTCGAGGTAAATCATACAGATTCTTGGTGAATTTATTTTCTTTGTTCGCGATGGGTTCTCTCGGCGGCAAGATCATCGCCACAGCTGGGTGCGCCATCGCCTTCTTCGCGGCCGGCGCCGGCGGCCATGGTTTAGTACTCAGCCTTCTGGGTGTCCTCGCCGGCGTCATCATCGCCATCAGCTCCGCAGCGCTCCATGGCATCCCTCTACTCGTCGCTGTGGCTCTGCGCCGCCGCAACCTCGCCGTCCTTGGGCTCGTCATGGCCTCCTCCGCCATCGCGGCGGCCGCCGGCGAGGCGAGCCCGGCGCTCAGCTTCATTCTCTTCGCCACGCTCCTGGTCGGGGTCTCCCTCATCGCCGCCGGAGTTCTTGGTTCATAACTAATTAATATCGTATGTAAGCTGCGATTCATGCATGGACAAAAATCGATACTATACTCTGGTGATTCAGGTGAGGTGATGTTATCTGATTCTTGAAACATTCACGTCCCTTGAACTGTTTAATACAGTGTGTCTGTCCATACTGCTTACTACTACTTCCTCCGCTTAATAATGTAAGACTTTCTAGCATTGTTCATATTTATATAGATATTAATGAATATAAACATATATGTGTGTCTAAATTTATTAACATCTATATAAATGTGGACAATGCTAAAAAAACCTTATATTGTGAAACGGATGGAGGGGTATACTAGTGTCATTTGTGCAGTGTGCTTTGTAACTTATCACATGTGTGTATTTGTTAATTGCATTGTATAGTTTTGTCTCCATTGAGGGAGACCTGTTATAATAACTTGATTAAGATTGATGTTCCTAATTATCAGTGTGCCAACTTTCCTGGATTAGTAGGCAGAGTAAACCAGCAATTGAAGCTAGTAGCTAGTACGTACTGTAGTTTATTCACAAATGGTTCTGCTTGCATTCTGTTCGCTTACTTGCTTTGAGGGGCTGTTTGGTTGGTGACCTGAGTGATATGCCTAAGAAAAAAGCATATCTAGGTTGAAGAAAATCAAAGAATGAAGTTGCCTGATGAGGCGTGCCTGTGCTTTTCTTGTTTGGTTGGAGTTCTACGCCTGAGGAAAACAGATTAAGCAAAAACGTGCTTAATTAGCACTGATATTTTTTTATAATATAGCTAATCCACTTAATTAGAAGTTATGCATGCATCCTTTGCAGGTACTGTCGCATCGACAAGTCAAACATGGCTTCCAGGCCATTCAAAGCTCTAACTACCTGCGGACAGGACACGTGCTACTCGCTAATCATATTCTTAGCTCACGCCTAGAGGTCAGGCCTCCTTTTTGGGTCGCCTGAGCCAGGCTACCCACGGTGCCGGACGGTTCAGGTTAGGCAATAGACAAATGTCTCAGGGCATCAACCAAACACATCCCAGTTTTTCTCTGGCATATCTCAGGCTAGGCTGATCCTTCTCAGGTAGCATCCAAACATACCCCAAGGGTTACTGACAAATGGCTTCTGATTCCTGAATCGACGACCACGTTTCTTGAACTAATTGATTATATTATTGCATCCAAATCTCTGTCTGTTTGCAACATGCAAGGATTAATTGTTTGTCATGTGTGTTCCTCTGTGCTACAAAACATGCCTGTATCATGTATATGTCTGTATGTGAGAATCTCGTAAGATTCACGACGTCTTTTGAAAAATGTGTTTATTTAAGCTATATTACATCCATGCTTAGGTACTATTATTTTCTTATTATATCATTGTCTGAATATTACTGACAAATGGTAGTCCAAAATAGATGATCCCAAAAAAAAGGATGAAATCTTTAGAATTGCTAAGTCTATTACTAGCACACACTTTTTTTTTAAAAAAAAATTCATCTCAAAACTTTCATATGAAAATCAATTGGAAAAACATTTACACTACTAAAAAAAATACAAATAGATGCCTCCCAACCGGTACCCAGATAGCAGCACTGATGTGAGAAATCATAGGTGCCAGTTCTCAAGAGTCCAAATAAAAAATCGGTTCGATGCATCGAGGAGCTCCCCTGCACCCTGACCAAATCAAAGAACACATGAACACATGAACATGAACATCAAGAACATGACGTTGACGCTTCGATGGACTACTGCCCGACGACAATACACGGGGCACCGACATCCTACTCCACCCCTGCCACCATTGCCGGATGGAGAGGAGGAGCGAGCCTTCTTTTCCCCCTCCAGCTGCAACCACCACCGCCTTCCCTCCCGCCGGATCTAGCAGAGGGGAGGGCACAGCCGTCGCCGCTATTGAGAGAGAGAGAGAGAGAGAGAGAGAGAGAGAGAGAGAGGGGCATCGGAGAGAGAGGCGTGGGCGAGAGGGCAAGTGGATAAGGTCGGGCGCTTGGCTCGCCGGTTCGGTTCGGTTTGGTATAGGTGCCAGTTTGTTTAAAAGATTAACACCTATGATATATTACAAACCGACACCTATAATATATTAAAGGTTATGGTTTTTATAGGTGTCAGTTTTATGTTTTCAGCCTGCGGATGTGGGAAAAGCATTATAGGTATCGTTTTTAGCTTTTCTGACACATATAGTGTTAACATGTATGTGTTTTTTTAGTAATGTTATTTGAAAGCTTTAATCTGAAAACTTCCATATGTGAACTTTTATATGAAAGCTTTCATATGAAAAAATATTGGCTGGGAACGTACGTATGCCAAACCGAAATTTCGGTTCCTCACGCAAAATTGCCATTCAACAGCACCAACAAAAAAGGATAACCTTTTCATGCAGCTGTTCCACAAGCAATGAAAAAAGCACCACGAAATCGTAATCCACCGATTTTTTAGTACTTTCATATGCTTTACTTGGTAAATGGAAAGCAATACTCTAATTATTTATCAACTGTTAGGTATGATGAAATTTATCCTTAGCCTTGTATTCAAAGAGTCAAATGAAGGCAGCACTGGTGGAGAAACCGTCTTTACTCCCGGTTTGTAACCCACTGTAGTCCCGGTTTTTCAACCGAGACTATCTTTAGTCCCGAGCGAAATAACTGGGAGAGTAAAAATCGATCTTTAGTCCCGGTTGGTAACTAAAGAGAGGGATCACCGAGAGTAAAGATCGATCTTTAGTCCCAGTTAGTAACTACAGAGAGATCTTTAGTTACCAACCGGGACTAAAGAGATGATAGGGGCAGTCCAAGTTGGTCCATTTCCTTTTTATTTTCTCCCAAATCGAGTGGGATGTATATACCCAAATGAAACACCAAATCCCCAAATCAAGTGCCATGTATATACACAAATCAAACCCCAAATCCCCAAATCAAAATAACATCCCAAATACAAATCCTAAGTTACTTACACACAAATCAAATACATCAAAATTACACAGAAGTCAAATGCATCACATATCGATTATACATCTCAGATCCATACAATGAATCACAAATTCTAAAAAAACAAATTATACATCTCTTAATCTCAAATTACAAAAAAAAAAAGCGGAGAGGAGAACCAGCGTGCTGCCGCCCGCCATTGCCGCCGCCTGCCGCCG
>CM020182.1:12944961-12967457 GCA_009805545.1 Oryza longistaminata | reverse complement strand
GTGTAGAATATATATATATATATATATAGACACACACATGACACTTACATAATCAAAGTCTAATCAGGGGTTAAGACATTTATATGGGTAGAGTGACACGAAGCAAAGCACTCATATATCTCATTTATCGATTCTACACTAAGTGGAAGAAGAAATAGAAAACAATCAATTCTTATAATTCTAATTAATGTATACTCAACTTTAGTCTATATCTGGTAATATACAACCATATAGCCAATACCCTCTAGCAGTGCCCTCCTGGTGCTTCAATAAACCACCCCGGGTTGCCAAGTCTCTTACGACAACCTGTCATAGCCGTCCAACCGGGGCTAAATACAGAGGAGTACCCTCCCCAGGAAAGTTTATTAGGAATATATACTATCGTGGAGGAATACACGTACTGAGCTGTCACCATCAGCGGCCGACCTCGACTGACCCATAGCATATAAACCCAGATAATGATACTTAATAATCTAGACACAACGTATACATTACTAAATACTACTCTACATCTCTCGAGATGACAAAGAGCAATAATCGGACATTAAACCCACACTACTGCACCTCTCTGGTAGGCTAACTATACGACTGTACTGATACAGACATAAAGTAAAGACAATACTTAGATAAACTAAAGTTGGGGAGCATATGAAGAAGAATATTTCATTAATTCTGAAAGTCTTACGAAAGAATGAAGTAAAGCTATTACAACCATACCGAAATTCCCCCGAAGACTCCGAGATGCTATTCTATTCTATTCCACTTAGCACTAGAATACTAAACAAAACTGTAGAAGAGATATTGAAGCTTGCTTGAGTGTGTGAAGGAGTGGAGGAGGTGAAGGCCTTTTACAGCTGAAGAATGATGGTTGTGGCAGTTGGAAAGGTCGGTAATACCCTCCATCCGCCATTGGGAGTGCATCCCCACCGTTAGATCAAAACCCTTTATCTAGTGGCGCTACGGGGGGTTCAGCCGAACCCATGTTTCGGCCAAACCATGGGCTGGCCCAATCGGCCCACCTCTTCAACAGGCCGTCTCCTCGTGGGCTCCTCAATCCAAATCAGTGAGTTATGGGCCTATTTGATCGTGTCAACTATGAGTTTCTAGCCCATTTCTCCACAAGTCTGATTCTCGATAGCGTCCGATTAATTGTTCGAGTGTTTTGCTGTCGGTTCTCCTCCATTTTGTATCTCTTTACCTACACATGGATATAATCCAAGAACAAGTGAAAATAGATTATTCTAAAACAAAATATGCATTGCAAGCATATATAATTCTCCTTTATTCTAGTTATATTGACGGTCGAAATTGGTATATAACGACCGTCAAAACACCATGTGCGTCCCTAGTGGCGTGGAGTGGAGACGTTGGAGGTGACAGCGATGGCAGCGCTATGCAGCGACGTGCACCCGAGCCCGTACATGAACACGTTCCTGTTCACCGGCGGCGAGAGGGCACGGGTGCCCAACGACTGCGTACACTGGTGCCTCCCGGGCCCCATCGACACATGGAACGAGATCCATCTCCAGCTCGTAAACGATGGAGAGACTCCTCCTTGAAATGATAAAATTCGTCCAAAAAAAGTTGAAACAATAGTGATTTTGCATATGATTCTCAAATTTCATCTATGTTTCTCTCTAGTGCATTTCTATTAGTATGGATGTAACTTTAATTAGAGTGTGTTTAGTCTTGCGGCGGAGACCTTCTTCTGATCTCCACGGGCGGTGCTGCAAGGAGCTGGACCGCCCCGCTGCCGAAGATGGCCGTGCCATCGCCGCCACCGCTGGCCGGCGGGTTCCAGTAGGGATAACGTGGTGCGCCACCGGGGGCATTCTCGCCAATTTGAAAAATTCTCTCACCTCTTTTTCTCTAGAAATAATAAAATAATGTCCCAAGTGTCTACTAGCTAATTACCACTTTTTGATGGTGCCTTATAGCAAATTCACGATCTTACGGTGCCCACCGGCTAATTACACATTTTTTGGATGTCCTATAGCAAATTTTGCCCTTTCTACCTGTGCTGTTGTGCAGTGCTAAAAAAACATTGACCGATATTATAGAATAGTCAAATTATCCACCGACTAAACAAAAATACAAAGTAATTAAACAGCAGTTAGTAATGATGTCCATTCCTCCATGCTGTGATTTAGGACTTGTTTGGCACAGTTCCAGCTCCAGCTCCACCTCTCCTGGAGCTGGAGCTCAGCCAAACAGTTTCAGCTCCACCTAAAATGGGAGCGGAGCTGAGTGGAGCTCTCTCACAAAATAAACTAGAGAGGTGAAGCTGGGTTTAAGCAGCTCCACAACTCTACTCCAGACCCAACTCCTAAGCTAAATTTAGGAATTGGAGCCCTACCAAATAGGTCCAGTTTGACTAAACCTAAGAGGCAAAACCGGATAAATTAAACAAAATCATGACAACATAAAGCTTTATCAGTATCTTTATCTCACTTAAAATATACTAACAACGAACCATTCACAGTCAGACCATTAACCTATATATGCAAAACTGTTAATAAGATCCTTACACAAAAGTAATCGTTTGGACTAGGCAGCGCTTATTGTATAAACTTCAACTTTTCATCAACCCCTTTAAACTAAGTTTAAACAGTTGATGATAAAAAAAAATAGCACTGAACAAAGAAGAGTCCAATCGATAAGGATACAGACAAACGGAAGACATTTCTGGTGATCTACTAGTGCAAGTGGGAATTTCAGAATGCTGTGTAGAATTTCTTATTCATAAACTGAAATAGAAGGAAAAAAGGCGCATTCCGTCAGGTTTCCATCTGATGAACATGTGATCCCATCTTTGTTTAATAAAGAGTGGTAGTATAAAATGATAATATCCGGTGACTCTATATGCTTTTGCAGCTACCGCTACTGTTTGTGCGCTCGGTCGCAATCACTCATCCATATCGATATAATCATATAAACATAATATAGAAGTGCTTTCAACATGTTTTTTTTTTGTTTAGATCTCATCGATTATGGGGATTCCTTGTGCTTCCATTTACTGATAGAAGATAGAAGATAGATGGAGGAGGCTGTAAAAATGTTGATCCAACATAATTCAGAGTACGTGAAATGCAAATTCTGAATATACCCCAAAAAAAGAAAGAAAAATCCAGGGCCGACATAAGACTTCGATTTGTGCAAGACTCAAGAAGGTGAAATAATCCTGCGCATATTCTGATATCAATTTGCACAAATCTTGCGCAAAGAAGGCTGTGTTTAGGCTGTGTTTAGTTCAGCGCAAAGTTTGGATTTTGGTTGAAATTGGAGATGATGTGACTGAAAAGTTGTGTGTGTATGACATGTTGATGTGATGGAAAAGGACTGAAGTTTGGATCCAAACTTTGGATTTAGTTGATGGCAAAGTTTGGATTTTGGTTGAAATTGGAGATGATGTGACTGAAAAGTTGTGTGTGTATAACAGGTTGATGTGATGGAAAAGGACTGAAGTTTGGATCTAAACTTTGGATCTAAACACAGCCCTAGTTGGATCCAAAGTTTGGATTTTGGTTGAAATTAAAGATGATGTGACTAAAAGGTTGTGTGTGTATAACAAGTTGATGTGATGAAAAAGTACTGAAGTTTGGATCCAAATTTTGGATCTAAACACAGCCGAAATGAATGTGTACAGAACAGATTCCAAACCTTGTCCTTGGCGATCACATCAGCATGAATGTCACGCTCCCACGACCCACGTACGTCGACACGCGGGATCAGGGCAAGAGGAACAGGACACAGAGAGGATCAGGGTGGGTCAAAACAAGGGCTGTGTTTGAATCCAAACTTCAGCCCTTTTCCATCACATCAACCTGTCATACACACACAACTTTTCAGTGACATCATCTCCAATTTCAACCAAAATCCAAACTTTGGATCCAACTAAACACAGCCAAGGTAAAGGATAGGAATGGCATTTTTTTTTTTACTTTCCGTGCATCGGATCGAATTCCAAGGTACATGCAGCCGTTGCTTAAACCCTCCTCTCCATTACTCCCTCCGTCCAAAAAAAAAAAAGGCAAACCCTGGATATCCATGTCCAACTTTAACTGTCCGTCTTATATGAAATTTTTTTATAATTCGTATTTTCATTGTTGTTAGATGATAAAATATGATTAATATTTTATTTTATGCGTGACTTGTCTTTTTTTTTATAATTTTTTCAAATAAGACGGACGGTCAAACGTTAGACACGGAAATCAGGGTTTGTCTTTTTTTGGACGGAGGGAGTACGTAATTGCACCGCCCGATTCTCCAAAGTCCAAACTCAAACATCTCACTCCGTTCATCTCGGCCGAGTTTAGTTCCAAACTTTTTCTTCAAACTTCCAACTTTTCCATCACATCAAAATTTTCCTACACACAAACTTCCAACTTTTCTGCCACATCGTTTCAATTTCAATCAAACTTCCAATTTTAGCGTGAACTAAACACACCCCTCTTCCATCGCCAAAGTTCGGCAGCAAGGGTTCCCAAACCATCCCCTCGTGTTCCACACGTACGCTTTTCAATCTATTAAACGGTGTATTTTTTACAAAGTTTCTATACGAAAGTTATTTAAAAAAAATCATATTGATCTATTTTTTGAAAAAGAAAATAGCAAATATTCTCTCCGTCCCATAAAAAACCAACATAGTACTGGATGTGACATATCCTAGTACAATAAATCTGGACATACATCTGTCCAGATTTGTTGTACTAGAATATGTCACATACAGTCCTAGATTTATTTTTTTTTCCGAATGGAGTACTTAATTAATCACACGCTAAGAGCAAGTTTAATAATATAGCCAACTACTAGCTCCAATTCATCTATAGCCAATCTAATAGCTTATTCATACAATAGTTACATACTACACTATTAATACCTGGTCCCACATGTCATACACACACCGCGTCTTGGAGTCCGTGCTACAGCTGGCTACAAATTTGTAGCCCTCTACCCTTCTCTCTCCTTATTTATCTTCTTAAAATATGTTTGCAGCTGGCTTATAGCTTGCTATTATACCTGCTCTAAGGGCACCCGCAATGGTTATCTATAGGCTCTCTATAAGAGATCCATGTCAGCATATTTTTCTACTTGGAAGAGATTAAATAGAGAGAGCAAAGCTATCTACTAACCTGGAGATAGTCTATAGAGAAAAACGAGTCAATGTATTATAGAGCTATAGATACCCATGTAGACATACTATTGAGATGGTTTACTATTAATTTAGTCTATTGCTGAGATGTACATGTTTTATAGATAGCACCTTACTTTACCATTACGGGTGCTTTAATGGATCACTCCGTTTTATATGCGCTGGAGATATATTCCCAACTGTCTGTAGCGAACACAGCCGTTTGGAGAAGTATTTTTCAGCCTCATCTCGGTTACAGTGTGCCTGTACTGCATGCTAGTGTCATTTGTGCTTGTAAAGGAAGTAGGAGTCGCTTGTTTCTTTTTTGATGTCAACCATATATCACTGCGCACATACATGGTTAAATTCGATTTCTATAAATTATATCCAAAATAATAAATTAAACTCTAACCAGCATATGTTATACTCCATATGAAGGTCAAATATGGTCGTGCACGTTTGTTAAGTGATTATCTCATATTAGTATATCTTATTGTTTATAAAAAAAGATATAAGTATCTAGATGACATAAAAAAAAACGATGAGACATCTCCATTGAGCGACAAAAGAACACTTTCCTCTTTTTAACACAAACAAATAAAATACATTTCGACCCATAAGTTGGATGGAATGCAACTAGATGTAATTACTATTTTAACTAGAAAGGTAGCCCGCGCATTTGCACGGGCACGTCTCGTATACCGTGTTTATGAAACTTATAATGACAAAATATCAACCAAAAAGCACCTGCCATGCTTCAAAATAATCATTTCTCCATAAATTTTCTTCATCAGCATTGCCTGTATAAAATTTCCAAGTTGTTTGTTAGCTTTAAGCTATGCAATATTTACTTCATACCTATAAGAAATTAATTATAACATTTTTCATTATCTTGAAAGGAGGTTGACTTAGTTTGTTTAAAACAAATGTCTAAAAAATTAAGTGCAAATTAAAAATAAGGTGCTTTTCCTTTTAAGTTAAATGTTTAGGTGCTCTATTTTTTAACAAATCCTGGAAAATTGTTATTGTCAATAAATGTGTTTTATTTATACAATAGAGTTACCCCTCCTTCTAATTGGTTCATACTCACACAATTTTTACATACTTACATATATATGAGTATATAAAGAAAAGATATCTACATACCTTGTTTCTCTATGATATACTTAACCTGTAGTATTTATTTAAATACCTAGTCAACATAAGTCCTAACATATAAATTTAATAGTAATAAATATAACTTTTAAACCAACTACCTATTGTCTTAATATGGCTTATATATATGTAGTAATATGTAGAGAAACTCATAATGCCAAGGTATATGGTATAGGATAGATTTAAGGACATTAGTATGAAAACACTTAAAGATGGTTATGGCTAGAATAGGCAATGTTTGTTACAATTTAAGTGATAAGTAAGAACTTTTTTAAAAAAAAATAGGTATTTTCTCCAATTGGTTCAATCTAGTCAATTTTTTTTTACGAATTTTAGATATTGTTCTATTTGTAATATGGATCTTGAACTGTTCATATAATTATAAATAAAACAACACTTCAAACAAATATGATCACTTATTGTTGATTGTTTTTATATTAAGATGTTAGTTAAAAAATAGGGGAGGAAGGAATTTAATGAGAGAGGAGAGGAGGGGAGAATATGTGTACAAACAGTTACGAAAGAGGGGAATATAAGGTAGTGGGAGAAAAGGGGCTAGAGCTGAGGGTACTTTATTTTCCTTAGGATAGGTACAATGAGTTTGAGTTATTACGATTTAAAGATACAGAAGAATAGGTTCACCGCATTAAGTGAAAAGTAAAAAAAACCATAAGAATTATATATTTTTTGCTAGTTACAAATTTACTATTACTTTTATTAACTGAAAAAAATAGAATAAGAGTTTTATTGATTGATTAAGATCTATCAATCTTTAGTTGTCTTTTCCTACAATATATTCATATTCATAGTAGATACTAAAAATATGAATACATAGTAGTTTCATGACTAATCTAATAATGTTATTTTTAATTGTTACATTTTCAGAATGAGGGAAGTATTTTTTTTGTAACATCACTTATATTTTGTTTCATTTTATTTTAATATCATTCTAAAACTAATTTAATTGTTTTGAAGTTACGTAGGATGATAAAATCTATATCACTATTTTTAATATTTTTATAATTGTTTAAATGACACGCAAAAGTCAACAAACATAACCTGAAAGGAACAAACTCTTTTAATTGTGTTTCTTTTGAATGTTAACATGTAGTGAATATGGGCAAATTAAGTGGGTAAAAAATAGTTGTATAATTTTGTTCAAATAGCTTTTATTAATTTTTTATCATAAATTTTGCTTTCCAACTGATATAGCAAGAAAATAGGATATGGATTAGGGGAGAGAGAGAGAGAGAGAGAGAGAGAGAGAATAAAGGGGGGAGGGGGCGGATGATGGGAGTAAGCATGTCCATGGCGGGTTCGGGATGTGGGTTTTTCTTTTCTTTAAGCTAAATCTATTGGTTGAAAAATAATGGGTTTATCATATTAAATAAAGACCGATGGCTAGATGTTTTATGTTTTCAATGAGTTTGTATGAATCTCAAACAATCTATAGAGCATCATATGGTAGCTAAGGAACCCTCCACATATGTGAAATTATCAGGGCCGTCCCGTCAAATTCGGGGGCCCTGTGCAAAGTTGAAGGATAAAAACTTAATTGATGATATAATATGAAAATAATTTATACTCCGTAATATATTTCATAGCAATTTAGAATGGCCTAAAATGATAATCCAAAATTAGGGATTACCAGATTAGAAATTACCAGAAAGAATTAGATAGGGGCGCGGCAGGCGTCAGGCGGCACAACCGCACGAGAGAAAGAGGTGAGGCGTCGTTTACTTCTCTCATTCGTTGTGATTGGCGATTGGTGAGGTCCACAGTGGGAGGCGATTCAAGATTGTGAACCGGCGCAACTGTACGAACCGGCAAAGGTGTAATCGAAGCCGAAACGATAAGAAAAATAACAGATTTTCGGAACTAGCTGGGGTACCAATTTACTTATTGAGTTGTATGTCTAGTGTTAAAGTTTTGGAAATTGGGGGCCCTATGCGGGCGCGCTGGCCACACGCCCCTAGGGACGGCCCTGAGAATTATGTAACTAAAAACTATGTAAATTAATTTTTACAAGGTTATTAATTTTATATGTGGCGGCTTATTCTACCAATCTTGACTTATGTAGCAAATTCTTAGGAGTATTGTATGCGTGGCTAGTAATAATAATAGTATATCAATTTTAAGTTAAAATATGGGTCTTAAATTATCAATTCAATTGTAAATACAATGACGAATAGATAAAAAAACAAACATATAATTCAAAAGCTATGGCTATTTGAAATTTACTATCATAAAATTTTATCTCAAATTGATCTACTTAGAAAGACGGGAGAAAAGGGGAGTGAAGCAGAGGTTAGTGATGGGTTGGTTTTATTACTATTCGGCAAGCAAATTAATCAGCGTACACGCGCAGAGATCACAGGTACGTATGCATAGGCCTGTGAATATCAAAAGCGAATAGTAGTGAATTAATCATCGGGCTTCCACATGTCTTGGAAGACCAGGAAGGAGGTGAGGATGAGCAGGAGAAGGGTGTCCCTCAGGTTGATCGATGGATCGATCGGATATTAACATGTTGATCGATCAGTTTTCTTGTTTGTTTTAAAATCTCAACTAAATCAACGGCTTGGAATATTGGACCCACCGAGTTAAATGAAAATTGAGGGATAGATTTTATTAACACCACATGTCAGCTTGAGAGTGTTTCGAGGATTGCCACGTGACAGCGTTAGAGCGTTTTAAGAAAGTTTAATGGACTTTTAGTATATAATAGATAGATTTTCTTCACTATTTCTCTGAGTATTAGAGGGCTTAAAAAAATGTGTTAAGGGTGCGCGTGTCCTGTATGCATGCCCTCACCATATCCAATTAACAGATCCGGACACGAGGAGACCACGTGCACAAGGAAACAGCGCCATGACCGCTAGAAGTAAGTGGCGGATCCAGAAAGAAATAGCAGTGGGTCTGAGCAAACTAGATAGAGTTGCAGTCTCCACTCCCATCCACATATGGTAAAAAAACATTTAGTTGGGTCTTCATGGGGGCTCTCATAGTATTTACACCAGTAGTAATAAGGGCTCAGGACCCCGCCGCTCCCATGCTGATCCGCCCATGGCTGGAACAACGTGCTGGTTCCCCTCACCTAATCGAGCACTACTCCAAAAAAAAAAAATCCGAGGGGAAATAATTAAAAAAAAATCTGAAAATAACGCAAACTGTAGAGATGTTATTTATTGGTGATGGTAACTGAGAAAAATAAATTAAATAATGCTAACAGAATAATCTTGCTTGTACCCTTCTGTGAACAGACGAGACTTCATGTGTGCATTTTTGTTGTGTTTGGTTGCACGTGTCCTTGATGTACATGGATACATTTCTCCCTTCCTGAGAATACCTGTCTCACCAAGATTAGGTACTTGTTTTCTTTTAATCATTGTACTCCTACACACATGATATATATGTTGTTTGGATTTGTGGCTCTAACGTCAATTGAGTTTAGAATATTAATTAATCGCTCCTATATGTACATAGATTAACCTTTTGATTGATATTGGTTTCATTCTCTCTTTTACTCGACGTTTTGGATATCGAGGTAGTGTCGATGCACCATGTTACCACTTCCTCATGTCTAATTCGTCATACTAGTGTCCCATTAAAACCAAAATACTTTATATTATGAAACTAAGAGTTTATTGTTTTGTTATAATTATATATTCATAATAATTATTAAGAATATACGAACTAGTATGTGAAAGTATTTCTCATGATAAATCATTACCTATTAAACCGTACTTAATATTTTCACATGTACTCCCTCCATCTTATTTTAAGAGCATCCATTAGTTTTCATGTCCAACTTCAATCATTTGTCTTATTTAAAAAAATAAAAACATAAAAAACATAAGTCATGCATAAAATAATATTTATGTTTTATCACATTGTAATAATAAAATAATTTTAAATAAAACGAATAATTAAAGTTGAACATGGAAACTCATGACACGTAAAGACTTATGAAGATTTGAGATGTGCGTTCCAACATCATTGTCTCAGCTTTTCTTTCTTTTCGTATTAGGTACTGTCCCCGTGAATGTAATAAGCTGGCTGATGCTATAGCATCGATTAGTTATAATAGTAGTCCCCTAAACACTGTTGTCAGCTGGGACGGTACACCTCCGGATATCGAGCACTTGGTAGACGGCGATTCTGCCGCTAATACGCGTGAATGGAACAGAGTTTTCCTCTAAAAAAGAAACAGCACAATGGGTCAATGGCTCCGTGACGGCAACCAAAACAGAAATCGTGGATGGCGCAGGCAATTTCCAGGAAGCTTCGTCCCGTTAAATCAATTCTCAAATCTCAATCATATATATAGGGTATGTTCGGAAGAACTGGCTGCTGCAGTGCTGCAGCTGCGCTGCTGCTGCAGCTACAGTGTCAACAGTAGCCAGATAACAGCAGCAGCCAGCCCAACATTTGCATAACAATTCATACTTGTGCAGCCGAACGGCTGCGCTGCGGCAGCGCAGCGTATACAGCTGCGGAAACAAGCTGCCGAACACACCCATAGTACATGCCTCGGGGCCGGGGCTAAGCAATTCTCATCCTCTCACAACATTTTACGCAGCGTAGGTGATCGGCCGTTGCTCTCTTCCGATTCCAAATTTCCAATTCAATTCTTCCACCTGATCGAATACCTGATACAGCTACAGCTAGAGTACACACAACTTCCCCCATCTCTCGTTTCGTTTCGTTTCGAATACCTGATTCTGCCAATGATGATCGGGCTGGGCATGGTCGCAGCTGCCGTCGCGGCCACCACCGTCTTCAACGCCACCGGCGCCGCACCACCGCCGGTGGGGGCCGTGCTGCTTCTCTGTGCCGCGTTCCACGCAGGCATGGCGCTCATCATCAACGGCGTTCGACGCGGACGATGACGACGACGGCGACCGAGCGGGTGCTCTAGTCACCACCCGTCCCGGCGCCGTTCGTGACTAGGCCTAAGCGGGAGCCTGGCTCCTCTGCATTCACGGTCAGAATCCATGGGGAAATTTCTCTTCTCTGAATATTCCTTTAGACTCTCACGGTGAAAGCAGGGGAAGCAGGCCTCTCACTTAGGCGGACGCTGCTCTTCCGGTGTTTGGAATCAAACCACCAAGTGGAGTTCTTTCGGATCATCTGTCTAACTGTTGTTGTTGTCTCGATTTGATCATAATGGCAGTGAGACGGATGATCTTGAAATAATTCCACTCGCTGGATTGATCCCAAACACTAGCAGAGCATGGTCTGCCCAAGTGTGAGCTGATGGTTCCTTTTTTGTATTTGCGTGCCTTGTTTTTTCCCCTTGTTTACTTTGTTTGGTGGATTCAGTGTCTATTTGTTTTTATTTTCTTTCTTATACGATTCGACCCATTAAGTTGGATGGAATGCAACTAGATGTAATTACTATTTAACTAGGAAGGTAGCACACGCATTTGCACGGGCATGTCTCGTATACCTTGTTTATGAAACTTATAATGACAAAATATCAACCAAAAGCACCTGCCATGCTTCAAAATAATCATTTCTCCATAATTTTCTTCATCAGCAATTGCCTGTATAAAATTCCAAGTTGTTGTTAGCTTTAGCTATGCAATATTTCTTCATACCTATAGAAATTAATTATAACATTTTTCATTATCTTGAAAGGAGGTTGACTTAGTTTGTTTAAAACAAATGTCTAAAAAATTAAGTGCAAATTAAAAATAAGGTGCTTTTCCTTTTAAGTTAAATGTTTAGTGTCTCTATTTAACAAATCCTGGAAAATTGTATTGTCAAAAATGTGTTTTATTTATACAAAGAGTTACCCCTCCTTCTAATTGGTTCATACTCACACAATTTTTACATACCTTATATATATATGAGTATATAAAGAAAAGATATCTGCATACCTTGTTTCTCTATGATATACTTAACCTGTAGTATTTATTTAAATACCTAGTTCAACAATAGTCCTAACATATAAATTTAATAGTAATAAATATAACTTTTAACCAACTACCTATTGTCTTAATATGGCTTATATATATGTAGTAATATGTAGAGAAACTCATAATGCCAAGGTATAGGTATAGGATAGATTTAAGGACATTAGTATGAAACACTTAAAGATGGTTATGGCTAGAATAGGCAATGTTTGTTACAATTTTAGTGATAAGTAAGAACTTTTTAAAAAAAATTAGGTATTTTCTCCAATTGGTTCAATCTAGTCAATTTTTTTTTTACAAATTTTAGATATTGTTCTATTTGAATATGGATCTTGAACGTTTCATATATTATTAAATAAAACAACACTTCAAACAAATATGATCACTTATTGTGATTGTTTTTAATTAAGATGTTAGTTAAAAAATAGGGGAGGAAGGAATTTAATGAGAGAGAGAGGAGGGAGAGAATATGTGTACAAACAGGTACGAAAGAGGGGAATATATGGTAGTGGGAAAAAGGGGCTAGAGGTGAGGGTACTTTATTTTCCTTAGGATAGGTACAATGAGTTTGAGTTATTACGATTTAAAGATATAGAAGAATAGGTTCACCGCATAAGTGAAAAGTAAAAAAAACCATAAGAATTATAATTTTTTGCTAGTTACAAATTTACTATTACTTTATTAACTGAAAAAAAATAGAATAAGAGTTTTTATTGATTGATTAAGATCTATCAATCTTTAGTTGTCTTTTCCTACAATATATTCTATATCATAGTAGATACTAAATATGAATACATGTAGTTCATGCAATCTTAATGTTATTTTTAATGTTACATTTTCAGAATGAGGGAAGTATTTTTTTTGAACATCACTTATATTTAGTTTCATTTTATTTTAATATCATTCTAAAACTAATTTAATTGTTTTGAAGTTACGTAGGATGATAAAATCTATATCACTATTTTTAATATTTTTATAATTGTTTAAATGACACGCAAAAGTCAACAAACATAACCAGAAAGAACAAACTCTTCTAATTGTGTTTTCTTTGAATGTTTTAACTTGGTAGTGAATATGGGCAAATTAAGTGGGTAAAAAATAGTGTGTATAATTTTGTTCAAATGTTTTTATTAATTTTTTATCAAAATTTTGCTTTCCAACTGATATAGCAAGAAAATAGGATATGGATTAGGAGAGAGAGGAGAGAAGAGAGAGAGAGAATAAAGGGGGGAGGGGGCGGATGATGGGCAGTAAGCATGTCCATGGCGGGTTCGGGATGTGGGTTTTCTTTCTTTAAGCTAAAGCATTGGTTGAAAAAATAATGGGTTTATCATATTAAATAAAGACCGATGGCTAGATGTTTTATGTTTTCAATGAGTTTGTATGAATCTCAAACAATTTATAGCAGTCATATGGTAGCTAAGGAACCCTCCACATATGTGAAATTATCAGGGCCGTCCCGTCATTCGGGGGCCCTGTGCAAAGTTGAAGGATAAAAACTTAATTGATGATATAATATGAAAATAATTTATACTCCGTAATATATTTCATAGCAATTTAGAATGGCCTAAAATGATATCCAAAATTTAGGATTACCGGATTAGAAATTACCAGAAAGAATTAGATAGGGCGCGGCAGGCGTCAAGCGGCACGACCACACGAGAGAAGAGGTGAGGCGTCGTTTACTCTCTTCATTCGTTGGATTGCGATTGGTGAGGTTCACAGGGAGGCGATTCAAGATTGTGAACCGGCGCAACTTTACGAACCGGCAAAGGCGTAATCGAAGCCGAAACGATAAGAAAAATAACAGATTTTCGGAACTAGCTGGGTACCAATTTACTTATTGAGTTGTATGTCTAGTGTTAAAGTTTTGGGCTAGGGGCCCCTGAAAATTGGGCCCTATGCGGACGCGCTGGCCACACGCCCCTAGGGACGGCCCTGAGAATTATGTAACTAAAAACCTTGTAAATTAATTTTTTACAAGGTTATTAATTTTATATGTGGCGGCTTATTCTACCAATCTTGACTTATGTAGCAAATTCTTAGGAGTATTGTATGCGTGGCTAGTAATAATAATAGTATATCAATTTTAAGTTAAAATATGGTCTTAAATTATCAATTCAATTGTAAATACAATGACGAATAGATAAAAAAACAAACATATAATTCAAAAGCTATGCTATTTGAAATTTACTATCAAAAATTTTTTCTCAAATTGATCTACGTAGAAAGACGGGAGAAAAGGGGAGTGAAGCAGAGGTTAGTGATGGGTTGGTTTTATTACTATTCGGCAAGCAAATTAATCAACGTACACGCGCAGAGATCACAAGTACGTATGCATAGGCCTGGTGAATATCAAAGCGAATAGTAGTAATTAATCATCGGGCTTCCACATGTCTTGGAAGACCAGGAAGGAGGTGAGGATGAGCAGGAGAAGGGTGCCCTCAGGTTGATCGATGGATCTCGTCGTATATTAACATGTTGATCGATCATTTTCTTGTTGTTTAAAAATCTCAACTAAATCAACGGCTTGGAATATTGGACCCACCGAGTTAATGAAAATTAGGAGTAGATTTTATTAACGCCACATGTCAGCTTGAGAGTGTTTCGAGGATTGCCACATGACAGCGTTAGAGCGTTTTAGAAAATTTAATGGACTTTAGTATATAATAGAAGATTTTCTTCCCTATTTCTCTGAGTATTAGAGGGCTTAAAAAATGTGTTAAGGGTGCTCCGTGTCCTGTATGCACGCCCTCACCATATCCAATTAACATCCGGACACGAGAGACCACGTTAAAAAATATATAATTTAAGTGACATAAAAGAAACAATGAGACATCTCCATTGGGTGACAAAATAACACTTTCCTTTCTTGAACACAAACAAATAAAGTAATTTCGACCCCGTGAGTTTGATGGAATTACTAGTTTTCTTCGCGATTTCTCCAAGCATTAGGGGCTTTTACGCAAAAACATGTAGGGGGGTGTGGTTATCCTGCGTGCTGCATGTATGCCCTCACCATATCCAATTGGGAATGAGATTGTGATTGGGTGACATAGGGTAGGTATGTTACAAGGTGACATAGGGTAAATCTTGGTCCTCCAAAACAAATTCAACGGCTGAGATTCGTCTATGTCATCACGGGTAAAATTTTACTCACAGATTTGCTTAGGAGTAAAAATTTTACTGGGAGTAAATTTTCAGGAGTAAAAGTTTTACCGGGAGTAACTCTTTTACTCGTGATAAGGTGGATAAATCTCAACCGATTTTGGAGGACCGAGATTCACTCTATGTCACAAATGTCATCTTGTGACATGCCTACCCTATGTCACCCTATCTGAATCCATCCAGTTGATGGATCCGGATAGGAGGATACCACATGTACAAGAGGAACAGCGCCATGACCGCTGGAACAGTGTGCCGTCGGTTCCCCTCATCCAATTGAGCCCTGCTCCAAAAAATACACTATTCCGAGGAGAGAAAAAATCCGAGAAAAACGCAATCTGTAGAGATGTTATTTATTGATGATGCTAATTAAAAAATAAATTAAATAATGCTAACAGAATAATTTTGCTTGTAGCCTTCTGTCAACATAGGACGAATGGTTGAACGTATATAAAAAAATTAACGACGTCATGTATTAAAAAATTGAGGTTAGTTTTCTGATCCTCGAATCTCGTTTGCGTCCACCACAGCCGCTTAATTACCGTGTACAAAATTGAGGTTAATTTTCAAAATTATCTGTTTGCAGATATTTTAAACAGCTAAACTAGTAGGTGGGGAGAAGAATTTAGCAGAGCCAATCAGCGGTTACGCAGAAGAATCCATAATTTTAGGTCTGGTTTAGTTCCTAAAACAAAAACATTTCACCCATCACATTAAATATTAAATATAAAAAAAAAAACAATTGCGAGACAAATCTTTTAAGCCTAATTGCACCATGATTTGATAATGTGGTGCTACAGTAAACATATGCTAATGACGGATTATTTAGACTTAATAAATTCGTCTCGTAGTTTTCTGGCGGAATCTATAATTTATTTTGTTATTAGACTACGTTTAATAACTTAAATGTGTGTCCGTATATTCAACGTAACAACCAAACCAAAATTTTTCCCTAACTATAAACAAGGCCTTATTCGGTCACATGCTCCGACGTGTGATTCCTGAGCCGACCATTTTGTTATCTGAAGTCTGAACTGCTTGGTTATTTTATCTGAACCACTGTGTACTTAATAATATAGGGAAATAGATCTCTAACGTAGTACTGTTCTCAGATTTTAACTGGTCCAGCGTACATATTTCGGTTGGCGTTTCAGGCCTCATTTCACAAAATCCTTGACCTTGCCATGACAACCTGGTTCTAAAAAGTCAATCTCTTAAATAAGCGTTCATTTAGGTATAGTACAGGAAGACATCAGTTAGGTTAGGGATGGCAATGGTGCCCGTTTGCCCGTTTACCCGTGGGTAAAAACCCTATTAGGGTTGGGTTTGTTCTCCATTTTATACCCATGGGTATCTTATTGGGTCAAAAGCTATGCCCGATGGGTAAATGGGCATGGGTATGGGTAATCACTACCCATGCCCGCTTTGCCCGTTTACCCGCAAAATCTAACTTACATGTAGGCTAAGATCAAAATCCACTAGAATACATAGGCCACGTTCTTTGTTTTCTACGGTTTCCCTTTTATTTCCCTTATTATTTCTCTCCCCCTTACTCTATCGCCGCCAGAGGAGAGACACCACACCGAGACGGAGAATATTTGATGTTTTAAGTTCGATTCGAACTTAGAAGCTTGTAGACTTTTTGTTCCACTACTTTTGTTGTGGCGGGTAAACGGGCATGCCCGCGGGCACAAGGCGCCCGTGGGCGATGGGCATGGGCAACCATCCTTACCCGTCATGTAGTAATGGGTATACCCACGGGCACAAATAATCTCATGGGCACGGGTATGGGTAGGCACTACCCGTGTCCGTCGGACCCGATTGCCAACCCTAAGTTAGGTATAGTACAGGAAGACATCTGTTATGAAGGAACACTACTTAAACTAAACTAACATGGGATCAGCCTCCTACCGATGGATAGTTCTTTTTTTCTTCTTTTTCTAAAGGTGGATCATATTTTATTTATTCTACCACATCAACTACTGGTAGTAAAAAAAGTCTACTTATAGTAAAATTTATAAACCAACTGTTAAGATCACTTTTACAAGTATAATACTATATGTAAGTTATTTCATATACGAGGTCTTTTAGAAAAATAACTGTTTTGGATTATATTATTGAACTTCAAGTCTCTCTTATATCTCGATTATTTATGCTGCTCGTGCCATGTATTTTCATCAAGTGATTCAATTACACGTCTCGGAAAAAATATGGAGATACAGAATATTCATTGGTGGACTACTATTGGTACGTCCCTAGCTAGCTTATCGAAACGTTGACGAGGGTGGTTAAATTTTAAAATCTGATTTGTGGGACCATTTAGCTGCTGTTAAATATAGGAGTAACTAGCAAGAATCGCGTTACACTGCGTCATTTCAGGCTGTGTTATTAAGATCAAAGCAGCACAACATATATAGTTGTAACTTTTAAGAATTATATATAAACATTGTCTAAAAAAATTATGTCAGAAGCATACCTACATTTATATATACTCATTATGACTATCACCAAGATTTAAATGTGAATATAATATGTTTGTGCAGATAATTGTTTGCCCAATCACAATTACAGAAAACTAGCAACGATAGAGGACATTAGGAGTGGAGTATAGGTTAGAAAAAACAATGTTACAACAACAATCATTAGGTGATCTGAGAATTGCAACATTTTTGTTTAGATTCAAACTTTTTTCTTCAAACTACCAACTTTTCCGTCGTATCATTCCAACTTCTTTAAACTTTTAATTTTAACGTAAAACTAAACACACCCATAGATATCTTCGTCATTTCTAGATTCATCGCTGCCACCACCATCTTCACCGTACCGCCACCCTACCAGAGGAGACCTACCGGATCTGTGCCATGCTGAGTTTATGTGTCGGATTTCACGGAGGCATGGCGCTCATTATCCTCGGCGTTCCACGTGATGGAGCTCCTCCAACCCATAAACGTAACATCACCGCACCATACCCCGGTAGCGACCAAGCAGATGCACTGGTCACCACCCGGCGCCCGTGACATGACTAGGCCTAAGCGCGAGCTAGATTTTTCAGCTTTTGATCCTTATAAAAAAACCTTATTCTGCAAATAAAACCCTAAAAAAACCTTATTCTTGAAAGGCAAAATTTGCTACAGGACACCGAAAGATTGCGGTCTTTGCTGTGAGACACCCGAAGATCGTGTATTTGCTCGTAGACACTATAAAAAAATGGTAATTAGCTGCTGGACACTTCTTCCATTATTTTATTATTTTCGGTCAAAATGGAGAAAGAAAGAGTTTTGTAAGTACCAAAATGATCGGCGACGTTGGTGGCGGATGATGTTCCTGGGCGACACGCATCCAGGGAGGGTGGTGTCAAGCAAAGGGGAGAAGGAGATGGCCGGAACGGCAACACAAAGAGCTTAGCTCCGGCCGGCTATGGTGGTGGCGGTGGTGGCCTGGCTCAGAGGTGGAGGGAGAGGGGAAAGGGGAAAGGGGAAAACGGACTCTCCTCGGTGAGGCAAAGCCTATGGTGAAAGGAAATAGGAAGGGGAGCAACAGAGGAGGAGATCGGTAGGCGAAAGGCGGCGGTCGGCCATGGAAGCGGCTGCGCGGTGGTGGGCGACCTGGGATGTGGCTTAGCCGCTGACTTTGACACCGCCGTCGCCATCCCTGTTGGATCCACAATGGCGAGTTCAGGCGTTCAACGAGAGTGGCCCCGATCCGTGCGGAGGTCGCCAGATCCAGTCGGTCGTGCACGCCGTCCATCGTAGTCTGCCCGTCAGGCCTCGCCGCAGCTCATCATCATCGTTCCACTCGTCGGGGCTCGTCGTCATCGCTCTACCTGCCGCCGGCGCGGCAATCCCATCCAACTCACACCACCTAGTAGCAGCAGCAAGCCCTCCTCATCGTTTTGTTCGTCCTCGAGCAGCAGACTTTTGGTTTCTCATCTTCAAGCAAGAAGCAAGCAGCCCATGATCCAGCCCGTCGCTGCCCATCGTGGCGCCTGGATTCAGCGGTTGTTCGCTCCGCTCGACGCATGCATGTCGCTCGCCGCCGGGGCTGGGGAGCTGAGGGTCCGACGACACAGAGAAAGAGAGGAAGAAGAAGAAAAGAGAAATAGAGATTGACAAGTGGGCCCATGGGCAAATTTGTCTTTAACCAAAGTTTCTCTCTCCATTTTGACCGGAAATAATAAAATAATGGGAGAAGTGTCCAGCAGCTAATTACCATTTTTTTACAGTGTCCACGAGCAAATACACGATCTTCAGGTGTCTCACAGCAAAGACCGCAATCTTTCGGTGTCCTGTAGCAAATTTTGCCTTTTTGAAATGATTCTTTTCACTGTGTCAATATTATTGGTGTCATGGTCTAATATGATGGCGTCAGTAACTTTGGCACCATCCCACTAGTCCCCATTGGAAGCTAAATCACTAATGTGAATGGGGACGACGCCAATGTCGTTGGTGCCGAGGACCTATTTATAAAAAATACATGTTTGTAATAAAAAAAAATATGTTCAAATAGGTTCCTAGTATCAAAGTCATTGATGCTAAGTACCTATTTGTAAATTTTTATTACAAATAAATGCTTTTATGCTGTAAGTAGGTTCTTTTTAATTTATTTTATAAATAGGTCCTCAGCACCAACGATGTTGGCGTCGTCCCTCTTTACATTAGTGATTTAGCTTTCACCATAAGGCCAGTGGAATGTCACCAACAACATTGGCGTTGTCATGTTGGACCACGGCACCAATGACGTTAGCGCCGCGAAAAATGTCTATTTCTAAAATAAGTTTTTTTTAAAGATCTAATTGTAGAATAAGTTTTTACAGAGGACCAAAGATGAAAAGTCCTGTAAGCGCAAGCCTGGCTCGTCTGCATTCACGGTCAGAATGCATGGGTGAAAACATTATTTTCTCTAAATTTCTCTACTCAGAGGTGCACTTCCTCGCGCCGCTAGCTCCGGCGGGGCGTGCCGCTGCTGCTCGCCTCTGCAACTTCATCGCGTTGCAGCCTCCGCAGGTGCACGGCGTACACGTCGCTCCCGTCAGTACGAACGACAAGGCAAACTAATCACGTACTCTCTGTTCTAAAATAAACGTACTTCTAAATTTAAATCTAGACATAGCGTATATCCTGATTCAAATCTAAAAGTGGGTTTTTTTTTAACAGAGGGAGTAATGGCTTGGGCCATTTAACCCTTAAGGGTTGACGTGGACTACAAGCACATGTGGCGACCGACGTGGTGTCCGCAACACGTGTACCCTAATGGGCATACCCAATGTATCTTGCTCAAATGGGCATTAGCGTGGGCCCATGTGACAGGAGGTAGCAGTGATAGAGGGAGTCCACAATGTATTTTGTCTGCTAGGGGTAGTAACGTGGGGTCACTGAAGAAACTATATCTTTTCTATATAACACAATTGCTTATCTCCATGAAGTTGTTGTACATCTATTATTTCTTTATTTGCTTGATACCAGTAGTAGCACTAAAACCGGATAGCAGTTGTTACCCCTTACCACAATGTTTATAACCTAGGTGCATTTATGTCTTATTACCTCAACCTCAACCTCGTTGTGGTTGCCCTTGTAACTGTAAAAGTATTTTCATCATCCCAAAATAAATTCACCTAGTACATAATGTAACATATCATAGGACTACAAATCTGAATAGGTGTATTTATTTTGTACTATCTAAATTTGTAATACTAAAATATATCAAATTATGTAGTAGATGTATTTATTTTAAGACGAAGAGATTAGACAAAAAATTGACAAGAGAACTGACTTTTTAGGCAGGCAAGATCGAAAGTACTCTACGAGGCTCTGGTTGCCCTACTAATATTTCTATCTTCTGCGCATAGTACTCTTCTATAAAAGATTGGAGATATGGTAGCCGGCCGGCTGCCATCACTACTATCACTCACTAAAATGTTTACAGATCGATTAGACTACCTAATTAAATATTTACAGATAATCTTCTAGACTTAATTATTTCTAAATTATAAAACTCTCCGGTGCCCTTTTTCTCTCAAATTACAAAACTTTTACCTGAAAATAAAAATTTAGTTTACTTTCAAAATATATATACTTAGCAGATGAAACTTTCGGCAACACGGTAAAAGTGAAAGTTTGCCCGACGTGTTTTAGCCAGGCCAACTTTGCAGTAGTGGTTTCAGACTTAAGGACCCATTTGATTTATATCCTATAATACTATACAAGTAATCCCCACTTAGTATAGTTAATAGGAATTCTCTGCATTCTCATGCTTTCACGTCACCCTATTACCCTGCCAACTGTTAGATCTCCATCAAACGATCGACTGGCCTTCCATCCGCACCACACCCACCCACATCCACACAGCAGCAGCACGCTTGCGCCGCCCACCGCACCACCGCATCACCTCTCCGGCTCTCCCTCTCGCCGCGCTTCCCCAGCCCCGCGACCGCATCGCCTCCCCGCCCTAAGGCCCACGGCACCTATCTCTTCCTCTCCCACGACGCACCGCCGCACCAGTTGAAGGGGCTTCGGCTGCAGGAGACCTACCGGGATCCCAATTTTCGTCCGTTCGTCTTCATCTAACGATAACCAGTGCTTCTATTAGTTGGTTTGCCCCCTCCTCATCCCATCCTGATATACTTCCTCCGTTTCTAAATATTTGACATCGTTAACTTTTTTAAACATGTTTGACAATTCATCTTATTCAAAAAAATTTAAGTAATTATTAATTCTTTTCCTATCATTTGATTCATTGTTAAATATACTTTTATGTATACATATAGTTTTACATATTTCACTAAAGTTTTTGGATAAGACGAATGGTCAAACATGTGCTAAAAAGTCAGCGGTGTCAAATATTTAGAAACGGAGGGAGTATGTCACAGCGCACGCTGTTGTTTGCTGCTAATGATGATGCAAGAATAAAAGCTGTACAAATCTTGGTGCTGTTGCCCATCTGAGCATGCACGTTTTTGGATCCATCTGCTAGGCCAACATGGAGGATGGTTCACTTCATGCTGATCTCCATTGTTTTGGGTTTATCCCTAATCTAAGCAATATTGATTGACGTAGTCTGAGCAATCAAGCTAATCTCTTTGCAAATTAAGCATAAGCTATCAATGTCGAACAGATTTCAGTATCCCG
>CM020182.1:12855397-12932024 GCA_009805545.1 Oryza longistaminata | reverse complement strand
TATTTAACAATCTCTACCTTGAGACGAATTTCCCTTTAGTAAAAGTCTTCAATCTCCAAAACAACCTCGTGATGACAAAATCAATATGCGCCAAATAGTCACTTGGACTATAATCTATAACACCCTTGATCCAGAAGGATAGACCATACTTCGAACTCGTTTATCGGGAACAATCCTGAACTGCTGGTATGATATTGTGGACTATAGCAGAAACGCGAACACTCTAGGTGAATAAATGAATAATTGGATCTCCGTATAGAACCTCCTGGTAAACTTGCATGTGAGTGTAGCCAAAAACTGAACTAGAATTTATTCACCCTTGGCAGACTGTGTTTAGTTCACACCAAAATTACCAAAATTGAAAGTTTGGTTGAAATAAATGAAATGATGTGATGGAAATTGAAAGTTTGTGTGTAGGAAAAAGTTTTGATACGATGGAAAAGTTGAAGTTTGAAGATTTTTTAAACTAACACAGGCCAGAACCAAAGCAGTGCACCGGAATTTGCTCCTGACGCTGAATTTCCTTGATGGCCTTGGCCCTGCTTCTCTCTTTCTCGAAAGATTCCCGCTGCAAGCCTGCAACGACGAGGGGATGACACGCGAATACGCGATTGCCTCACCTTTTCTCCCTGATGCACAGCCGTCGATTGGACTGACGGAGAACATATCGAACAGAGCAGATTCGACCGAGAAAAACGGACAGGATTATCAACTCTGTCTCGAACTGCACCGAATTGATTAACGGCAAAAACGATCTCGCCGAATTGATCTTTTCGACCACGATGATCTGCTGCTAGACTTCGCCTTTGGACTTCAAGCGGCAAAACTCAATCTCGCGAACAGATGAATTGACGAGACTACGACGCAACAGCAGCAGGACAACAGATCGATAATTCGAACAGATTGAACTCGACGATTGGGGCGAACACGGCGGTGCAGGTTTCCGCAAGGACGAACAACGACGTTGGTGTGATCATATCCATGCTCTGAAATCATTTGTTAGAAAATAGATGCACAACGTAGCGTGGTGTAGATCAATCTCCAATGCTCTGATACCACTTGTTACGAAGATAGATGCACAACGTAGCGTGGTTGTAGATCAATCTCCATGCTCTGATACACTTGTTATGAAATAGTGCACAACGGAGACACGAATTTTACGTGAAAAACCCTTGCGGAAAAAAAACCACGGGCGCCGACAGGCAATGATCACTAGAGGAATTGATTACAAAACGTGGGAGTACATTGGGCTGTCGCACTCTTATCCCGTGCTGCTTACAAGGGATATATATAGGAGAAATCTAGGAGGAAACTAATCCTATAAAATAGAGTCCTATTAGGTAACTAATCCGAATATATTGTGGACCCAAAATTCAGATCACATATATTTAACAATTATAATTATATTTTTTGTCATATAAATAATATTTTAAGCAATTTGTTAGCCAAAGGGTCGTCCTATGGAAACAAATTACGCCTTATTTTTGAAAACACGAGTATATCCTTAAATATTTCTCTATCCAATATAAAAGGACAATCTTTTAAAATTCCGATTATCAATAATTTCTCAAATAATTATTTTGAAATAAAAAAACATACGCAAATTTTCCTCATCGTAATATCCAATAAACTTACTCAAATTTATAAACTTATTTCAACTCAAAAATTGGTCATTATTTTTTTTAAAAAAATTACCAAATCTTATTGTAAACGTCAAATATATTTTTCAGAATAGAGCGATAATACCATAAAATTATAAGAATGCTCTGTATCGGTCGACCGGGGGAGAGGTGGGAAAATCGGTCGCTCCCCCTCCCCCCACGCGCGCACCCTGCTGGACCCACCCATCTGTCCCTCCCCTTGTTCCACAGAAAATGTTTCACCTAGTGTACTAACAATATTTTACTATGTATAGATCTAATGTTGCAGTAAATTAAAATATTCTTTTGCAACAAATCACCCACATATTTTGGAAACCCTCTATTAAGGGAATTTGGTTTACTTTTTGTTCCACCAAAAATGTTTCACCTAGTGTACTCACAATGTTTCACTATGCATAGATCTAATGTTGCAGTGAGCTGAAATATTCCATTGCAAAAAAAAACGCACATATTTTGGAAACCCCCTGTTAAGGGAATTCGTTTTATTTTTTATTCCTCCAAAAAATGTTTCACTTAGTGTACTTATAATGTTTCACTTTGTATGGATCAAATGTTGCAGTGAACTGAAACATTCTTTTGCTATTTGCTGAAACATTGTTTTTATAAAAGGTGAAACAACACCCGATTTAAAGAGTGAAACATTTTCGATCTACTTAGTGAAACAATTCCGATATACCTGATGGAACATCGTGCAACATTTAAAAATAATTCAACAATAAGCTAAAAAAATTCGTTAGAATATATTCATGTGTGGTCTTGTTTTGAAGATTTAATTGCAAAGAATTTAATGATGTAATCGGATCATAATTTGGTTAAGTAATTTAAGAGAAAAAATCAGTTTAAAGTAGTTTTGCACGTAAATCGGACGCGCTAACGTCCGCACCCATTTTTATCCTAACCGATCAGGCACCCGAACTGTACACTCAACCATAAAATTAACAACAGAAGAGATATGATACTACTGTAATCCTAATAGGTACTACATACTTGGACGCCTCACGGTTACAGTTTAGATGTTACTGTAGATACTGTAGCACTCAATCTCGTTCGCTCATTGCAGATCGGATGGATGAAAATAACTCACGTTAGAGTACTGTACACGGTACACCTTTGACGTGAAAACACCCAAGTCAGAGGATCCCGTTCTGAGATTAAGTGCTACGTCAGAGGAACGGTTCTGCACTGTAGCGCGTGACTCAGAGGAGCCGGTTCCGAGGATCTCATTCCATGGATAACACCAGCCATGTGAAAGTGGGACACAACAGTTGCTGCGTTGCTCGTGGTCGTCGGTTATCGCTCCAGAAACCACAACTCCTTCAAAAAAAAAAAAGATTAATCAAGTCTGCACTGCAAACTCTAACGCGTAAACCGTGAAGTAGTATTATATATAGCCAACTGATCTCCTCGCAATCCGCACATCCCTTTCTTGCCCCTCGTCTTGTCCCCCTTCCTGCCTGTCTAGTTCGATCTTGAAATAATTCCACTCGCTGGATTGATCCAAAAAAAAAAAAAGAGTGCCAATTCGATAGTTTTCAAGCACATCACAAATCCGAAATCTTTGCCATCAGGGAGGGCACGATGGTGATGAGAGGTCTGGGTATTGTCGCGACTGCAGTCGCGGCGGCAACCACCGTCTTCACCCCCACCGGCGAGCCGGATCAGGGGACTTGCGCCGCCGTGCTGCTTCTTTGCGCCGCGTTCCACCTAGGTATGGCGCTCATCATCCGCGGCGTCCGACGACGAGGGTGACATCGTCGTCCACCCCGGCGGCCGGTGCGCTCTAGTCACCACCCGTCCCGGCACCATCCGTGACTAGGCCTAAGCGGGAGCCTGGCTCCTCTGCATTCACGGTCCAGAATCCATGGGGGAAAAAGAACAACTCTCTTCCCTAAATTTCTCTACTCCCTCTCTTTTTTTTCCTTGGATTCGTACGGTGAAAGCAGGGGAAGCAGGCCTCTCACTTAGGCGGACGCTGCTCTTCCGGTGTTTGGGATCAAGCCACCAAGTGGAGTTCTTTTGGATCATCTGTCTAACTGTTGTTGTTGTCTCAATTTGATCATGATGGCAGTGAGACGGATGATCTTGAAATAATTTCACTCGCTGGATTGATTCGGAACACTAGCAGAGCATGGTCTGCCCAAGTTTGAGCCGATGGTCTTTTTCTTCCACTAGATTTGGGGTTCCTTTTTCTACAATTATTTTTGTCGTTTCTTTTTTTTTTTGTCCTTGTGTGCTTTTGATAGAACCATTTTTTTCCTCATATTTTTGGGGTTTCTTTTTGTCCTCGTGTGCTTGTATGCTTCGTTTGGTGAGTTCGGTGTCTATTTATTTTTTATTTTCTTTCTTTATGGAGACTAGAGAGAATGAGAATAAATGTAACTTCCCCCTCTAACGAAAAGGAAATAAATATTATTATTACATAGTCAAAGACAAAACAATTCCATTTGTCGGCTGCCATCTGAGATAATCTGTCAATCATCATCCTACTGCTTCTTTTCTCATTTCAAAGTCAAATTCAGCGCTGAATCATTTTTGCAGTTACTAGTAGGTAGTATCAAACTGAACTCGTCCAAAATGTAAAAAATAAGGAAGAAACCATAAACATACGTAGACTTCAGCATGGTCTATGATTTGAGGTGGAATTGCATTGCACTCAATGATGGGTAGATTTCATCGGGACATTTAATTTTTTGCCACTTTCATGATGTGGTAATTAAGAATTTACCACTCGTTGTCTATGACACGTGGGCCGTCATGTGTCTATCACATGTGGGTTAAGTGCCAAATCATTTATCACCAAGAGTGGCAAATAGTGGCAAATAGTTAATTAGGCCTCCTCCAACAAGGATGAGTCAGCTAGCTCATAAATCTCCACATCAGCTTTTGTATGATGTGGAAGAGAGAGAAGATAAGGAGTGAGAGTGCCCTATCTCTTCTTCAAGAGCTAAGCTCCTAAACAAAATGTGAGAGGGGTTGTGGAACCCAAAGCATTTTGAACAATGTGCTATGAGACAACCTATTAAAAAGGTAGACTTTTTACTATCTTTTGTATGAGGTGGACAAGCATGAGCTAGTGCACTAGCTCAACCATTGAAGGAGGCCTTATTCCGATTTCATCATGGCAAATATGTTCCAACCGATATCAGGGACCATAAATAGATATCAGCCCCAAGGGCGGCACAAAGTTATGCAGCAAAACCCCTCCCAGAAAATTAAAGAACCATAATAGTGACTCAATGGCACTCTCCCATTCACATCTGCGTTACAGCCTAAATCCCGATACAATAAATAACGTTGTACGATACATATGAACACCCAGAAGTGGGATTCCATGACGAATGGGTGAACAACTAGTGCTATACACATTTGGAGAAGAATTGCAGAAAAATTGAGACATACTATCAACTGCAAGATGTCTAATACAGTAAGCCAGATGAGCAGTAAACTCTTTCCAACAGTGTCCTAGATTCCTAGGTTAGAAGTACCATGAGTATGTACTTTGTGAAAATCTTCAGCAGCAAGATGTCTTGTACAGCATGCAGCATGCAAAATGGTTGACAGGAACGTCTAATGTTAGAACATTACAGAGATAAAAAGAGAGCAATTCGATGAGCTGAGCAGTATTTGAATATAGCAGAATGATTTTATTCGATCCAACCTAGAAGCAAAGTCATGATCCAAGCATGTCTACATACAACATAAGCTAACAGTATGCCAACTGATTACTGGTCACATCCATCAGTTTACAACCTATCTATCCACCACTACATTGGTTTGAACTTTGAAGTACCTACCTACTATGAGATGATGCTGTGACAAACTATTTAAAGTACCTACCATTCTATTTTTGCATTCCTAAAAGATGTTTGTCAAATTCTTTCTCGATAAGTACTCCCTCCGTCCTAGAATATAGGAAATTTTAGGGTTGGACACGGTTATTAAGAAAGTAGGTAGAAGTGAGTGGTGGAGGGTTGTGATTGGATGAGTAGTGGGAAAAGTGAATGGTGGAGGGTTATAATTAGTTACGAAGAGAATGTTGGTGGAGAAGTTATGTTTTAGGATAAAACCCGAGGGCTAAAAGTTGCTATATTTTAGGACGGAGGGAGTAAGAAGCAAAAGTAAAGTACAAACCATGAAGCAAACACATGCTTATTTAAACAAACTCACATAAGCAGCTAAGGAAAATAAACAGAACTCAGGACTGCAGAATTTACCATTCTATCTAATCCAATCCTGGGTACACACAAGCGCCTCAATTGTCTTGATGTTCAAAGTGCTCCATTGCCTATGAATTACTGGCCCCTCACTGCTGAAGGCGGCCTTGCAATGAAGAGCAGATGATGGCATTGCCAAGACATCCTGTGCCATAACTGAAAGAGTTGGATACTTTGTAGAATGAATCATCCACCAGTTCAGAATATCAAAATCATCTTTCCTTGGAACAAGGCCATCCTCGAGATAATTGTCAAGCTCTGACAACCGTTGACTCCTTGATTGTGCACTAAGATGCTGATCCCAATCCTCCAATGAATCACTGTCAAATCCATCCATTTCAACATCACGAGCTTCATTGTTTGACGTGTGAACACCTTTATCCACAGGGCCGCAATATTCATGAAACAGCTCCCTGATTATTTCACGTACAGCAGCTACATACTTTGCTGCTTCAGCACCGAAAGCTCGTTTAAGACGGAACTCAATAAAAGTAATTTTGAATCTGGGATCAAGAACTATAGGTATTGACAGCCATAGGTATGAATTTTCCCAATATTCATGGAATGCTTCCTGCATCTCCCTCACCATGCTAGCAACTTCAGTGTGATCAGTAGATGCTTCTTCTTGCAAAGTTGTTCTAACTTTCCATAATTCATTGAAGTATACATTTGCTGTTGGGCAAACAGGACCAGAGATTACTTCAATAGCACGATAAAAAGCCCTCAGAATCTTGCAGATAGACTCAGCGACCTTATAGTCTTCTGCAGGTAACAACTCTTCAGATGGAAATGCCTTCTTGCAATGCAGAACAACTTCAAGCCTGAAGTAAATTTTGTGCCACCATTTTGCGTCTTCCTGGGGACACTTCAAACCCATGTTTGTAACAGCTTCAAAAGGTTGCTGTTGAGTTAACGATGAGTACGCATGTGCCAGCATAAATCTTTCTAGTATATTATCAACAAGGTGAAGCATTGATTGCCCTTTTGAAACAATGTTGTTAAGCACGTCATCCACAGAGGCAATATTGTATAGCTCACCTCTAATAGGAAGACTATTTTTTTGTATGAGCATGTCCTTAAGCTTTGTGGTGCCTTCATGGTTTCTAATTTCACTGACAGATATCAAGCTAAAAAGCTTATTATCAAGATTCCAATCACTTATAGCTTCTGCTATGACATTATATGGCCCACTTTCAGAGTCTAATACACAAGCCTCCTTATGAAGTATCATTCTTTCCAAATCAGTAGGCAACGACCAAAACACACCAAACTTGATTATTTTCCTTTGAAGCCTCCATTCTGCATCAATAAAGTGCGCTGTCAAACAGATGTACTTCACAGTGGGCTCAGCTCCATGAGGAGCCCAAATGCTTGCTGATAAGGAAATCCGTCGGGATGAAAGTGCAGCAATTTTCTCCTTAAGGTCAGCCTTTTCTTTCTGATATAAAAGAGTTGAATACTCTTCCACATCAATGCTTGATGCCATGTTAAACAACGGGTTGAGGCTTTTTGCAAAGCTTTTCATTTCTTCATGTTCCACGATCGACAAGGGATAGCCATGCAAAACTATCATTCTAATTAGCTCTTGATAAGATATTTCCTGATCAAATTTACTGGTGCTTACATCTGGAGCAGCATGAGTAGATGAGGCATTTTGTTCCTTGGTCATGTTGTCTCGTGCTGGCAAAGCTAGAATGTGCTGGCTCTGGGGAGTTTTGTCAACTGAGCTATTAACCTTGAGAAGTTTGCTAGCATACTCTGCAATCTGAACTTTACCGTTTGTCAAGGCAGGTGAAAGCTCATCCTGAACCCCAGATTTAAAACTTGGTGCACTGGAGGGAGAAAACGGACCCTTATGATTTATTCCAGTTTCTCCTCGTGCCGGACAAGTTTGAGTATGCCGGTTCAAATGGCTTCTACCTTTATCTGCACTAAGTCGCTTGTGGCAACGGAGACATTCAGCACCCTGGATTCTCCCCTCAACATATACAGGCGTAAACTCCTCCCACACCTTTGATCTGAACCTGCTGTTGTCACTGTGACTTGCCAATTTTATATCATCAAGTGAATCTGGATGAATTTGATCCACCGGATTAATATCATTCATCACTATTATGTATAAAGCATGGATAGTTTAGTCAGAGTACACATAAAAATGAAAGACATGCAACTTTCCCAGAAAAAAAAAACAAAAGGATGCTTCCACCATAATTACAGCCACAGACAGATAAAATAATATACAGCAGAGAAGTTTAAAAATTCCCATGGCATTGACAGAAGAAGAAAAATACTAGAAATTTCCACAGGGGGAACATCTAATCCTCAAATAAACCAAGTAACTTGCAGCCTTTTATCTCATTAGAGAGAATTTTCAACCACCTTGGTAGCAGCCATTCTACTCTTACTAAATTAAATGGGCAGTCGTATCACTCATCTTGCCAGAAAAAGAGTTATTCTATGAGCAATGCAGATCAGCGGGGTGACGGAGATGGATAAATTTAAGGATTTGAGATAAATTAGTAAATTATTTGTAACTTATAGCTTACTCTGATGCTCTTGCTATTGTGAAGGTATAGTTTAGATTTAAAAATTTTAACACACTATTTTTTGCAAACAATGCTCCTGGTCAGGGTTGCTGGTATACCACCTGTTACCAGCAGTTTCCAGTAAGGACCTGAACCCTGACTAACATATCTATATAATTCCTTAAGTGATCTTAATTGTGGAAAATCATCAGCTAAAGCCTAGCCCATTCTGTCAGCTCCTCTGATAGGGGACCAAAATATTAATAAAGTGTTGTCATTGTTTTAAGAAATAACAAAATCTATACCACCTAAGTGGGAATGCCCTATAATTTCTATCGCTGAGTTAACCAACAAGCTAATATACAGCACCTAAAAGGCAACGCCCTCAACTATTGTCATTGTTAAAATGTCCCTAATCATTATCATCATGGCCTTAAGTAGGTTAAACTTTGAATGCTTTATACAAGGGTACCATAATAAGTTGATGATCATCCAAAACTTTTTCTCAACGACTATAAAACAGTACAAAATTTACACACTGCCAAATCAACTAATACACCGATGCAGATGCCAATTAAACTGAACATGATCCCAAGGGAAACAAAGCAAGCATACCATATGGGAAGCCAGTATCATGTAACTGAGCCAGATCCAAGTCCTCTTTCGCTCGGCAAATTTTCTGATGCCGCCACAAATGACTCGTTCCATTGGAATGTCCATCAGACCCTTTGCAACTCATCAGAATATGGCAGTAGCGGCATTCCGCGCTTTGAACCACTCCGTTTACATAGATAGGCTTGTACTCATCCCACACCTTGGACCTTTTCTTAGTTCTTGCTCTGAAGGCAACATGAGCTTCATCCGACGCCACCCCTGACGGCAACTCGTCACTGTCATGCTCATCCATGGGATCCATAACTGCCTACAAAGATACACCACAATCATATTATTTTTACAGTATGTGGTTAAACAAAAGACAGGAAAAGTACAACAAAGGCACAAAGCTAAGATAAGACAATACGTAAATGATAAAGAAGCATGCAGCAAGCTTAACACAGCAGGCAACCTCAACTACAGTCTACAGAGAGAAGTCCCAACAAGAGATGATACGAGTACGATTTTGTGCAAATTAATAGTGCCTGCGAGCCTCAACCGCAATTTACAAATTCTCATCACGAATTCCCGATGAAACTGGATGGTCTAATTGAGGGGAAGAGATGAATCCAATCCTGACAGATCTACAGTCTACGCACACACACACCCGCTCACGAAGCGCTCTGGCCGAAGAGGAGGAGGATGGAGGAGCTACGAGAGAAGAGCGATACCTCCAATTCGAGCCGAACCGAGACGGAGCCGGTGAGCGAGGCCGGCCGCGTCGTCGGGCGCGCCTCCCTCCTTCCACCTCCTGCTCGCCGGCCGCGCGTGGTCCTTCCGGCAAGTAAAGGAAGGCCGGCCAACGCCGCCGCGCACACGAAGCTAGTTCGCCGGCGGGCGGGGGCGCTTGCGAGGCGGCGAGGCGGCGGGGAGATGCCGGCGGCCGTCCGCGGAAGCAGAGGAGAGAGAGGGGGATGGAGACTGGAGAGAAGCGGAGGCGGGTTGAGATCCTCTCCCGTGTTGGCTTCACTGCAATTGAGCGGTCGCGCTCATCACCGTTGGATTGAAAAAGAGCGGTGTAGATCGCCCAATATCATTTGCCGAGCTGCTAACAGTAGTAAAACGCTTTAGCCAAGAGAAACGGTTCACATCTTGACGAATTTCGATCATCTAGAGCTGTGGGTCAAAATGTGCGTCTCGTCAAAATTTGTCGAAATTCATTCGAAATGTGTTGAAATTAGTTAAATCAGTGAAAAATCAACATCTCACTAGGCAATTGGGATTGTAAACCCGGGTCTCAACCATTCAAATTCCAATTCTTTTTTTCTCTAGGATTAATTTCATTCTCTTTTTTTGCAAGAATTCAACAATTCGGAGGGAGAGTTTACAAAATAATTACATAATTGAGAGTGAAATAAACTAGGACAGTACATATTGAGAAGTATCCATTGTCATGGACAATAGAATGAGGTGCTAACCGCATTATGTTCTGTTCATGGTAATATATTATACTATAGCATAAACTGAAGCTCCAAAAACCTGCTTGAGCATTCGACTTCAGTCAAGTTGCATACATAGCTCATTTCAGCACAGCAGATCAGCAGCAGTTCTAAAACGTATGGAGTGACTGAGCCCAGAGTACCAGATATCATTGATTGGAGACAATAAACCAGTCCCGAGTCCCGAATGATGTCAGATGAAATTTAAGAATGGTAAGAACAATTTTGTGGAAATCAACTAGAACGTGCAAACTGAAATTATCGAGAGTAACCATGAAAACATTATGGAGAAAAGTCATATGAAGGGCTGGCTTTTGATTGCAGTGGACTGTTACTTTTCGACATGACAATTGCAAACTGTTTTCTTTTCTTCACAGGGCTAGAATAAACTGTATCACCTTCGGAATGTTCTGATACCCTTACAACTATACCAAAAGAGAGTGACAATATTAACACAGGCTGCACAGTGAATGCAATTAGACAGAAATATGTGCGGACGATTGCAGTATCAAATATCGATGTCTCGATGTATCTGAGAACGAGACTGTAAAAGAACTATATCATGTGCAAGTAACTTCTATCCACAACTGTTCAAGTTCCTTCCTCTAAGCCCAAGAATTTGCTAGTCTAGTTGATGTAGTGATGGACACCTGGTACAGTAAATATAGATAATCAGCCAAGTAAAAGAATCAAAGCACTGCAAGGCAGTCTGATAATGCATATACGTACTGTAATAACAAGATGAAGCAATTGGTGAACATTGAACAATACTAGAAAAAGAAACTTTGTTGACACTACATGTGCTGAAAAGAATAAAATAGAGGAACCAGGAAAATATATTGTCTACTCTGTCTCTTTGCTAGCAATCGGTCCTTCTCAGACAATAAATCTATGCCCACATGATTTTCAATTTTCATGAATGTGTGACACATATGAATTGTAGATACCTCCATCCCTCCAGGCAATTTAATATTGAAGTACTACAGTAAGCACAGTTAAAATCTTCGATAGTGCAGGACAAGTAGCTTAATACAGTTTGTCTACACTTTACAATGTCAGGCAACTTCTTAGTCAACCGCCATCAGCAGTATGACAAATGCATCTGTTCAAAAACACTGTCTTGACTCTTGAGCTTCTGGTTTGTTTTTCATGAAAAACTACTAGTGTATGAATTAAGACCACAGGCTTAAGGATAACTGTGTAAAGCATTTGGAAGCCCATGACACCCACTTACAATTCCAATTGGCATAAAGGACCGAAATGCATAGCATCTACAACATTTTAATGTGTACATGGATGAGAGATCATCACCTCAAGTTGTACAAATGCTTATTCACAAATGAGAAACAAAATTGCCCATGCTACACAGTGCAGTTAGAAGCCATTCTCAAACAAGAGTAGTGCACTACCAAATAACACCAAAGCTGTTTTGCAGAAGTGATAATGTAGGCGTGTAGCATGCATCAGGCATACATGGTGATGCCATGTTCCATGCATTGTAATTCCTATCACCAAAACTACAGGGTTTGGGAACTCACGGTGTCCTACTTTCATCAAGCAGATAAACACAACAACGAAATGGTGACACTCCTTAAAGGGATGATTACACACTAGGTATGATATATAGACGAAATCATCGGTGCCATGTGTACACCAGTACTCAACAGTCGTGCAGAAACATCAATGCACAAAAGATACAGTGTATCATAATCAATCCATGATTTGCATGCCCAGAAATGCATACCTAGTCAGCGAACATAGGTCACAGCTATAACTGCAAACTAAGCTGCCGTAGCTGGGATGTTGTAGCGGCTGCGCAATCCATCAATAGCTCTGTCTGCCGACTTCGCCATCTCAGGGATAGTCACCTTGCACACTGACCATCACCGGAAAGTTAGAGCACAACACATGAACACAATGCTTTAGCGACTTGAGCAACATGTGGATCTGAACTGAAAATCAAGCGAACATAGCAAATGTATCTTCTCCACGCCGTACCACGAGATGTAGAAGCCTGCACCTCCGCCACAAACTTCTTGTACGAGGCCTGGGGTTCACAGCAAGCATCAGAAATTCAGGATGTTAACCAAAGTGTGGTCAAATTGGATGCAAACCGTAGAGAACATAGTGATCTAGGGTACCTTCACTGCCTCAGCATGCTCGGAGATCTTGTCGGCCATCTTCCTGTGCTCCTTCTCCGCCTCATCCGCCAGCTGCAGGCAGCTCTGCGTCTGCATCTGAACAGAGATCATACGCGAAATAAACGACATCACTCGGTGCGATCGGCGATCATCGGAAGGGAGAGGAGAAGAAGGGTCACCTTGAAGCGCTTGGAGATGCGGGAGTGGGAGGCCTCGAGGTCGCGGGCGGAGTCGCCGTGGAGCGCGTCGAGCCGGCGCTTGAGGGAGTCGAGGTGGGACGCGGCGAGGCTCCTCAGGTCCGCGACGGTGGAGACGGAGACGGAGGCGGTGGCGGGGGAGGCGTAGGGGGAGATGGGGGAGGAGGCCGGGGCGGCGAGCGGTGACCTCGGCTTGGGCTTCACCACCGGCGAGGAATGCGAGAGGAAGCTGAGGTCGTCGGCCGCGTCGCCGGACGCCGGCGAAGAGCCGCCGGAGAGGAGGGAGGCGGGGCTGGGCTTCGCCTTGGGCTTGGGCTTGGGCTCGGGCTTGGGCTTGGGCTTGGCCCTAGTCGTGGCCCTCGGCTTGGACTTGGACGCAGCGGCGGTTGCTCTCGCCTTCCTCATCGCTGGCCGCGCCGCCGCGCTGCGCGCGCCCTGTGCGAAAGGGGTAGAGAGAAGAGAAGAGGAGACGGGTGGTTTGGATTTGCTTTTTTCTTTTTTGTTTTCCTTTTTTGAATTTTGAATGAGAGGCGTATTGCGGCTCTGCGGGATGGAGACAGCTTTCTATAGAGGGAAACGTACAAGATAACTTTCCGCTTTCTCGCTTAGGATACGGGAAGTTTAACTGCATGAGTTCATTGGTTTGTAGGGCTTGGAGATCGTGGGGTCCACATGCCAGCTACTTCTGCTCTTTGAATTTACGAAATTTTGATCATTTTCAGCTCAAAGTCTTGAAGATCCAACTGAAAGCTTAGGCCATGTTTAGATCCCACCCCAAAACTTTTCACCATATCACATCGAACGTTTAAATACATGTATGAAGTATTAAATATAGGCTAAAAAATAATTAATTGCATAGATTGCGACTAATTTGCGAGATGAATCTTTTAAACCTAATTTCTACATGATTTAACAATGTAGTGATACAGTAAACATTTATTAATGACGGATTAATTATACTTAATAGATTCGTCTCGCTATTTACTGATGGATTCTGTAATTAGTTTTTTTATTAATGCCCAAACATCCCATGCGATACCCTATATAATATCCGATATAACACACCAAAACTACACCCCTTGATCTAAACAACCCCCTCAGGAGTCTCGATCAAGCGTTTCAAGGCAATGTCAGGCTGTCAGCGACAGAAGAGAGGAAGAGAGAATACCCAGAAAATGGAAGGGGTGGGCGTATCACTGACAGGTGGGACCCACATGTCGTACGAACAGCAATACCCACAAGCAGCGTATGCCCACTCACACATGCAATAAGGGGTGACAGAATACTCTTCGAATATTAAGTTATATGTTACACATAACAACATTATATGGCACATATATATACACCACCAGATGGATCTCTTGATAAAACAGGGAGCAATGGCAGAATTCTCCTACAAGCTGGGGTCAAATATTCAACACAGGCTAGCGACTAAGCCTACTACATTTCGTCTAGCAAATCAGAGCATGACAAAACTGGAGCTGCTGCGAGCCATGGAAGGACACAAATCCGCAGTACCTCGCACCAAAATACTCAGCAGCGGTACACAGCTGTTGGAGTTGCATCTAGGCAAAGATCACAGGCTACTGTACAATGTCATTGTATCGCAGAGATCACGGGTGCTTCCAATCAAATCCTAAATAGATACTTCAGATCATCCACGGTGAGCCGAGTCGCGTGGCCACCCGATTTGTCTTCGCCAAAAGCAGAGCTAACCATGGCTCTCTTTTCCTCCTGTAAAGAAGCAGAAACATCATTGGACGAGCATACCCCCAAATTATCAGGGATGTTGGTTGTGTCAAGATAATTCATATCTACATGAGATTATGCCATCAAAATTGTTGTCTTAACCCCCATGATCGATAAAAAAAAGTATTAAATCAACCTCGGTAAAGTTGTTTAGTTATCGGTACACAACTAACACCCCCTAAAATAACAATAACAAGAATATTACAACTTGCACTATCAGCTGCCCTGTTCATTTTCCAACCATCACATTAAAGTTTTGAAAAGCTGGGCTTGAATTTCAAGCACCTACGACATATTCAAGTACAAGCATCGAATGAACTCTGACATGTTTTGAGAATATCAATTCTACTAGTATAACTCATCCCTCAAAAAAAAAAAAAAAATAGGCGTATGTTATAGTTATCTAAGTAGGAAAAAGACAAGTTTATGAAAGCACAGTGCAAATGAAAGACAAGCTATTACCTGCAGAGCTAAAATGCGATCTTCCACCGTATCTTTAATGGTTAAACGGGAGACAGTAACAGGACGAGTCTGACCAATTCTGTGTGCTCTATCAATTGCCTGGTCCTCAGCATAAGGATTCCACCAAAGATCAAGGAGAATTACATGGCAAGCAGCAACCATATTGAGACCAAGATTACCTGCTTTCAGTGACATGATCATAACCCTGACCTGAGGATACAAAAGGATTCCTTTCAGAATAACTGCTGAATGAATGGCTGAAAGTAATAAGAGAAACAAGGTAGTAAAAAAGAGAGTGGAAACAGAAAATAGAGACCTCTGGGTCTGTGTTAAAATCTTTCACTGCTTTATCTCTTGAATTGAGGGACATTGTTCCATCTAGTCTCCTGTACTGTATGAGATTGCTATTCAATGAAAGCTCCAGCAAATCCAGCATGCCAGTCCACTGGGAGAACACAATGGCTTTCACTGGGGCCACTCGGCTAGGATTTGATTCGGCGGTATCACTGTCGGTAAGGGCATAGGTGTTAATGATCGAATTCAGTATATCGATTGCCGCCTGTATCTTTGAGGATATGTAACTAGTTTGACTAATAGAAGATGACTCGTCATCTAATGATGAACTCCCTGATGCATGAGAACTGGATACACCAGACATGCAAATCCTTAACGCTCCTGACGAAAATACTGAATCGGTACTTAATGTGTTTCCACAATTAGGGGAGGGACACATATTCTCATCAGTTGTTATCCGCTCGTATATACATTGATAGCAGAAGACATGGCCACACATCGTCACGACGGCATCCTCAGGTACATCCTGCCGTAAAAGAAGTCCAAAGATTGCAAAAGAAGATTGAATTAAACCAGTAATTAGATTGTCCAAAGATATAGAAACAAGAAGGGCAAGGATATTTGCAAAAACATATAGTCTGACAGCTTTGCATTGCGGCATTGTAGCTCTGGATGCAATAACCCCAAGGTGTTTTCTCGTTAAATATGAACAGTTGGGCTGATTCAGGTTATCAGATATTCCTATCATTGTTATCATTTAATTAGCATCCACTGCCCCTCCACAATGCATATTATGATTTTATTACAAGGACACGAAATAACAGAGGATATAGGTAGGACAAATTTATGTTTCAGTCTGACTACACAATTTTTCATATGTTGCATGGAGGTTGCGCGCCCACACATACACACACAGCCCCAGACAATAACAACAATAATACTGATGATGACGTGTATTATCATTTCAACATAATGGAGAGAGAATAGGTCAGATTCAACATAATGGAGAGAGATTAGATTGCTTACACTGCATACAGAACAAAACTCTCCAACTTCCAGCTTTGCAAGCAAATTTATTATCATTTCTTTAGGAAGTTGCTTTGCCATTTCTATAGAACCATCGCCTTTATACTCTGACTGATGCCCCTTCACAAGAAGAGGATGATCGCAGGCCTGCCTAAGGCGCAACAGCATTAGAAGAATGTTGGCATAGTTCTGTTTGAGTGTACCAGCAGCAGCGTATGCCTGAAATGGATCACAATATATCAGCATTCAGAAACTACACTTGCAAAATCTCCAGTAATCAGAAGGGAACACAAATTAACATCCACTTTATAACATTTGATATGAGACAATGGTTCAATGGAAGCATGAGGAAACTTTGTTGGATCATAACAACAATATTCTACACATACTTGCTCCAGCCTCCAGGACAAAAGGAAATTCAGTAATGTTGAAGATTAAACATCACTTCTCCTGGTCACATCAATGTCATTTTGGACATCTACGTGGTGTTCAAAAATGCAAATTTGACCACTAACTTTTATAATATTTGTAAACCTCAATAAAATTATGATATTATGAGAAGTGCCTTCACATGACAAATCTCCATGGGTGTCTATCATGTATACAATCCAAATATAAATTTTCAAAGTTTTGAAAGTTTAGTCGATGCATGACCAAAATGGCATTTCATGACTAGAATTCGGAATACCAGATGCAACACAAATCTACACTATACGGAGGCCGTCCAGAGAAAAGTTTGACTTTAGAATTTAACCAACCTTGAACTGTTGCCGCGAGCGTTCTTCCAGCGTCAAATAGAAAGCTCGCTCCTCTTTTGTAAAATCTACTTTATCCAGATTAATTGTCTTTGGAGGTAGCTTTATGATTGGCTCTCCATCAATCAGAGTTTCTACATAAAACAAGGTAACATGTGATCAGCGACAGATAATTTAATCAAAGGAAAAACTAGAGTAACATACTAGCATTAATATGCTATTAAAAATCTTGCAACAATAATGTAACCATATCAAATTTCTTTGAAAAAGAGAAAGGAGGTATAGCATACTGAGTAGAAACAAGTAGCTGAGGAGTGAGGACTTGTAGTAAAATGGCAACTGGCAAGCAATTGTAATGCAGTGTCCTTTATATTGACGAAAAAAAAAGGAAATACCATAACTTTCCACTATCTGCTCATCAATTAAGGTAAATTGATCGAACCTGTCTACCTAATGTTTGTATGGCATATATCAATTTAATACAAAGCCACCAAAATAGCAAATACAGACCCTAGTAGATGTTTAACCACATGCAGAGTGTAAAGCGTGTTTCTGTAATCTGTAGCAACAAAGAATGCTATGTGTTGTGGTTGAAATTGCTTCCTTACAATGAAATATCCTAAGCTGGTATATAGGCAAAAAAGGAACAACAGAAAACATATGGAATAAAAAAAGTTTTTATCACCTTTTGTGCGGCGCAGGAGAACTATCCTCAACACAGTCTGAAGTTTCTTATACCCATGAACTGCATTTCTAGCAATCGGGTGCTTTATCATTGTACAAAATGAATTATAAGTAGAATATGGATCATATTTCAAGAAACGGAAATAGCTGTAGAGCTCATCAATTGCATTCTGTATAGGTGTTCCTGATAAGCACCATCTTCTTTTTGCACGTAATCCACAACAGGCTTTAGCCACTTGAGTTCGAAAGTTCTTTATTGTCTGAGCTTCATCAAGGACAACCCTAAACCATCGCACTCTTGCAACTGGGCCACTGGCAAGGTAAATGTCTGAATCCTTAAGTTTCTTTTTCTTTTTCTTCGACTTGCTCTGTGCTTTGGGTGGTTGTTTTCTCTTATTACCAGCAGAAGATTCTTCACCATTCTTCTGATCAGTGTCATCATCGGCGTTCTGTTTAGGCACTTCATTGGCCACAATTGTGTATGTAGTGATAACAACATCATATTTTGCCAACTCGTTTGGATCTTTGGTCCTTGAGCCACCATGATAGACCAAAACAGACAATTTAGCACTTTCACCAACCTTGTCAGTCAATTCGTTCGCCCATTGCTTAAGAACACTAGCTGGGCACACCACTAGAGTACCTGCAGCAGGCCTTGTCATGGATTGCATAGTAGATGATGTGCTTGCCTTACTCTTCTTCTTACGTTCAACATTTCTTTCAACCGTCTTATCGGGAGCAGTATTCATTAGGCTAGCACATGGTTCAACGTCACCAGTACCAGCTGCTGTTGATGACGAACCAGCTCCTAGATCCTTCCTGGGTTCATCATTCTTAGTCTGCTCCCCCTTATTATCCGCAACAGGCGCTGCCTCATCATCATCATCAAGGTTTAGCGCTTCAGCTTTTAAACGATCTGAATCAACAGACATAAACTTAGACTGCTGGGTCCTCTGTTTCTGTATAAGGGCAATTGTAGACACTGTTTTGCCAAGACCCTGTTAAAAGAAAACTGCTCGACTTTAAGGATGTTAACACAATAAGAAATTGATCTTTGTCAAGAAGTTGTGAAATCAGAAGTAACCTGATCATCTGCAAGAATTCCACCTGCACAATGAGAGCTATTCTCCTTCGAAACCATCCAAGCCAATGCCATTTTCTTTCAAAAAGAAAAGGTATGTAATGAACATGGAATACACTATCAATCATAAAGTAAGCCAATAAATAATTAATATTATGTGAGAAATATTTACCTGGTGCCTAAGCAGAGGTACTGACAGAACACCCTCAGGCAGATCATCTTCCCTTTTATCCTGGCTAATATTCTGTATAACATAGTATAAAAAGAAATATCACAAAGCAGACTCAAAATAAAGACCAACATATACCTCGATCACTAAAGTACATAACTTCTACCTGGAAAATGTATCCTAGACTGGATAAAAACTTGTCATGGACAAGATAAACATACAAATGAGAAATTTATATGCCTCATTCAAAAAACAAAAATACAACTTTCATGATTGCAATATAATTCAACAAAAAAAATCAAAACAAAATATGAAACAGGTTTGAAGTAAAATTAGAAGTATGTATAATCATCTTCAAAGAACTTCTATCTTTCTACTTGAAGAATGGAGAATAAATAGTATGATTTTTTCAAGGACAAAACAGGTCAAAAAAATTGAGGGCAGCTATAGTATGTTCAAACCAAATAATTTGAGGAGCAAACTGAGGAACCCAGGAGATTGACAATGGGCAAATCTAAACAAATTTGCAAATTTAAACAACTTAACACCAAACTAGCTATTTGTGGTTCTCTTCACGTCACAAGAGTATCCTTTTGATTATTGATGAACTAGGAAAAAAAATTATGGTGCCAACTGTTTATACTATCTATCAAATCAACTCTCCAATTTGATTCAGAAAACATAGAAGAAAAACAACTCAATCATACAAAATTGCCTCAATAACTAGGAACAAAGGAACACATGCCTGTAGTGCTTCCTGGTACACCGCTCTCTCGTCAGAATCTATAATCCTATTTTCCAGGTTCAGACGACCTTGCATATCAATGCCATTAGCAAATTCGCTGTGATTAGCAGAACTATTGCGACCAAAAGATGGAGGAAGAACCCTATGTGAACTGGAGCTTCCATATACATAGACATCCTCTGGCAAACACAAAAAGGGGAAACATTAGTTTTTCGAAGAAAACCTGGACAGATTTCAAGCAACTGTAAGAATGAATTACAATCATTTGAGACTAGGTATACAAACCATTGTCACTGTCTGTGATGACCTTCTTGTTGTCAGTACCAAAAGAACTTCGGCTCGGAAACCTTGACGATGAAGGCTCCCCAATTCCATTGGCAACATTTTTTCCCATCCTATTTTCAGCCAATCTTTGTGAATTTCCATTGGTAAAAGATGGTGGGAATTTGCGTGTCTCACTTGCAACCACTGGATGCATAGCATTTGTTGTGCGGCCATTTGAAAAGGATGAGGGAAGAATCCTCTTGCCATTATCATTTTCATCCGATCCAAAACCATTGTGCTTCTTGACTACAATATCAGTTCTGTTGGAAGCAGGAGTTGCCCTTGTAGAATCATTTGGTGACCCCCTATAATAACTTGAATGCGGATAAGCTCTGTCACCTGAACCTAACGCATGACGAGCGTTATCAACATGTCTACCATTTGTAAAAGAAGGTGGCAGAGTTCTATATTGACCATTTATATTTTCAGTAGGCCTAGAAGAAGATGAAGCTAGCTCCTGGTCCAAACCACCAACTGAATCATCTGAGTCGAAGTCAAAATCTATATCACTGTCTGAACTCAAGTCAATATAGTTATCGTTGTTCATATTGCCAGCAAGCATGCGCACAGCATCTGTATAGTCAGAACTCCAATTGTGCTTAGCAGTACAAACTGTGCATAAACATGATCAGATCACAATGTGCCAACTACTAGTTTGACCCCAAATATCTTCAAAGCAAACCCACTTCCTGGTTTCTGCAGATGATTGGGAAGCCAAACACACAAAGCAAACCACAGACGTCACAACAGTAGACGGAGTTATTCGCTATGCTGACTTAACCTGCAAGGTGGATCAAATAATGGTGTAGATGAGTAACGAAAAAGAATGGTGTCTGACTAAAATCTCCAAAGGAAAAAAACCAATACCCTCTGCCTACAATTCCTTGGCTAGCCTAGGAAGACGTTGGATCTTGTCTTGAGCCAATGCACCATATCCTTGTCAAGGGGGGAATTATTCAATACGGCATCCATCATTGGAGTACCAAAGAATCTTGGGTCACTCTTAAAAACCCATATCCGGTCCTTGGGCCATGGCCTTTGTGCCTGGTTCTCCTGTAATAAAACCACGCAGTTTCATTGAGAAAGATGGGAGTCAGGGAAAGAAACTGTAATATATTGCATATATGAAGAGAAATACTCAATCCAACAGAGGATGATTTAGTATTGTCTAGATTCTAGAACAAATATTCTCTTTTGTTTTCCACATTGAACGAGTTCCAAGAACAAAATTTGGAATATTTTAGCCACAATGACATATAAAAGGTAAGCACTTACCATGCGCGCTAACATGAATCTCACAGTTCTGCTGCCATAGACTCGCTCTTGTGTTGGTTTTACTGACTTCACATAGAAGGAGGATACATCTGGCAATGACATACAACCCTTTCTAGCTCTTGTCAATCTAGATTCAGGCTCCGCATTCTGGCTATACCAATAAATGAGTTGACCTAAGCAATAATTTTCTGGGTATGTCTTACAGTACTCCTGGAAGCCTGGTCCCAGTTTATCTGCATATTTGGGACCTAAATCAAGAGGACTGATAAGAACCGGTGGAGATTTTACCGTCTTGTAATCCTGCATGTGGTGATCCTTGAGTCAGTCCTTTGGTACAGACAGAAAAATTGCAAACATTTGTTGCAAAATTAAGAGGAAGTTTTCACTTACTCGGACTCTGAAAAAACACTTTGTGTAAGCATACATGTGAATCAAATCAGCAGCAGCATCATGCCGACACTTGTATGTGCATGAAAGAGTTCTCAGCTCATCACGCAACCTGAAGAAAAGGGCGGTCAGATTCCAGATACAGGTGACTGGAGGGAAGAGTCAGATTAATGGTCAAACAAAACAAGAATATATTCTAAACTCACCATAAAAGAGAACTTCGGATTTCTCCCTCAATGTCCTCGGAACCAGATGGATCATGAGCACGAATTTTGGCTTTGAGGTCAGTAAGTACATCTTCCTCGACATGAGGTTCCATTGACTCAAGAAGTTCATCAACTAACGAGCCTTCCCCTTTCCAGATGGCAGAAACTAGACTTCTCCCAGTTAGCCTCACCAGTGGAGGAGGAGCATTCTTGGGATCCCCAAATATGCATCTCATGACATATCTTACCTGAACATAACAATGATCCATAAAAATGCATCAGAAGAGACTTCTTTTGGGTTGTTAGTGCATCGTGCATGTTTTTTGTTCACTTATACTGAACAACTTCAAGCTAGGGAGCATAAAGTGCGCACCTTGTCAAGTGTATGAGTCAAATTCTGTAATCTTGAATTCAGAACTCCCTCGGCCTGAGTAGTGATGACAGAATTAGATTGATTTTATGTAAATTACGTTGCAACTTGTAGCCGTTTGAAGACCCACCTGAACCTCGGCATCATTCTTCTCGGAATCCATGTTTATATCTGTGAAAAACTGGCGCTTCTCGTCCACATTGTGTTTAAAGATCTCATGAGGAAGTTTCTGTCTCTCAAAGAATATAAACCGCACCTTTGTTTACAGGAAAAATAGCCATGAGGAATCACGATACTGATTACTGTATCAAGAAAAAAGAAGCTTTAAGAAAATGGCAACTACAATTACCAGGTGAGCAGTGTAAGCAACAAGCCATCCAGGCAAACCAGCAAGCAAACAGGTACCAAGACCAGCCCTCCCCAAGTCAATTAAGTCTTGTTGAGAAACAGAGTTTGCTTCACAAGCCTGTAACAGAAGACTATGTCGATCGAGCACACCATGGAATTCCATCAAGACCTGTTCCAAATGATATTAGTAGATGAGAGGAAATGATGCAGTATAAAATTCAGTGTATGACAATTTGATAAACTGCAAGAGTCAGTTCCTAAATTACTGTAAACAAGAATGAAGTTTACCTTCTCAAAAGCTCCTTCCCCAGAAAAATTTAAATAGCTGCCCCTGCATATTTGACTTCCACAGAGACAAACTGACGCTTCGTGCTCTTCTTTACTCTGGCATAATTAGAATGTATTCATAAGATAAAGCAATTTACGTTAGAACTTATACAGAAACTAGAAATGGCAATCACCTCAGTAACAGAGTTGTAATCAAAAGTGATTTCCTCGCCTTCTGCAATTGGTCGAACAGTGTAAATTCCAATCTGATAATGACCATCCACAGCCGTTACTCTGGAAATATATTTTAATAATCGTGAGTTATTACAGGTATAACATGTAATCTTATGAGTGCATTTTACTAACTTATAAATTTGACTAGCATGGAAAGTGGGCTTTGTGGAAACCAATATGGGCCAGTTCTCCTTCAATCTTAAGAGTCCTTCAATATTAGGTACAGGTGTACAGAAAATGCTTAAACTATAAATGTGCAGTTCAGTTTTTATAAATTGTTAGCCATCCATTGATTGCTGCCCCCTTCCCTGTTTGTTCTCAATTTCTGAATTTCACTACTGGAACAACACAACCAGGCCATCAGGGACTTTGTTCAGAAAAAAATATAACAGCGCATGGTGAACCAAATAGAATGAAGTAGACATGCAGGAAGAGTGAAATCGCATTCCCCCACTACAGTTCAAAGCATAGGATGGATCCACCACAGAATACAACAAACAGTGTGCAAGACAACACGAGAAATCGGGGGTATAGGTTTACTTGTAAGAACTTAGGATGTTGTTCAATTCGAGAAAAGTTTGTCCACTGCAGGGGTACATAGCAAATTGAGCGATGGTTTTGGAGAATTCTTCGGTTTGTCATTACTTTGACGTAAACATATATAGGTATGGTTTTTTTTTTCTTTAATACATGTTGATCTTGACAGGCTTTGGGATATTTGATGATATATACTTTGCTGTGGATGTTCAGTTTTGGAGTATATCTCAAAGTGAATAAATGCTCTGTTCTGTGAACCTACTTGTTTGCGATCTTTGTGGAGCAAAACAGGAATGGTGCAATCCAGATCTGAAATCAAAGGAAAATTGTGTTCGTTTTGTCATTACTGCGCCCAACGGACAGTATTCTGAGGTATGAGGAAATGATGTGCTTTTTATTCACTTTACATTAACCACACTGAAATACTAGTGGTACTAGTGGAGTAGTGATCAAGGTATGAATATTAGGTGAATGTAGATTTTTTTTCATGCTAATTGCTCAAGCAGATATACCCGCCTACTTGTTTCTGAACAACGGATGTTACAGCTCTTCATCTTTGCTTTCTGTCATCTCCTTCCGGTACACACACTTGATAGAGGCTTTAACCCACAGTATTTAATCGATCTCCTTGACTCTTTCTCCTCTTCCCAACCAGATGGATTTCTGCTTGTTCTTGAATCCAAGTAAATTTCTGAGAAATATTTACGCTAGATAAAGAGAGGATACTTTCACTTGGACTCCTGACTGCTTCAAATTGCAGTGGATAGCTTGCCATCTCCTTTACAGCATTGACACGTGTGTAGCCTACAGGAGCGGCTCTGATTCATCATCCACATTTTTGCACGTTATTCATTACAGTACATTACAGCATAGCACGACAATTGCGATTGAAAAAAAAAACTAAGCATGAACACGGGCTAGGCACTTCAAGAATTTTATCAGAAACATCATGATCCGTGTTCCTTTACAAATTGTGGGCCAAATATACTAACGTATTCACATTTCTATTTATTCAAATCAAGTGCTCATAAGAAGCATCACCAGCACAAGTATATCATACTTCCTGAGAACTACTTAGTACTTCCTATCACTGCACCAGAAACTGTGAACCTACTTATGTTTGCAATCTTTCCGATCATACTTCTTGAAGAAGCTTAGAAGATCTCATTCATGTCTCATTTCGTTGTCCCTGAAGAAGATGGTTCACTAGAATCCGGAGAGGCGGCTGCTTGCTGTGGCTCTTTCTTTAGAGAAGTGGCCATTCCTGAAACTTCCTGAAAAGCGAAAATAGGACCAAAGTTAGCATATTACAAGCCTTATGGGCTACGGTGAGCATTTTAAACACTATTGCACATGAGAAAAAAGAAACAGCTGAAAATCTAATTTTCTAATAGTTACAAGCATGAACTGTTAAAATAAAACAGATTCAACCCTCGCATAGGAATAATTAATAGTGTACTGTTAAGTGTCAGTTGTGCTAGCTGAAACATGTACTTTCACTTACCCAAATCATCTACCAATGTTACAAACTGACTGATGCAGTGACCAGTACTGACATGCACCTTACCTTAGCTTAGTGCTAAGACAATGGTTGGCTTAAGTATTGCGCAAGACATTGGAAGGGTAGGTATCCACTTTAAATCTAAGTCTACAGGACTCAAAACACTGCTAAACAGCATGCCACTATGGCCACAATGAGTGATAAGCTTCCTTTGTGTTGTGTACATAGAAGGTTGGTCATTAATCAGGGTCTTTTGAGTTGAATTGTCTTGCATGAAAATGGGGATGATATTTTCAAGCCAAACAGTACTGAGAACATAGACTGCAATATATCCTATATGAAGCTATGTGCCCAACAATTGTATCCTGACCGTAAATCTGAACTGAACAAAAGTTAAATCAAGCAAATCAAATTGGAAATGATTAATTCAATGATTCCATCCCAGGCCTGCAAAGACTGACAAAAACAAGAAATATTGCAAGACACAAATCATGTAGTGATTGTTAAACAGCGTAACAGCAGATAAAGATCTCCTACATATACAGTGAAAACCAAATTGGGAAAGCATTTAATTAAGAAAAAAAAATGTTTAAAGACAGAAAACCAATAAACATAGCCATTACTCACTAATTCTGTTATAAACATTCATAAGTAGAATGAGCTAGAGAAGGAGAGCACTTGGTAGGGAGATAAAATAATCAGTAGGAGCAGCTGAATAACTCTAATGGGGGCCTAGGCACTGATTGAGACATGAGTGCCCAACCCTGCTGCTTCCTAGTCGACATGTGCATTGCCATGGCAACCTTGCTAAGCAGCCACAGCCCACCACATCAAATCGTACAACAAATTCACCATGAGAAATTAAGAATTATACATCTCTATTTTACAAATGAAAAATGCACATCATTAACAAAGCACAAAAAGTCAAACGAAGGTAATAAAATATACCTTCATAAGATGCAACCTCAGATCAGTTGGGCGAACACCCTCACCAATGCAAACCATAACAAACTGTGAATAGTGGAAAAGGACATCTGCAGCAGCTTGCTTTTTCTGTTCAGTCTGCAAAATACATCTCATCATAATGACAAATATGAAGTGCAATGCTGACTAGATTTAGATCTAGATGGGAAGGTCATTTTAAAAATAAAGCCTCTGTGAATGGCCTAATAAACCTTTACACATCCCTGCTATTAATTTCAGTTTTACTTCTTCATCAGCAGCCCGAACAGTTCTATGACTGATTACAGTCTGCTATAAGAACTTCATCAAGTTTGCATACTCAGATATTCGCCCAAAAAGTTCAGGCTCACAAATAAACTATGTTGAATCAAATTAATCCAGGTTAAAAGCTACCCAAACTTTACCAAAACAAAACTATACTTTCAAGATTACAAAATTTGAAGATGTCATGATCAACAAATCTGACCCAAGTTTAAGCATAAATTCAAGATGACCAACAAATCTGACCAGCTTGTAAGGTTCAATAAAAACTAAACTCATCCATCAATTAAAAGATAACCATATTGTACCGGAGTATCTAGCATCTGCTGGATGAACATAGACTTAGTTCAAATTTTGTGTTTTGTTTCCCCTTACCCAGAAAAAGGACCTCATTTGTGCATCAAGCATTGGTAAACAAGGCAGCAACTCCAAAATGTGTCCAAACTAGTGTAAATTGGATTATGATAGAAAAGCAGGGATACAAAAGAGAATTGGGAATATATTCTTTATTACCTCATAGTCACCCTCACATGTCATAGATGTGTTGTGCGTGGCCATTCTTTATGTATTATCTTATTCTGTTACAAGAAGGGAACTGATCAGCTACAAATGGATGACTGGATAGTGCTTGTACAATAACTGCAATCATAGTTCTTCTAGATTCCAAACTAAATGAAAACAACGGTAAACAAAAGGTGTGGATAAACATATGTATAACGTTTGGATCATTTTTGCAATGCAGTAACGGTGACAACAAATATAATTAGGTTATGATTATCACAGTCACTAGACCCCAAACATAGATATAATACAGCTGATCAAATTTCCCAACATGTCAATTTCACCATTAAAATCTGACACCAAAAATCAGCACAGAGAGACAGAAATCACAAGCAATAAAATGATAAGCTATATTTATAGCTTCGGCTTTTCTTCACCACCAACCTGAACACACCTAAAGAACAAAGAAACAACGAGAATGAAGCTACAAGTTTATTTGCAGCAACAGCAAGTTCCGTTCTTATTGCTATCACAGAATCTGCAGGTTTTATTTGCATAGGCAAGGGCCGACGAAAAGGTGGACATGGACATTTAATAGAACAAAACCCCCCAAATAATTGGGGAAAAAGAGTTGCCATCAGCAAGTAACCTAATGGATAGGAGCATCTCAAAAGGGTATCGATTTGTTCCCTCACAGGTAGTAAGATCAAACAAAACAGTACCCGAACGAAAATTAAGGGCGAATTTTTTGCGAATCCCTGACCTCCCCGATCTGCTCCGCAATTCGTGTTCCAGTGACTTTCCCCTCCAACTCCGGCGAGCCTGGTGAAGTCTGGACACGGGGGCGGCGGCGGCGGCGGCGGCGACCCCTCGACCAGTTGGGACGTGGCGGGGGCTGGTGAAGTCTGGACGCGGGGGCGGCGGCGGCGACCCCTCGACCAGTTGGGACGTGGCGGGGGAGGGGGAAGAGGGGGGCGAATTCCCTGGGTTGAGGGAGGGGCACCGGGGCGGCGGCGGCTGCGGGACGGGGGGCAGCACTCGCGGGGAAGGGATGGTGGTGGAAGAGGAGAGGCTGCAACCTCGCTGTGGCTCGCCGGACGGGCTCGGCGGTGGGAAGGACGGGTTGGTTGGTGGCGCACGCGGCGGAGCAATGGCGGCGGTGCGGCGCCGGGGGAGGGGATCTGAGCCGTTGGTTTGGGGAAACTACTGTTCTAAACTCTCGACCCTCGAGTTGACATCATTTGTTTGCGTATCAATCACAATATTTATAAAAAACTAGTTAGGTGCCCGTGCGTTGCAACGGGAAAAAATACGGTGAAGGCTAACCTAATAAGGACAACAAATGAGAAGGCTCACTTCAATTTCTTGAGCAGAAGGTGTGTTAATAACAACAAAATACACTGAAGGCAGAGACCAGTACACATAGTTCAATTTATCTTTGCTACCTATTCTTATCTTGCAATAATTTTGATTGTTCTTCCACAGAATTACATGTGTTTTCTAGATAACAGTGGAACACATATGAAATAAACAAGTCCATCATGGTGCCAATTAATAAGATTGGTTCTTGAATAACTAACACCTGTGCAGATAAAAAAATATCTATTTCCCAATATATTAATGCCAAAGAAGCAAGAATGAACACTGATCAATAGATTTGTCAATGGAAACCTATGAAGCAATCATAGAGGCGCAATTGAAATGCTCCACAGAGTTCCTTCAAAGAGAAATAATAACACATAAATGTAACGTCAGTAACTTAAAAGAACAGTAGCTATATGTGTTGAGGGGCAATTACACCGTGTGCAGCAAACTATCAAGACAAAGATATATATAGCTTGATGTACTGGTTCTGAAGTTCTTAAATCTCCCCAATTGTGGTTCCATTATCCATGTAAAAATCATTAATAAAAACTGGACTAATATACAAATTTCAGATGATTGTTGAATCATCTGAACACTTGTTACCTACAAAAGTGCTTTTCGTCATCATATTAAGATGGTACCTGGCTATATGTTGAAGGACAACCACATTCAGAAGTGCTCTTTACCACAGTTTTTAGGTCTTATCTTCACTAATTTATAAAATTACAAAAACATCTGGCATCATCTATCATCTTGTGTCTTTAAAGTTGATCAGATTAATGGTCTCTCAACACAACTATAGCTGCACTGCCGACATGAACAATAATACATATATTTATCTAAAATTGATCCCAGAAGTAAACTGTAGTAATTTTGGCAGAGCTCAGTTTACAAAACAAGCACTGATGATATAGCCAAGAGTCAGGAGAAGAACATATATCATTTAGGTGAGATAAGAATGACAAAACTGGGTATTTCTCTGTACAAGTAGAGATTGTATTCTCTGCAACCTTTTCTCTTCACCCAACTTGAGCAAAATTTGTAACTTGTCAAAATTTGCTGAAAGTTCTTTCTGGTTTCAAAAAAGAAGAAAAAAGAGCATGAATGTCTAATATACCTGCTGGCTTGCTGCAGTTCTTCTACTGATAGAACTTTGATCAAACAGGAAAAAGGATCTCCTTCCAATGCCTCTCAAAAATTAAAAGGGGCTTGCTAGTGGTCAGTTGATTCCCTGGCCATAGTCACTTGACTGATAGCAAATGTAAAAATAAAAGGATTAGGTTTCAACCCCTCTACAAAATTACAAGAGTGAGCATATGAAAATTGGTGGAGATAAATCTTGAAGTACGTTTCCAATTCCTTGCTAGCATTATTAGAAAATTAATATGAGCAAATCAATCGACATCCCCACCGTTAATGAAACATAATGCTGAAAAAACTTCCATTTGGAAACAATCAAGATAAATATGCATTGCACATTTCCAGATCATCGCGAAGCAAAATCCATACCAAATCAACAAGAGGAACATACCAGCATCCAGAAGCAGGTCATTCACTGGAAACAAATAAGTGTGAAGTGATCAAATCATATACCTCAAGATTTAAAAAAAACTATCCTCTAGCTTAAGGATCAAACTGAAAATAAAATTGACTTCTTATACGTGAATTTAGAAATTTGAGACACAATGAGTTAGGAGCAGAGGCGGCGACATGCTTGATTTATTGAACAAAAACTGGCATGTAAGCACAGATAACATCGTTGCAAACTGGCGCAGAGGAATGATGAACAAGCATACCGAAATCAGATTTTACCCGTGCATGGATATGGCTGCTGCAATCGTGATTTCAGACCAAATCAAGAGATGACTTGCACGTGTGCGCGCAGGGCCCGTCGGGACGGCCGCTGGTCGTCGTCGTCGTCGGTAGCGGCGGCGGTGCGTGGACCAAAGGTCAGGCCGGCACGGGGGCGGTGCCGAGCCCGATGGTGGCGTTGGCCGAAGATAAGCACCGCGGAGGGTTTGTGGCCTGATGCGTGGCCCTCGCTGGCGACGCAGACGGGAGAGATCGGCGCGGGTGAAGGAGATCGGAGGACGACGACCCTGGCAACTCCGGGCGACGGTGATGTAGGGGCGCGGTGGCGCGGAGAGCGCGGTGGAGAGGCGAGGGGCGCCGGCGCGGTGGAGAGGTGGCGAATCGTGGGCGGCGGGGCGCGGCGAAGAGGAGGATGGCGGCCGGCGGTGGAGGCGCGACGAAGAGGTGGGGGGCGCGGCGAATAGGAGGACGGCGCGGCGATGAGGGTGCCGGCGGTGGAGGCGCGGCGAAGAGGAGGACGGCGCGGCGATGATGGGGGCGCCGGCGGTGGAGGCGCGGCGGAGGAAGAGGCGTGGGAGGCGTCGGCGGATGGAAGGCAAGCGCGAGCGATTCGGGGAAGGAAAGCGAATCGCGGGGGAGGAAAGCCAGAAAAGCGGATCGCGTGCGAAACGATATCTCAGGACTGTCGGATGTCCCGATCCAACGGTTGATAGGACGCGTGTGCGTCTATGTTTTGGCTTCACCATCACCACTACGGATTTTTTAAGTAGTAGAGAAATAGAAAAAATTAACAGCATAGATTAATACTATGATAAATCACTTTAGAAAAATACAAAATTAAATTTAACTTCTGAATTTATGTTGACTAGCTATAGTTTAATTTGTTTTTTTATCGTAGCTTATATAGAAGTTCGATTTTAACTACTTCCTCCGTTTCACAATACAAGTCATTCTAGTATTTCCCATATTCATATTGATATTAATGAATCTGTCTAAAATGTTTGTGAAGTGATCTATCATATATTAATATATCTTGTTGAATTTTTTCATAACCATTTGAATACGATGCAAATAGTGAGGGGATGTCTCCTTGAGAGTTTAGAATACACTCTCGTTGGATTAAGATCCAAACCTCCAAAGTTGGTAACAAAATCCAGTAATTCTTTATAAAAGTTACTCCTATGCTACAAAGAAATTCATTCAATTTACCGTTAAACTGAAAATTGCCAACAAAGTTGAAAAGAAAAAATGGATAAACTCGACCAACCAAACAACATCTTTTGTATACAACATCATATGATACAACAGCCAAATAACATATCAGCTCATATAGGCTAAACTAATGCAGACAACCAAATAAGGCCAATTGTATAAGTTTAGAGTTGGTTGCGATCAGCCTAGATGGAAGATACGAGCCAGGCTAAGGTTGTTCGAGCAACCAAAAACACCCTTATAGAGGTGGACATACCTGAAGCGATCAAAATTACCGAAAATATAGTAGTTAGAGCATGTGCAATAGCTTATTTTAGTTGGTTCTAATAATAAACACGTCAAATACAAGATGAGTGGGAAGAAAGAGAGGGTAAAGAGAGATAAAAGTGAGCGCTAGATTAAGCACCAGCTAAGCATAGCCTCTTATTTCTGCATGCAGTGTTGCTTAATCCAAAGAGCCTACGATGACACACTAGTGGCTGGTTACATTACACAAATAAAAAGTAGTACTCTAGGATATTACATAGAGGTACTTATACATAGAGAGAATCTAAGAGAGTGCCAATGACAAACGCCGAAGTCAGAGAAAATACCATCAAACAGTGCGAGTTACATGAAATGTCATCGCACAAGCGACTTTGTCCCAGAAATGTTATCGTACAAGCGAATTTGTCCTAGAAATGCTATCGCCGTTAGGGTCCCGTCCATCCCACGCCATTAAATGCACTTTTCATTATATAGCACTTACCGGAGTGATGACCCTATTAGCGATGGTACTTCTAAAACAATGTTACTTTGTGCAATGACATTTCATGTAACTCGCACTTACTGATGTATCTCTTAAAATTGGGTGCTTGTTAATGACATTTCTTGTATCTTCTCTTTGTATATATTATCTTCTACTCCTTTCATCTAAAATAAATCAATCTATAATTGGATGTGACACTTTATAGTACAACGAATTTGGATGGATATATGTTTAGATTTGTTGTAATATGTAATATGAAGTATCATATCTAAGGGTGTGTTTGGAATCCCCTTTCCCAACTCCCTATCCTCGTTTTCCGCGCGCACGCTTTTCAAACTGTTTAACTGTGTGTTTTTTTTAAAAAAAGTTTATATACGAAAGTTGCTTAAAAAAATCATATTGATCCATTTTTGAAAAAGAATTAGCAAATACTTAATTAATCACGTGCTAATGAACCGTTCCGTTTTCTGTATCTAGTGGTGGCGAACACAGCATAAGTATTAATACGTTGATTTGTTTTAGGATGGAGCAATTTTTAGAGAGAGTAGCTGTACCATTGACCTACTATCAGCATTATTATCAAAGAAAATTATCCGGTGGGAAAAAAATATTTTTATTGGTTCTGCATTTACGAAGGTGGAGGTAATACCGGCGAGCGTTTTCACGCCAAACGCCAAAGCGGCACGCACGCGACAAGCGTCGGCGGTCCGTGCAGCCGGCCACCCCACAACGCACCCAGCTATCCACTCCCCGGCCCCACCCTATTCATTCCTTCCTTCCTCCCTCCCCTCGACCTCGCGCCTTCGCCCACGTCTCCGCTTCTCCTCCTCTCCCTCTCCGCCTCTCCCAAACCTCCCCAAATCCCCCAATCCCAATGCCCTTCCAGTCCCAATCCCTAGCTCGCTCCACCCCAATCCCCCACCCCCACCATGGCCCTCTCCTCCCGCGCCGCCGCCGCGCCGCCTTCCCAACCTCTCCCTCCCCTCCCCTCGCCCCGCGTCTCCCTCCGCCCGCCCGCCGGCCCCGCGCTCCCTGCGCCTCGACCGCGTCGTCGCCGACACCACCGCCGAGCTGGGCCTCGACGGCGGTGGCGGTGGGCGGCTGCTGGCGCGGCCATCGAGCACCTCGAGCGGGAGCCGGCGTTCGCGGGGGAAGGGGAGGACGCCGCGGCGGCGGCGTCGGCGCAGCTCGCGGCGGCTGTCCCCGCGGGAGCTGCAGCTGGTGCTCGTCTACTTCGCGCAGGAGGGCCGCGACGCCTACTGCGCGCTCGAGGTGTTCGACTGGCTCCGCCGCGCCAACCGCGTCGACGGGGAGACCATGGAGCTCATGGCCGCCATCGCCTGCGGGTGGATCGAGCGCCTCGTGGGCGGAGGCGGGGACGTCGCCGACGTCGCCGCGCTGCTCGGGGAGATGGACTGCGTCGGGCTCCGGCCCGGGTTCAGCCTCGTCGAGAAGGCCGTCGCGCTCTACTGGGACCGCGGCGACAGGGGCAGCGCCGTCGACTTCGTCAGGGACGTCCTCAGGAGAGGGGGCGTCGGCGACGGAGGGGAGTACGGCGGTGCTAGCGACGGCGAGCGCGGAGGGCCTGTCGGATACCTCGCGTGGAGGATGATGGTAATTGGATTTCTTCCCCCCTTGCAATTTTACCCTCTTTTTTTAAGTGATTTTTTTTTACCCATTTCTGTGCTTGTATATCTCAATTGAATTGTTTGTGCGGTTGATGTGTACTAGCCTGGGTTACTGTATCTCTTGGTTCTTTAAACTGTGTGCTACTGCTACTGTGCTGAGAACTTAGACTTCTCGAAATCACGAGGTTGACATAATAAATCATGTGTATCTATGTACTAGGCATCGGTTAGGTCGCATCCTTGTTTTGATTCTGAATTGTTGACCTGCTCTACATCACTACTACTCCTATATGTGAAGATAATTTGTAGTATTTAATAGGTGGTTGGGATATCAGCTTTCTTGTCTTTAAATCAATGTGCACATTAGGTGTACAGTACTTTAAACCGATCATTATAATATGCGCTTCTGGTAGATCTGATATCTCATGGCTGTTTGTATTATATGTTGTTAGAATAACGTATCAATTAATCACGTGTCATCCTATAAAATAATCATAACAACTAAATCCCCACATTGATCACTTGTTTAGATGTACTGTAGTTTATTGAGTTTCATATAATTATTTTGTTAGCCAGCATGCGTATCATCCTCAAAAAGTTTAACAAAGGAGTTAACATTGGTAATATATATGTTGGTTTCATCACAAAAGTTTGGGTGTGCCAGGTTTCCTGATCCAATTGTTGGTTATTCCCATTGTTGAGCTGTTGTTTAGTTCTCTTCCAAAGTTCGATTTTGGTCCCATGTAATTTGGGCATTTGGCCATGCTTTAAGAAAACTTGCTAGATTTTTGGCTAGCACCTAGCAGATTATTGCTGGAAAAATCCTATCCACCTATCTCTATGACAAGTAGGGACCACATTGGTTTCAAATGTTGCCCAATAATTTGGAAGCTGGTTGCTAAGTAGGCATAAGTGATCTTTTTTCTTAGCCCCACATTGCTGGTGAGTTCTGGGTTGTGTTGTGATGGGAGTGAGTCCACCGATAGGTACCCATTGATCCACTAACTGAACTAATGCACCTTTTTTCTTCAAAGCTAGTGAAAAAAAAAAGCATTTTCAGTATGGTCATTGGCTGCCCATGGATTACCCACGTCCATTCCTGGGGTTGGTACTGGGTTGTACCAACCGAACTCGCCTTTGATAATGAATCAAACAAGGATTTGTTAGTCATCATGGATTATTTTTTAAGAAAGAGAGTGGGGACAATTTTGCAGCGGAAAATGTCCAATTTTGAATTATAATTTTTTTGTGGTATTACGATGTTTCTTGGGGCAGGCAAATGATAAAACCAACCTTTATGAGACTTGAACTGGGGCTCAATATTTTGCAGGTATAAGTTGGGTCTACAAGCCAAACAAACCCTACTTGAGGTGTCTCTAAATTTCTTTTTCAGAATACATTGAGATTACCTGCAGAGACCAGTGTATCACTGCTTTAGGGCTTTCTGCTGCATCATTTTGAATAAATTGTTTTTTATCGTTGAATAATGAATACTACTGCAACACAGCAAGATATTAAATAGTAAACCTGCAGCACTATGAAATAACGATTCTTATTGTCGGGATCCATCTTTTCTGTACCTTACAGCAAGAAACCTAAGAGTATTAAGTGCGCTGAAGGATTTTTCTTTTTTGAGGGATGAACTTGACTGAAACATTTTGATATTAGAGCGGTATACTATAACCAGTCTAGTTCTATTGTATTTTAACCCTTCTCTAGTCTTCCATAACTAAGCGGTCCTTTTGGTTTGGGTAACTTAGACTGATGGCATTCATCTTATATTATTTAAATTTTGTTTGACCCATGCTACTTGAATTCTTAGAGGATCATTCTATACTTAACAAGCATTCAATATTCTTTCGGGGGCAACGGTGTGATAATTTAAGTGTCAACAAGTACTTGTTTGTCGGGATGACTTAGGTTCACGGCATTACCAGTATAAAAACAAGCTGTGTCCCGATGCTACTAAAATACTAAATGGACAGTGCTTTTCACAAAGTTACTAGTCGTTCTCTATTTTCTTTGGTATATGTCTGTGGTAGCTTATGTACTTAATATATCCTGCCTGCTTGTGAACACTATCCCATGCTATCTCGCATATATCTCTTGGTGCCAATTTGTTTAATGCTCTATTTTACTTTTCTTCTGATAGATGGATGGGGGTTACCGCGATGCTGTTAAATTGCTCATTGAATTTAAGGAGAGTGGCTTGCAACCTGAAGTGTATAGTTATCTTATTGGGTTGACTGCCTTGGTTAAAGAACAAAAGGAATTCTCAAAGGCATTGCGGAAATTGAATTCATCGGTGAAGGAGGGCTCGATTTCCAAACTTGACTCTGAGACTATGCATAGTATTGAAAATTACCAATCTGAATTATTAAGTGATGGTGTTCTTTTATCAAAATGGGCAATTGAGGAAGGCAGCAGTGATGTCCTAGGACTTGTGCACGAGAGGCTCCTTTCATTGTACACTTGCGCTGGTTGTGGCTTAGAAGCTGAGCACCAACTTTGGGAAATGAAGCTTCTTGGTAGGGAACCTGACACACAGCTCTATGATGTTGTTTTGGCCATTTGCGCTTCTCAGGGAGAAGCTGCTGCCGTCCGTCGATTGCTCGCTGGAGTCGAGTCAACCAGTGCTGGAAGAAGGAAGAAGTCTCTGTCATGGCTACTACGAGGCTATGTCAAAGGCGGCTTCTATCTGGAGGCCTCAGAAACACTCATGAAGATGCTTGACATGGGCCTGTATCCAGAGTACCTAGACAGAGCAGCTGTGCTGACAGCCCTGCGGAGAAACATACAGGAATCTGGCAGCCTGGAGTCCTACATGAAACTCTGCAAGCGACTCTCCGAAACGGATCTGATTGGACCATGTGTCATATATCTATACGTGCGCAAGTTCAAACTATGGATGATGCACATGCTGTGAGCCTATCTGGCTCTGAAGTTACTTATGTTCATGTGAACATCGAGCATGCGCAGGCACACACTGCTGGAGCTTCAAATGCTTTTGAGGGCTCCGGTGAAGGAGATGCTAGAAGACTCCGACTGGGAGGGTGAAGCAGCTGGTGCATATTTACGGTTCCTTGTATATTTTTGGCTGAAAAGGAGCTCGATACGAGTTGTTCATCCTCATCGGAGCTATTTGTTGGACGAGACTACAAGAGTACATACAGAATTTGTAAATCTTCAGTGCTGCCATCACCTGTTGGTGGTGAAACGAGGACAATAGTTGTAGGGTATCGTACACGAACTGTCGATCAATGTACACTTTGCCTTTCGGACTTTCTAATTGTATAGTCCTGGTATATATGGGAAAAGAAAAAGGAGCAACCTGTAAAGTTTGTAACATGTATAGTCCTGGTATATCAGGAGTGGCATGGCGTGGCAGTGGCGCCCGAGCAAAGATATGCGCTACAGGTGAGGTACGATAGGAAGAGGTCATATGCATCGCGAATTCACGATTCCTAGGCTAGTTTAGTCTATAAGGTAGTAGGGGTTTTCATCTTAAAAAAAGAATGAAGCATTCTGCTTACTGAACCTGAACCTGGAGGGTGAAGCTGAACACACACCTTCCACCGGCACCAGGTGAGCTATGCTCACTTCTTAAATTCTTATTGAGCCATCCAGCAGTACAATATCTGTAGTGGCATCCTTGGACAGGTAGGAAATTCATGGTTATTTCTAGGGATTTTACATCAAGGAGCTCATTTTTCATAGAAATCAAGGAAAAAAAAAACTCATGTGTACCAAAGGAAGCTTATGTTTGAATTCAAATTGGTCCAACTACACTGATGGGGTTGAGAGGTCAAAGGCCCTCAATGGTTTAGCTGGCTGTGGCTGTAGCTGTTCTGTAGCTGAAGTAACCAGCGATAGAGCTCTATTGTGGTTGTGCAGCTGCAGGTAGGTAAGTTGAGTACTACCCCCAAAGGAGGAAGCAACATAGGCCTCAAACTTCTAACTTTTCCATCACATCAAAACTTTTCTACCCACATAAACTTCCAACTTTTCTATCACATCGTTTCAGTTTCATCCAAACTTTAAATTTTGGCGTGAACTAAACACACCAAGTTAGATAGAGATGATAAGTGAGGACATCTGCTTAGTAGTGCCCAACTAGTGGTGGATACTGGCAAGCTTGGAGGAAATAAATCTCGAGTTCCTTATGTTTTTAAATATAGGGAAGAGAAAGGAGAAATAAGACGTCTCTTTGTGAGAAGATGACTTGGTCATAGTTTTGTTCAATACTCTTAAGATCATTCACATTTCGTCCCACCGATAAACTAGGTGTTTTTTTTGGTTGAGTCTACACGAACAAATCGGAATGCCATGTCACTGGCATCTCCAATGTATGTAATAAGTCAAGTAGTAGTACATCCAATTAAACCATGCACGCAGCGACTACCGAAACTGATCTATCGGAAAAGAAAAACGGAACAAACTTGTTGTTTTGAACCATCCCAATAAAGAAATGAGTAAATTTCATGTGTGTATAGTCAAACTTACATAAAACCTCAAATATTATGATTGGTGGTACATAACCATGTATTATGTTTCTAAAGTTTCAGAAAACACACCCCATACATGTTTGTTGAGCATACACTTAAAATTTTAAAGTATAATCTAATAACTTTTTAATTGATGATTTTTAGTCAAGGTTATTGGTTTAACTCTTCACTGCTTTTTTTTTAAAAAAAATAATGCTCCAAAACATAATAAAATTGAGAGTAAATTTCATAAAACCCAGGATATCATAGTCTAAGTTGAACAAACCCACATATGTTTTGACACGTAACACATAACCCTAGGTATTATGTTTTTATAGTTTTATAAAACCACACCATAAACTATTTTGAGTTACTTCTATAGCAAAATTAAGAAAATGCTTGACATATTTGACTATAAGACTTTTATACGATGGATCATATAATTCATATTTGACTTTATAACTCATAAACGTGATGGGAGTCAAAGATCAATTGGTCAACGAGTGTGGTTTTATGAAACACTATAATCGTAATGCTGAGGGTTATGTGCTATGTGCTAAAATCCCCGTGGTTTGTGTAACTATGACCATAATACCCTTGGTTACCTGAAATTTACTCTAAAATCAGTTATGATTTGAATAAGGGTGAGATTTTATGAAACACTTGGACCATAAAACGTGTGCTTGTGTACCACAAGACATAATACATATGCTTTATATAAGTCATAATACATATGGTTTTAAGAGACCAGCAGTAACCGATTTCATATTTGAGAGATGAATGAACTGATACCACAATTGACTATTGAGAGACCAAATATGGACTATTTTCTATTTCAGTTGAAACTATATTCCAAAAAGTTTCTGGGTCTTGCAATTTGGTGAAACAATATGAAATATAAGCACAATCAACAAATACCATGATAGTTATCTACATGCATTCCGATATTGAATTTGAGTTTCATAAAACCCACTTGGATAGTGTTCTTGCACCATGTTAATAGGTCTTCTCCTAACAACTTTTAAACATGCCACTACAAACATTTAAAACCTAGATGTTAGTGAAATATAACATAACTAGAAAATCAACACACCCTTTGGCGCGTTTGCTAATTAGTCCGTGTGTGTAGCTGTAATACTCATTTAAATATTTACAATGCTCTAACATATCATAGTGAAATTTATTGCACATCTTTTAAGAAAATCGGAATCCTATTTTTCAATAAATTTTATGAATTTTCAATACAATTCGTGTTTTGCTGCAATTTGTGTTTTATCTATCTTTTACGATCTAAAAAATTAGAACATAATAATCCTTTTTTTTTTCAACAGAAGTTTTATCAACAATAGCTATAGCTAGCATAGTATATTTTATGTTTTATTAGGAGTATGAATTGACTATGTGTGGGACCGTGGGAGCGAGGGCTCAATCCGATGATTTTATCTATTATTTTATATGTCTTTTAGTTTATATTTTCACTTTTAATTAGGGTCTATTTGGTAAGACTTTAACTCCTAAATTTAATTACAAGAATTGGGTCTAGAGTGTAGTTGTGGAGCTGTCTAAATCAGCTAAACCTCTCTAGTTTGTTTTGTGAGAAAACTTTAGCCAGCTCCACTGCAATTTTTATTTTTAGTCAAGTTGAAACTATTTGGTTGGACTCTCTGACTTCAGGAGAGGTGGAGCTGGAGTTAGATTTGTACCAAACTTATCCTAAATCTATAGTTTGTCTTGCTAGTTGTTTATTCATGATTTTTGTTTTTAGTTGTTCACGTATACGTTACCGTACACATATACGTGAGCCAGAATGTTAGCTTTTCTTTAAAGAAAGTTAAGATAAAGCCAGGAGATAAGTGGGCTTGCTGTTGCCGTGCGCGGTTATGTTGGGGAGGCCGTTTGGGCCAATGGCCCAAGCGGAAGCGTACGTCGGTACGTGCGACGTGTGTTGTTTCTCTCTTTTTTTTTTCTTACACATGCCACCTAATCATTGTGCCATTTGGTCCAATCAACCGGGCGACATTACCGCCAGCTTGAGATATGTAGATTCGACCAAACATAATAGTGAAACATTTAAACCTATAAAAACTTACTTTTAGCGGAATATAACATAATTTGATCAAACATAATGGTGTTTAAGGCTAAAAAATCTAAAAATTTATGAGACAATTATAATTTAATACACCTTTGAAGGCTTGACCAAATTTATCTAGATTCCAAATACTCTGTTGTAGCAAGAGGCAAACACCATTCCCATATTCGACCGAAACACTCTTACCCACTTGGAAAAGAGGTTTTTACTCGCGGCAAATACTTCTCGACCTAATGTGACAAGTAAATACTAAAAGACTGACGAACGTGGAAAGAACGCTAGTTTGGAAAGGAGTATTCTAGCCTACCACAAGAGGAAAATACCATTAGACCATGGCGGATGAAGCCTGAAACTTATGTCGTTGAGTGAGGAATATTACCTAAGAAGATACTGCGGGGACCACTTTAACCACTCCTACAAGCTGGCGCCATACTCTTATGGTTTCTAACTTTACAAGGGTATCGTGGTAACTTCCTATGTACAGGTAGGGGTAGGATTGTAACCTCACATGTACCTTCGGAGGCTATATAAGCCGGTCATGATCTTGTAATCAGACACGAGATCAGAGATATCATAATACCATACAACAGGTGAGACTTTACTCTTCGAGCTCATCTCACTTTTGGGAACATAGTACTTTCTCACCTATCCCTGATTTGTAGGTCACTACATACTATAGCGCACAACTTAGAATTTTGTTACTCTCTCCGTTTCACAATGTAAGTCATTCTAGCATTTCCCACATTCATATTAATGTTAATGAATCTAGATAGATATATATGTTAGATTCATTAGCATCAATATGAATGCGGGAAATGATAGAATGACTTATATTGTAAAACGGAGGGAGTATATATTTTCCAGTCAATTTACTTATTTGCTAAAATTTTCCTCTATTTGCCCCAAAAGAATTGCCATATTTGATAAGATTAAGGCCAGAAGCCAGAAGCTGGGTTTCAGAGCTTTTCCAGATTCTCAGAAGCTGGCTACCAAACATCTGCTTCTCATAATTTAAAGCTCCCCCAAACAGACCCTAAGGCTGCGTTCTTCCCTCTATTTTCCCAACCCACCTCACGCGTTTTCTACACGCACGCTTTTTAAACTGCTAAACGGTATGATTTATGAAAAAAAATTCTATATGAAAGTTATTTTAAAAAAAATCATATTAATCCATTTTTTTAAAAAATAATTAATACTTAATTAACCATGCAATAACACAGCCTAAGTGTTCAAAATTATTGTCACATCTTAGGTCATTAGCAAGCCTAAGATACACTTTTCTGATTTTGTGTCGCATGATTTATATAGATAGACCCTTTATAATAAAGGAAATGGTTGTAACCATACAACTGCCTAATATATTTAGGCCCCGTTTAGTTCCCATAAAGTTTTTCCAAAAACATCGCATCGAATCTTTGGACACATAAATAAAGCATTAAATATAGATAAAAATAAAAATTAATTGCACAGTTAGGGAGGAAATCTCGAGACGAATCTTCTGAGCTTAATTAGTCTATGATTAGCTATAAGTGCTACAATAATCCACATATACTAATGACGGATTAATTAGGCTCAAAAGATTCGTAAGGCGGTTTCCATGCGAGTTATGAAATTAGTTTTTTCATTTTTCATTCGTGTCCAAAAACCCTTTTCGACATCCGGTCATACGTCCGATGTGACACCCAAAAATTTTCTTTTCGCGAACTAAACAGGCTGTAAACAGGGCTGACATCCTAACTGGCAATAAAATAACCCCATTAACCTCGGCGGGGTTAGGAGTACAAAATATACCTTTTCTTGACCCTTTTGAATTTCAAGAGGAGGCCCCTCCACTCCATTGACCGTCCGATCTCCCCAGCAAGGGCGACCACCGGATAGGATCCCCCTCAGCCGTCCGATCGGTCGCGGCCGCTGGGATGAAGCCACGAGTCCCCCCCGCGTCTCTCCCTCCCAAAAGCCCACCTCCAAAACCCCGGAGCCCGCCCGCGTCGTAAACCCTAGCCGCCTCCGCCGCCTCCTCAAATCCCCACCTCCTCGCTTCCCCCCTCCTCCGCCCGCCGGAGCAGAGTTCCTTCTCCTTCCATCCATTCCGTTCGGGAATCAGGCGAGCGCGTCAGCATCCCCCTCCCCCTCCTCCTCCTCCTCTCGCCCCCGCCGCCGCCGACGCCGACGCCGTCGCAGGCATCGCCGTGCTCTGACCGGAGGGCACTTGTTCTTTGCTTCGTCAGATCGGAGGGGAGCGGAGGAGCGGAGCCGGAGATCCAGATCTGCACGGGAAGGTATCTCCCGCCGGTACGGTCTACTTCTCTCTTGGACGGATTGAATCCGCTGTGCCATTATTTTTTTTTTTTCCTTCTTCTCATTGGGGGAAGTTTGCCCTAATCCGTTTTCTCTTCACTTGCGCGGATGTGAGCTACCGAAATCGATTCTTCTGCTTTCGGTAAAGCGGAGAAGAGTGGTTGTGCAGTTCGCCTGGGATTCACTGCCGTATATTGTGGGGATTGTCTCGCTGGTTGAAGAAGGGAACGGTGGGGTTTAACATTGTTTTTGCTTATTTTTTGCTAGTATAAGCATTCCTGTTGGTGGTAGGTTACTTTCATGTTAGAGTGTAGGTATATTTCGCGGTAGGCGTGTTGCAAGTGATTATGCCCTAGTTGGAAGGGAGGGGAAGGGGTGCTCGTTTTGACGGTTTTAGATGTTAAGATTTAGGTCAATATGTGCTGCGGAAGTGTGTATGGATTCACTTTGACCTAATTTTTTCTCTTCATTGTTGCAAGAAAGGTAATACAGATCTTTCTGCAATATTCCATCCACTAAGTTTGTGTAGATGAGCGCCCGCTATTTGATTGGGCCTATTTTACCCCCTTTGATTTTCTGATGACCTTGCACTGAATATACTGTTCCATCTCTTATTGTTGGTCTTCAGTGCACGAGATGTCATTGTATACTGCCCAGGTCTACCTGCGCTTGTGCTAGCTGTTTAGGTTATTTTGTGTTTTTTGTTCTGTGAGTTGCTTCTGGGTGGTGCTGTTCAGTGTAAACATAATACCTGTGGATGTCCAAGGTCTGGTTATTGTGGCTATTCACATGCTTATGAAGTGCCTATGTTGTGTGGACCAGTTTTTTTTTTATACCACAGCATATATGTTCGCTTTTCTTATGGTTGATTGGTAACAAACTGATTTGGCCTGTTCAAGATCCTGATACTAATAGCATATTCACCTATTCAACCTGTTTACTTTGGTTTAGTAACTTCTTCATTGTATGTCAGGGTGTTGCCCTTTTATTTGGTTATTCGTATTTTATCTAATGTGTTCCGCTGACTTAGTGTACTTGTGCAGCTGCCTGTTGAATATCTAATTGCCCACAGCATAGTTAGTCTAACTGAGCTTTGCATTGTTAATTGTACTTAGCTTGGTTCCCTTGTTGAAATAGATGAAACTCATGGCCAAATGAGGTGCTTATCCAACTGTTTAACTGAGTAACTTGATTTTCTTATGGGAAACAATCAATTTTTAAGTAAGGGTAAATTAAATTTGAATAATCTTTAGCAGAGCTTAACTGTGTTGCTAATGTGGATAACATAAATGTTGCATGGTGATAGTTCTACATCTTGTAACCATAATTTTCAAGTATCTGTGGATGGAAAGGAATTCTGAAGGACCCTAAGCTAGGTCAAACTGGCCCAACGGCCTTTAGTTGCTAGGATTGTTAATTGATGTGCCTTTTCAATTAGTTTGTGTAATTGTTTTTCGCTTAACATGATTAACAGCTAAAATCTGTTTCTTTGATGTCTGCTAGGACAGTTGGTACAGCCATGAATATCACTCAGATCCTGCTATCAGCTCAATCTGCAGATGGTAACCTTCGGGCAGTAGCAGAAGGGAACCTCAAGCAGTTCCAGGAGCAGAATCTTCCCAACTTCCTTCTCTCCTTGTCAGTGGAACTTTCGGATAATGAAAAACCACCAGAGTCTAGACGACTTGCTGGTATTATCCTTAAGAACTCCTTGGATGCAAAGGATTCTGCAAAAAAGGAACTACTGATTCAGCAATGGGTCAGCCTGGATCCATCAATCAAACAGAAGATAAAGGAGTCCTTGCTGATAACGCTAGGATCTTCGGTGCATGATGCTAGGCATACCTCATCACAAGTCATTGCCAAGGTTGCATCCATTGAGATCCCCCGGCGTGAATGGCAAGAACTCATTGCCAAATTATTGGGCAACATGACACAACAGGGTGCACCTGCTCCACTAAAGCAAGCAACTCTAGAGGCCTTAGGGTATGTCTGTGAGGAGATTTCTCCTGAACACTTGGAGCAGGATCAGGTGAATGCTGTTCTAACTGCTGTTGTCCAGGGAATGAACCAGACTGAGCTAAGCCCTGAAGTCCGTCTTGCAGCAGTTAAAGCCCTATATAATGCTCTTGATTTTGCTGAGAGCAACTTTGCAAATGAAATGGAAAGGAATTATATCATGAAGGTAATTTGTGATACTGCTGTATCGAAGGAAGTGGAGATCAGACAGGCAGCCTTTGAATGCCTTGTTGCAATTGCTTCCACATATTATGTACACTTGGATCCTTATATGCAAACCATTTTCAACCTGACAGCTAATGCTGTCAAAGGAGATGAGGAAGCAGTTGCACTTCAAGCTATTGAGTTCTGGAGTACTATTTGTGATGAAGAGATTGAGCTCCAAGAAGAATACGAGGGATCTGATGATGCTAATTCTACTGTAAATTATCGCTTCATTGAAAAGGCCCTCCCTTCACTTGTTCCGATGCTGCTAGAAACTCTGTTAAAGCAAGAGGAAGATCAAGATCAGGATGATAATGTATGGAACATTTCCATGAGTGGTGGGACATGCCTTGGGCTCATTGCTAGAACTGTTGGTGATGCGATTGTGCCTCTTGTGATGCCTTTTGTTGAGGGTAACATCACAAAACCAGATTGGCATTGTCGTGAGGCAGCTACTTTTGCATTTGGTTCTATCCTTGAAGGTCCATCTGTGGAGAAACTTGCTCCCCTGGTACAGGCTGGGCTTGATTTCCTGCTGAACACAACAAAAGACCCGAATAGTCAGGTAAGGGACACCACTGCATGGACTCTTGGGAGGGTATTTGAGCTCCTGCATTCTCCAGCCAGTGCAAATCCAATTATAACAAGCGCAAACCTTACTCGTATCATGACTGTCTTGCTGGAAAGTAGTAAGGATGTTCCAAATGTGGCTGAGAAAGTCTGTGGAGCCATATATTTTCTTGCCCAAGGTTATGAAGACGCAGAGTCGATTTCATCTGTGCTTACACCTTTTCTTCCTAATCTCATTGCTGCTCTCCTTTCTGCTGCGGATCGTGCTGATACCACCCACTTCAGGCTTCGTGCATCAGCTTATGAAGCATTGAATGAGATTGTGAGAGTCAGCAACATATCTGAAACGTCAGGCATTATAGGTCAGTTACTGCAGGAGATCATGAGGAGATTGAATCTGACGTTTGATCTCCATATACTTTCATCTGGTGACAAGGAAAAGCAAAGTGATCTTCAGGCATTACTGTGTGGTGTACTGCAGGTCATCATTCAGAAATTGAGCAGCTCGGATGCTAAGTCAATAATTGCCCAGACTGCTGATCAGTTGATGTTTCTGTTTCTGCGTGTTTTTGCTTGCCACAGCTCTACTGTACACGAAGAAGCGATGCTTGCCATCGGTGCTCTTGCTTATGCCACTGGTACAGATTTTGTGAAATACATGCCTGAGTTTTTCAAGTATCTGGAAGCTGGCTTGCAGAATTATGAAGAGTACCAAGTCTGTTCCATCTCTGTTGGAGTGGTGGGTGATATTTGCCGTGCCTTGGAAGATAAAATTTTGCCCTTCTGTGATGGGATTATGACTGTTCTTCTCAAGGACCTGTCAAACTCGATGCTTAATCGTTCTGTGAAGCCTCCGATTTTCTCATGCTTTGGAGACATTGCTCTTGCTATTGGTGATAATTTTGAGAAATACCTTCCTTATGCTATGCCAATGCTTCAAGGAGCTGCCGAACTTCTTGCTGTTTTGGACCATACAGATGAGGATATGGTTGATTATGGTAACCAGCTCAGACGGGGAATCTTTGAAGCTTACTCTGGCATACTCCAGGGTATAAAGGGTGCAAAAGCTCAGTTGATGATACCCTATGCAAGCCATCTATTGCAGTTCACTGAAGCTGTCTACAAGGACCGCAGCAGGTTAATGTCATGCACATTGCAATTTATGTTGTATTATATTGGTAAGTTATTACCTGCTTAGTGCTTACATACATTACATTTGTGTGTTTCAGGGATGAGAGCGTGACAAAGGCTGCAGTTGCTGTCCTGGGGGATCTTGCGGACACACTCGGCTCAAGCTCAAAGGATCTGTTCAAAAGCAACCTCTTCCATGTTGAGTTCCTGAGGGAGTGCCACGATTTGGATGATGAAGTTAGGGACACTGCGTCATGGGCTCAGGGAATGATAAACCAAGCACTGGTTTCTTAAGAGGGGATTATTTTGTTTTGTCAGTTATTGGGGAGGTTTCTTTTGTGGCTGTGCCAAGACCATTTGCCACAGATTGAACGAAAGGATACCAACATATATGTAGCGTCAGTCGTAGGCTTCTTCTGTGCTTTTGTTGTCAGTCTGTCAAGTCAGTTTATGCGTCGCATTTGGCGTGGGTGGATTCTGGCATTGAATGTCTTGAACAGCTAAACCTGTTAATGTTAATGTATTCTACCTGTGGTGTTTATCCATTCGATTCTGCTGATGTTACTGCCTGCCTAAGAGCAAGTTTAATAGTATAGCCAACTATTAGCTCTAATTTATCTATAGTCAATCTATTAGCTCATTCATACAATAGTTACATAGTACACTATTAATATCTGGTCCCACATGTCATACACACACTCCTTGGAGTCCGTGCTACAGCTGGCTACAAATCTGTAGCCTGCTGCTCTTTTTTTTCCTTATTTATCTTTTTAAAATATGTTTGTAGCTGGCTTATAGCTTGCTAAATCCTGCTATTGTACCTGCTCTAATACTCCTATCATGTTCAGGTGATATTAAAGTTGCCAGCCTGTCATGTGTATTTGCAAATGCAATGTTCTTGTCAATTGTCATCCTTGTTGGCAAGTCATTTCAAACTTGTCAAGATGTTGGTTTCAGTTATATACTAGACGTTGTGATGCTACCACAGAACTTTACTTTTGTTGATACTCGTTGAACTTGTATATGCTTTGGTTCCAGATATTATGTGCAGGATGAATGTTATGCAGAAGCTGTACAGCTCAGGTAGATTGGTTTGTGAAACTACACAAGGTTTTACATTTCAATCTCGTTAAACACCTCACAAGAATCTGCACGCACACTACATATGAAATCCCCTCATTGTTCATGTCATATTTACAGATGGATGCAAAGTAGGTTCATTTCAAGAGCAAAGTTACAAATACTGGCACGCTGGTCAGGCTGCCTCGGTGGAGATGATCTCGAGCTCGGCCCACCAGAGCGGCGACACCTTGGGGGTGGCGGCGTCGGGCGGCATGGCGGTGATCTCCCTGAGCCGGGCCGCGACGTCGGCCATGGAGGGGCGCCGCCTGGGGTCGCGGTCGGCGCAGGACCGGATGACGGCCGTCCAGGCGGTCGACTGTCTCGGCGTGGAAGGCGCCCCGCAGCGCCGGGTCCATGGCGTCCCGCAGCCGCCGCTCCCCGCGGAGGAGCGCCGCCGCCCACCCCTGCACCAGCCCGCCCTCCGACGCCGCGAGCCGCCCCGCCATCATCTCCAGCAGCAGCATCCCGTACCCGTACACCACGCTCTCCCTGTCCGCCATCGCCGCCGCCGCCGCCACCTCCTCGCCGCCGCAGAAGGCCACGTCGGAGATCTTGGCGGCGAAGTCGTCGGTGAGGTAGACGGTGGAGCGTCCAGCGTCCGGACGATCTCCGGCGGGGCGAGCTGGTGCATGTGCTCCAGGCAGTAGGCGACGCCGACCGCCACGCGCAGCCGCGTCGGCCAGTCCAGGTGCCCCTCGTCCCTCGCTGCATTCCCACCGTCAATGTCAGCTGCCATTTTTCGTGCTTGCTACAGGTCGGGGTGTCGAAGTAGGTAGAAATCCAAAGATCCAAAGAAAATTACCGTGGAGATGCTCGAAAAGTGTGCCGTTTGGGGCGTACTCGAACACCATCATCCTCGTGAACGGCTGCTCCTCCTCGCAGTAGCCAAGCAGGTTCACAAAGTTCTTGTGGTTCACCCTCGACAGGCTCGTTATCTGGAACAACCCCCCAACACAAATGACACAATGTTAGGACTTAGGCACCGTTATCTCGTAAACTTTTTCACAGGAATCAGTGAATCAGTTCAATTTCATAGGGACATAGGGAAAAAAAAATAATCAAGTATTGCATTATTGGTAGTCAAAATTAAAATAATATCAAGGGAAACGTATCTTACACACACTAAAGATTCTAGATATGATTTGTGCGTGTACTCTAATTGACAAGTATTTACTCTGGTTTTTAATACATAACGTCATTGACCATTGGCCTTATTTAGCTTTTTTTTTTTGCAAATATTTAAATTACATTTGATGATAAACCAAGTCACAATAAAATAAACAATAATAATAGTAATATTACAAAGGGAGGCAGTAGTAATACCTTCTTTCTGAAGTGTGCCTCGCACTTCTTGGACCATCCTGGGCGACGTCTTGGTGGTGGAGACGACGGCGATCTCGACGCCGCTGGAGAGCGTCCCCTTGTACATGGTGTACTCCGGCAGCGAGCCGATGACGTTGCTGAAGTCCTCGCACGCCGCCTCCAGCTCCGCCCTCCTCAGCGCCGGCACCCCCGTCACGAACGCCCTCTGCAGCTGCCCGCTCAGCCCCGTCGCCCACGGCCGCACGCTCCTCACCACCTTGCTCGACCGGTAGCACGCCGCGAACGCCGCCGCCGACGCCGCAAGAAGCACCGACGCCCCCGCCGCCGCCACAAGAACGTAGTTCGTCTTGCCGCCGCCGCCGCCGCGCCTCGTTGCGCTCCCGTCCGTCACCTCCGGCCGGCTGGTTTCGCCGGCGTCGCCGGAGCCGACGCCGGCGGCAGCGCGATGCTGCGGGGGCGCGCGTGTTCCTCGCCGCGCCGCGGTGGGGCCGCGGCTCGGCGACCGCGGCCGACGACGCTGGCGAAGGCGCAGGGGAAGGCGAAGGCGAGGGCGAGCTCGACGGGCCCTGGACCGGCGGCATGTCGAGCCATGGCGGCCAGTCCTTGAGCGGCGGCGGCAGCAGCATCGGGAGTCCGAACGGGTTCGACGGCGTCGACGACGTCGACGGCCATCCGGCCTTGCTGCCGGCGTGCCTGCTCCGCTGCTGCTGCTGCTGCTGCTGCTGCTGCTGCGAAGATGATGATGACTTCTTGGCAGGGATCAACCTGCGAATGATTGAGCAGAGATGAGGCTAAAGTTGACGAGCAATTGGACAAGAACATGCGTGCAGCCCGGATGGGGTCGAATGGTTGGTTGTTCAGCTGTCCATCTCTGACAGCCACGACAACATTCCTAGCACAAAATTTTTTCCTACCATTCTATATCTACTTTGATTTCTATGGAAAAATGTCTTTGTGATGAACATTCACGGATAATTCAGGCAAATTTGGCCTATGCTTGTTCAAATGCAGGGGAAACTTGTGATGGAAGAGAAGAAGAAATTATGCCCAAGCTGCAACCTAATTATAACACTGTGAATTATTATTTCCTTAAAGGAAACTCTATTATTGCGGTTTTTTGAAAATAAACTTTATTACTGCTGCCTATAATTAAGAGTCTCTGAATTTTGTCAAAATTTAGACTGAAATTCAGGGCATGTACGAACATGAAAGTGAGCCAAGAAAACATCAATCGTTCTCACCGAGCTGCAGGGCGCACGCCTTGATTCCAATTCGCCGTTCCATCAACACCACATCATAACAATGATTTCAAAACATACACAAATCAGCTAAACAGAAACCAGAACATTCTTGGACAAGCTGATCATCTGAACAAACAAAAACAAAAATACAACACACACCTCGCCGTGCACCATGGCCGCCGCCGCCGCCGCTGATCCCAAGCTGAAGCTGCAAGCAGAGCAGCAGCAGCACAGCCACCGCCACCCTGCTCATCCTCTCCATGAAGAGCAGGACGGTCTTAAGAAGGGAAAGAGAGAGAAGCCTGCAGCAATGGCGATGATGATGGAGCTAGCACTTGCAGAGGAGGCAGGGAAAGCAATGCAAGAGAGATAAGCTTAAGCTAAGCTAGGCAGCAGCAGCAAGAAGCAGAGGGCGACGATGATTTGGGCGTGACCACTGCGGCGAGCTAGCGAGAGCCACGCCGCCCACGGCACGCGGCGACAATAAATTCTTGTGCTTGGCTCGATTTGGATTTTTTCGACCTAACTAGCTAGCGCTACTATTGCGTATACATGTACTGTGCCCACTTCATCCAGTGGTTGGGGTTCTTGTGATAGGTGAGAGGTCACAAGAGGATAGTAGTATAATTGTTACGGATAATTATGCAAAAGGGTTAATCGGTGTCCTAATCCTGGAGGGGGCTTTTAATTTTTTTGTACTAGCAATTAATTGTCTAGAAAGAGAAAAAAGAGAGGCTTGTAATTAAAGGAGGTGCTCATCAAGAGAGATGAGATAGGATCAGGTTGCTATGGTATAGCAAGGGCCAAGGGGTTAGTTGTCCCTTCTGAACTAGGCTATGATGTCGTCCATTCGTGCGACTATAGGCCTTCTATTATGTGGTTTGTGGTAGTGGTAAATTTTTATGGGTTTTTCATTGCTCATAAAAAAAGCATTGGTCAGGCTAGCTAATATTACGATAATACACTAAATAGCTTAATATTTGTTACAAATTTTACAAGTTATTATCTTATAGGTCTTCGTGGTTGCATGACCCCTTAATTTTTATTGGCACGTGTTTTTTATAACCTATGCACAAAAATTTTGTAGGTTTTTAAGGAAAGAGTTTGATTTCATTTAAATTCGTGTGAAAATCATTAAACTTATATTCGGGCGACCATAACTGTGCATGTTCTTATAGTAATTTTTTCTCAAATATATTAAAAGTAATTGTTAGAAACAAAATTAATCAAATAAACATGCATTTTGTATATACTCGAAATAGCTCAATCTTGACCCATGAATATTTAGTTACGATGAGGGTTTATTAGTAAAATAGTTTTTACAGTAGATGCAAATCGTAAATTCATGTGCCTCAATAGTCCAGTTAATTTGTTTTTTTACATAAAATTCTGGCTATCTACTCCTAGCTAGTTCTGCCGTTGAGGTAGTTGAAGAGGATGAGCTGCCAAAGACAAAGGGGGATGCTAGCTACTACCATGCATCAAGTTGGTCAGGTCAGGCAGGATTAAGCATTAGAAAGCGTGGTAGATGGTGCATCAACAAGGAAACTGATGTGGGGTCTCATGCAGATTTGACACCAAAGCAAAGCTTTCTCAGAGATTTTCCTAACACACCCTTTTGATTGCATCGTTTATTGTATCTTAATAACCAAGCCGATTAAATTATGACCTGTTCCATAAACAGAGGAAGACAAATAGACAATCCCGATGGGATTAGACAATCCAGAGGAAGACAAAGAGTTCGTCAGGAGCTGTACGTCGAAGTGTACCGCAAGCTGGAAACTTCTACGTGAACTGATTGAATGTGAAGAAACTGTGTAGTGAACCGTAAGATCATTGGCTCCCATTCGGTGCGCAGCCTAAGCTCTCAGCCAGCTATGCCGATCGCTTTCATTCTTCATTTTTATCAATTACATAGGAGACAGGTTTGTTTTACTCTGCTTTAAACCGAATTTAAACTAGATAACACAGGCGCATCAGAGCTTGGTCTGAGAAGATGCTCATTTGATGAAAATAGATAAACTATAACTAAAAGAATTTCTTAACCAGGTTGATCCTCCTATAATATACATAGTTCCATCCATACAGACACGTACACGCATATAAAGCCGTAGATTATTTCAATTACATAGAAGACATACACACGCACACAAACTCTCGCTCTCGATCGATCACCTCTTATAATATAGGTCAGTTCCATTCTCAAAGAAATACGCATGTATATAAAATCGTAGATTATTTCAATTACATGGAAGACATACACGTACACGTATACAAGCTCTCGCGCTTGGTCGATAGATCTCATCTCTCTCTCTCTTGATCCGCCGTGGCCGAGGAGGGACAGGGATGGAGGCCGGGGGAGGGTGGCGCGTTGCTGTATAGGCTAGTTGCATGCGCGCGCGCCGCTCGATTGCTGCCGCGCGCGCGCGCGCGTCTCATGCACAAGCGATAGATGGGGATCGCTCGCCCGCCGCGCGCGTCGTCGTCGTTCGCTCGCTCGTAATCCGTCCGTTTCGCAATATAATTTATTCTAATATTTTCCACATTTATATTGATGTTAATGAATCTAGACATATATATCTATATATATTCATTAGCATCAGTATGAATATAGGAAATAATAGAATGACTTACATTGTGAAACGGAGGAAGTACGTGTATATGCAAATGCAGTGCAGCTAGCCGACGATCGACAGCAACGTCGTCGTCGTCGTCGTCGTCTCTTCTACCTCGATCGATCGATAGCTAGGTCCTCACACCATATATGTCCTGCGCTGCATGCATGCATGGTACGGTGTCAGATAATTAACCATCGTATCGGTTAATTAGGTTTTAAGCTTAAGCGAACACAGCTTCATCTGATATAGATCTGGTAATTAATGTACGTGCGTGCGTACGTGTACTCGATCTACTCTCTCTGGACTAGTACTCCATTTGAATTCAAATACTCCCTCCGTTCTTTTTCGTTGACGTTGATTTGCGCTAACCAACGTTAAACATTGGGAGATGTGTAGATATACTGGAGATACTATTCATTTACTTATTGGGAACTTTAACTGCTCGCCGGCCGGTCGTCATTTTAAGAAAATGAATTATGATACTTAAAAAGCACTCCATCTGTATTTTAATGTATGACGCTGTTGACTTTTCGACAACGTTTGACCATTCGTTTTATTTAAAATTTTTGTGCAAATATAAAAATATTTATGTCATGCTTAAAGAACATTTGATGATGAATCAAATCACAATAAAATAAACGATTATTACATAAATTTTTTTAATAAGACGAATGGTCAAACTTTGGAAAAAAAAATCAACGGCGTCGTACATTAAAATATGGAGGTAGTATTTGGTATTCATCACCAAGTGTACATGTGTTGTATCCTTAACATAGCTACAATTAATACTTTAATTTGCAAATCATGAGCTATCTATTTATAGATTGTTGATCGTCAAAGTTCAAATTATATATAAGGGTCAACAGTGGCAGCTATTTGAAGTACCGGAGGGAGTAATATACAAGTAGTATTTGTTAAATTGACAATGTAGTTATGTCACGTTCTATATGGTAGTAGCTAGAGCTAGTACTGAGTTGGTACAATTCGTTGCGTTGCATGTGTAGTTTAGTTAACAGACAGAGATACCAGTGAGAAAGAAAGAGAAAAAAAGAAGTCAAAGTTGGGTTTAAGGTGTTTGGAATGTGACATGTCAAGGTCAGATCGAGGTGCTTTCTGTTTGGCAAAGGGTATTTTTTTTAGGCCAAAGTAGGTGGAATAATAATGTGTCTGAGAAGAATAATTAAGACATCATTTTTTCCCCCATTCCTGCTTAAAAGAAGAAATCATAGTACAAGATAGATCTATGTCAATATATAAGGACCGGATCGAGCATGATCGTGGCAAGTTGGATCAGTGCCGAGCTACGACGGACTAGTGTATAGCATACAGATGAATAACAGAATAAGGGTGGACAATTCACCTATTCTCCTAACCTGATTCACCAAACTGTTTCTGAACTAAAAAACGGACTCAACTGTTTTCTCGTATCTGCAGAAACTGTTTGAAAACCTTTATTGACTCCCGACAAAATCCGGCCATCAAATTTTGTAAAAAGGATAATAATTAAAATTTAGTTTGATTTTTTAGCTTGACAAAATATCTAATGATTTATGTTCTCGAATTAGCTCAGAAAGTCTAAAACCACCCATTTTTCTCGGTTTTGTAAACGTAACCCTGGTTCCAACATACGTATGTTGTTTCTTTCTTTAACTCTAATAAGGCTGCGTTCGTTCCCAGCCTTTCCTAACTCCCCCTCCTCGTTTTCGGCGCGTACCCTTTTCAAATTGCAAAACGGTACATATTTTGCAAAAAAAACTTCTATAAGAAAGTTGCTTAAAAAAATCATATTGATCTATTTTTTTTAAAAAAATAGCTAATACTTGATTAATCACACGCTAAATGCTGCTTCGTTTTATGTGCTAGGGAGTGAGGGTTCCCAACCCCCACTCCCGAACACAGCCTAAATTTCTCCTCCTACATAAATTGATGGTAATGCGGGACTCGTAAGTCTACATAAGTATATAGATATGTGGTTTGAAATTTTAATAAATATTTTAAATTTTTATTATTGATGCATTTTAAAATAGTTAGTTTGGAAACACAAATATAATGCATATATTTATCCTTAAAACTTAAGTATACTTTAAACTTATAGTTTGAGTAAATTATATAAAACTATTTTGATCCAATTATATTAAAACTATATATTTAATAGGGTGTACATACTCCCTCCGTCCCATAATATAAGGGATTTTGGAGGGATGTGACATAGGATTCGTAGTCCTAGCAAGTGTCACATCCCTCCAAAATCCCTTATATTATGGGATGGAGGGAGTACAAGTTTAGCATCAATTTATCGTGCAAGTAGATAATTAAAATATAGTATCCCAAAACTATAAATTTAATACTAATTTTAACACAGAACTTCCGTAACTCCATCAAAATAGTAGTGTTAGGGATTTGAACTCTAAACCTATAGTTTTGTAAAACTTCATTATTTTAGATTTATAGTTTTATGATACTCCATCTTAAATTTGTAGTTTCTTGATATATTTTGTATTAAATCTATAGCTTGGGATGCACCGCCTTAAATCTATATATAGATTACAATGGTTTAATCGAAGTATGTGAAGTTTTGTGAAATTTACTATATTAAATTTTATAAACAAAAGTTTTTTATTCTAATAAATAATATAGTCAAAGTCACACCTTAAATTCTGAAAGAATTCAAATAACATATATTTACGAACGCAAGAAGTATATTTCTCCCAAGTCATCTCATATGCCAACTTCAAGCTTTGGAGTTGTCCTCTCAACCTCCGTATATCATTTCTCCTCTCTCATCCTCAGATCTTGTTGGTCACCAGACACCAACTCTCTCCCTCTTCTTCCATGTTGATCCATGCATTTTCTAGTAAGGTTTTCATGAACTTAATCCTTATTGGAGATTTGAGTATGTGGCCGTGGTAACTCTCGGAACTTTCAGACAGCAAAGCCAGACATTAAAAATGATTGATTGAGCAAGCAATGGAAAAATTATAAATTTAATTTTCAGAGGCTTTTTTTTTTTCAAATGTAACAGCACCAGAAAATAAATGACCCCTTTCACAAGTACCATTGAAACTCGGCCAAGCTAAGATATGCAAAAAGATACGCTAATTAGGGGAAGAAAAAATGATCCCTTTCATGTCGGGATATAGATTAGGAAAAAAAAAGGACAAACAAGATGGCACTTCCCATATGGAAAAAAGCCCTTCGTGTCTCAATTTATTAAAGGGGAATTCAAAGTAGCGGCAAGAAGGTCCACATTTATTCGTTCTATCGAAAACTGAAATCACGACGGTCCAGCTTTAATTTGCGTAGCAGATAGAACTGAAACATCCATCGATTGTACTACTACTACAAGTTTGGTGGGCAGAGAGAGCACCTCTAATTAATTAATTTATATTTGGGCATTATATACATATATTTGTTTACGGTTGGGCACACTATTACTATCATTAGTCAATCAGATAGATGCTCGATCTGGACAAATTTGCAAGAGCGCTGCGAGTGAGATGGCTATGGTTCAGCTGGGAGAGCCCAAATAAGCCTTGGGCAGGGACACCCCCACCTTGTGATGAGCTGGATAGAAAACTATTCAGATTAGCGACCAAGGTGTCAATAGGAGACGGACGCAAAGTGAGCTTTTGGGAATCAAACTGGGTTGGAGGACAACCACTCAAGGAATTGGCTCCAACTCTATACAAGCATGCCAAAAGAAAAGGAAAGTCAGTGACAGAAGGACTAACAAATGACCAATGGATAGAAGACATCGGGCACAACCTCACAGTTCAGCTAGTCAAGGAGTACCTTAAGGTATTCAACCAAGTTTGGAGCAATGACACCACCCTCACGAAAGGTGTTGATGATACCATAACTTGGAGATGGACGAGTAATGGGAAATATAGTGCGAGGTCAGCCTATACAGCAGAATTCAACAGAAGAATAAGCTCAGCTGCTGCAAAACTAATCTGTAAACAATAGTCTCCCTCCAAATGCAAAAACTTTGCCTGGCTGTTGCTACAAAATAGGATTTGGACAGCGGATTGGCTACAGATCAGACAATGGCCAAACAACTATTTCTGTCAACTATGCTACATGAATCTAGAATCAGCTCAACATCTCTTCAAGGATTGTCCTTTTGTGCAGTAGGTTTGGGAGAGGGTCCTAGGTAGGCTGAACTGCAACGAAATTGACCTGACACATGATGAAAATGAATCGCTGTTGAAATGGTGAATTAGGAGAACATCTCAAGGTGGGAAAGACAAAGCCAAAGCAAAAAAAATCAATCCACATGCTGGTAGCATGGGAAATATGGTGTGAGCGGAACAGGCGAGTATTTCGAAATCAAGAAAAAACCCTGCTGCAGCTACTAGACAAGATTCATAATGAAGTCAAACTATGGAGAATATGTGGAGCAACAAACACTACGAGATTATTGGCCTAAATCTCTTTGATTGATTAGTGGTTTTCTCCCTCTTCTTTTTTTTCCCTCTTCTTTTGCATTTTCCTTTTCTTTTTCTTTCTATTTTTATTTTCTTTCTCTCCTTCACCGTGGTGATCATGTAAATAGTATCTCCCCTATTTAATATAACACCAGCTGTGCTGGCTAGTTTTTTTTTTTAAAAAAGAATTAATTAGCAGAGCTAGCACTCGATCTTATATATCCTGATCGACGATCACCTTGTTCCACACCTCTCAATAACTCTACATATATACTTCCTCCGTCCCGGAAAGCTTGACGTTCCAAGCATTCTAACACAAATTAGCTTATAGAGCAAATTACCAATCCACCCTCCATTTATCAGCTATTGCTAGAATGAATGAGCATGCACTCAATTCAAATGAGTGGTCCAGAATAATCCAAGGCAAAAACAAATAGCTCCCAGAGCTGAAACGACTATCATTTTGGGACATTTTGTGAGCTGTAGAACGACAACCTTTCCAGGACGGAGGAAGTAGTAAAGAACATTCCTTTCAGGATTAGTTGTATGCAAAACAAGAAACGTGTTATCGTATGATTAAATTAGTATTAATTATTAAAAATTCGAAACATGGATTTATTTGAGTTTTTGAAGCACCTGTTATATATGAAGTTTTTCATAAAACACACTATTTATCAATTTGAAAACATGCTAACAAAAAAGAGTAGCTAAGCTCAATTAGCTACTCCCTTAATTAATCCAAAATTCTTAAGCATATAATTTGCCTATTTTATTTTTTGGTTTTCTAAATAAAATTATAATATTTGTAGTCTATGTTAATGTAGGATGAGTTTTTTTTCGCGAACGCTAATGTAGGATGAGTTAATGTTTCCTTGATTTTAATGACAAATGAAACATACTCTTTTGGATGGAGGGAGTATTTAGAACGTGCCATTAGTTTTGACATGTTTACCGGGAAATTGAAGAACAATGTCCCCAGATCGAATTCGAGTACTGGAGAACAACCGATACTTAGATAGCATTACAACTCCAAACAAATCTAGGACAATGGGCTTGGAATTTTAAACTGTTGGACAGCATAGTTTGCATGGATATAGAGCACTAGTAACATTTGTTGAGAAAAAACTAGTTAATACAAACAATTTATTTGAATTAATGATTCCTGGGGCAAAGATCAATTAAGGAGGTGGGTAAACTCTTAAGGGAGCTAACCAACTCAATAATCGTACGTATTTATATGCATAATAATCAATGGCAGGACCCGTCCGTCGGTCCGTGTTTATGCTAACGGAGACTTTACGGATTAATTTTTCATGGTAATTGAACTAATCCTATACAAACCTTATAAAATTCTTATGTTCCAATGAAGCCCTTGCCGGTTTAGCTAGGAACGACTTAAAGGTGCATATTGTTCTGCACGCTCCAATTTGTGATCCATGAGTCATACTCTCTTCTTTCTTATTATTGGACACAGCTAACTAATATAAATTTATCTATAAAAACATTAAATCATGATGTTTTGGTGAGCACACATAGAATAGCATCTAACGTACTATTGATAATACGACATCTTTTCAAATATCTATATCTTTTGAAAAGACACTATGTATCAAAGATTTTATAAATAAAGTAGTACCTACTGGCAAATAAAAAGAAACTGATGGAGAGTAAGTAAAAAATGTCGCAGTACAATTATGTTGTACCTAACAATAAGGCTACTGCTACAGTAGCATGGCACTATTGATCCGTGCATTAGATGAATCACAGCACGACTACAGGCACATATAACTTCTCTAAAAACATGAGCGTTTCAGTGTAGCACCTGTGGTTTTCTGCGCTGGATGATCGCCAAACCTAGTGATTTCCTCTGGAGGCCTGAAGCTCTAAGAGCAGGTACAACAGCAGGCTATTAGCCAGCTATAAACATATTTTAATGAGATAAATAATGAGAGAGAAGAGCAACGGGCTACAGATCTGTAGCCAGCTGCAGCACAGACTCCAAGACACAGTGTGTGTATGACAAGTGGGACCATATATTAATAGTATAATAAGCGGCTATTGTATGAATTGGCTATTAGATTGGCTATAGATGAATTGGAGCTCGTAGTGGGCTATACTATTAAACTTGCTCTAAGACCTCGTTAATTTAGGAGGTCTAAAATGGGATGGGATTTTAGCCATTTCCTCGGCTCATCCCATTGCTCAAATTTAGCTATCAATGTTTTGAGAATAATCTACATTGACGTTAAGGCCATGTTTGTTCCAGCTTAAGAATATTGTAATCCAGATTATTAAATTAGATTACTCTAAGCTAGATTATAATAAGCTGATATAGAATAAGTTGCGAGTTATTTGTTTCTCTATATTATTGGAGGCATCTAAGGTTGTGTTTGCAACTCCTTTTTCCCAACCCATCTCCCTCGTTTTCCGCGCGCACGCTTTTCAAACAGCTGAACGGTGTGTTTTTTTACAAAAAGTTTCTATACGAAAGTTGCTTAAAAAATCAAATTAATCCATTTTTGAAAAAAATAGCCAATACTTAATTAATAACGCGCTAATGGACCGCTCCGTTTTCCGTGTGGAAGGAATAAGTTCCCATCCACCCCATGCGAACACAGCCTAAGGGTAGTGGGTCTTTAGCCACTCAATAATATAGAAAAAGCTCCTCCAGAGAAGATTATTAGATTATACTAATATGGCTTATAGATTATAATTATAATAATCTACTTGTTTGTTTTGGCTTACTCATAATAATACGCATTATAATAATCCTAATCTAAATCAAACATGGCCTAACCATCCCTACATCCTTATGACTGGTTGGACGGAAAATACTCCCAGCCCTCACCAACAGACCCTGATCCCTGATGGCTTAAACCGAATGGCATTGATGAGCCAAAAGGGATTGTACTTTCTTAACTTCTATTTTTCTCATTTTTTGCACGCATGTTATTAAGCTATTAAACAGTGTGTTTTTCTAAAATTTTTATAGAAAAGTTGCTTTAAAAAATTATATAATCTATTTTTTCTAATGCTTAATTAATCATATAATACATCACTCCGTTTTGCATGTCATGAAAATGTCTCAACTTTCTCAAACGAACACAGCACTAGGCGGGAATAAGATCAGGAGGTCATTCAGATGGAAATGGATATTCCATCCATGATATGCGAAAAGTAAGGCTGTGTTTAGATCCAGGGGTATAAAGTTTTGGTGTGTCATATGGAATATACGAATATACATTTGAAGTATTAAATGTAGTCTAATAACAAAATAAATTACAGAATCGGTCAGTAAACCGCGAGATGAATTTATTAAGCCTTATTAATTCGTCATTAGCAAATGTTCACTGTAGCAACACATTGTCAAATCATGGCGCAATTAGGCTTAAAAGATTAATCTCGCAATTTACATGCAATCTATGTAATTAATTATTTATTCGTCTATATTTAATACTCTATTCATATGGCCAAACATTCGATGTAACTGGATATAAAATTTTGCTAGGGATCCCTAAAGAGGGCCTACATAAAAACATAGCAGGCCGGCCGTCTACTGTTTCATGAAAAAAACTGGGGACAGAACAATGATAAGTTAACATATGAACCTTGATTTTGATTGATCTCTATTTCATTTGCATCAACTAATCTTTGGAACACAAAATTACGCCAAAACAATTGCATCAAATATGACCGTCGTCGTGGTGCGTACGAAAACCACACACTCTTTTGATTTGATGAACCATTTCCTCGGAATTGAATAGCACATTTCCGTTTGGGACAATATTTATCCAGCTGCTAGATTTCCCAATTTCCTTTCTTTTTTTTTTATCTATGAAGGAGCGCCACGTGTCAGCCGCCGGAGCAGCAGGCGGCGCACCGGACGAGGCCGTTCTCGTTGCACGCCGTGCAGACGCGGAAGCCGCGGGTCTTCTCGCTGTACCGCCGGTGGCTGCCGTCGCACGTGCCGCAGGGCACGAACCGCGTCCCGCCGCACGACGCGCACGGCGTGGACGCCGCCTGCGCCGCGCCGGCCACCACGCGGTGGAGCTCCCCGCTCTCGTGGAGGAGGCGCACCTCGTCGGCGTCGCCCACGAGGCGGCCCCCGACGAACAGCTGCGGCAGCGCCGGCCGGTCCCGGCGCATGAGCGCACGGAGCTCGGCGAGGTAGGCGGCGTCCATGGACACGTCCCGCTCGTCGACGGCGACGCGGAGCCCCCGCAGGATGGCGCGCACGTCGCGGCAGTCCTCGAACGTGCCCCGCACCGCGCGGAGGGAGGTGAAGTAGAGGCACCACGCGCCGCTCGCCCGCCACCGCCGCGGCGGCCGCCTCCGCGGCGACGGCGAACGACTTGCACGCCCGGAGCTTGGTCGACGACCGCACGCGGTGCAGGACGTTCCGGGAGCCCGGCGCGGGGGGCGCGGGCGCCGCGTCGTCGTCGTCGAGGACGGAGCCGATGCCCTGGTGTTCGGCCTTACCGCCGCCGCCGCCGCCGCTGCTGGGCGGCGACGCCACGCACGAGGGGGAGAAGGACGGGGACTGCGTGAGCCGGCCGGTGGCCCGGCCGCGGCGGACCCACGGCGACCACATCGCGCCGGCGGCGAGCGATCGACGGTGACTCTCGGTGAGGGAGGAGTGGATGGGAGGAGGGGAGAGGAGAGGAGTCCGCGGTGCGCGCGCGCGCGCGATGGATTTGGCGCGAAATTAGTTGGTCGCCCTGCCCCCTCTGGCTTGCTAAATTTAACCATGCGTTTTTAACTGTCTCCGCTGCTTATTTGTAGCGCTGGATTTGCATCGGGTTGGTTTCCTTTGATCTCTTCTCCTGGTGCTGACTTTTTTTGGGGGAACTCACAGAGCGTGAGGATGACAGGTGGGCCCATGGTGGTGAGCGACAGAATTTTTATGTGAACACTTTTTTTTTGCAAGATGCTACTCCCTCCGTCCCTAAATATTTAATAAACATGTTTGACCATTCGTCTTATTCAAAAACTTTTGTAAAATATGTAAAACTATATGTATACATAAAAGTATATCTAACCATGGATCAAATGAATGGAAAAGAATTAATAATTACTTAATTTTTTTAATAAGAAAACGATCAAACATGTTTAAAATAGTCAACGACGTCAAACATTTAGGGACGGAGGGAGTATTTTGCAACCATTAAGGGGTGTTTAGATCCAGGGGTGTAAAATTTCGACGTGTCACATCATGTATTATATAGTATCTCACTCTCATGAGGTGTTCGGGCACTAATAAAAAACTAACTACGGAATCCGTCAATAAACCGCAAGACGAATTTATTAAGCCTAATTAATCCATCTTTACAACTTAGTCAGGAGAAATTAGAATGATAGTTTGAGATGTTGTTTCTGTATGAAAATAAGACTATTCAACATCTTTTTATAGAGTGTCACTTTGCAAAATTTCTTTGGAGACGTGTTCAGGTTTCATTTGGTTTATACCTTCCACATAGTATATCTCATATCTTTAAAAATTGGCTTGTGGGAGTTGATAAAAAAAACCAGTAAACTTATTCTTATAGAAGCATCTGCAATATGTTAGGCTCTATGGTTGAGTAGGAATGATATTGTTTTTGACAAATCACCATCTATGTTCTATATGCAAGCTCTTTTCAGGGCAATATATTGGCTCCGGTGCTGAGCACAACTATAAAAGTGTGATGAAGACTACAAGCTTTTGAAGTCTGCGTGACGTAATCTTGAGATGACAGTTATGCAGTTTCTTTGTCAACTTCGGATAGAGATTCACAAATAGAATTCAATAATTGTGTGCTCTTTATCTTGTGTTAGCATTTATGAGTTTGTGTTTCCTTTATGTTTGGAAGATTTTTTTTTTAAGTTCTCTTTGAGTTGCACTCGTTTTTGAGTGATTTCGTGTAATAATTGGCTGTAGCTCATTGGAGCAAAGGCCGGGATGGATTTCTATTCCATTATCTAAAAATTAATCCATCATTAGCAAATATTTACTATGGCACCACATTGTCAAATCATGATGCAATCAGGCTTAAAAGATTCGTCTCGCAAATTAGTCGTAATCTATGTATTTAGTTATTTTTAGCCTATATTTAATACTTCATACATGTATTCAAACGTTCGATGTGAGAGGGTGAAAATTTTGGGGTGGGATTTAAACTGGACCTAATTCTCGTTCATGTATATGTTCGTAATGGATAAAATTAGAATATTATCAAAGCATTTTGCAGTGCAAATCTATAGAAGTGTATTTGACCGTGAAAAACTATTTTGCTTACTCTTATAAGCTTTTATAGTAGACAGGAGTACACTTCTTTAAATTTTGGAACAAAAATATGTTTCTATAGTTTTTTTATAAAATATCCATAACGGAACTACTCCCTCCGTCCTAAAAAGTTAACGGATGTGATGTTTTTTAGTACAACAAATCTAAACATCACATCTAATACTAGGTTGGGTTTTTTTTGGGACGGAGGGAGTAAGTCGTGGAGAAACTTAAATCGTGAAGACCAGCAAAACGTGTAGGCCCAGTTAAAAATTTTCCTCTCTTCAGCCCAGTTGGAGCAACTAAGGAAAAAGTACACTAAGCAAATCCGTTGATTAGCAGATACAGTGGTTGGTTTTGAGGAAGGGCACTTGAAGATTTGAAAGGAACAACTGCTCTGTTTTGCAATTAGAAAAAAAAATTGTGCTAACCTACGAAAAGAACCACCTCTTCTTAGCTCCAGGAGTTTGTCCCTTGCGCTAACATTTGTTCTAAAAAATGGTGAATCGGTGGTAAACTGAACACAACTGATGACGGAGTAAACCTCAAACATAATTAACAACAAAAAACAATCTCATGATTATTTTTGTTACAAGCAAAAAACTTACGGATTAGTTTATGACTTGATCACCAAACTCCGATGAGTAACAGGCGATAGAGGTTGAATTGTCGTACTACATCCTGTAATACGATGCACATTTTCAAGTATGTTTAAGCCGATTAGGCTATTACTCAATTGTCGCTCGAAAGTTGCAATCACTGCTTTAACCATTTTATGCAAAGAAGCTATTTGGTGATTAGAACCAAGTGCTGAAGGGAAATTATATTGCTGAACACAAAACGCATCCTGTGTAGCCAGCGATTGTATATTTGGAAGGTTATTATCGCTGAAATTTCTAGAAAAATGAGAGAAATTTTGATGGTTTGTTATCTCATTTCCTGATTCTTGCAACCTTGCAGGGACTGTTTCATGTGAATTGTTGAGCATGTAATGTTTAACCATGGTGGCTGTGATGTTTTTGAAGATTATTCAGTTTCTCTTCAATCTGATATCCTTTGCTTCCATTTCTGCTTAACAAGAAGGAAATTCTCTCCATTGCTACTTTGCGCTGCACCGAATTGTTTGTTATCTACTGGAGTATCATTCTGATTGCAGTTCTGCACTGCACCTACTGTTTCTCATCATTCTGAAGCAGCAGTAGTCATCAAAATTTCTGGCAAATTTAATCTCTTTCGTGATTGCTTCATTTCGTATTATATGTGAAATGGAGACGAGCATTCGAAGAAACTTTTTCTGGAGCGCCATTGTCCTATAATTTCCATCTCCATATTTTGCTTTTTGAGATACATCATGCTACATTCATTAGATTGTATGGCAATTCTATCACTACTTTGAAGTTTGAACCACTACGCATGCCTTTAATCTTTCATTTGCTTTGTCCAGTATTTGTCTACATGATATTTTACTGCATCTGCATGCAAAATAGGCTTTTTTTTTTCTCGTATAAAATTGTGAGTTTTTTTTATTAATAATTATTGACGTAACTTCTGGCTTCTCGTGGTTTTATTATTATTGATGTATCAAATCAGATTTCACGATTTCGAAATAACGTAACATGATGTCAGACAGCAAGCGCACATAAAGCGGGATTACATAATCTCTAAAACAGAAAATAGAAGGAAAACAACTTCGGAAGATGAACGATCGACAGGTAACATAGCTCAAATGAATCAAATTGGGAGCTGATAACACCGAACAAATAGTGACACATGATTGAACACAGCTAGAAACTACTGCCGAGCACAATTCATCCTCCATTAAGCATTGAATTTTGATAGCAAAAGCATGGTTCACCAGTGAAGTAACCAGCAACCTATGGCTGCGTTACTAAATATCAAAACATAGTAGGAAGCATAGTCTTTCCTCAAGTGTTTTCAACTTAACTAAAGAAGAAAAGCTAAAATCCCAAACATCATCACTCTAGTTTCCTGCGCAAAGTCTGGTATTGATGATAGAAGAGGTGACCGCATCACTCAGTCAAACAAACTGAAGCCCATGTCCTGTAAATAAATTTGCATACAAGTTAATTTAGTTTATCATCAGGTGTATGTAGATCACGGTGATAAACATATGATAAACATTTGTTCTAAAAAACTAAACATGAATGTTAAATGGCAATAAGAAGCATAGCAGAATAAGCGGTTTGCAAATCATACGACATTATACATTGAATAATGTGAATCCAATGCTAAACAAACATGAACAGAAGTCATGTCAACTACAATGGATATATAATGAATGAGTAGATTCATCAAGGTTTTGCCACTTCCTTATTATCATGTATGAGCAAAATATGTTAATTGAGATAAATAACATTGGTCTTACATCATCACTTTCTTCCTTCTCTTCCACCTTCTCTTCTTTCTTCGACTCAGCTGCAGGAGCACCACCAGCACCACCGGCAGCAGGAGCAGCAGCAGCAACAGCTACACCGCCACCACCAGATGGAACTGAAGCAAACTTCTCCCTGCCGCAAGCGATGAGCTCAGTGATGTCCTTGCCACTCACTTGAGACAAGAGGAGTTCCATCTTTGCATTGTCGATTTCACAACCAACTGCCACAAAGATAAACATTGAGATCAAATTTCAGAGTACATACAGCTATAAGTGGATGACTATTACTTTAATATTATATTTAGTGAAAGCACCCAGGAAGATAGGAATGAAACCAATCAATCTAAATATAGTCTAGCATTTAGAAAGGAATGCAAACCTTAGAATGGTACCTTCTAATTTAACGATCAAATGCTAAGAAATTTAGACAAAAAAACTGCTTTCGGAAGTCATGGAATTAGCCAGATTAAGCAGAAGAAAATGTAGACACCAGTTAAGCAGAGTTATTGACTAGATTACATTTTCTTAACAGTTTCAAATATGGACATAAGTCAGGAAGATGAAATTACCTGACTCCAGAATCGTTGTCAAATCCTCCGCAGTGGGGTTGGAGTTGCCAGCCAGATAGGCCATCAGATAGGCAGAAATGAACTTCATTCTGAACAAATCAGGACGAAAGATGGTCAGACTATGTAACTTCAACTTAACAGATGGATCATGATTAGTAGAAACTCCTCATGTTATCTCCTAAGAATAAAGGACGAGCATAGGTGACAATGACCAAGACTGTGATGCAAGTCTAAACAGATAAATGGCATTAACTAGCCACAAAATAAACTATCACAGCAAAAGAATGAATCTAACATATAACACTAGCATGTAAGGACAATGCAAGTAAATGAGCGTAACAACCAATCAGAAGAGATAAAAATGCAACATATACAAGTTTGTATACATCCCGTAAACATGGAACTACATGTTCAGATCCTAACCATACTTTTGCCCATTTCATCAATACGGAAATAAATATTCTATGATTCACATATGAAACTGTAACATTAAAAAAAACACAGAACATTTCAAGTAAACCTAACGTCGGTTACTGCATTCGACCGAAGAACCTACTGCCAACGCGTAGAAAGTAGAAACTAACATTGACAACAGCAAGACCGATTATCTCACAGCAAAAGGTTCACAGATCGCAGCACTAGCATTAGCGAAGCACATCTCCTGCACCCGTCATCATTCCATCAACAAGAAAAACTCTACCAAATGGCAACCTAAGAGAGGGGGAGATCCAAGAGGGGTGTACCGTTTACCTGGATGGGAGATGGAGAGAGCTCGGCGGCGGAGATGGCGGCGGCGCGCTAGGGTGAGCTCTAGGGTTTCTGCGGTGAAGGGTTTCTCGCGCTGCGGGGCCGCGGATTTATATAGCGCGCGGCCGCCGCGGGACGCGATCTGCGCCGTCCGTTTTCCATCGGAAGGCGGGGACTCCTGCCCTAGCTCATCCTCGTCGAATCACAGCCGTTGATCGGGGCCGATGGATCGTGGGCCGGAAAACCAGGCCCATGGGCACAGACGTGTGGGCCTATCGTAGCGAAGAAAAGCCCAGAAGGCCCACAGGTGGTTCAGGGCTCAGGTCGTCGTCGTCGTCCTCCTCCGATCACCTCGCCGGCAAACGGCGCGCCGCCGTTGGTCGCCGGCCGCCGCCGTCCGGCTCCTCTCCGATCCATTTTTGGTATCCATCTCTGCATTTGATTCGTTCTTTTCGGGCTTCACGCCTCTGCTCCCGAAGTCGGAGGCTAACCTGTATTGTATTTGTTCCTCTTGCTGCTGGAGGGAGTTGATTCGATTTTGCCGCGTCGGATTGCTCGCCGGCGTGAAAGATTACTAGGGCATCATGGACGGTACGCACGCGCTGGCCCTCTTATAATCCCGTTCCTCCTACTGCTCTCTGGTCATTATGTGTCAGTTTGGGGGGAGTAGAAAGAACAGTTTTTATTAGTTAGGAGTATAATTTGTAACCTCTTGGAAACTTTCTTTGAGCCTTTATCTCTCCTCTAATTCGTGCGTTTTTCCTGCGGTCCAATCAAATGACCATTCCTTTGTTTTCCTGTGTTTTGCAATACTCTGTTTTACACTTACGTTCCTATCAAAATCATGCGTTTTTCCTATTCCTATGTTTTCTCATTCCTGCGATTCAAAGGGGCCCAGCGACGACCCGTTCTACCACCACTCATCATCTCTACCCTACTCATTACTAGGTGATGGTGGCGGCGTTGAGGAGATTTGCTCCTCGTCGGTGTTCAACATGACCTTTTCCTCTTCGCCAATGGTCATGTACTACGGTTGGTGCGGTGAGCCCAACATGGTCAGAGATAAAGGAGAATGCAGAGAGAGGAAGAGTGTTAAGAAAACCCACATTGCCCTCTTTTTATTGGAAAATAGATGGAGAGTGAGACATGATGAGGCACAGCGTGGTAATGGAGAACGTGACTAGAGTCCAGCGGTTGGACTTTAGAGGAGCCCGCATGATCATGATGGAACTACATGTAATGGAAGTAGTGGAATGAGCAAAGACAATAAACTAGTCACAGGCAGGCAATTAAGAGCAGCGCCTGGGGATGCATATTTACCCAGGCGGGCATCTTAAGACCCCATGAAAACACTTAGATTCATCGGAAGTAGTTTATTATAGATAGCTAATTGCTAATTTTTGTTGTAGTAGGCCCAACTAGTTATTAATTATTACTTTTGGTTGTTATCTTTTGTGCTGAAAATCTATGGTTAACTTTTATGTAATATAGCCCATGATTTCATTTTCAACTATATGTTGTCTCAAAAATATTCATCTCTCACCGACATGTAGACTTGGAGGCAATCTTTTATCTCACTTTGCCTGTGAAAACTGTTTTCACAGGGGTTGTCCGTCCACGTAAATACCCAACTATTCACGGGACGAGAAGGTCCACATATTTTCGTCAGCTCTGTACTACATCCTCTGCTGGTAGAATTTCATGTGGTAGTAGTATCGTTTTCACCTAAGATAGCTAGACATAGACTGAACCACACACTGTATGCCTGTATTGTCCCTTGGCATATCTGGAGTGAAGTAGGAGTACTTGCAGGACCATACATAAACCAATCCAAATAAATTCAGTCCTTAGCTTTAAATTGGGATCCGTAATAAGTAAGAGAGTCTACTTGCTATTGGATATTTTTACTCTTTGTCACTTTAATTTGCATGCTCATTGAGCTAACTATATGCACTAGAGAGAAGGCCCAATAATGCAAGGCAACCTTTTGTAATCTAAATATTTGGTATCAACAATTAATCTCCAAATTCAAGTATCAAGTGTAGTATCATCATCATTCAAATACAGTGTTACATAGATTAATTAATCACAATGCAGTTTGATTAAGCAGTGTGGGCATCATCACATTGCATTCAGAGGAAGGCTATCTTAGATTACAGATGAATATGCAGACACCCAGCAAAGCTTGGTGTTACATATATACATAAGACTGGATTTGGGTGAAATTTAGCCGGCGAGGGCGCTGGTGTTGTAGACGAGGAGGGCGCCGCCGCCGAGGAGCCCGGCGAGGGTCACGGCCCAGATCAGAAGCCCGGTGGTTCCTGCAGATTAATTACCACAATACAAAGATACATAATTAATTAACCGTATAAGCATATAGGCAGATAAGATTGACCATTCAAGAGAATTATAAGTTTCTTAATAATACTCCCTCCGTCCCAAAATGTTTGACGCCGTTGACTTTTTTAAACATGTTTGACCGTTCGTCTTATTCAAAATTTTTTGTTAAATATGTAAAATTATATGTGTACATAAAAGTATATTTAACAATGAATCAAATGATATGAAAAGAATTAATAAATACTTAAATTTTTGAATAAGACGAATGGTCAAACATGTTTAAAAAAGTCAACGGCGTCAAACATTTTGGGACGGAGGGAGTATTATTAAGAAACTTATAATTCTCTTGAATGGTCAATCTTATCTGCCTATATGCTTATACGGTTAATTAATTATGTATCTTTGTATTGTGGTAATTAATCTGCAGGAACCACCGGGCTTCTGATCTGGGCCGTGACCCTCGCCGGGCTCCTCGGCGGCGGCGCCCTCCTCGTCTACAACACCAGCGCCCTCGCCGGCTAAATTTCACCCAAATCCAGTCTTATGTATATATGTAACACCAAGCTTTGCTGGGTGTCTGCATATTCATCTGTAATCTAAGATAGCCTTCCTCTGAATGCAATGTGATGATGCCCACACTGCTTAATCAAACTGCATTGTGATTAATTAATCTATGTAACACTGTATTTGAATGATGATGATACTACACTTGATACTTGAATTTGGAGATTAATTGTTGATACCAAATATTTAGATTACAAAAGGTTGCCTTGCATTATTGGGCCTTCTCTCTAGTGCATATAGTTAGCTCAATGAGCATGCAAATTAAAGTGACAAAGAGTAAAAATATCCAATAGCAAGTAGACTCTCTTACTTATTACGGATCCCAATTTAAAGCTAAGGACTGAATTTATTTGGATTGGTTTATGTATGGTCCAGTCAAGTACTCCTACTTCACTCCAGATATGCCAAGGGACAATACAGGCATACAGTGTGTGGTTCAGTCTATGTCTAGCTATCTTAGGTGAAAACGATACTACTACCACATGAAATTCTACCAGCAGAGGATGTAGTACAGAGCTGACGAAAATATGTGGACCTTCTCGTCCCGTGAATAGTTGGGTATTTACGTGGACGGACAACCCCTGTGAAAACAGTTTTCACAGGCAAAGTGAGATAAAAGATTGCCTCCAAGTCTACATGTCGGTGAGAGATGAATATTTTTGAGACAACATATAGTTGAAAATGAAATCATGGGCTATATTACATAAAAGTTAACCATAGATTTTCAGCACAAAAGATAACAACCAAAAGTAATAATTAACTAGTTGGGCCTACTACAACACAAATTAGCTATCTATAAAAAACTACTTCCGATGAATCCAAGTGTTTTCATGGGGTCTTAAGATGCCCGCATGGGTAAATATGCATCCCCAGGCGCTGCTCTTAATTGCCTGCCTGTGACTTGTTTAGTGTCTTTGCTCATTCCACTACTTCCACTACATGTAGTTCCATCATGATCATGCGGGCTCCTCTAAAGTCCAACCGCTGGACTCTAGTCACGTTCTCCATTACCACGCTGTGCCTCATCATGTCTCACTCTCCATCTATTTTCCAATAAAAAGAGGGCAATGTGGGTTTTCTTAGCACTCTTCCTCTCTCTGCATTCTCCTTTATCTCTGACCATGTTGGGCTCACCGCACCAACCGTAGTACATGACCATTGGCGAAGAGGAAAAGGTCATGTTGAACACCGACGAGGAGCAAATCTCCTCAACGCCGCCACCATCACCTAGTAATGAGTAGGGTAGAGATGATGAGTGGTGGTAGAACGGGTCGTCGCTAGGCCCCTTTGAATCGCAGGAATGAGAAAACATAGGAATAGAAAAAACGCAGGATTTTGATAGGAAAAACAAAGGAATGGTCGTTTGATTGGACCGCAGGAAAAACGCAGGAATTAGAGGAGAGATAAAGACTCAAAGGAAAGTTTCCAAGAGGTTTTACCTCATGTTAGAATTTCTCCAAAACTTGCATGGCATTAGGCAATCCATAGGAATTTCATAGGAATCCATAAGATCCATTCCTTTGATTCAAAGGGCTATATAGGAAAAATTCCTATAGGAATGAAATCCTCTAAAAATTCCTATAAATTTCCTTTGAATCAAAGGGGGCCTAAAGGTGGATTCTCCTTAGCTATCATGCTAGTCATGCTGGTAGCCGGCAAAGCTAGAGAGAACACACTAGTGGTGCCTCTTCTAGATCTCCGTCTCTGCCTGTAGCTCCGATGGTGCCTCCTCTGTGTTGTCCGCCGGCTTGACCTCCGCCATGTCACCTGCCTCTCGTTTATCCATGCTAGGGGTCAGCTCTAGCAACACCTGCGGCGCTAGCTCCGGTGGTACCTTCTCCGTGTTAGCCATCGGCTTGGCCTCTGCTACAACCGCGCTGGCTGCCACCACGAGTACACCAGCTACTGTTACTGCCACGCCAACCGCCTTTGATTCCTCCATTGTCATCCTTGTCTTCAGCCTCATCACCGCTATTCTCCCCCTCCTCCTTGGACGACGGGTCCTCATCAAAATCCACCTTCAATGATGACCCGTTCTACCACCACTCATTATCTCTACCCAACTCGTTGCCTGGTGATGATGGCGGTGTTAAGGAGAGTTGCTTCTTGTCGGTGTTTAACATGGCCTTCTCCTCCTCTTCGACAGTGGTCATGTACTATGGTTGGTGCGGCGAGCCCAACATGGTCAAAGATAAAGCAGAATGCAAAGAGAGGAAGAATGGAGTGATAAAACCCACATTACCTACTTTTTACTGGAAAATAGATGGAGAGTGAGAGGTGATGAGGCGCAGTGTGGTAAGATAGGATGTAACCGGAGACCGGCGCTTAGACTTCATAGGAGCCCACATGATCACCAAAGGAATTGCAGGTAGTGGAAGTAGTGGCACAAGGAAGATGAAGAGATAAGTCATAGGCCGGCAATTAAGATCACTACCTGGGGGATGCACATTTACCCAGATGGGCCTCTTAACGCCACCGAATGTGAAAATACTTCAATTTGCTTAGATGTTAGCTTATGTGGTTCAATGATCAATGCTACCTGAACACTAATGCATTACAGCTTTGATATACTACTGTATGAGGGCTGTGTTTAGATCAAAGTTTGGATCCAAACTTCAGTCCTTTTCCATCACATCAACCTGTCATACACACACAACTTTTCAGTCACATCATCTCCAATTTCAACCAAAATCCAAACTTTGCGCTCAACTAAACACAGCCGAGATCTCAAACTGTATACTCCTATAGGTTGTGTTTAGTTCCTTCCATTATCGAAAGTTAGGTTGAAATTGGTACGATGTGACTGAAAATTTTTGTGTGTATGACAGATTGATGTGACGAAAAAAATTAGAAGTTTAAATCTAAATACAGCCATAGTGTTGTACTCGTACTATATGAGTACAGAGTACTTGTACTACTTCCTCAAAAGGTCGCGTAAAAGCTATACTAGCTGCGTCTTCTTCTTCGCATTTGCATGCCGTGATCGGGCGGGAATTTTTTTTATCAGTTTCCCTTTGTTCTCATCGTGGATCGGAAAAGCGACGGCATGATCGATCCACAACTACTACTGCTGCGATAGTACGTGTACGTACATGAGTCGGGTTCCGAGGCGAGAGAAAGGCGAAAGTAGCACGTACGTTCTCCGCTTCTTCCTTTTGATTGGAACTTCGCTTGCCCTTCTGTTTGGCTTTGGTATCTATATCTTCGAGTCATATCATCTACTACTGCGTCTTTTATATGGGAAATACTTCCCCATCTATAAATATACTCAATTTTATATTATAAGTCGCTTGAATTTTTCCTAATTAAACTTTATTAAGTTTAATCAAATTTGTAGATAAATTTAACAACATCTAAAATATTAAATTAATTTTATTAAATTTAGTATTACATATATTTTGATAGTATGTTTATTTTGTGTTAAAAATACTACTATTTTTTCTATAAATTTAATCAAACTTAAAGATTTTTGACCAGAAAAAAGTTAAACAACTTATAATATGAAACGGGAGAGTAGTATGTTCGTCCTAAAATAATTTTACTTTTTATTTATCCCATACATATCATTACAATATGTGCTATAATACCATTTCCTTTACCAAATTCTAATGCATTTATCTCCTACTTTATATATATGCTTCTAATATATTTATCTCCTACTTTTAAAAACTCCAATACAACAATTGCTTGAAATTAAGATGAACTTAATTTAGGATGAAGGGAGTAGCAATTTAATTAAGATTGGATAGGACACATCTCAATACTTTTAATTAAATTTGTAGTAATATGATGCGTAGATTACTGTATGTTGGGACCAAAGGAGTACGCACGTAATCCTATAGCAAACGAGAACGACTAGTACTCTTCTTTCAGCTACGTCGTCTACGTGATGTGATGAAATGAAGAAGATATGGGATGGTTAGGCCGCAATTCTTGTAGCTAGAGTTGTCAACTTGTCAGACAACTAGCATGCCCATATGCATGTTTGCTCGGTTACCTAGAGGCCAACCCCCACCTTGATCTGTCCAACAAATAGCCGAAAAGTTCAGAGTTGGGCTTTGTTCACATCCATCTACTAGCTCCTTACTGCCGTCTCCTTTTACTGTGCTGCCACAAGTCTACAACACTACAATCGTCAGGTCAAATCGTTCCAACTTTGCCAAGGAAAACTCCAAAAGCAAGGTACTTAAATCCTACTACTGATTTGGTCCCATTAGCCGCGGCGAAGGCGGAGTTCATATATCAAAAGTGAAAGAAGAGTTTTGTGTGCAGTGCAGTGCAGTGGCTTACTGGCTTCCGTTTATTCGACCAACAGCACGAGATTGCCGTCACATGGCTAGTTTATCTACCAGAAGAGGAGTCCTAGTAGAAGATATGGCCTACTCCTAGTACAACAACAACACCTTAACCTTTCACGAGGCTGCAACCAACCACCCTCAGGGTGGCTGGTGCTGTAGTAGCATAGAGCTGACCAACGGCGGCAGCAATGATTGACGACGAGTAAAGTAAATCACCGTACAACTCTACGTACTATGAGCTCAGAGTTGACTTGTTTTCTTGCCGGTAAAACGCACCCAACCCTGCATTGCATTGCATTGCATCTGATCGAGTGGGCATCACCAGCGAGCTGAGGCTGCAAATGAGATCAACCGAAGCGTAGATGCAAAGCAACCACACATATATATCAGACTATCAGTAGTGGTAGTACATACATAGACTGTAGTAGTAGATGGAGATGGGCATAATAAACTCGGTGGCCGGATGCGACCAAGGAAACGGTTAGAGATGGTGCGGGTTTTGCTCGGTCACCAGCCACATGCGCCCGCGTACGTGGCCGAGACAGCGCGGCGGGCGTACGCTAGCTGCGTTAGTACGTGTGCCCCCGCCCCGCGCGTCGCCATCGCATTCACGCGCCGATCGAGCGAGCGAGCCACGGGGGGTTCTCGCGCTCGCGCACGTACAGTCTACTATACCAAACCCCAACCAAGACGCGCCCGTCGCGTTGCGCCCGTCGCGCCGCGTCGGGAGGTGCGGGCGCGCACCGGCCGCCTGTCGCACGCGCGCGCGCACATCGCGACGTACGTTACGTTGGTGCGATATGTACGTTGGCCCGCGGAGGGCGACCGCGACGGCTCACTTGCCGGGCTCTCGCTCGATCAGGGCGGCCGTCTTGTGCTGGCCTTTGGCCTGATAGCTACTCCAGTCGCGACTTGGTAGGTGGATTTGTACGTACTACTACTTCGTTCGTAGTGGTGTCGTTAGCAAAGTGCAAAATGCAGCTACTGAAATTTACAGAGGATGCACAAATGCAAGGGAAAAAAACGTGAGCACTTTCGTCGCGGTTGTGATTAAAAGAGAGAGGGCGTGTCACGCACTCACGTCTCACGGCACGCACCCTCCGCGAGAGGCTAGCGGAGAGGAAGACGTATCCCGTTTGGGGTGACCCATGCGTACCTACGTACTCCCTCCGTCCCAAAAAAACTCAATTCTTAAGTTTCCGTGTTCAATGTTTAACTATTCGTCTTATATGAATTTTTTTTATAATTAGTATTTTTTTATTGCTGTTAGATAATAAAACATGAATAATATTTTTTGTGTGACTTTTGTTTTTAATATTTTTTTAAAATAAGACGGACGTTCAAACGTTAAACACGAAAATCCAAGAATTGCGTTTTTTTTTTTTTGACAGCGAGACCCATCGACCGTACCATTTATATACGCAGGCGTGCGTCACGCATACGCAGTAAATAGGCATGGAGGCTCACTGCTTTGAAGTGCGGGTGGAAGAGGGAGGAGGGAGGCTCGATGGATGGATGGGTGTTTGTTCAGGCGCGCGGCGGGACCGGGCGCGGCGCGGGCGGGCGTGCCATGTGTGCGGGGGAGATCAATTCTGGTGCGTTTTCGAGGCTCGAGGTGGGGGCACACCGGCGTGGAAGGGTGGGTGTGTACGGGCAAAGTCACCAAACCGAACAAGGGCTCCATCCCGCGCACGCGGAGGAATCCGAGGGCGCCGTCTGTGCCCCTGCGCGTCCTCCACTGTCTACGATGTGCATGGGGCGCACCTCATCGTGTTGAAATGCAAGGCTGCATTATCCACCCTTGCAATGAGGGTTTACCCTTGTATTGGCTCTTCCACATTACATCCCGTACGTGCATGCGCAAGTAGCGGAAGGTAGTAGGAATACAGGTGGACGATCTTATAAAATCTAGAATTCAAAAATAACTAACTGTGGGCTTTGGCATATAAACCATTATAACCCGTACAAAAATATCCTGGACAAAAACTAGCACAATTTGATGATAAAATAGAAGGTTCGACTAATCGACATGTGGTGTTGGACTAATGAGATATATCAACGGCTAACGTCTAGTGAGAATGGAGATGGTTGCTTTACATTGCTACCGTCGAACGTGTTCTTGAAATATGAGTATTTTGGTCATAGTTAGTTATAGAGTTGGACAGAAATATTGTTGAAAATAACCTTACAA
>CM020182.1:12789020-12832324 GCA_009805545.1 Oryza longistaminata | reverse complement strand
ACGCTGCAGGATCGCCGTTGTACGGGTTGTTGGTGCCGGGGACGAAGAAGCCTGCCGGGATGCCGAAGTCGTTGGCCGGCGGGGCCTGGCCTGCCGGGTCGGCGGTGAGGTCGCGCGCGGCGGCGGCGGAGGCGATTAGCCGGCGGTGAGAGGACGGAGACGACGACGATGAGCAGCCTTGGAGCCATGGTGGCCATTGTTGGTAAGTGGTAAGAGGGATGGATGGATGGATGGGGGGAGGAGGGAGGTGGTGCAATGGAAGCTAAATTGGCTTGGAGAGGAGAGGAGTCTATTTTTAGATAATGAAGCTTTATTAAGACTGGGTTGCGTTCGTCCACAGATGATTGTGAGAGAAATTCTCCTTGTTTTTTCACGTGCACGTTTTCCAAAACTATTAAAAGATGTGTTGTCTGTAAAAAATTTAGGGTCACATCTTTTTTGTCTTAGTATACATATATGCCGATACAAAAAGTTGATTTGAGGTTTATTTTTGGTAGTTTCTTTTTTAGCTTGAAGTAAAAAAAACGCATATATAAAAGTTTTAACCTAAAATTATTTTTTTCAAATACGCCAAACATTTGGCGTATTATCCGTAATTGGCCAACGATGGCAACCTTATATAGAAAAGTTGCTTTTAAAAAATCATACTAATCCATTTTTCAAATTAAAAATAATTAATATTCAATTAATCATGCGTTTGTGGTTCACTTTGTTTTATTTTATGCATCTTCTCTTCCTCCTTCTCTCAAACACTCCCTTAACACTCCCTTAGTCAGTTACACCAAGATGATGTACGCGCGCTTTAAGCCCATCCCCGACGAGGAGTATATGGTCCTGTTTGGAGAAGCTTTAAGATTCTGAGAAGCCAACTAATTGGTCACCGGATTCTGAGAATCTAGAAAAGCTGGGAAACTCGGCTTTTGATTGTTAGTTCAACTTTTGGATTTTACAGCTACAACTTCTTAGAATCTAAACGGAAAGCTAGATTGTTTGACGAACCTTCTGATTTTGAAAAGCTGCAGCTATCAAAGACTTCCGAACAGGCTCTCAAAGCTAGAAAGCTGGGAATTACCTAGGACTTGAGAGGAAGAAGAGGCAGTGGTAGCAAGGCCCCATCATGAGCATGGATCCATGATACTCCATATATACGTAGCTTTCTCTTGTCATGGCCGGCCGGCAGATGGCTGTCTCGCACCACACCACATTTGCAATAGCAACAGCTAGCCTCCTCTGGTCGGTGTGTGTTGGCGCTGTCAGTGTGTGGGGTGGTATATTTTTTCTTTTTCCTGGTTATGACCCTCCAGGGTTATAATCTTGTAATTTTTCCTGTTCTATCAATAGAACTTCGCACCGTCTCGTGCGAGTCGTTCGAAAACAGCTAGCGACACTTGCTAAAATAATAGCTAAGCTACCAGTAAGCTCAACACTTTTCATGTCCATCTAATATATGTTAGGTGTAAACGGTTTGAACTAGCTAGCGACATGGATTGATCGATGGATGCGTCGGCCGAATTGATTCGATCGCGAGGTCAGGTGCATGTCTGGAATTAAAGGAAGTTGGATGATTTTGTTCCTAGTAGTAAAGTAGTTTCTGTTCTTTCACACGTACAGGAAGAGAAGTATTAAAGTAGTTTCTTTGGCAAAGTAAAGTGGTTTCGATCCCTTCTTGATTTGATTGCAGGCATAAACAACAACTTTTCAGGCTCTTTCTAACTGCATACTCCTCTGTTTCATTGTGTTTTGATTTGATCCCCTCCAAATGGAAAAAGAGAACCTCAGACAGATGCATATATAAGTAGTGCAGCCAGTGCATGCATTGTATGCACTAGATGAAATAGAGGAGCTGATCAGAGCTGGCCTACATCTTGGATGGATGGGATTGAACAACCATACAGATATCCATTCAGGTTGAGTTGACGAACGAATTATAGTAGAGGATTGTTGCCGGCCGACAGGGGAATCCCGGCCTCTCTTTCCATCCATCGATCCCTATTCCTGCATATCAACAATGCGATGCATGCCTGGGCTTTTATGCCCTACCACGCATTTATTTTTACAAGACGACTTCTACACAAATTGCTACTGGTATATGTTTGCTTCAGCGGTTCACCAGTAAGCTCTGCATCTCAAAATTTTCTATCAATCAATCGTCAAACATGTACTCCCTCCATCTACTTTTGATAGTCATATTTCCAAATCTGAAAATTCTATTTTTGATAGCGCATATTTCAATTCAACAACCTATCATCTTAATGACTTTCTGCGGATTTAATGCATGACTCTCCATTCTTCCACAAAAGATTGGCTACTTGAGCATCGTGAAATGTAAATATTAATGAATCGCTTGTTTACGAGGAATGACTAGTAGCATGTTTAAATGGATGATAAGTAGAATTACTTATCATTGGTCTGTGTGCCAAGATGAAATATGACTATCAAAAGTAGATGGAGGGAATATTATTTTTTAATAATGAAAATAGATTGTATCTCCTTCAATCATAAGACACACATCCAAAATTTTGTTAAAGATGAAAATAAATCAAAATAATAAATAAGGTGATGAAACAAATCCCCAACTCCCCTTTATTATTGACTAGCGTTAAATCAGATAGATTTTTTTAAGCTATAATTCTAGCACCACAGAACCAGATCGATCAATATTGAAAAGGCCCATTCTTGGTCCTTCAAACCCCCATCTTGGTCCAAGCCCTGTCAAAGTTTTGGCCCATTCTTGTTGCACTGGAAGGGAAGGCCCATGTTGGTTGTATCCGTGCAGCCCATATAAATTGGGCCTGAACTGTAGTCGGTAATGCGACGTGCGGGCGAAATGTTTGGGCCGGTACGGGTTTCTAACCTACAAGAGGCCTGTTTTTTGTTGGGCCGAAATGGTAATGCGACATACGTGAGCCCTTTTGATTGTGCTAGGAATTTTTTAAAGAACCCCTTTGGTTAATGGTAGCATATATAGCGGTCCCGTATTTCCTTTGCATATATGCCGTGTTTGGTGTTGGATCCTCCGTCTTCCCCACAAGGAAAGGGAATCGCCGTCCTTCTCGCCGATGGCCACGGCCACTACCGACTGGTGGGTAGCCGTCGTCACTCCACTGCGCTCTCGCTGTCCACGAAAAAAAGCTACCGGATCGATCAGTGCGGCAACGGCCGGAGAGGAGACTCACTGGTTGACGTCGACGGCGATCCGATCCGATCGATAACAAGGGCAAAACTGTTAGGAAACGTTAGGCAAATAAACGATAAACAATGATAGATCAATCACAGAAGACACGGACGTCAATCACAAAATATCTTCATTATATTGGGATAAGATTACAGCACCGAACGGCGGCTTACAAGAAGTATATATATGAATGTGAAACCTTAAAAGGATACGATACCCTACGCTTCGCTCCGGCCCAAGCCTCCAATGATGGGCTTCGCTTCACTCTGGCAGAAGCTGGTCTTTATATATGTGTAAATGAATTTGGATTACAACTCACCAAAACCGTCAAACCATAATAGTTAGGCCTAGGATGATATCGATCGATATATCGCGCCGCAAGAATCGATCCAAGCCAAGGTGACTCACCACTCCACTAGTATCGATCGATATGCCGATGCGCGCCGCCACCTCCTCGCCGCGGTGCGCGTCCTTCTCCTGCAACCGCGGAGGCGCCCACGCCCACCTGGGCCAAAGCTGCGGCCGCCCGCTGGGCCGAGCTGCCGGGTGCCTCGCCGCCGCCTTCTTCGCGTCGCTGGAGCGCTGCTCCTGCGTCGAGTTCCCCACGGACGACCGACCGACGACCACCACTCCCCGACCCGGGACATCGTGGTCGTCAGCGAGGCGGCCCGCTGCTGCCCCGGCCACCACGGCGGCGCCGAAGAAGAGCACGTCGACTACGACGGCCGGGAAGGGCAAGATCAGCAGGGGTGGCTTTCGCTGTTGTGACAACACCACCACTGCTAATAAATCAATCATTCAATTCTTCTTCTTACAGTATGCATGTTGCAAATGAATAAACCAATTGTAGTTAGTTTCTCGCTGATGAATTGTACTATGTCATAAGTTCATTTTGGATGAATCATCCTACATATATACTCCTATATGTGTAATCACACTCCAATGGTCTTCGGTATTGCTCTCCAGCTTAATTTAATCTGGTTGAAATGTAGGATTATTTAGCGTGCAGTTACGTACTGATCCCATCTTCAATTCTTGATTGCACGGATGAACTTACGTTGGTTTTATGAGATTTTCTACGGTGCTTGGGATTTATCTGGGAGCATGTTACTGTCCAGCAAGTTGTACCGCCTGGTACTGGTACCGGTCTCGTGCCAAAACTCATCTGACCGTTCAATCCGGGATGGATAGGATTGGGAGAGAAAAATTAGCAGTGGGGGCTCAATTCGCGGCACCGGCGGCGTGTGAGCAGGGGCGGCGGAGTTGAGGATTCTTTCCTGCGCCGAGAGGCCGAGGAGGAGTAGTCCGTCCTGGCGGCGACGGATGGGAAGGAGGATTCTTTCTCGGTGCCAAGGGCCGAGGAGGATGAGTACGTACTTCCTAGCAGCGAGGGGCGGACGAGGCGGAGTTCTTCGCGGCACCGCACGGACGAGGTCGACGCACTCCAGGCAACGGCGGCGGCGTTGGTGGGACACCCTAGCACACTATCCGCTTAACTCCCATCCATCTATTGACTTGGAAAAATTATATTTTGCCTTTCCACCTTAGTTCTTAGGTCGGTACTGCTACCAAGGACAGAAATTGGTATCTCGCGGTACAAACTCTACCAGCTGTTGGATCGGGTCTAGGAATTTGGTACCGCCGTTGGACGGTAAAAAAAAACTCTTTATCTGGACCGTTGATAGAAGGTACCTGAGGTACCTTTCAGCACCGTAAAAGACCTCGGTTTTCATACATATCACTTAATCCTAACTAAATGATGTGAATCTGTTCCTTGTGTTTGTTTCTTCTTTTCTCTCTTTCTTTTTAGACTGGTTTTCTTTTCTCTCTTTTTCTGCACGGCCTGAATCGCACCATCCATCAGCATAAAGCTAGCTAGGATTAGAAAGCCGTTGCTTCTACAGAGTAGGCCTAGTTTCAGGCAGCCCAGCAGCTGGATGGCCCAAGCCCACATGCCCAAATGTCCATCACAATTCACATTTCCAAGTGCCTATCCATCAACATCTCATTACTAAGCTTTCTTTTTCTCAGATCCTGCTTACCTATTAGGGAGATCCACTGATTATCTGATCCTGCGGGGGGTGTACTCTCAACTCTGATTTAACACCTTAACCATCACTTGCCCATTTCCTAATGGCCCCAGGCAGCATGACAACTGCATGTGCCCTGCCTTTTCTGATTTCACTGCTTGGTTTCTCCATTCATCATCTGGTTGGTTAGCTTTGACAACAACCATGGTATACAGTCTACATGCATCTTCTCCTGATCTCAGACTCACATAGGAGTGTTTACTTCAACAAGAAAAAGAAGAACAACATTATTGTGAGACCTTTTGTAGTGACGAGGTCTATGCTACCTGTCACATGTTGTGCAATATGTGACTCTTAATTATAGTTCCTAATCCAAAGGCAGTGGGAAATAAACTATATACACCAATATTATAATTTACTACAAAAGATGTGTGCTTGCCTACTCTTTTACTACTAGATTTAGTCATTTAATCGAAAAGTAGCATAATTCAAGTGACACTGAATAAAGTTGACAAGCACACTAATTACTACTAACGAATTATATAAGATATAAAGTGTATGCAGAGAACTGTTGCTAGCATATAGCCGGACACCTGGCCCAATCTCCTCAGTGCATCCTCCCTGTCAAACCAAACAAGAGACTAAGATTCCAATTTCTGAATTTTCCAAAGCCTCCCTAGATGCGGTCTTTTCTCCAAACCTGGAGGCAACATGTGCCTGCACTTGCAAATATATGCAGTAGTCGCTAGATCTCGTCGTGCGTGCATGCATCTTCAGAGACTTCAGATACAGAACACAAATTCAGGCTTTGTTGGATAGGAGCTACACATGCATGGAGGCCATCTGTCATCCATGCCACTTAACTAACTTACTCCCTGCTTTTATTTCACTATATTATGTGATTATACTCGTACTGTTAGCTAACTAAATTTATACTTTTATCTCAATGATTCTTCTTGATTAGTACCCTAGCTCACAGTACTCTTGTAGACTGTCTCCTTTTCCCTTTCACTAAGCAATAGGTATGTTGATCTTTCTGTCGAGCTAGCTAGCTAGCTAGAGCTTGCCATTGTCTGGTTGATCTTCCCTGCCTTCTCTGTGGTTGTCTCGTGCTACCCACTTGCTGTAACAGAAAGGTCATGCCTCAACATTGCCTCCTTTATTAGTCTAAGCTAAAGGAGGCAGCTTTAGTACTTAATAGATCTTATGCATAATAATGCATATACATATAAACATAATCAATGATGCATCATTGTTTTTTTTTTTTAACTTGTGAATGTTGCCTTTGAGATTTGCACTAGAGTATGACTTACAAATTGGAGTTATTCCCATCTTTCTGAAGGCTTTGTTATGGCATCATGCGACCGTGCAGCTTGCATGCATGATCTCTACCTAATCAAATTACTTGCACATGCACTGACAGTCCACTAATATATTGATGCATGGGTGACAGTGTGGCTGATCATTAAGGAAAGATGCAATTACCTTTTTTTAGAGGAACAGTGGAAGATTAATTACTTACTTGCTATGATATGCCAATACTACTAGAATATTCCACACAGTGGAAAGCATATATAGATATATGTTGTGTACAAGATTTATTCTTTGAGATGATGATGGGTGACTAGTGTAGTACATTGCTTAATTTGATGCTATATATTCCAGTGGCTGAGCATATACTCCATCGACCAGATATCTGTATTCCTTCATGAAAGAGCTAAGGTAGCATGGCCAACCAGAATGTTTATATATATGCCCCCCTTTTGAGTTAACTGATATCCATGAAATGCCATTGACAAGCATCCAAATCCCAGAAATGCCATCGACAAGTGTGAGTTCCAGGAAAGCCATCGTACAACGACTTTGTCCCAAAAAATGCCATCGCTGTTAGGGTTCCGTCCACTCCGTGCCTTAAGTTCTATAGGATGAACAGTGTATTTAACGGCGCAAAATGACGGAACCCTAACGGCGATGGCATTTTTGGGACAAAATCGTTTGTACGATGGCATTTCTTGGAACTCACGACTTGTCGATGCATTTCTAGGACTTAGATGCTTGTCATGGCATTCTTGGATTATCTCTTGAGTTAATTACATGTAGCTTTCGATGACCTATCATCGAACAGTCATGACCCAGTTGATGGTAAGAATGCACTAGCTTTGCTGCAATAAAAATCAAGGGCAGGTTGCTGGTGTCCAAAAGTAGTGGTGGGTGCGCTCCATGTGTTTCAGTGTCATAATGTAATGGCTTTTAATTTCTACTATCAAGCTCCATCATGCTGCGATTGGCTTACTGATTCTTTTAAATACATTGGATGTGAAGCTAGAGCAACAACACTTTCAAGCCAATGGCTGGTGGGGCCATGTTCGGTGAATTCTGTGACATTATCCAATGGAGAATCATTGTCAAGCGGGGTATCAATCTCTTCTTCGGACTTTTTGTTTATCCTTCACTCACTGAGATTTTACAGTTCACGGACATTACGTGATGGAAACTGTCAGGTGTTCGTTGAGAAGTGCAAATATTTGGAAGAGAGCAAATGTCTTGGTATGTGTATCAACACATGCAAACTGCCAACTCAGGTCTGTTCAAGTTTTGTATATCATGGGCATTGCAAGATCGTTTTAGAATAATTTAGATGCGTGGGATGCCTAGTTTTATTTGCATTATCACTGTCGATGTCACATTATTTTGGAGTACAAATCTTGAAAACCTTTTTGTTCTGAATTTTTCTGTATTATCTTTGTATGGATGCCATTTTCTGTTTTCCAGACATTCTTCAAGGATCACATTGGTGTTGATTTGTACATGGAACCAAACTTCGAAGACTATAGCTGCCAGGTAATTCATTTCGTGATTTACATCTTACTACACTAAAACAAAACCAAAAAAAAAAAAATCTTTTCCACAGACTAGATACATACTAATTTTTGTTCTTTGTCAAAACCAAATATCATGATAAAGCACAATGGAGTTTTCTACCTCGGCACATGGGTGGCATTCTAGGCTACGATTAGAAGCCCTCTTGAAGTTCCTTTTGTTCCTGCTATTTTGGATGATGTGTTTATCTTTTGTTTCTTTCTTGTTGGCTATGTGCACTTTTTGGGTGCAGAAGTCGGAGATGCTCTCAGAATAATTGTATTACTTGATGAAATTTACTAAGATTAATAAAGCTTTCATTATTTAAAAAATAAAAAAATCACAATGGAAAACTCAAGTACATGTTGTCTTTTGTTTCAGTTCAACTTTGGGGTGCCACCTCCTCCTCTTGACACCGACAAAGCCCTAAAGGAGCCCTGCTTGGACATATGCACGAACGCAGGACGATGGAGAGTGCTCAGAACGGGTAGTAGCACAGATAGTTTGCAATGTCCCCAAGTTTGATGAGATGTTCTTGAAAGTTTGGATAGTATAACTGAAGATGGGAATGACATGTGGACCACACTTGCCAAGGGCCCACACGTCAGCGACTTCTACTGCAGCAGAGGAGTTGAGCCATTGTGCCCCTTCTTCAGTTGCTACTACTAGCTAGACATAATAACTGCTGTAGTCTGATGATCAATATTACCACTGTTGTCTCAAACAACAGCATATATTTTTGGGATGTAACACAATTAGTCAAGAAAAAGATCGAGGGTGGCCAAAGCCAAGAGATGGCATGAGACGCTTTTAGAGGTATTGGGGCTCATAGGATATTTAAATATGGTGCTACCAAAGTTATCCCCTTGAGGTAGTTTAAGTGTAAAAAATCGTTTTACTGGTAGAGGTGGTTCTTAGCTCTCTTAGATACATAAAGCAAGATACTTATCGGTTGGAGAGTACAAAACATTAATAAGAGATAATCTTGATGATGGTGACCGATAAACGTTAGAAAGCTTTAGGAGAGGATAAAAAAAGGAGAAAAGAAGGTAGTTAAAGCCTACAATAAAAGAGTGAAACAAAATTGTTTTCAAGCATAGACTTGGTATGGAAGAACAATTTTGCCTTTGGTTTCTAAATGTAAGGACTTCGGTAATGGGTCACCTAGTTGGGAGGGTCCGTTATCGCATACCTGAATCGTCAGGAGGGATACATATTATCTCGAGACACTTGTAAGGAGAGCAATTTTAGAGAGCGATCAATGGGAAATACTTGTAGAAATACTTCCGAGTGTTTGGCATGACGCTTGGACCCGGGAGTTATATTGAGCTCGGCAATTAGATTATTGCCCCTAAGATCACATGTTTATGCTTTTAGGTTCACAAAGTCAAAAAGGCAGGAAGCATGTGTTGTACACCTCAAAATTTAGCATCTAGGATTAAAATAGGGCGAATATTATCAAAGTTTGAAAGAGTCAGGGCTTTCCTTCACATAGCCAATCTTGAACCGCCGCCTGCGTAATGTCTTCCTCAGGAGTCACAACATCTAGCGCTCTTAAAAATGAATGCAACGGGCCCCCGTGCTGCTGTGCATCCCATATACATGTTAGTCCCACACAGGATTCAGCTTCACGTCTGCTACCCATTTAATTGGGGAAAAAAGTACACCGAAGTTCCCGTCGACTTTTCATCGGGATAAAAAACATTCTCAAACTACAAAACCAGATATACGGTCCGCTTTAACTATATAAACGGGTCACCCGAGCGGTCCTTCGGTGGTTTTGGCCCTAGTTGTGGTCTACGTGTGGCTGGCTGCGTCAGCGTGGGCCAGCGTGGGCCCCACATGTCAGCACTGCCGTTCATCTTCTCTTTCTTCCCATCTCTCTCCCTTTCTCTTCTCCATCAACTTTCTTGTCAAGGACTCTGGGCAGGCCGACGGAGGCCGACCGACTGGTGCGAGGAGGGCCGGCGGGGCGAGGCGGGAGAGGAGGAGTCCGGTTGCCGGTGACGGCTGGCGCTGTGGCGGCTGCTTTGGCCGAGGGTGCAAAAGGAGGGAGGCAGTGCTCTTGCGGAGCTCACCGGCGTGGACGCCCAGCGGTGCGAGGTGAGCGAGGATACCGCGCGGGTGGTGGGGCAGAGCTGCGCGGTGAGAGGTGACGGAGGCGGCAGGGGCGCGGTCGACTGTCGACCATCTGAGGTGGAGGCGCGCCCGTGCCGTTCCTGGATCTCGACACCACGCCGGGCACCTTGTCACGGCCATCTGGATTGCGTGCTGCAGGAGTCTGGTGTCCCGGGATGTGTGCCTCTCCGCCTCCTCCGCCGCCGCCGCTTTGCCATCGGAGGCGAGAGGCTCCCCGTGGTGGTCTACTTCCATGCGGGGGGTTTCATGATCAGGTTGCCACGTCGCCCGCGTCACACCGCTGCTTCAACGACCTCGCCATTGCCTACCCCGCCGTCGCTCGTCTCCGTCGACTACCGCCTCGCCCGAGCACCCGTTCCCGGCACGTAGAGGACTCCGCCACGGCACTCGCCTGGGTGCTCTCCACCGCCGACCCATGGCTCGCTGCGCACGTGTGACCTCTCCCGCGTCTTCCTCGCGAAACGGACAGGCGCCGGCGGCAACATCTGCCATCACCTCGCCAATGCACCATGGCCTGACCAGCAACACCTCCTGCGCCGCGGGATACTCTGTGGCCGCGGTACGCGTAGGCGGTGACATTAGCTTCGCGCTTTCCGGCGGAGCGAGCGAGCGGCGGCCGGCGGAGGCGGCAGGCAGAGCGCACGGCCACCGGCGAAGCGGAGGCATGGAGCGGCGGTGGCGGCAGGTGGGCGAGCACGCGGCCGGGTGAGTAGCAAGGAACGAGAAGTAAAAAAAAGAAGAGAAAAAAAGAAAGGGGAAAGAGAGAGGGTGACGTGGACACCTGACATGTGGGGCTCATGTGGGTCCCACGTTGATTCAGCCGCCACGTAGACCAAAACCGGGGTCAAAACCACCGAAGGACCTCGGGTGACCGGTTTTGTATAGTTAAGGGACCCCGCTTATCTGGTTATTGCGGTTCGAGGACATTTTTTATCCCGGTGACAAGTTGAGGTACCTTCGGTGTACTTTTTCCTTCGGTTGGGCCGAAAGAAGCTATTCCAGTCAACGTGAGGCCCAATATAATATGGGCCTGAACGAGATTCCGACCTTCGCGCGGCCCATATATGTTAGATTGGTTGGTGGGCATCGGTGACTACGGCCTAGGTAGCTGACATGTGGTCCCAGCCGGCTATCCACCACCGATTTGCCTCAGCCTCTGTCCGTCTCGCGCGCCGTCTGCCGCTGCACTTGCCCGTGGCCATGGCGCCGCCGTCTCCTCCCTGCCTCCTCCGCGCCCTCCTCCCTGTCGCTTCCCCCTCTTCTCGGGGGCTTCGCCGCCTGCCTACTACCTCCTTGCTCCGCTGCTCCTCGCCGTCGGTAATGATATACGCCCTTTCGTTGTTAAGCAAGATGCGAATAGCTGCTGCTGCTGCTAGTGTTTCTTGATTGATTTGTTTCACTTTGTGCAGGCGGATGCGGCGTCGCCGTCGGGGGAGGGTGGCCGCGAGTACGAGCCCTCCTTCGCCGACGACTTCCTCCTCGCCTTCTTCCGGGCCAAGATGGTGGAGGTGACAAGCTCCATCACCCCAAACTCTTCTTACCCTTTTCAGCTTAACAATGGTTGCCCCTTCCTAGTGCTTGCTTAGTACTCCCTCCGTTTCGTTTTATTTGACACCGTTGACTTTTTAGCACATGTTTGACCGCTCGTCTTATTCAAAAAATTTAAATAATTATTAATTCTTTTTCCTATCATTTGATTCATTGTTAAATATACTTTTATGCATACGTATAATTTTACATATTTCACATAAGTTTTTGAATAAGACGAGCGGTCAAACATGTGCTAAAAAGTCAACGGTGTCAAATAAAACGAAACGGAGGGAGTAGTAGCATGGGTGATTACTATAGAGTTTGTCACATGTACATGTGCTTATGGTGGTAGCATGGGTGATTACTAGCAGAAATATTAAGGGAGTTACGATAGGATTATATATCCTCCCGAAAAAGAAGATGCTTACTACTAGTCTACTACTAGCAAATAATCGGACAATGTCATATTGATGGTTGATGAATGTTCAGAGTCAGAACAAAAATGATTGATAAGTGTTGTTGATCAGTTCAGTTCGTGGATAAACTATCTATTCCTAACTCCCATAATCGGCATCGCAGAATTGTTTATTACTATGATTTTGTATAGTGTTTATCTGCAACTGCAATTGTATGCCTAATTGCCTATTAGTGAACGTGTGCCGTGTGCGTGTGTACGTCCTATGCTTATGGCGTGTTCTGTTCCCTGTGTATAGCTGACCCAGTTAGAGTTTGTCACATATATATGTGTTTACATTTGTAACGTACCATGATCAGTACAAGTGTGCATTGGATCAATTCTCCTTCTAGCTCTCTACCGTTATACAATACCGAGAATGGATCCATATTTTTCACTCTTGCTCTGCTTGTTTGTACATTTGGTAATTCTCTCATTCTCTGTAAAGCTGTAGGAGGTTGGATGGGATTCTGAAAAGCCTGGCTACAATGGACTGATTGAAGTTGCCAACCGCCTCATGGTCAAGGGGAAGAGTGCGTTGGAGACAGAGCAATCAGCTGTAAATAACTTTCTCATGCACAATCTCATTGCTTGGCACCCTGTATCCTTTTGAAGATAAAATCAATCTCTCTTTGTAAATTTCAGGTCCGAGTACTCCGATCGCTGTTTCCCCCTCTCTTGCTTGTTCTCTTCAAAGCTCTTTTAGCACCAATTGCTAACGGTCAATTAGCTTCCATGATGGTCGGTGAGTTCACTCTAGTGACATTTTTTGCCACCTCTGTTGGTACTTATTAGACTTACAATAGGAGTCGATGGTTGGTTAGTTCATTGCAGTAGTTGCTTTTGATGTAGTGTGATTGGCCTTACTGATTTTTTTTTTATACATTTGAGATGTGAAGCTAGAGCAACAGCACTTTCATGCCAATGGCTGATGGGGCCATGTTCGGTGAATTCCGTAATATTATCCAATGGAAAATCATTGTCAAGCGGGGTATCAATCTATTCCTACTTTTTTTTTTGTTTATCCTTCCCTCAGTGAGATTTTACAGTTCACGGACATTGTGTGATGGAAACTGTCAGGTGTTTGTTGAGAAGTGCAAGTATTTGGAAGAGAGCAAATGCCTTGGTGTTTGTATCAACACATGCAAACTGCCAACTCAGGTTTGATTGTAAGATCGTTTAGCATAATTCAGATGTGTGGGATGCCTACTTTTATGTACACTATCACTGTTGATGTCACATTAATTTGGAGTATAGATCTTGAAAACACTTTTTCTGATTTTTTTTTCTGTCATTTCTTGTATGAATGCCATTTTCTGTTTTCCAGACATTCTTCAAGGATCACATGGGTGTTGATTTATATATGGAACCAAACTTTGAAGACTATAGCTGCCAGGTAGTAATTCATTTCATGATTAATCTTACTATGCTGAAACAAAACGAGAACTTTCCAACAAACTAGATATGTACATGCTAAGTTTTGTTCTTTGCAAAACCAAATGTCATGATGAAGCACAATGGAATACTCAGGCGCATGTTGTCTTTCATTTCAGTTCAACTTTGGGGTGTCACCTCCACCTCTTGACACCGACAAAGCCCTAAAGGAGCCCTGCTTGGACATATGCACGAACGCACGCGAGAAGACGGAAAGAGCTCGGAACTGGTAGTAGCACAGATGGTTTGCAATGTCCCCAAGTTTGATGAGACGCTTTTGAAAGTTTGGACAGCATAACTGAAGATGGGAATGAGATCCTCCGCAGTACTGCGACTAACATGTGGGCCACACTTGCCAAGGGCCCAGATGTCAGCGACTTGTACTGCAGGAGAATACTGCATAGTTGAGTCTCTGAAGATACCTGAGCATAGCCATTGTGCCCCTTCTTCAGTAGTTACTGCCCCTTCTTCAGTAGTTACTGCTATAGTCTGATTATCAATACTAACACTGTTGTCTCAAACAACAGCTTATATTTTTGGGATGTAACACAATTCTACTTGGAAATCAATTTGGAGAGATGCTCATGTGAATGATTTGTCTGCATTGCTAGGTTGTGTCAGTTTCTCTTTGTATGAATTTTGATTGGAAATTACTAAAGATTAGCAAGCCTGGAGACAAAAAGAATCTCATCGTCTGCAGACACTGCAAGCAAAGAATGGAATTACCAGCCTATCAGCATTCATGACTTGGATAAATTAGCGTCATCTTTGTCCCCAATGCAAGCTACTTCCAGAATCCAGATGATAAAATAGACTCAAAATCAAATTCTTGCGTGTCCATGTCAGTACCCTTTTGTAACTGTAAGCCGTGTTAATTAAGCCTCCTAATCCATCACTGACACTTAGTAGTAATAACGTTCATGGACTGTACACTGTACACTAGTGTCTACCTGGCTTGTATTTATAAGCTGGTACGTGATACTATCTGGTATTAGTTCTCACTGATCAGATATGGAGCGGAGGTCGACGGCGTCATAGCTCGCCGGCGAGCCATGCGCGCGCGCGGCGGCGGCGGCGCGGGCGCGCGGCGGTGGCGGCGGTGACGGCATCACGGTGCACGTGGAGAAGATGGCGCGGGGCTGATGCAGAGGCAGGAGGCGGCGGCGTCGGACGAGCAGCACCGGATCATGGCGAGCAGCCACGGGTGTCCCGCGTCCCGCGCCACCTCCGCGACGCCACGCCGACCGCCTACACGCCGCGCGTTCGTCGCCGTCGGCCCCCTCCACCGCGGCGACGCGCGGCGGCTCGGCGCCGGCGAGCGCCTCAAGATGGCGTACCTCCACAGCCTCATCTCCCGCGGCCACTCCGACCAGGCGCGCAGCTCGCCGTCATCGAGGAGTACATCCGCGCCGTCGCGGCGAGGAGAGGGAGGCGCGCGCGTTCTACAGCGAGGACGTCGACATGTACGCCGAGGAGTCATCATGATGCTGGTGCTCGACGGCTGCTTCATCATCGAGCACCTCGTCAACGTCGCCATCGGGAGGGATGAGCCGTCGCTGCACGCCACGCCGTTCGCCCCCGTGCAGCTCTCTCCGTCGACCTCATCCTCGCCGAGAAACCAATCCCGTTCTTCGTCCTCGTCGACCTGGTCAGGATCACCGACCTGCCGGAGTTCGCGAGCACCGGCCACCCGCCGCCGGTGCGGATCGTGAAGCTGGTGCTTCTACTACCTCGCCGGCGAGAAGGGCCGCGACATGGTGGCGACGCGCTGCCGCCCGCGGAGGGCGTGTCCCACATCCTCCACCTGCTCCACGCGATGATCGTCGCGGCGCGGACCAAGTGGGAGCCGCCGCCGCGCATCCAGGACGGCGCGGTGCTCGGACGGCGCAGGACGGGCGCGCGGCTGCTGCGGCGGCTCCCGCTGCTGCTGCTGGTGCCGCTGCTGTACCCGATCCTGCCGGAGGAGAGCAAGTGGCGGGCGAGCTACGCGGCGCGGGAGGACGTGCCGTCCGGCGAGCGCCTGAAGCGGATGTGTGGTGCGGTCAAGAAGCGCGCGCGGCGCGCGGCGCGCGCGGCGCGGTGACCGCATTCGCGTCGAGTGATGGGGCCCGGTGCCGCTGGCGTGAAGCGGCGACGAGTTACAAGGCTGCGGCTGCCGCAGCTGCGGGTGGAGCTCCGGACGGCGCCGCTGCTGCTGAACCTGATGGCGTTCGAGCAGTCGGCGGCGAAGGCGGAGGCGCGCGACGTGTCGGCGTACGTGTCGTTCATGGCGAAGATGGTGCAGTCGGCGGAGGACGCGGGGGCGCTGGCGGCGGCGGAGGTGGTGTCGGTGGTGCACGGGCACGGCGGCGGCGAGGGCAAGGAGGAGGTGGTGAGGCTGTTCCGGCAGGTCGGGGCGGCGAGCGGCGAGGTGGAGCTGGAGCGGAGCTACCTGGGAGGGATGGTGGTGGAGCTCCGGGAGAGGAGCCGGCACCCGCTGTTCATGATGTGGGCGGACGTGAAGCGCAACTACTTCACGGTGCCATGGGCGGTGGTCGCCGAGTTCGTCGCCTTCGTCACCTTCGTCTCCACCATTGTCCAGATGTACTCCTCCTTCAAGCAGAAAGGAGGATGATCTCGGATCTCCGCCATGGAATTCATCGATCCATCCGCACCGAGCTACTCCGATCTTTTTAGCTTATTTCTTTCTTGCCTTTTATTTTCCAATTTAATGACAGAATTAATTTATTATATGTTCTTGGCTTAATAACTCCTCGGATTTAATTCATTGTTTTATGAATCTGTACATGTTGAGTTTTGCTCCATTTTGTCCAAACTGGTTTTCATGCAACACGTACGCAATGCTCTTCTTCAATCCATGCTGCTTTCACAATCAAACGTTGTGCACGCCTTACTGTGCCAAACATTTCGTGGTAATTAATGCCACATGTAACTATCCGTTAAATAGTACTACCTCCGTCCTAATATTTTTTAAATACTTCATCCGTTTCACAATATAAGACTTTCTAGCATTGCCTATATTTATTTAAATATTAATGAATCTAGACATATGTATCTATATGTATGTAGGCAATGCTAGAAAGTCTTACATTATGAAACGGAGGGAGTAAGACGGACGAGCAAACATTAGACGTGGAAAACCACAACTGCATTTATATTAGGATGGAGGCAGTATGAAACATACAAGCACATATGATATTCTCTCTATCTTAAAATAAATACAACCCTCAGTTCAAAGAAAAGAAACAGTAATATCAATGTCGATGTCGAGCAGAAGAAGAGACATGCTAAACAGAGTTCAGGGAATAATCTCTGGCACATCCCAAAAGATAGGACTTACAAGGACCATTCTTTTGTAAGATAAAGGTAACTAAAGTAAGAGGGTGTTTGGGAACTAGGGACTAAACTTGAGTCCCTCTCACAAAAGCATAAGTCCTTATGGTAGGGACTTATGTTTTTGTCTCCCAAGCACCCCCTAAAGAAACTATTTTCCATATAAAACCATATCAACCAAGAATGGCTTTTCTTTTTCTCTTACTAATCTTGCTATAGAATCGAGACACGCGTTGAGATGAGTCTCCTCTAACGTAAAGTCAGAGGGACGTGGGACAGTTGGGCCCACACGTCAGTGTCCCACGTCCCTCTGACGTTACGTCAGAGGAGCGCGATCCCACGCGTTGTCATCGCTCGCAGGCTTAACTACACATGCATATGGACCTAGTTTTTATTTGAGCTATTTTAAGGTCTAATAGAAAGTTCATACAATATTTCTTTTTCTTTTAAACTAATTTTTTAAACCCGTTTAAAATTTAACTATAGAAAGTTTTTGAATATGTATAAACTTTCTGTCAGGGTTACGGATAAAGCATATCCTCAACCCTTGGAGATACGCTATAAGGCATTATGGTATATCTGAGCGTGTACGGACGTTCTCTGTACACGATATGGAAAGTCATCACGAAATCCACTGATAGAAGGATCCCTACCCGTATAGGACTGGGTCGTTACTGTATCGTGTAGGGTCCAATGTCTCCGAGTCCGCCTTGGAGATCGCCTGACCTGCGATATAAAAGGGACCCCCCGGGAGGACCTGAGGCATCGAATCTCATAGCCAACACAACCACCACAGCCTACGAAGCTGGAGCCTACAGGAGCCAAGTCGCCAGGTGATCTAGTCGAACCAACTCGACTACGATCTCGTCGGTATCATCGAGTTCTACTATTCCCTTTGTAACTTGTGGTTTTCGCTATATAATCCCATACCAACTGGATTAGGGCTATTACCTTCCGAGGGGCCTGAACCAGTATAATTCTTATTCTCTGTTTGCTTGATGTCGTATTACGTAGATCCTCGTACCAGCGTACCCCAATACCTTCTATATCCGGTATACGGGTATCCCCCGTCGACACTTTCTATGTAGAAAGTATCTAAGAAGAAAGTTTCCATACACAAAGTCTAAGCCCACATAAACATGTAGATGGGCCAAAGTAAAGGAGTGTTTGTGTGACTGTGTTCTTGAAAAAAATTTGTGCCAGAAAAGTTGTTTTAGCAAATGCAGTAATTTGTGTGACACCAAAGTTAGTGATTATAAATATGACAGATCTTCGAATAAAAAAAAGCATGACAAACTTTAACAAGGAAGTGTGAGTATGACACGTGGGAATATGAACTTTAAAAATGTGACAAGCCTGCATCAATAATGGAAACACTTATCTAGCATGATCAAACTACTATGCCACAAATTGTAGTTGGTTTTCTTTTCTTTTTTTTCCTGTTACTGAAAAATAAAAAGTCCAAAATGAGCTTGGAAATGATTGTGCACGATCACGTGGGCTAAAAAATGGGCCAAAATGTTAGAAAGGGCATAGATTGAAGGAATAAGTTCACCAGGCATCCCTCATCTTTACACATCAAGTGTAGTTAACATCCATAAACCGTAATACCAAACATTTTTCAGCCTCCATCTTGAGAAAACAATTTAAGTCAGGTCTCATGACAGTATGTATAGGTGGTTTCACTGACGTGACACCACCCTAATCAGCAAAAATAAAATAAAAATATGTCAAAAATAAAATAGAGAATATGTAAGACCCACGTGTAAATGACCCTCTACTAATTTCCACCTCTTCTTCTCTTCTCTCCTCGTCTCTATGCCGGCCGGTAGTGACCTCTCCGGTGACACGGCTCGGCGACGCGGGGCACGTCGACGACCTTTAGGCTGATCAGGGTGAGGCTTCGTCGTCGAGTCGGCGCAGAACACACGTCACTTCGCCCTGATCAAGAACGGATTTCAGCTCCTGATCCATGTCATCGTCCAGTTCGACATTGATAACGTGTGTGACACACTGCAATCTTTAGCGGGACTAAAGATATTTTTTTCCTTTTGTTTAATGTTTTTGCTGCTTGCACATTGATTTCTCCAAATCAACTTGCTCCCGACATCCCAAACCAAATTGAAATCCCCAAATCACACTGAAAGAAAATCTGATCTGAGTTAACGTTGATCGGTGCGACGCTACTTGTTAATTTTGTTGTGCATAAATCGCACGGGAGAAGTACATGCATATATATGTGTGTTGCATGGATAACCCGGATCCTATTTATATGGGATGATTAGCTTATCTAAACTACCGGGTATCTCAACTAACACACATAGATAAGTACACCAATCTGTTATAATTTAACACTCCCCCTCAATCTAAACTTCTAAACTTCGATGTCAGTCGATTCTTTTTTATAAAACCGGCACCTATAATATAAATATGGGTATCGGTTCTTTCAAAAAAAAACCCGACACTAGTACAATAGGTGTCAGTTTTTATTCAGAATCGACACCTATCTCTTCATAAAGGTGTCGTTCTAGCCAATGGTGTCCTGTCGATGCGCGTTTTGGGAGAGAAAAGCACCGGTTTTAGCTGTTCCGGCACCTATAGTGCAGACACTTAGTTATTTGCCTTTATGTAGTAGTGCATGTAAAATCGCATCCACATATTAAGTCCTTTTGTCATTTGAGTGGACATACACTTTATTTCATGCATGTCCACTAAAAAAGTCATGAAAAATAATATTTTTTTACAAAATATATCAATATGTGATAATCACTTCACAAACATATGCAAGTTCAAATTTAATATACACAAGTAGAAACAAATGTGTATGAACCGAAAACAACAAATATATATGATTACCAAAGGTGTGCGTACAATTCATGGTTGATATTTGTTATTTTTGTTTCTTCTTCCATAAGTCGAATTTCAACTTATACTTTTATAGAGTAACATATCACATATTAATCTGTTTTATTATGTTTTGAAAAATTAATATTTTTAGACGTCATTCATGAAACGAGTGTATGTCCACGCGAGTGGGAAGAAAAACCACTTTCCATCTACAGGGCTCTTTCAATTACATATGCACCATCTGTATACACTAACTAGCCAGGACCCCGCGCGTTGCCGCGGGTGAAGTGCCACTGTGTTAGTCGAATTTATATGATCTGGAACTTTTGTTCATGGTGGTTTTAGATGTCAATGATTTTGTTCCATACTCAAACAGTGACGGTTGACACTGAAGCTTATATGATAATTGAAAGTTGGGTAAAAATCCAAAATGTAACACGGTCAGGATTATTATATAAATGTGGATGGTTTTAAAAGCAAAACCACTCCACAATAACTGGAAGAAACTGAGTACAGTACACTATTACAAAGATGTAAGGAATCACCGGATTAACAATCAGACAAAGTAGTGAAGTAAAGTCAGCACATTTTAGTATGCACATAAGAATTAGAAAAATACAATGAACTCCATTTTACCGTCACTAATAAAAATACAGAATAGAGGGTTGTACCTAAGGGAAGTTATCTTGACCAGTGAGCATGGCTATTTTGTTGGGATTATGTCTTTCATGTGCCGTCTGTTGGTTCAAATCATCAAAAAATTTCTTGTACACAATATTATGTGTGCTGTCTATATGCTCAGGTGAACTATTATCAATCAAACCTTGAAGACCATCGGGTGAAGTCACACGCGAGAATGTGACATAGAGCTGCCCATGTAAGAAGACTGGGCTAGGAATATAGATTGAATGATTACTAATAGGTAGTTGTGGAGCATAAACCCTGGTAAAATCACCAGACTAAAGGAGCAGTCTAGGCAGAAATTAGTGGGAAATCAAGCTGCAGAGTAAAACTTAGAGCATTCAAAGCAGCAAACTCAAATAGCAGACTATTTTTTTTAGCTGTAGATGAGCACCCACTTGCCAACCTGGTAAGTAGGATAGGGACAATCCAAAATCGAAAGCATCATAGCATTGAAACAAAATCAGCAGTACGTAGAAACCTACCATGAATATTGAAAGTAACAATGCAAGTAGTCATACATATATATACCTGATAGCAGTGAAAAGGATATGGAGTCCCATGTACAGGGATGAGCTTGTCATACAATTAGGGATGAAAATTGATGAAACCAATCCCTGTACACAGTGAAAATAATTTGGTAAAGATGATAACCAAAGATGAAATAACATAGAGGTTGTTTAAAAACTTATATGAACATACTGCAATAATAATGAAAGCACAAGGATGGTGAATCTAGTAGAAGGGTAAGAAAGCAGGCACCGACGCACAGAGCGCTTTGATGGCACATGGAAACCTACTGGGAATTGACCTGTAGGCAGCACACATCGACAACATTAACAACAATATCCACTGGAGATGTACATATGGCAAAATAATATTATATATAGAGAAACTGAAAATCCAAAGAGAAACAGGAAGGGGCTTATGGAAAGTACATATGAATATTGGCTATAGCCTGCAGCTAGTACACTATCCAAAAGCTGGTGACCTCTCCGGTGACACGGCTCGGGACGCGGGGCACGTCGACGACCTTTAGGCTGATCAGGGTGAGCTTCGTCGTCGAGTCGGTGTAACGCCCCGACATTCATTAGCCATAACACAGCTAAATTCACACCGGGGTGTTATGCATTACCTGTGATATAGTACCAGTCCCAGGATACTCTAGCTGGTACACACAGAATAAATGTGGAATCAAAGTAAAACTGCTTTATTACATCGCTGGGTAGTAGCCTTACATAAAATTGCTATCATGGACAGGCCCATAGATGAGCAACACAACATTACAGGAAAAACCATAAAAGCAACGGCGCAGAAGCGTAACAGGCGGTAGCACTAAAGCGACTAAGCACTATGCACTAGGCGAAGAAACTAGGCATCTATCTTATTCCACAGGCGAGGCTTGGGGCTAGGCACGAAACATCTAGAAGTCTCATACTCGGCTTGCTCCTGGAGATTACTCCTCGGCAGTCGGGTCGATGTCTTCATCTCCAATACTCTATATATATTATAAGCAAGGGTGAGTACTTAACGTACTCAGCAAGCCAGGGGGAAAGAATGACATGTTTGGTTTAAACAAGGAGGCTAAGGTTTTATTTGCGAAAGCTGCCTTTTTTGGCAAAGTGATTTATTTCACAAAAACTCCTAGTGAGTGGGTCAAGTTTTAGTTGTCGGGAGGAGGCTCACGCCTCGACCCATTCCACAAGTTAGTTTTGCAACAACTTTTGCAACAAACTTGTCACGATTAACGAACAACAATTAATTTGTTCCTCTATTAGTTTCTTCTCACAACAACACATAGTCCAACACAGTGTATCTCAGCACAACAACGCCATCTTCCATGGCCCCTAACAACACCTCCGGTGTCAGACGACACCCCAGGTCACACAGACCCGTTCCCTAACCACCCAGGTTAGCCGTCTGCCACACAGGCGGACTCTGGTAACGCTCCCTTTTCAGTAACCACTTTCCACAAACCTTGTCAAACAAATCTACGCTATGAGAAACACCTTACACTCGCCCTTGACCGTGGGCACGGCTGTTCGAAAGTTTCATTAATTTCTGGCAGAGGTTGCACGCTTTACCCACACGACACGAAAACTTACACCGGATACTGGCCGGTAACCAGAAGTTTCGTGATAAGGCCTTTCCAAAGCTAACCCATGAACAAATGCGCATTGCCACCTAGTGGGCTAAGATCCCATAGCGAGTATCAGGCAAAACAGCCGTCATCCACTCAGGAAAATACCGGAGGATCTGCCTCCTACTCCTACTGGTACCACGCCACAATAGGAGGCAAAAAAACCACCATGATGGGCAAATAAATTGTAACACTTCGTCTCCTCTATCCTCGGCATTCCACAACCATTGCACACCAATCCATGTGATACAATTTACTTAGCCAGAGGCATCCCATAATACCCGTGTGGTCGCACTTGTAACTGTGTTCGGATTGGATTTCCCAAAGACGTCGCTTTAACGATAATCGTAGCCAAAGCCACAAAGGCATGACGTGCATCATCACCACTTTCAACAACACATTTATTTCACAAACTCCTCGGTTACATACGTACCGGATTTTAAAACATGTAGTTTGGATAACCCAAGTTTCCACACGGCAACAACGTAAAGCATGGCTAGCGAAACTACCTCGGGTAATCTGTGTAAACGATACTCGGCGCAAACATTTGTGGAGATTATCAAAGGTATGGAAAACACAACCCTATGGTAATATAAAGTGCGACTACTACTAGGTTTGGCCGTCGGACGTAATAAATCAATTCCGAGGCCTAACATGTTAATCGTGTGAACTAAGCAATGACATTTTCAAACAACATATCTTTGCAAATATAGGGCATGTGATCAAAGAGGTTGCCTTGCACAGGGTTGGGGTCTTTCTCCTTCGAAAGCGGCGACCGGGGCTTTCTCCGAACTCGGGCTCTTTAACGCGGAAAACGAAGCAATAAACATAAAAGGCAATAAAACAAGCTCAAACTAGAGAAACAATAGTGCCCACTATGTAGATTCTCAATTTTAGAAACAATTTAGGAACTTGAACGGAGCAATCGGAGTTAACGGTTGATTTTCTACGGATTTTCAAAGAATAGAAGCATTTTTCTGGAATTTATTTATTGGACGGCAAGGGAATATTTCCGTTGGAATATTCCGCTAGACTACAACAAGGGAGGGGGCCCACCTGTCAGCGGCCAATGGAGAAGAAGGCGCGGGCCCGGCTTGTCAGTGGCTTGAGAGAGGAAAGGGAGGTGGGGCCGGCTTGGCAGCAGCTCAGGAGGTCTTCTCCTCCTATCGCTTGCTTGTACGGCTCGGCCCTGGGATGCGACGCCACCGCGGCGATGGGGGCGCGGGCGAGGCGACCAGCGGCCGAGGGAGGTGGCGGCGGACTCCGGTGGGGCTCCGGCGGCGACGCGGCGCGGGAGGCGAGGCTCGGCTTCGTCTTCCTGCTCTCGCTTTGCTCGGCTTGAGGCGGAAGGTGCGCGGCAGCGGGGCGCGGGCTCCGCGGCCGGCGGCCAAGGAGAAGGCGGTTGAGCGACCTCGGGCGGTGCTCCAGCGAGGCACCGTCGTGACGGCGGCGCTAGAAGGCGCGGCACAACGGCTTAGGTGGCGGTACAGAGAGCAAAACGAGGGAGAGAAAGAGGAGAGAGAGATGGGAAGAGATGGTGGATGGTGTGGGGAGAAGGAGCTCGGGCTGCTTCCTTTTATAGGCAAGCGGCGCGGTGGCGGAGCTGGCGGTCTAGACGCGGAGCTTCCGGGGTAGCTGGCTAGCGGCTAGGGCGGGATTCCGGGGTGGACGAGATGGCGGACGCGATGGCTTGGCGTCATGCACCGGTGGTGACTCGACGGGGAAAACGACGGCGACGCGACACGAAGTGACGCGCGGAGAGCGGGAAAGCGACAGGACATCGATGACGCGCGGCCGACGCGGCTACGGCCGGGATTGGGTGGTAGGGTTCTCAGATCGATGCGACGCGGCGAGACGTCACACGGTGGTGGCGATGGAACCGAGTGAGAGGGAGGACGCCGAGCTTCGGGCGCTCTTCCCGGGAGGAGACAGACGACAAGACGACGGCGACCAGCGAAGGGACGCGCGTCCGCGAGAGCTCGGGATGGAACGGCGACGAGACGGGGGTGTGACGCGGGGCGACGTGGCTCCGTGTCTCCGGAGAGGGCGCGGCGGTTTTCGTGGAGTTTGCGCGATGCGGCTTTGGCGCGGCGTGCGGGGCGGCGCTACGTGGCCCTGCACGTTGTGGGGCGCACGGAGGTGTATGGTTTGCAACGCGGTCGGAACGAGGGCGGAACGGTGCAGCGGACTCGGGTCGGCATTTCGTCGAACACCTTGTTGTGCATGCACTGGCTGGCTCAAGGAAGGGGACGATGAGCAGAAATGGGCTGCGCTGGGCCGGCCTGCCCAGGGGAAAGAAGAGAGGAGAGGTGGAGGAGAGTTGGGCCGAGAGAGAGGGAAGGGAAGGAGCCCAAATTGAACAGTGATATTTCACATTTCCCAGGGATTTATAGAGTTGAATTTTGAGGAGAATTTGAAGGGATTTGAATTTGAATTTGACCTAGAGTTTCACAGGAATTTGAAAGGCAATTCTAAGAGAGGATTTTGAGATCCATTTGGCACAAAATCAACTAAGAAACCAAATTAACTCCAATTTTTAAATGACAAGCTTTTTTTTTTTTTAATAAAAGCCAAATAAAATACGGGTGCTACAAGTCGGCGCAGAACACACGTCACTTCGCCCTGATCAAGAACGGATTTCAGCTCTGATCCATGTCATCGTCCAGTTCGACATTGAGAACGTGTGTAACACACAGCTGCGGGTGGAGCTCCGGACGGCGCCGCTGCTGCTGAACCTGATGGCGTTCGAGCAGTCGGCGGCGAAGGCGGAGGCGCGCGACGTGTCGGCGTACGTGTCGTTCATGGCGAAGATGGTGCAGTCGGCGGAGGACGCGGGGGCGCTGGCGGCGGCGGAGGTGGTGTCGGTGGTGCACGGGCACGGCGGCGGCGAGGGCAAGGAGGAGGTGGTGAGGCTGTTCCGGCAGGTCGGGGCGGCGAGCGGCGAGGTGGAGCTGGAGCGGAGCTACCTGGGAGGGATGGTGGTGGAGCTCCGGGAGAGGAGCCGGCACCCGCTGTTCATGATGTGGGCGGACGTGAAGCGCAACTACTTCACGGTGCCATGGGCGGTGGTCGCCGAGTTCGTCGCCTTCGTCACCTTCGTCTCCACCATTGTCCAGATGTACTCCTCCTTCAAGCAGAAAGGAGGATGATCTCGTCCAGAACGACCGCCATGGAATTAATCAATCGATACTCCCACCATCCCATAAAAAAACGAATGTAGGACCGGATGTGATGTATTCTAGTATGATAAATTTGGACATATGTATGTACTGATTTGTAGTACTAGGATGTGTCACATCCCGTAATAGGTTGGTTTTTTATGGGACGGTTGGAGTACGCAGCGAGCTACTCCAATCTTTTTAGCTTATTTCTTTCTTGCCTTTTTTTCCCAATTTAATGACAGAATTTATTATATGTTCTTGGCTTAATATCCCCTTGGATTTAATTCATTGTTTTATGAATCTGTACATGTTGAGTTTTGCTCCATTTTGTCCAAACTGGTTTTCATGCAACACGTACGCAATGCTCTTCTTCAATCCATGCTGCTTTCACAATGAAACGTTGTGCACGCCTTATTGTGCCAAACATTTCGTGGTAATTAATGCCACATGTAACGATCCATTAAATAGTAAATATTGTACTATTTCTTTATAACATACTCCCCCATCCTAAAATATAATGAATTTGGGTTGGATGTGACACATTGCAGATTCGTAGTAATATGATGTGTCGCATTCAACCCAAATATTTTATATTATGGGACGGAGGAAGTACAAAATATGCAAGCACATATGATACTCTCTCTGTCTCGAAATAAATTCAACACTTAGTTCGAAGAACGGAGGCAGTAATATCCATGTCGATGTCGGGTAGAAAGAGAGACATGCTAAACAGAGTTCAGAGAATAATCTCTGGCACATCCCAAAAGATAGGACTTACAACTAAGGACCATTCTTTTGTAAGGTAAAGGTAACTAAAGTAAAGAAACTATTCTCCAAATAAAACCATATCAACCAAGAATGGCTTTTCTTTTTCTCTTACTAATCTTGCTATAGAATCGAGACATGCATATGGACCTAGTTTTTATTTGAGCTATTTTAAGGTCCAATAGAAAGTTCATACAATATGTTTTTTCTTTTAAACTAATTTTTTAAATCCGTTTAAAATATTAACTATAGAAAGTTTTTGGATATGTATAAACTTTCTTTGTAGAAAGTATCTAAGAAGAAAGTTTCCATACACAAAGTCTAAGCCCACATAAACATGTAGATGGGCCAAAGTAAAGGAGTGTTTGTGTGACTGTGTTCTTGAAAAAAATTTGTGCCAGAAAAGTTGTTTTAGCAAATGCAGTAATTTGTGTGACACCAAAGTTAGTGATTATAAATATGACAGATCTTCGAATAAAAAAAAGCATGACAAACTTTAACAAGGAAGTGTGAGTATGACACGTGGGAATATGAACTTTAAAAATGTGACAAGCCTGCATCAATAATGGAAACACTTATCTAGCATGATCAAACTACTATGCCACAAATTGTAGTTGGTTTTCTTTTCTTTTTTTTCCTGTTACTGAAAAATAAAAAGTCCAAAATGAGCTTGGAAATGATTGTGCACGATCACGTGGGCTAAAAAATGGGCCAAAATGTTAGAAAGGGCATAGATTGAAGGAATAAGTTCACCAGGCATCCCTCATCTTTACACATCAAGTGTAGTTAACATCCATAAACCGTAATACCAAACATTTTTCAGCCTCCATCTTGAGAAAACAATTTAAGTCAGGTCTCATGACAGTATGTATAGGTGGTTTCACTGACGTGACACCACCCTAATCAGCAAAAATAAAATAAAAATATGTCAAAAATAAAATAGAGAATATGTAAGACCCACGTGTAAATGACCCTCTACTAATTTCCACCTCTTCTTCTCTTCTCTCCTCGTCTCTATGCCGGCCGGTACTCCTCCTTCAAGCAGAAAGGAGGATGATCTCGGATCTCCGCCATGGAATTCATCGATCCATCCGCACCGAGCTACTCCGATCTTTTTAGCTTATTTCTTTCTTGCCTTTTATTTTCCAATTTAATGACAGAATTAATTTATTATATGTTCTTGGCTTAATAACTCCTCGGATTTAATTCATTGTTTTATGAATCTGTACATGTTGAGTTTTGCTCCATTTTGTCCAAACTGGTTTTCATGCAACACGTACGCAATGCTCTTCTTCAATCCATGCTGCTTTCACAATCAAACGTTGTGCACGCCTTACTGTGCCAAACATTTCGTGGTAATTAATGCCACATGTAACTATCCGTTAAATAGTACTACCTCCGTCCTAATATTTTTTAAATACTTCATCCGTTTCACAATATAAGACTTTCTAGCATTGCCTATATTTATTTAAATATTAATGAATCTAGACATATGTATCTATATGTATGTAGGCAATGCTAGAAAGTCTTACATTATGAAACGGAGGGAGTAAGACGGACGAGCAAACATTAGACGTGGAAAACCACAACTGCATTTATATTAGGATGGAGGCAGTATGAAACATACAAGCACATATGATATTCTCTCTATCTTAAAATAAATACAACCCTCAGTTCAAAGAAAAGAAACAGTAATATCAATGTCGATGTCGAGCAGAAGAAGAGACATGCTAAACAGAGTTCAGGGAATAATCTCTGGCACATCCCAAAAGATAGGACTTACAAGGACCATTCTTTTGTAAGATAAAGGTAACTAAAGTAAGAGGGTGTTTGGGAACTAGGGACTAAACTTGAGTCCCTCTCACAAAAGCATAAGTCCTTATGGTAGGGACTTATGTTTTTGTCTCCCAAGCACCCCCTAAAGAAACTATTTTCCATATAAAACCATATCAACCAAGAATGGCTTTTCTTTTTCTCTTACTAATCTTGCTATAGAATCGAGACACGCGTTGAGATGAGTCTCCTCTAACGTAAAGTCAGAGGGACGTGGGACAGTTGGGCCCACACGTCAGTGTCCCACGTCCCTCTGACGTTACGTCAGAGGAGCGCGATCCCACGCGTTGTCATCGCTCGCAGGCTTAACTACACATGCATATGGACCTAGTTTTTATTTGAGCTATTTTAAGGTCTAATAGAAAGTTCATACAATATTTCTTTTTCTTTTAAACTAATTTTTTAAACCCGTTTAAAATTTAACTATAGAAAGTTTTTGAATATGTATAAACTTTCTGTCAGGGTTACGGATAAAGCATATCCTCAACCCTTGGAGATACGCTATAAGGCATTATGGTATATCTGAGCGTGTACGGACGTTCTCTGTACACGATATGGAAAGTCATCACGAAATCCACTGATAGAAGGATCCCTACCCGTATAGGACTGGGTCGTTACTGTATCGTGTAGGGTCCAATGTCTCCGAGTCCGCCTTGGAGATCGCCTGACCTGCGATATAAAAGGGACCCCCCGGGAGGACCTGAGGCATCGAATCTCATAGCCAACACAACCACCACAGCCTACGAAGCTGGAGCCTACAGGAGCCAAGTCGCCAGGTGATCTAGTCGAACCAACTCGACTACGATCTCGTCGGTATCATCGAGTTCTACTATTCCCTTTGTAACTTGTGGTTTTCGCTATATAATCCCATACCAACTGGATTAGGGCTATTACCTTCCGAGGGGCCTGAACCAGTATAATTCTTATTCTCTGTTTGCTTGATGTCGTATTACGTAGATCCTCGTACCAGCGTACCCCAATACCTTCTATATCCGGTATACGGGTATCCCCCGTCGACACTTTCTATGTAGAAAGTATCTAAGAAGAAAGTTTCCATACACAAAGTCTAAGCCCACATAAACATGCAGATGGGCCAAGGAAAGGAATGTTTGTGTGAGTGTGTTCTTGAAAAAAGAATTGTGCCAGAAAAGTTGTTTTCGCAGATGCAGTAATTTGTGTGAAACCAAAGTTAGTGATTATAAATATGACAGATCTTCGAATAAAAAAAAAGCATGACAAACTTTAACGAGGAAGTGTGAGTATGACACGTGGGAATATGAACTTTAATCAATAATGGAAACACGTATCTAACATGATCAAACTACTATGCCACAAATTGTAGTTGGTTTTCTTTTTTTTTCCCTGTTACTGAAAAATAAAAAGTCCAAAATGAGCTTGGAAAATGATTGTGCGCGATCACGTGGGCTAAAAAATGGGCCAAAACGCTATAAAGGGCATAGGTTGAAGGAATAAGTTCACCTGGCATCCCTCATCTTTACATCGAGTTTAATTAACATCCATAAACCGTAATACCATACATTTTTAATCCTCCATCTTGACAAAACCATTTAAGTCAGGTCCCGTAAGATGATTTCGCTGACGTGACACTCTAATCAACAAAAATAAAATAAAAAATATGTCAAAAATAAAATAAAGAATATGTAAGACCCACGTGTAAATGACCCTCTACTTTCCACCTCTTCTTCTCTTCTCTCCTCGTCTCTATGCCGGCTAGTACCACCTGCCGGTAGTGAGCTCCGGCGCTATGGCCCAAGCCTCTGAGCCGCTGACGCAGCCGGCGATGACGTCTTGGTGGTGGCCGGCGATGTACTTGGTGGTGGTGGCGGAGTGGAGGATGATGTCGGCGCTGAGGGCCGGTGAGAGATTTCTGGTTGATGGGCGACGGCAGCGTGCTGTCAATGCACACAGCGCGTCTCTCCGGTGGCACAGCTCGGCGACGCGGGGCACGTCGACGACCTTTAGGTTTCAGGTGAGGCTTCGTCGTCGAGTCGGCGCAGAACACATCGTCACTTCCCCCTGATCAAGAACGGATTTCAGCTCTTGATCCATGTCATCGTCCAGTTCGACATTGATAACGTGTGTGACACTGCAAATCTTTAGCGGGACTAAAGATATTTTTTTCTTTTTTTTTTCATTGTTTTTTCTGCTTGCATATTGATTTCTCCAAATCAAGTTGCTCCCGACATCCCAAACCAAATTGAAATCCCCAAATCACATTGAAAGAAAATCTAATCTGAGTTAACGTCGATCGGTGCGACGCTACTTGTTAATTTTGTTGTGCATAAATCGCACGGGAGAAGTACAGGCATATATATGTGTGTTGCATGGATAACCCGGATCCTATTTACATGGGATGATTAGCTTATCTAAACTACCGGGTATCTCAACTAACACACATATATAAGTACACCAATCTGTTACTCGCTCCGTATTTTAACGTATGACGCCGTTGATTTTTTTGACAAACGTTTGACCTTTCGTCTTATTCAAAAAATTTATGTAATTATAATTTATTTTATTGTGACTTGATTTATCATCAAATGTTCTTTAAGCATGACATAAGTATTTTTATATTTGCATAGAATTTTTTAATAAGACGAGTGGTCAAATGTTGGTTAAAAAGTCAACGGCATCATGCATTAAAATATGGAGGGAGTATAATCTAACACTCCCCCTCAATCTAAACTTCGATGTCAGTCGGTTCCTTTTATAAAACCGGCACCTATAATATAAATATGGGTGTCGGTTCTTTCAAAAAAAACCCGACACTAGTACAATATGTGTCACTTTTTATTCATAAAGGTGTCGGTTCTAGCCAATGATGTCCCGTCGATGCGCGTTTTGGGAGGGAAAAGCACCGGTTTTAGATGTTCTGGCACATACGGTGCAGATACCTAGCTATTTGCCTTTCTGTAGTAGTACATGTAAAATCGCATCCACATATCAAGTCCTTTTGTCATTTGAGTGGACATACACTTTCTTTCATGCATGTCCACTAAAAAAGTCATGAAAAATAATATTTTTTTACAAAATATATCAATATATGATAATCACTTCACAAACATATGCAAGTTCAAATTTAATATACACAAGTAGAAACAAATACGGAGGTGGATTCTAATAGCTCGAGCGGACGTCCACCCGTTTATTGCATGTCAACTAGATGGTTACGAAATAATTTTAAAAAAATTGACAAGATAGATCAATATGTAATATATCACTCCACAAACATGCAAGTTAAAATTCAACTTTTACAAGTTGTAACAAAAATAACAAATTTAATTGTAAATATACATATAGTAATTTAAGTTTTGTTTGTTATTTTTGTTACAATCTGTAGAAGTTGAATTTTAACTTGCATGTTTGTGGATTGATACATTACATATTGATCTATCTTATTCATATTTTTTCAATTTTTTTCATAACCATTTAAATAACATACAATAAACGGGTGGACATCCACTCGAGCTGTTAAAATAGTTTCCCCAAGCGAGGTGGGGAGAAAGGGCGAGGAGATCACGAGGAGGGGTTGCTCCGCCGCCCAATCCCCAACCAAACCGAATCCATCCGCATAGCTAGCTTCTTGCTGCTGGAGACGAGACGAAGTGTGGAGCTACACCTAAAAGGGGAGGAGGAGCGAGAGCTTCACGGGTGCGCGCGGGTGATTGATTTCGCGGGCGGCGAGGACGGAGGAAGATCAGGAGATGGACAGGGCGGCGCTGACGGTGGGGCCGGGGATGGACATGCCGATAATGCACGACGGCGACCGGTACGAGCTGGTGCGGGACATCGGCTCCGGCAACTTCGGCGTCGCGCGCCTCATGCGCAGCCGCGCCGACGGCCAGCTCGTCGCCGTCAATAGCTTGATACATACTGCATGCAAGCAGAGAGAACACGAAAGCTTGCAGTAGCTCATCGATCGGTTGATACGTACGTCCTTTTGTTTGTATCACTATACTCTCCCATTTGCCAACCAAAAAGAATCGATTAGGCCAGAGACAGAGAGGAGGCTTCTTCCTTTATTGTATGCCATTGTCGCATGCACCACCATCACGCCGATCGCCGCCGGCGACACGCCATCTCAAATTCCGGTCGACGACGTGCCTATATATACACATTCATGCAAGCGTGCTAATAAACGTCGAGAGGAAGAAGATATATATCAGATCAGATCATGGGAGAAGAGGCGGCGGCGCAGCAACAGCCGCCGCCGTCGCCGTCGCCGGCGCCGGCGAGCAGCTGGCCTAAGGAGGTGAGGGTGGACGTAATCGATCACGGCGGCGGCGCCTCGTCGGCCTCCAACTCCAAGCCGTCGTCGTCGTTCCGTCTCTGGCGAGTTCCCAAGCATGTGCGCGACATCAACAAGGAGGCGTACGGGCCCAAATTCGTGTGCATCGGGCCGTACCATCGCCGCCGCCGCCGCGATCGCGTCGCCGACGAGAATGAGGAGGAGGAGGAGGAGGAGGAGAGACGCCTCCGTGTCGAGAAGCTCAAGGAGCGCTACCTCGACGAGCTACTCATCGACGTCGTCGGGAGTGATGATCACGACGATCATCGCACCCAGCGAGACGAAATCCTCCTACTCTGCACATGTAGGCTCGGGGAGATGCTGGATTCTGTTCGCCGGTACGCACGTTTCCTTCTCAAGTACCTCCAAGTTCCACCCACAGATATTTGATGCCGTTGATTTTTTTAAATATGTTTAATCGTTCGTCTTATTTAAATAATTTAAGTAATTATTAATTCTTTTCCTATTATTTGATTCATTGTTAAATAATCCCTCCGTTTAACAATGTAAGACTTCTCAGCATTACACACATACATATATATGTTAATGAATCTGAACACAAACATATGTCTAGATTCATTAACATCTAAATGAATGTAGGCAATGCTAGAAAGTCTTACATTGAGAAACGGAGGAAGTATACTTTTATGTCTACATATAGTTTTACATATTTCACAAAAGTTTTTTAATAAGACGACGGTCAAACATATTTAAAAAAGTCAACGACGTCAAATATTTAGGGACGGAGGGAGTAGGTATCTGAACTCTCAAATCAAAACAAAACTAGGTCACTCAACTTTTGTCTTGTGTAGTGTCACATTTTTGGGTCAATGAGTTTGTGTCATATTATGTGTTATATAGGTTTAAATTGATTCTAACTAGTTCTATGCGCTGATGTGGCATGTTATGATGGTTCTTACGTGTTAGTAGGACCCGCAAATAAATCATGTATGGAAGGAAAAAAATTAAAACATCTTTTCTCCTCATTTTTAGTTTTATTTTCTCAAATTAAAAAACAGCTATAAAAAAGCTGAAAAAATTGACAACATGGATACATTAGTCGTCTTCTATCGTCCTGCAAAAGAAATAAATTTCAGATTGATCCATAAAATGAGAAAATAAAAAACAATTACACCATAAGGCCCCATTCTATTTGCAAAACTCCAAAGTTCAAATTACTCGTTTTTCGTTAGCACGTTTAGCACCTCTACAACATCGCGAAGGGGGAGGAGGAGGAGGAGCTGTACGCGACGCGGTGGTCGCCGGCGCAGCTGCGCATCGACCTCGGCCTGCTGGAGAACCAGATGCCCTTCTTCGTGCTGGAGGAGATCTTCTACCACCTCACGCCGCAGACCTTCCAGCGCAAGATCACGCGCGGCGTCGCCATGGACGACGACAAGACGATGCGGCAGAGGAAGAGGCACAAGCTGATAGTCATGGCGATGTGGTACATGCTCAAGGGGTGGTTCGAACTCCCCAAGCGCGAGAGCCACAAGCTGTACAGGGACATCGCCGAGGAGGAGGTCCACCATCTGCTGCACCTGGTGCACCTCGCCCACCTCGTCAAGGTCGATAGCGCCCCCAAGTCGCCGCCATGCGAGTGGCAGTGGCAGCTGTGCTGGCAGTGGTCGTGGCACGCCCTACAGTTGCTGCTCTGCATCCTCCCACTCTTGCTCCTCCGCTTGCCGCTCCAGATGTGCCGGTGTTGCGGCGGCGGCGGCGGCAAGAAACCGGACCCCAAGGCGAACATCGCGTCGGCGTCGCAGCTGCGTGGCCTTGGCGTCAAGATCAGGATGGTGGAGAGGGACCGCGGCGGGATACTCGACGTGCGCCTCAGGAAAAGCCTTAAGATCAGGCAAATACCGCCGGAGCTAGAGGTGCCGGCGCTGTCCGTCGAGGAGGCCACGGCGGTGCTTCTGCAGAACCTCGTCGCCTACGAGCAGCAGGGCACGCCGGCGCGGCAAGGACAAGACCAGCAATCCCAAGGTGATCTCAAGGGCAAGGACTACTTCACCACCTACGCCATCCTCATGTACAACCTCGTCAGCTCCACGGAGGACATCGCCGAGCTCCAGGAGAAGGGCGTCCTCCTCAACAACTTCGGAAGCCATGAAACGGTCAGCAACACCGCATTATTATTATATACTCACTCAGTTTCTCGTTTTGACATTTTTACAAGTCAAACTTTGTTAAAGTTTAATCAAATTTATAGAAAAATATATTACTAGTATTTGAAATAAAAATTATGAAAACATATTCAATGCTAGATTTATTTAATGATAATAATTTTATATTATAGATGTTGTTAAATTTTTCTATAAATTTAGTAAAACCTAAAAAATCAAACGTCTTATAATATGAAACAAAAACAAAGGGAACATCTCTCTCTAAAACCATACGAACTTGCCGATCTAAGGAAAAAAAATAGCACTCTACACCACATTACGCAGAAATTTTGGGAGATCTCTTACAGTTATCTCTATCGTTGGTTGTATATATGCAAAAATTCATGGCCCCCGGGCTTCTCGATGGCGACACCCTAACTCTACTAGAGTACTAATTAATATATTAGGGTTTGGGATGAGGAGGTTGGGGAAGGGAGGAGAGGGAAGTTTGTTGGGACTTAAAGGGATGTTTGTGAGTGGCGGACACGGGCGGGTGGCGTAGCACTGCCTTCAGAACCATATGGTTGGATAAGGGTGATGGATGAACCGTATTCGGTTTCGAGTGTTTAGGAGGAGGGGGCATTTATAGCTGCAAGGGAGCTATCGAAGACAGTTAAGACGGTGGGGCGGAGCCGCGGGGAACATCGTATACCGCTCAGTTCGGGGAGAAGGAGAGGTAGGGAGTGGGAGGTTGATGGCAGGGAAAGGAATAGGTGGGTTCTCTTCGACAAAGGAAGATGCCAACACTGTGCTGAACAGGAAGGAGCGGCGCTGGAGGTGGCAAGTTTGACCTCGCATCACGTACGGGAGAAGGGGGAAGTGGGGAATGGAGAAGGTTAACTATTGTGCTGGCACGAATCTTGGTGCGATCTAAGATGTTCAAAAATGGTTGAGATGAGGAGGGGTTTTCTTGAAAATATTACATACGCAGGCATATTTTCAAACCATCTTAAATAAATCAAATATTTTTTATTGTAATTACCTATATTTACACTATAATTAATTATAAGTTTTAATAATTTTGAGATAATTTTCATGATACTTATTATACTTTAAAGTAACCGACTACCTACTTAGAACAGTAGATAAATGAGATAGAAGATAGAAAATGTAGGCAAAGGAAAGAAACTTGGTTTGCGTTTTCTTTTACGCAAATGAGGTCGACCATATCTTTTAATTATTTCAAACTAAAGAGTAAATAAGCTTTCCCTGGATATAAAACAAAATTTGAGAAAAGAAATGCAAATGAGGAAATGGAAACAACTAATACTGTTAGGTTCCGGAAATCTACCTCTTGACATTTTTTTTTATTTGGATGAAACATGTGAAGTGAATGGCCAATAACACCATAACAAAAGTTCTGCAAGGGGATTGAAGCAGGCTAAATTAACCAACCATGAAACAAAGATACTTTTTCTACATACAAGATTCGGTCCTGAGAAATAAGTGACCGTAATCAAGTAAAAATATGGCACATGTTTTCAGCAAAACTGGTTAGAAAAAGACTAACTATATTTATGGTGCATATTTTCCAAGAAAAAGTTTAAATAAATACGTTTACACTATAATTACGTTATAAATTTCAACTTTTACACTAAATATATGTCATATAATTAAAAGAAATTGATTATCTACTTGAAATAGGAGAGAAACTTACTACATACATATAAGAAAACAGAGAGGTATCAATTAATTACATAGAGAGAAGCAATCGAAAAATCAAGAGAAAAATATGGAACCATATATATAGCTTTTAACAAAAGGGGGAAAAAGTGGAATTTTGGACACTTCTTTAATGACGTTACTCATTCCCTCCGTGACAAAAACATGCCGTTTTAGACAGGACATACATATCTATCTGATGTCGTTGTTAATTACCGCAGATCATCAATTACTTCAAGAACCTATGCCGGTGGAATCAGCGGAGCAAGGAGGAGGACACACCCATCGGCAAGGTGCTCGATCAGCTCAGGGAATGTAGCCAGTACCAATTATACCGAGATTGGGCGGAAGCGAAGAAGTACATGGACACCCCTGTCAAAATCCTTGCGCTCGTCGTGTCTACTCTGCTCGCCATCTCCACGATCCTGCAGACTACCACCGCCTTCTATCCCAAATGATACAACTCACCTTATTTTATTCTCCTAACTTTCAAATTTGGATAAATTTATTTACTTGGAGTGCTAGTACTACCTAATTTTTGAAAGCTTATGATGATTTTTAAGTTCACAGTGGAAAATAGACTTCATTAAAAGCTTAAGGTTCAAAAATAAACCCTACCCTATTGGAAATTAGCTAATTTCATCTTAGATATATATGCCATAAATATGTGTGCATATTTGTGTGTGTGCGCACGTGGAATTCATATCCTCTGTGTTTTGTAGTTGTTACCAAAATGTTGTAATAATTTAATAAATCCAATAAAGGGGACACATATGTTTTGGGCCCTGACATATTTTAGATTATGTGTGATTCTTTAATCTGTATGGTGTGCATATGTGCCACAATTATTATACTTAGGTTAACTATGGCACCAAAGTGGCATTAAATTGTTGCACGACGTTAATTGTGCGTTCGCCAATAAAATGTACATGTGACATTTAGGGGTGCCAAGTAAAATAAAAAAAGTGTGACAAACTTAAAATATTGTAGCAATGAAGCAAACAATATTTAACAAACTATGAAAAGACGAAAATATGACACGGCAAGGTAGCCAAATAAACCAAACATTCCCTTAGTTTTGCTTGTGGTAAGAAGCCAAAAGAAATAGAACTGGAAGATTAAAAAATAATAAGTTTACGAAATTGTGAACCTAAACATATGGAGCTATGAAGCATGAAAATAGAACCGTTCAAAATATCAGGACTAGTGGATTTACAGACAGAGCAAAAGCATTGAACGCAGTCATAAATAGTTCAACTAGCAAACCATTTCAAAGGCCGAAATACAAAAAAGAGATATAGAGAAAGACATAGTTTGTTCTAAGATTAATTGGGCCTCTCTAGATATCTGTCGTAGTGGAGGGCGTATGCCAACCGTCATCATCACCGTCTCCTTGCCCAGTCCTGATACCAGTAATCGAATCTACATATATCAGGGGTTTGGTATCACACGTATCAGGCTTGGTGCCGACGGGGTATCTACATGGGAATCGGCCTAGTAACAATGGGAATCGATTGATACTGACGGAAATCCTTTGGTACCTAACATGTATTGTCGATGTTTGTAGATCATGACTACGGCATTTACAGAGTATGGGGATCGTTGGTAGAAAACATTTTTCTAGTAGAATTTTCCATATTTGGTGCGCCATCGCTCGACCATCTTGTTAAAGTCACCATGGCAGCACTACCCTCGAACAAAGCTGTTGTAGTCGCCAGCGTCTACCCGGATCCTGTCATCATGGTTAGAACCGCAGACTGATCCCCACACTCAACGGATCAATCCTTTTGGCTAGCACAAGATTGATCTGGACTGGGAGTTCATACTCCAGACGCCCACAAAGCCCTATTATATTTTTCCTTCACACTCATCTCATCTACAATATTTGCATTGAAATACCTTGATTTGGTTGCTTCAATGGCAGTACGGTTGAGTAATCCGGCCAGTTCTCTTTTAATTTAGATCGATTCCGGACCAACATCGCCAGGAATTGGAAGCTTGGATGGCAGTTTAAGTGGAGAGGAGATGAGAAAGGCAATTATCAGGGAAAAGTGAACGAACGCATCGATCGGTGCTTGTTTGCTTCGATCCCATGGTGCAGTGCCCATAATTGCCATTGCGTAACTTTTGGATGCATTTTGTACGCAAGAATGATTGCAGCTTGGAATGCATGCATCTTTCGTTTTTAGTTTGTTTCAAACTTTCAGGTGATGAACAATTTGTGTTTGTGATGCGATGCAAATGCAATGGAGATCACGGTTGTTAATTAGTGGTTTTCAGTTTGTGAAAAGTTGCGGTGATTACTGTTGGTGTGGGCTCTAGACTTAACTCCCTCGAGGACAAAATTACCCTCCCTAAATGAAGTTTACACTATCAGTACCTTCTAATCTGGGCCTCTCATCTTCTTTAAAAATTGTGCAGTTTTTTCATTGAGGAGCATATAGAACCATTAAACTTACTCTCAGGATATACTATGTGGTTTGAGGAGCTAGATATGTCTTGTGGATGCAGGTACAAAACGAATATAGTGGATTGCAACAGAAGTTGAAGAACTTGTGCAGGAAATTTCCCGGCTTCCACTCAGCTTTTGTTGAGTAGAGACAACACAATCAAAATCGAGAGATTTTCCATTATACTCCTACGGAGATATATTCATTTGTAAAGAATAAATGAGTGCCCATTCATTCCCCCAAAAAGTTATACTATTCGGCAAGAGATCGAACAATGAACAGCTTAATTACAGCAGCTGGTTGTCCATTCGAAAGGCCGGACACACCCTTTCAGAATGAATTCAGAACGCTGCTAATTAATAATACAACTGTCATGTAATTGATCATAATATATGTTCATAGTATTTCGTAAAGAGTACATTTCTCGTAACATACATCACTCTGTAGTCTGTACCAGTAATTGGAGACGGGCATGCTTGCATAGTTGCATAAGCACTCATGCATGTCTTCCTCCGATATGATCCCTTATTCAACATCCATATGAAGTAGCTAGCTAGCTAGCTAGAGTGATCATGTCGATCAACACGTACATGGTTGCTCGACATGATCAAGCTAGCTAGGTGCGAGATGAGATCGAGCTCGATCGCTAGCAAGCTATATATGGTTAGAGTAAGATCAGGTACAGTTGGAGCCTGCAGCAGGACGGCCGCCGGCGACGACGTCCTTCGCCGTCGACGACGACGACTTGGCCTTTGGCTTTGCGATGCCGCCGCCGTAGCACGACACGCAGAGGCAGCCGCTGCCGTCGTCGTTGTTGTGCTGGTCGTCGTCGTTCCGGGGGCCGTTCTGCTTGGGCGGCGTTTGGTCGTCGTCGTCGAACAAGAAGTGAGCTCGCCGAGACTTCTCCATCACGTCCTGCATATACATCATAATAGCCATTAACTAATTAATTAGTTTCTCTTTAAGTCGGATATAGTTAATCCTGCCTCTACATCGATCAGATGTATCCAGCGGCCCAGCAGTATCGATCATGCATATATAAATGAATACATACTTCCTCCATTCAAAAAACGACAATCTATCCTAATACAACGAATCTGGGATGTGTCATGTCGTAGTAAGAAGTTGAATTTTTTTGGACGGAGGGAGTATGCACTAGCTAGCAACATCTAATTGCCAAATACTTCTAACTAATTACTTCATATATGTATACGAGATTTACTTACCATTTTGCCTTCGAGTAGTAGCTAACGCTAGTTTGCTCGCTTTCGATAGATGACAATCGATCTCTTCTATCGATCTGAGTTTGATGAGTTGTGATGATGGATTGATATTGCAAGACCCTCCTCTCTCTCTCTCTATATATATATAGCTGCTGTTTGCTAGATATACATGCAATAATATAATACCACCGGCCACGGCCACTCAGCACACGTCGTACGCGTGAAACCATTTCACTTTTACGTGTGGAAGCTTGATCGAGTTAAGGAAGGGATCGACGAAATTAAACAAAGCAAAAAGTCCAACATGATCGGCATATGCTTTTTGATGAAATTTCTCCAAAAAGCAGTCTGGACAGCAAAGTTGTCGTGTGGCACAATATGCATTCAAGTAATTAATTAATTAATTAAAGCGCAAGCGTGCATATATTCCTTGGCGATATTCCACGCTAGCTAACTCGATCTTTTCTCTCTTAATTTTTTTGCGATGATCAAAATTCAGCGCGTCTGATGGCGTCGGCAGAAAAAAAATTCAGTCCCACTTGCAAGTGGAGCAACGTTGTCTGAAATGAATCGACTATACAGTGAAACTTAACCATGCGATATTAAATAGTGGTGGTAAGCTTCTTTCAAAAAATAGCGGCCACAATAACGATAGCGGGACCACGATTAGATAACGGTGTAAAATGGTGGTCAGGCTGGAATATTGCGGGCGCGACATTGAAAAAGGTCACGTTGTTTGAGTGGTATTAAAGCGGCCGCTGTTTTGCGCAAAAGTATAAACACTGCAAATTAAAGGAAACCTGTTTTTTTGCAAATTGAAAACCGCACGGCGACAGTTTACACACGCTAGCTTTCATGGGATATTTTATAATTTTGCAAGTACTACTTCTTTACAATTTTTTGAAGTTAGGGTATAACAGAAATAATTATATTAATTGTTAAATTAAGAAAACAGACACTGATTAGAGTTTCATGTATTACTAATGAATATGGTACTAAATTTGGGCTACACACGCATATAAATATACTAGATGATGTCCCGCGCTTTGCTGCGAGATATATGTTAGATAATGGAGAAATAATGAAACGATTTGCATTGAAATATTATGAAAAGGAAAACGTACGAATTACCCTCCCCAACTATCACGGTCGACCGAATTACCCCCCTGAACCACAAAACCGGACATTCTTCACCTCCAACTATGCAAACCGGACGAATTACCCCTCTCGATCCAATCCGCGGTGGTTTTGGTCTACGTGGCATACTCGTGGTAGTCCAGTCAGCATTCTATTTTTAAAAAAATGTGATACATCATAATAGCCATTAACTAATTAATTAGTTTCTCTTTAAGTCGGATATAGTTAATCCTGCCTCTACATCGATCAGATGTATCCAGCGGCCCAGCAGTATCGATCATGCATATATAAATGAATACATACTTCCTCCATTCAAAAAACGACAATCTATCCTAATACAACGAATCTGGGATGTGTCATGTCGTAGTAAGAAGTTGAATTTTTTTGGACGGAGGGAGTATGCACTAGCTAGCAACATCTAATTGCCAAATACTTCTAACTAATTACTTCATATATGTATACGAGATTTACGTACCATTTTGCCTTCGAGTAGTAGCTAACGCTAGTTTGCTCGCTTTCGATAGATGACAATCGATCTCTTCTATCTATCGTTTGATGAGTTGTGATGATGGATTGATATTGCAAGACCCTCCTCTCTCTCTCTATATATATATATAGCTGCTGTTTGCTAGATATACATGCAATAATATAATACCACCGGCCACGGCCACTCAACACACGTCGTACGCGTGAAACCATTTCACTTTTACGCGTGGAAGCTTGATCGAGTTAAGGAAGGGATCGACGAAATTAAACAAAGCAAAAAGTCCAACATGATCGGCATATGCTTTTTGATGAAATTTCTCCAAAAAGCAGTCTGGACAGCAAAGTTGTCGTGTGGCACAATATGCATTCAAGTAATTCATTAATTAAAGCGCAAGCGTGCATATATTCCTTGGCGATATTCCACGCTAGCTAACTCGATACTTCTCTCTCTTGATTTTTTTGCGATGATCAAAATTCAGCGCGTCTGATGGCGTCGGCAGAAAAAAAATTCAGTCCCACTTGCAAGTGGAGCAACGTTGTCTGAAATGAATCGACTATACAGTGAAACTTAACCATGCGATATTAAATAGTGGTGGTAAGCTTCTTCCAAAAAATAGCGGCCACAGTAAAGGTAGCGGGACCACGATAAGATAACGGTGCAAAATGGTGGTCAGGCTGGAATATTGCGGGCGCGACATTGACATGGTAATAAATGAAATAGCGACATTTAGAACCGTCAAAAAAATTGCCACCGTTGAGTTCAAAAAAGGTCACGTTCTTTGAGTGGTATTAAAGCGGCCGCTGATTTGCGCAAAAGTATAAACACTGCAAACTAAAGGAAACCTGTTTTTTTGCAAATTGAAAACCGCGCGGCGACAGTTTACACACGCTAGCTTTCATGAGATATTTTACAATTTTGCAAGTACTACTTCTTTACAACTTTTTGAAGTTAGGGTATAACAGAATTAATTACATTGTTAAATTAAGAAAACAGACACTGATTAGAGTTTCATGTATTACTAATGAATATGGTACTAAATTTGGGCTACACACCCATATAAATATACTAGATGATGCCCCGCGCTTTGCTGCGAGATATATGTTAGATAATGGAGAAATAATAAAACAATTTGGATTGAAATATTATGAAAAGGAAAACGTACGAATTACCCCCCTGAATCGCAAATCCGGACATTCTTCACCCCCAACTATGCAAACCGGACGAATTATCTCCCTCGACCCAATCTGCGATGGTTTTGATCTACGTGGCATACGCGTGGTAGTCTAGTCAGCATTCTATTTATAAAAAAATATGAAACCCACATGTTATAACTCTTCCACTCTTCCTCTCTCTCTCTCACTCTCTGTCTCACTCTTCCTCTTCTCTCTCACGGGTCGGCGGCGGCGGGGGATGAGGAGTGGAGGATGGCGACGGAGGAGTGGAGGACGACGACGAAGGGGGACGACGACAATGCGTTGACGGCTATGGGG
>CM020182.1:12736227-12788995 GCA_009805545.1 Oryza longistaminata | reverse complement strand
AAGGCCGAAATAGAAAAAAAGAGATATTAGAGAAAGACATAATTTGTTCTAAGTATTTCGCCTCTCTAGATCTGTCGTAGTGGAGGGCGTATGCCAGCCGTCATCATCTACCGTCTCTCCTTGACCGGCCGATTGCAGTACTCGAATCTACATATATCAGGGTTTATATAAAACGTTCTCAGCTTGGGTACGACGGGGGGTATCTACCATGGAAGCGGCCTATAAACGAGAATCGATTGATACGATGGAAAATCTTTGGCACTAACAAGTATTGTCGATGATTGTACGAAGTCACTGGACTCGGCAATTGCAGAGTATGAGGATCTGTTGGTTAGATAAATATTTTTCTAGTAGAATTCTCATATCTGGCGCCGCTCAACCATGCTTGTTAAAGTCACCATGCAAGCAATCAGCTCGAACAAAACTGTTGTAGTAGCCAGCGTTACCCAGATCCGCGTCATCATGGTTAGAAAGCAGAGTGATCCCCCACACTCAACTGGATAATCCTTTTTGGCTAGCCACAAGATTGTCTGGACTGGGAGTTCATATCCAGGACGCCCACAAAGCCTATATATTTTTCCTGTCACTCATTATCTTACAATATTGCTTTGAAAATACTTGATTGTGGGTTGCTTCAATGGCAGCACCGGGTGGAGTAATCGGCCAGTTTCTTTTAATTTAGATGATTCCGGACCAACATGCAGAATTGGAGCTTGGGATGTGCAGTATAGAGCAAATGTTTACGCGTTCCTGAGGAGGTACCATGAGTATACCCACTTTTTCTTTGTAAATTGATCACCTCTTGGTACCTAAGTCTATGAGGTTACATGAGGTACCAATGTTTACCTAAATTTTGGTACTCATCGGTACCGGTCTTCAGGACTGTAGAATTGCCGGCAGTTTTAAGTGGAGAGAGATGAGGAAAGGCAAATATCAGAAAAGTGAAGCTCGGCTTGTTTGGCTTCGAGTCCTTGGTGCAGTGTGCCGCATAATTGCCATGCGTAACTTTTGGATGCATTTTGTACGCAAGAATGATTAATGCAGCTTGGAATGCATGCATCTTTCGTTTTTAGTTTGTTTCAAACTTTCAGGTGATGAATAATTTTGTGTTTGTGATGCGATGCAATGCAATGGAGATCACGGTTGTTATTAGTGGTTTTCAGTTTGTGAAAAGTGTGCGGTGCATTACTGTTGGTTGTGGCTCTAGACTTAACTCCCTCGAGGACAAAAATTACCCTCCCTAAATGAAGTTTACACTTTCAGTACCTCATCTCTTTCAAATTGGTGCAGTTTTTTTCATTGAGGAGCATATAGAAGCATTAAACTTACTCTCAGGATATACTATGTGGTTTGAGGAGCTGATATGTCCTGTGGATGCAGGTACAAACGAATAAAGTGGATTGCAACAGAAGTTGAAGAACTTGTGCAGGAAAATCCCGGCTTCCACTCAGCTTTGTTGGAGTAGAGACATACAATCAATAATCGAGAGATTTTCCATTATACTCTACGGAGATTATATTCATTTGTAAAGAATAAATGAGTGCCCATTCCCCCAAAAAAAATAAAAGTATACTATTCGGCAAAGATCGACAATGAAACAGCTTATATTAACAGCAGCTGGTTGTCCATTCGAAAGGCCGGACACACCCTTCAGAATGAATTCAGAACGCTGCTAATTAATAATACAACTGTCATGTAATTGATCATAATTATGTTTCATAGTATTTCGTAAAGAAGAGTACATTTCTCGTAATTAACATACATCACTCTGTAGTCTACAGTAATTTGGAGACGGGCATGCTTGCATAGTTGCATAAGCTTCATGCATGTTTTCCTCCAATATTATCCCTTATTCAACACATATGAAGTAGCTAAGCTAGCTAGCAGAGTGATCATGCTCGATCACACGTACATGGTTGCTCGACATGATTCAAGCTAGGTGCGAGATGAGATCGAGCTCGATCGCAGCAAAGCTATATATGGTTAGAGTAATTAGATCAGTACAGTTGGAGCCTGCAGCAGGACGGCCGCCGGCGACGACGTCCTTCGCCGTCGACGACGACGACTTGGCCTTTGGCTTTGCGAACGCCGCGCCGTAGCACACACGCAAGAGGCAGCCGCTGCCGTCGTCGTTCGTTGTGCTGGTCGTCGTCGTTCCGGGGCCGTCGTTCTGCTTGGGCGGCGGTTTGGTCTGTCGTCGTCGAACAAGAAGTGAGCTCGCCGAGACTTCTCCAGCACGTCCTGCATATACATCATAATAGCCATTAACTAATTAATTAGTTCTTCTTAAGTCGGATATAGTTAATCCTGCCTCTAATCGATTCAATGTATCCAGCGCCCAGCAGTACTGATCATGCATATATAAATGAATACATACTTCCTCCATTCAAAAAACGACATATATCCTAATACAACAAATCTGGATGTGTCATGTCGTAGTACAGAAGTTGAATTTTTTTGGATGGAGAGTATGCACTAGCTAGCAACATCTAATTGCCAAATACTTCTAACTAATACTTCATATATGTATACGAGATTTACTTACCATTTTGCCTTCGAGTAGTACTAACGCTAGTTTGCTCGCTTTCAGAGAGACAATCGATCTTCTATCGATCTGAGTTTGATGAGTTGTGAGGATTGGATTGATATTGCAAGACCACTCCTCTCCTCTCTCTCCTCTATATATATAGCTGCTGTTTGCTAGATATACATGCAATAATATATACCACCGGCCACGGCCACTCAACACACGTTCGTACGCGTGAAACCACTTCACTTTACGCGTGGAAGCTTGATGTTAGGAAAGGATCGACGAAATTAAACAAAGCAAAAGTCCAACATGATCGGCGTATGCTTTTGATGAAATTTCTCCAAAAAGCGGTCTGGACAGCAAAGTTGTCGTGTGGCCCAATATGCATTCAAGTAATTAATTAAATTAAAGCGTAAGCGTGCATATATTCCTTGGCGATATTCCACGCTAGCTAACTCGATACTTTTCTCTCTTGATTTTTTGCGATGATCAAAATTTCAGCGCGTCTGATGGCGTCGGCAGAAAAAAAATTCAGTCCCACTTGCAAGTGGAAGCAACGTTGTCTGAAATGAATCGACTATACAGTGAACTTAACCATGCGATATTAATAGTGGTGGTAAGCTTCTTTCAAAAAATAGCGCCACAGTAAAGGTAGCGGGACCACGGTAGATAACGTGCAAAAATGGTGGTCAGGCTGGAAAGTATTGCGGGCGCGACATTGGACATGGTAATAAATGAAATAAGCGACATTTAGAACCGTCAAAAAAAATTGCCACCGTTGAGTTCAAAAAGGTCACGTTCTTTGAGTGGTATTAAACCGGCCGGCTGATTTGCGCAAAAGTATAAACACTGCAAACTAAGGAAACCTGTTTTTTTGCAAATTGAAAACGCGCGGCGACAGTTTACACGTTAGCTTTCATGAGATATTTTACAATTTTGCAAGTACTACTTCTGTACAACTTTTTGAAGTTTAAGGTAACAGAATTAATATATTGTTAAATTAAGAAAACAGACACTGATTGAGTTCATTAATACATATATCTAGTACTAAATTTGGGCTACACACCCATATAAATATACTAGATGATGCCCCGCGCTTTGCTGCGAGATATATGTTAGATAATGGAGAAATATAAAACAATTTGGATTGAAATATATGAAAAGGAAAACGTACGAATTACCCCCCTGAATCGCAAATCCGGACATTCTTCACCCCTAACTATGCAAACCGGACGAATATCCTCTCGACCCAATCTGCGATGGTTTTGATCTACGTGACATACGCGTGGTAGTCTAGTCAGCATTCTATTTATAAAAAATATGAAACCCACATGTTATACTTCTCACTCTTCCTCTCTCTCACTGGTCGGCGGCGGCGGCGGGTGACACGGAGGCGGGCCTCCTGTCCACCTGCTGCTGCGTGCCGCCGCGAGTAGTCGTCGTGCACCATTGTTGCCGGCCGATGATGCGACCGTGATGCCGGCTCGGCGCCGCCGGGGCAGGGCTGTGGGAGTGGGAGCGGCTGGCGTCCACAGCGGCGTCGTCTTGGGGTGGCCGTGCCACGGCGGCGGCGCCGTCGTCGTCGTTGAAGAGGGCCCCGTGTAAGTTAGACGCGGCAGTGCAGACGACCGAATCTCTCAGAGCAGCAGAGCAGGGCTGCACTTGTGCTGCTAAGCTGCTTGGTGCGTCGAGACATAGGCATCCTTTAGGCATTGATGATGGACGCAGGCTGGCCCCTGCCACGGCGCGACGCGGCAGCTTTCCGGCAACGAGTTCGTACGGATGACTAGCTTAATTTGCCAGCCGCCTCGTTGGGCCGTGGCGGAGGAAGAAGACGTGCTAGCTAGCTCGCCTACACACGCCGTCGTCGTCTTCTTTCCTGGCAATGGGCAGGAGTATGTGCATTGCTGCTCGTCTGCACTGTGCTCTGCTAGCACGATCTTCTTCCTCCGCCGCCCACGCCACCGCCGCCTCCGTCTCCCTGTCCCGCGCCGCCGCCCGCACCAGCCTCCATCCGTCCACGCGCCGAGGGGCGGCTGCTCATAGTGGCCACGGCCGCCGCCGCTCTGCGTCCCTCGCCGCCGTCGACCGGCCAGAAAGAGAGAGGAAGAGTGACAGAGGAGAGTGAGAGAGAGAAGGGAGAGAGGAAAAGTGAGAGAGAGGAAGAGTGAGAGAGGAGTATGACAGATGGGTCCCATATTTTTTTATAAATAAAATGCTGACTGGACTACCACGCGTACACTAAATAGGATAAAACTGCTCTGGATTGGGTCGAGGGTGGTAATTTATCCGGTATTGAAAGTTCAGGGTGAACGATGTCTGATTTTCGGGTTTAGAGGGGTAATTTGGTCGACCGTGATAGTTCAGGAGGGGGGTAATTCATACTTTTGAGAACGATGATTTAGCTTATGAAATAAATTGTACACATGTTAAGCTTTGTATACTTAATGGGTTGATATGACATGCATGTATGTAGGTTTTAGGAGTGCTAATAGTAGTAAATACTATGCTTGCATATTGAGCTTTATATGTTTAGTGGGTATTTTCTTTATAGAAAGAAGAGATTCACACCACCTTTTATGACTACTTTTTCACTTGAAAAGTAGAACGAATATATTGAGCGTGCAGCAATAAGATATTAAAAAACTATAGCTGATCTCCCTCAATTGGCATAAAGCTCAAAGTTATTTTCTGGCATATATTCCTTGATGACAATATATCTCCTTTTGCATTCAATTCAGCGGCCGATGCTGCGTACGGTAAAGTACTACTCCCTCCATTCCAGTTTGATTATCATCTAGAATTTTTTATGTTTTCTCAAAATGATCACCATATCACAAATTGTCACTCTGTTTATTTGGGCAAAGAGTAAATGTGCACCATAGAATGCCCTGTGTGCGCACAGGCAACCAAGATTAATTTCTGTTGCTTCAACCAATTAAAGTGTGAATTAATTTCTGTTGAACACGAAACGACAACACCTTGAGTTGCAATCTGCATTGTTCTTTCTTGTGTTTTCTGATTCGCATGCAGGGATTAGCCTTCTCGGTGAAGTCAACCATGGCAACGTATGGTTGATAACCAGAGGAGCCGTGATGCTACAATTGCAGGGTTTAGATCGTGTTGATTGAAAACCGAATCATGTGTATCAAGTTTCCACCAAATCGAGAGTTATTAATTAATACCTATCGGAAGATCAGGACCTTTCCTCAATGTGTATAACTCTATTAAATATTTGATATGCTACCTCTACATAGCTTAAAACTTACAAGCACATGTTATCCATGTTCGTGGAGTGATATATCTCTTCAAAATAAGGGACATATCCTACACACAAGCTTTCCGTGCACACTCCGCACACACTAACTAGCAAATGTCACAAAAAATTCTAAAAGAATTGGGCATTTACTCCTAATAGTATTACACATATATGCAAAGTCTCACTTTCAAATTCATTATATTTTAGCTGTAACAAAAAAAGTGAAAAATCTGACGGTTTTAAGGGTAAAAATCTAACAGAATTTTGTCTTTTTTGTTACGGTTAAAATATAATGAATTTGAAGATAAGATTTCACACGTATATGTAATACTATTAGAAGTATGTGTTCAATTTTTCTAGAATTTTTTGTGACATTTGCTAGTTGGTATGCACGGAGTATATGCATAGGAATGTTAGGGGCATACGATATGTTCCCTCAAATAAATCATAATTATTTGGATGGATATAAAAAGATAGGGCATTCTTTAAGATGAAATGACTTTTCCAGAAGTAGATGAAATGAGTAATTGCTGAACATCCATGTAAAATCCCATGTACATAGGAAAGTCCTTTTATCATTTGAGTGGACATACACTATTTTATGCACGCATGTCAAAAGGCTGTGTTCTTATGTCAAGGTTCCCAGCTCCCCCTCCTCGTTTTTCGCGCGCACGTTTTTCAAACTACTAAACGGTGCGTATTTTGTAAAAAGTTTATATACGAAAGTTGCTTAGAAAAATCATATTGATCTATTTTTGAAAAAAAATTAGAAAATAATTAATTAATCACGCACTAATGGACTGCTTCGTTTTCCGTGCCGGAGGGATGGGTTCCCAACCCAAGCAAACGAACAGAGCCTTAAAAGCATGCCAACTAAAAAGGTCACAAAAAGAAATATATTTTTTTACAAAATATATCACTTCACAAACATCCATGCAAGTTCAGATTTAATATACACAAGTAGAAATTACGAATGTGTATGAACCAAAAACAACAAATATATATGATCATGAAAAAGGTGTGCGTATAATTCATGGTTGATATTTGTTGTCTTTGTTTCTGGTTGTATGAGTCGAATATTTACTTGCACTTTTATATAGTAACATATCACATATTAATCTATTTTAGTATGTTTTCTAAAAAATATTTTTTTGACGGCATTGATCATGAAACGAGTGTATATATGTCCACACGAGTGAAAAAAAAAAAACAACCACTTTCCATCTACAGGGCTCTGTCTATTACGTATGCACTATCTGTATAGACTAATCTAGGAAGAAGAACCTGAGCTTACTTCATGGCCAGGTAGCAACATAAGGAAAAGCTTGACGATTCTAGCTAGCTATATATATAGTGAAGAGGAAAAAAGGTTGAGATGCTAACTGTATTAGTGAAGAGGGAAAAAAGAAGAAGATTAGAGGGGCTAGCTTACATACAGATCAGCATGCATGCATGAGAACATCAAAGCTTGCACTGATCGCTTGATACGTCCATTTGCCAACCAAAAAGAATCGAGTAGGCCAGAGAGGAGGCTTCTTCCTTTATTTTATGCCATTGTCGCACCACCATCACGCCGATCGCCGCCGGCGAACACGCCATCTCAAATTCCGGTCGGACGATCGATCGACGACGTGCCTATATATACTTGGAATTGGATAGCTAAGTGCATGCAGCATTCTGCGTACAATAAGATAGATATTATGGGAAACGGTGATGACACTACTACAGAAATGATTTTTCTGGACGAGGCAGGGCAGCAGCGGCTGCCGGAGGTGAGGGTGAACATAATCCACGACGACAACGACGGCGGCGACCTCTCGCCGCCGTCGCTGTCGTTCCGGTGGAAGACGAAGAAGTACCGTCTGTGGCGAGTCCCGGAGCAGGTGCGCGCCATCAACAAGGAGGAGGCGTACGCGCCCAAGTTCGTGTCCGTCGGCCCGTACCATCGTCGTCACGCCGGCGCCGGCGATCGCAACCGCCTCCGCGGCGAGAAGCTCAAGAGGCGCTACCTCCACGAGCTCCTCAGGGACGTCGAGCCTGACGACCACAAGCATGGAGGCATCCTCCAACGCTGCAAAAGCAGCCTCCAGGAGATTGTGGACGATGTTCGTTGGTAAGTACCTACAAATTCATTCCTAAAAGTTGATTTTTTATATGACCATGGGAGTACGTACGTCGTAGCACGTCTCTCCACTCCTTCGAGAGTGATCTACTACGTACCATACATGCTACGTACGGGTGTTAGCAGGAAGGGATTTACTTTATTTAATACTATAAAAGATGCCCATGCGTTGCAACGGGTGGATGCTATTTCAATCTTATTATTATTATACGGTTAGCTAAGGTGAAATTCACTGTGGGAGTCCGATTTTTATCTCAAGTTAGTATGCAAGTTTTTTTTTTTTACAAAATTTCTTATACGACTCTTTTCATATTTTCAAAAACAAACGAACTTAAAATCCGACTCAAACACTGATATGTATTCCAAAAGCGAACGAACTTAAAACTGACTCAAACACGGATGACGTACCAAAATACCGGCAAAAACATCTTCAACTTTTATAACGGTAGAGATATCTAATTTAATAGTTAAAATAATGGATTTAAGTGAATATCAACGGCTGGGTACTTTTCCATTTTAAGAATTTTTGAAATTTCTCTTAATTTATAGACATGACATGTGACAGTTTATGAGCGTTTGTACGAGTGTCACGTGGTGGTTTAGAAGCTTTTGTAAAAGGTTTAATTAGTGGGCTTTTCAGTATATAACAGAAGATTGTTGTTGGTTGCCTAAACTTTTTTTCCCTTGCTTACATAGAAATGCAATATACTCCCGGGCAAGTGTGAAATTTCAGAAAACCACACGTTTTACTATGAATGTTGCATAAAAAGCTTTATGATTAATGACATATGAACCCTATTTATTATGGTTCTAAAGTTTTCACAAAACCACACCATGCATATGTATGTTGAGCACAAATTTATTTAAAATTTTAAAACATAGCCTGTATATGAAAATTATAATTGTTGATTTATTAATTAAGGTTGGTAGTTTAAATTCTAGCTTCCCTATTTTGAAAATTATTTTTTTCAGATATGCAAATGAGATTTGAATAATGGTAGGGTTTCAAAAACATGTATACCATAAAACCCGTAGTTATACGCCACAAGCCATAACATAAGCGGTTTATGTAATTTCATGTTTTATGATAATTACTCTAGTTTGAATAAACATTAAAATTTCAATCGCATACACAATGTACTGTTCTTTTCCAAATTATACCAGATTAGATTAGAAAGTCGACGTCAATTACAACTTATTTTCGATTCCATGATTATTTTAAAAAAACTAATTCACGAGTCCAACCTATATGCAATTTCATATATATTAATCTCGAATTTAGGAACAATTATATTTAGGACAACTAAAATTGAATATATAATGACTATGAAAAAAACCTGAAGTGTACTAGTACTATTTTCAACAGCATATTAATTAATCCAATTGTACTATTTTCAACAGCATATTAATTAATCCAATTGTACTATTTTCAACAGCATATTAATTAATCCAATTGTACTATTTTCAACAGCATATTAATTAATCCAATTGTACTATTTTCAACAGCATATTAATTAATCCAATTGTACTATTTTCAACAGCATATTAATTAATCCAATTGTACTATTTTCAACAGCATATTAATTAATCCAATTGTGACACTATGATCCTTCTAACCATCAACGTACCATATCTTTACCAGGCGATATATACTGTTTTAAACCCTCGAGAGAATGTCCTCTCATTTATCTAAAAACCCTTCAAATAACTATGAAAAATTCTGAAAAAAAAATATAACATTCATACAACATATATGTGCCATTATATATAATCTTAGATCTAAAGTCAAACTCACAAATTGAGATATAAAAAAGACAAATTTAACATATGAATAATAGTGGTATTATATATATTCATAGTTGAGTTTGTTTTTTTTTCTCAATGTGCAGATCAAATTTAAATTTAATTTTTGGTGGAGTTCAATATATCAGTATTCAATTTGTATTAAATTTTTTTTATAACTATTTACATAGGTTTCGGAAGAAAAAGAAACACAAGGGGACATCCCAGGATTAGAATCCATTCCTTACTTTTCAGTAGCTTTGCTCATTTTGAGTACCGAATTAGTATAGGTATTGCACACATGACTTGTGGTAACCAAACTAGAAAATGAAAAAGGGGTTTTCGGCGTTCAAGAACTTGTGCGTGAAACATCAAAATTTTAAATCATTAATGTATAAAAATTAAGACTTTATGCAAAATGATGTTAATAAATTCATTATGACAAGTACTTTTATGAAGCTATAATTTTAATAACTTTTAAATATATTTCTAAAACGTAATGATCAATATGTGCAGTTGAAACTGTATAGAGATCTCCAAATTAATCGTCAGGTAAAAACAGTAGGGGTACTAATTTTATAGCTCAATTGTTGAAAGAGTATGAACTAGTCTTATATTTTTTTCCCCGTCGGAGTTAAGACACAGGCATATATATACAGTACCTTCTTAGTCCCAAAATGAATTCATATAATATATCTTATCCTGGATCTGCTTTTGACTGTGATAATGTACATGGTTCAAAATCTATCTATTATATGCTAAAAATCCATTAAACTTCCTACAACGCTCCTACGTCGCCACGTGGCACTCTAATAAATTAGAGAAATCCTAAAAAATCAGAGAAAAAAGAAAAACATCCAACTTTCAGTTTTCAGTTAAATTGGTGGACCTGTTATTTTAAACCGTTAGTTTAGGTATATCAAAACTCCCACGCTGCTAATCTCCATCCCGAAAAAGAATAACGTACGTATGTGTACTTCGTACGATCATCTCACTTTCTGGAAAAAAAAAAACTTAATTACCTATGTCATATACTATGGAGAAAAACGATAAATAAAAAAATATCAATAGTAAAATCAAAGAAATAGTTCTAATCAAGAAAAATCATCAACGCTAGCAGTCCGGCACTTATGTGTTGTCAATAGCCTTTAAACTACGATTTTGTTAAAAATAATACTACACAGAAATAAGTAGGGGGCAAAAATTATAACTATTTTCATTACCTCCTCCTTTTTGTCCCTATCTGTCCTTCAATGCAGGGTGTAGTGTTTACTATGCTATCGTAAATATTGCAAGGGTATACATATGGTTGAGTTAAGGTGGCGTCAATGAAATGCTACTGTAGGTAATGTATCTAAAGGGACATACTAACTAATGGAATCCTTTGTGGGTTCGCCGATAGTGAATTATGTGTTAAAATGATGCTATAGGCTGGTCTTTGGGGGCACGGCTACGTCGATGCAGGTCCGATGTTTCAGGGCATTACATAAGAAAGCCCTGGTAGTTACAGTCGGCTTCATCCGTTAGAGAGATATTCATGTCTATTTTTAATGGTGTTATTGTATTATCCGATAGAAGTGGTATGTTTAGACTATTTATACATAGATGTGGAAATAAGTGGTGAACACTAAGTTAAGCAGTGTAGATGATTTTTTTAGTATCATTTTATTTTAGTGGTATTAATGTTGTTTCGTTTATTAAAAATGCACATAGCTTTTGAAACAATAACGATAGGGGAGTTTATATATGACCACGGCAAATAGATTTTTATTTAAATATGAGAGATATTCTTATTCTTATCATATTTAGTAGTATATTAAAATCTACCATCTATTTTACGGTAAATATATATTTTTTTATTGTTAGATAATTTACATTTCCTTAATTACAGTGTATACAGTGATGTATGGTTTATTTTACCATTCTTTTTCTTGAACAACAAATATTCTCTGGCTTATATCCCACCCTTATAGCGTTTGAAATACATCTCTACTATACATACCCGCGCATTCGCGCGGGCTACCTTTCTTGTTAATGGTAAAAGAAAAACATGTTTAACTTAAGACAAAGCTAGAACGACGGTTAATTTGAAACAGAGGTTGCAGTAGCAGCAGCAACATCGACATCGTCAAGCCACCGCCCGGCTATATATTTCACATAACCAAACGACCAAATTAACATGAACAACCCATATATATATAGGACACCATGCATAAGCACAGCAACACAGATTCCTACATAGCTATGGCTCTACTAACCACATACCAACGTGCTGACATCACACATAGTTGACACTTTCGTCATCGATCCTCGTTGCCCTAGCCCTAGGCGCCATGAATAATGGCCGCCTTTTTCCTCCGCCGCCGCCGCCGCCTCCATCTCCGTGTCCCACGCCGCCGCCCACACCCGCCTCCATCCGTCCGCGCGCCGAGGGGCGGCTGCTCCTAGTGGCCACGGCCGCCGCCGCTCCGCGTCCCTCGCCGCTGTTGACCGGTGAGAAAGAGAGAGGAAGAGTGAGAGAGGAGAGCGAGAGAGAAGAGAGAGAGGAAAAGTGAGAGAGACGAAGAGTGAGAGAGGAGTATGACAGGTGGGTTCCACATATTTTTTTATAAATAAAATGCTGACTGGACTGCCACGCGTATGCTACGTAGCACAAAACCGCTCTGGATTGGGTTGAGGGGGGGTAATTTGTCCAGTATTGAAAGTTTAGGGTGAACGATGTCTGGTTTTCGGGTTTAGAGGGATAATTCGGTCGACCGCGATAGTGGAGGGGGAGAGGGTAATTCGTACTTTTGAGAATAATGATTTAGCTTGTGTATGAAATAAATTATACATATAATTACTATATGCTTACATGTTAAGTTTTGTATGTTTAATGGGTTGATATGACATGCCTGCATGTAGGTTTTAGGAGTGCTAATAAATACTATGCCTGCATGTTGAGCTTTATGTGTTTAGTGGGCATTAGCTTTATAAAAAGAAGATATTCACACCACCTTTTATGACTATTTTTTCACTTGAAAAGTAGAAAGAATATTTCGAGCGTGCAGCAATAAGATATAAAAAAACTATAGCTCTCCCTCAATTGGCATAAAGCTCAAAGTTATTTTCTGGGATATATTCCTTGATGACAAGATATCTCCTTTTGCATTCAATTCAGCGGCCGATGCTGCGTACGGTAAAGTACTACTCCCTCCATCCAGTTTGATTATCATCTAGGATTTTTTATGTTTTCTCAAAATGATCACCATATCACAAATTGTCACTTTGTTTATTTGGGCAAAGAGTAAATGTGCACCATAGAATGCCCTGTGTGCGCACAGGCAACCAAGATTAATTTATGTTGGTTCAACCAATTAAAGTGGGAATTAATTTCTGTTGAACACGAAACGCAACACCTTGAGTTGCAATCTACATTGTTCTTTCTTGTGTTCTTCGATTCGCATGCAGGGATTAGCCTTCTCGGTGAGGTCAACCATGACAGCGCATGGTTGATAACCAGATGAGCCGTGATGCTGCAATTGCAGGGTTTAGATCGTGTTGATCGGAAACCGAATCATGTGTATCAAGTTTCCACCAAATCGAGAATTATTAATACCTATCGGAAGATCATGACCTTTTCTCAATGTATATAACTCTATTAAATATTTGATATGCTACCTCTACATAGCTTAAATCTTACAAGCACATGTTATCAATGTTCGTGGAGTGATATATCTCTTCAAAATAAGGGGCATATCCTACACACACAAGCTTTCCGTACACACTCCGCACATACTAACTAGCAAATGTCACGAAAAATTCTAAAAGAATTGGATATTTACTCCTAATAGTATTACACATATATGCAAAGTCTCATTTTCAAATTCATTATATTTTACCTGTAACAAAAAAGTGAAAAATCTGACAGTTTTGAGGGTAAAAATCTATTAGAATTTTGTCTTTTTTGTTACGGTTAAAATATAATGAATTTGAAATTAAGATTTCACACGTAGATGTAATACTATATATTAGAAGTATGTGTCCATGCTTTCTAGAATTTTCTGTGACATTTGCTAGTTGGTATGTACGAAGTGTACATAGGAATGTTGTGTGCATATGATATGTTCCCTCAAATAAATCTTAATTATTTGGATGGATATAAAAAGAGAGGGCATTCTTTAAGATGAAATGACTTTTCCAGAAGTAGATGAAATGAGTAATTGCTGAACATTCATGTAAAATCCCATGTACATAGGAAAGTCCTTTTATCATTTGAGTGGACATACACTCTATTTCATGCGCGCATGTCAACTAAAGCATGTCAACTAAAAAGGTCATAAAAAGTAATAATTTTTTTTACAAAATATATCAATATGTGAGATATATCACTTCACAAACATGCATGCAAGTTCAGATTTAATATACACAAGTAGAAATTACAAATGTGTATGAACCAAAAACAACAAATATATATGACCATGAAAAAGGTGTGCGTATAATTCATGGTTGATATTTGTTATTGTCTTTGTTTCTGGTGTATAAGTCGAATATTTACTTTCACTTTTATATAGTAACATATCACATATTAATCTATTTTAGTATGTTTTTTTTAAAAAAATAATTTTTTGACGACATTGATCATGTCCATACGAGTGAAAAAAAAAAGAACCACTTTCCATCTACAGGGCTCTTTCTATTACGTATGCACTATCTGTATAGCTAGACTAATATAGGAAGAACCTGAGCTTACTTCATGAGCAGGTAGCAACATAAGGAAAAGCTTGACGATTCTAGCTAGCTATAAATATAGTGAAGAGGAAAAAAGGTTGAGATGCTAACTGTATTAGTGAAGAGGGAAAAAAGAAGAAGATTAAAGGGGCCGGCTAGCTTACATACAGATCAGCATGCATGCATGAGAACATCAAAGCTTGCACTGATCGCTTGATACGTCCATTTGCCAACCAAAAAGAATCGATTAGGCCAGAGAGGAGGCTTCTTCCTTTATTTTATGCCATTGTCGCACCACCATCACGCCGATCGCCGCCGGCGAACACGCCATCTCAAATTCCGGTCGGACGATCGATCGACGACGTGCCTATATATACTTGGAATTGGATAGCTAAGTGCATGCAGCATGCTGCGTACAATAAGATACATATTATGAGAAACGGTGATGACGACACTACTACAGAAATGATTTTTCTGGACGAGGCAGGGCAGCAGCGGCTGCCGGAGGTGAGGGTGAACATAATCCACGACGACAACGACGGCGGCGACCTCTCGCCGCCGTCGCTGTCGTTCCGGTGGAGGACGAAGAAGTACCGTCTGTGGCGAGTCCCGGAGCAGGTGCGCGCCATCAACAAGGAGGCGTACGCGCCCAAGTTCGTCTCCGTCGGCCCGTACCATCGTCTTCATCACGCCGCCGCCGGCGATCGCAACCGCCTCCGCGGCGAGAAGCTCAAGAGGCGCTACCTCCACGAGCTCCTCAGGGACGTCGAGCCTGACGACCACAAGCATGGAGGCATCCTCCAACGCTGCAAAAGCAGCCTCCAGGAGATTGTGGACGATGTTCGTTGGTAAGTACCTACAAATTCATTCCTAAAAGTTGATTTTTTATATGACCATGGGAGTACGTACGTCGTAGCACGTCTCTCCACTCCTTCGAGAGTGATCTACTACGTACCATACATGCTACGTACGGGTGTTAGCAGGAAGGGATTTACTTTATTTAATACTATAAAAGATGCCCATGCGTTGCAACGGGTGGATGCTATTTCAATCTTATTATTATTATACGGTTAGCTAAGGTGAAATTCACTGTGGGAGTCCGATTTTTATCTCAAGTTAGTATGCAAGTTTTTTTTTTTTACAAAATTTCTTATACGACTCTTTTCATATTTTCAAAAACAAACGAACTTAAAATCCGACTCAAACACTGATATGTATTCCAAAAGCGAACGAACTTAAAACTGACTCAAACACGGATGACGTACCAAAATACCGGCAAAAACATCTTCAACTTTTATAACGGTAGAGATATCTAATTTAATAGTTAAAATAATGGATTTAAGTGAATATCAACGGCTGGGTACTTTTCCATTTTAAGAATTTTTGAAATTTCTCTTAATTTATAGACATGACATGTGACAGTTTATGAGCGTTTGTACGAGTGTCACGTGGTGGTTTAGAAGCTTTTGTAAAAGGTTTAATTAGTGGGCTTTTCAGTATATAACAGAAGATTGTTGTTGGTTGCCTAAACTTTTTTTCCCTTGCTTACATAGAAATGCAATATACTCCCGGGCAAGTGTGAAATTTCAGAAAACCACACGTTTTACTATGAATGTTGCATAAAAAGCTTTATGATTAATGACATATGAACCCTATTTATTATGGTTCTAAAGTTTTCACAAAACCACACCATGCATATGTATGTTGAGCACAAATTTATTTAAAATTTTAAAACATAGCCTGTATATGAAAATTATAATTGTTGATTTATTAATTAAGGTTGGTAGTTTAAATTCTAGCTTCCCTATTTTGAAAATTATTTTTTTCAGATATGCAAATGAGATTTGAATAATGGTAGGGTTTCAAAAACATGTATACCATAAAACCCGTAGTTATACGCCACAAGCCATAACATAAGCGGTTTATGTAATTTCATGTTTTATGATAATTACTCTAGTTTGAATAAACATTAAAATTTCAATCGCATACACAATGTACTGTTCTTTTCCAAATTATACCAGATTAGATTAGAAAGTCGACGTCAATTACAACTTATTTTCGATTCCATGATTATTTTAAAAAAACTAATTCACGAGTCCAACCTATATGCAATTTCATATATATTAATCTCGAATTTAGGAACAATTATATTTAGGACAACTAAAATTGAATATATAATGACTATGAAAAAAACCTGAAGTGTACTAGTACTATTTTCAACAGCATATTAATTAATCCAATTGTACTATTTTCAACAGCATATTAATTAATCCAATTGTACTATTTTCAACAGCATATTAATTAATCCAATTGTACTATTTTCAACAGCATATTAATTAATCCAATTGTACTATTTTCAACAGCATATTAATTAATCCAATTGTACTATTTTCAACAGCATATTAATTAATCCAATTGTACTATTTTCAACAGCATATTAATTAATCCAATTGTGACACTATGATCCTTCTAACCATCAACGTACCATATCTTTACCAGGCGATATATACTGTTTTAAACCCTCGAGAGAATGTCCTCTCATTTATCTAAAAACCCTTCAAATAACTATGAAAAATTCTGAAAAAAAAATATAACATTCATACAACATATATGTGCCATTATATATAATCTTAGATCTAAAGTCAAACTCACAAATTGAGATATAAAAAAGACAAATTTAACATATGAATAATAGTGGTATTATATATATTCATAGTTGAGTTTGTTTTTTTTTCTCAATGTGCAGATCAAATTTAAATTTAATTTTTGGTGGAGTTCAATATATCAGTATTCAATTTGTATTAAATTTTTTTTATAACTATTTACATAGGTTTCGGAAGAAAAAGAAACACAAGGGGACATCCCAGGATTAGAATCCATTCCTTACTTTTCAGTAGCTTTGCTCATTTTGAGTACCGAATTAGTATAGGTATTGCACACATGACTTGTGGTAACCAAACTAGAAAATGAAAAAGGGGTTTTCGGCGTTCAAGAACTTGTGCGTGAAACATCAAAATTTTAAATCATTAATGTATAAAAATTAAGACTTTATGCAAAATGATGTTAATAAATTCATTATGACAAGTACTTTTATGAAGCTATAATTTTAATAACTTTTAAATATATTTCTAAAACGTAATGATCAATATGTGCAGTTGAAACTGTATAGAGATCTCCAAATTAATCGTCAGGTAAAAACAGTAGGGGTACTAATTTTATAGCTCAATTGTTGAAAGAGTATGAACTAGTCTTATATTTTTTTCCCCGTCGGAGTTAAGACACAGGCATATATATACAGTACCTTCTTAGTCCCAAAATGAATTCATATAATATATCTTATCCTGGATCTGCTTTTGACTGTGATAATGTACATGGTTCAAAATCTATCTATTATATGCTAAAAATCCATTAAACTTCCTACAACGCTCCTACGTCGCCACGTGGCACTCTAATAAATTAGAGAAATCCTAAAAAATCAGAGAAAAAAGAAAAACATCCAACTTTCAGTTTTCAGTTAAATTGGTGGACCTGTTATTTTAAACCGTTAGTTTAGGTATATCAAAACTCCCACGCTGCTAATCTCCATCCCGAAAAAGAATAACGTACGTATGTGTACTTCGTACGATCATCTCACTTTCTGGAAAAAAAAAAACTTAATTACCTATGTCATATACTATGGAGAAAAACGATAAATAAAAAAATATCAATAGTAAAATCAAAGAAATAGTTCTAATCAAGAAAAATCATCAACGCTAGCAGTCCGGCACTTATGTGTTGTCAATAGCCTTTAAACTACGATTTTGTTAAAAATAATACTACACAGAAATAAGTAGGGGGCAAAAATTATAACTATTTTCATTACCTCCTCCTTTTTGTCCCTATCTGTCCTTCAATGCAGGGTGTAGTGTTTACTATGCTATCGTAAATATTGCAAGGGTATACATATGGTTGAGTTAAGGTGGCGTCAATGAAATGCTACTGTAGGTAATGTATCTAAAGGGACATACTAACTAATGGAATCCTTTGTGGGTTCGCCGATAGTGAATTATGTGTTAAAATGATGCTATAGGCTGGTCTTTGGGGGCACGGCTACGTCGATGCAGGTCCGATGTTTCAGGGCATTACATAAGAAAGCCCTGGTAGTTACAGTCGGCTTCATCCGTTAGAGAGATATTCATGTCTATTTTTAATGGTGTTATTGTATTATCCGATAGAAGTGGTATGTTTAGACTATTTATACATAGATGTGGAAATAAGTGGTGAACACTAAGTTAAGCAGTGTAGATGATTTTTTTAGTATCATTTTATTTTAGTGGTATTAATGTTGTTTCGTTTATTAAAAATGCACATAGCTTTTGAAACAATAACGATAGGGGAGTTTATATATGACCACGGCAAATAGATTTTTATTTAAATATGAGAGATATTCTTATTCTTATCATATTTAGTAGTATATTAAAATCTACCATCTATTTTACGGTTCCGAGCATGTCTCGTCATTGAGACTCCACCGACCGGCGACGCTTTCACGCTCGTCGCGGTATCTGAGGCGCTACTGATGTTCACTGATCGCGTTCGACGGCGCTGTCTCCTCCCTCACGTGTTCTCCGTTGCTGTCGTTGCCGGCGCCGTGTCATTCACATTGCCAGGGGCTGCCGTAAAGCCGATGGCCAAGCCTGGAGAAAAGCATGCTATCCGTAGCAACTACTACAAAAATCATCACATGCTAGTGTTTCACGTGTGCATGCATGCTACTGTACGCACAGTGACAAGCAAACCAACAAAATGGCTTATTACTAAGCTATACTCATTTGGCCATGAGGATGTGTATCGTTATACACTAATTTCTCAAGTGCAAGTATAGTTCTGTGGTCTGCACCGACCATCTCCTACTACTCCTTTCTCTCCTAATATGATCCCGATGCAACTGCTATGATGTCGAGCCGTCCAATCTACGTGATTCCATGCATGTCTTCTTCAAGCAATCTACACCGACACGTCGTTCAAGACCGACGAGGCTAGACGACGAGGGCGGGCGAAGCCGACGCTAAGGCTACGTCACCAACACCGGCGCACGGACCGACGAGGCCGTGGATCGCTGCTGGCGCCCACATTTACATCACCATCACAACCATACATGGAGAATGCGAAGTGAAGACGATGAGACGACCACTAGCAGCTTAATCGGAGGTTCTCTTGCAGGTCTAGACCTGCAGAGGTAATTAACTAGGAGCTTCTCGAGGCCCCGGGAACCAGGAGACCACATTGCTCAGGTCAGATCTGTTCAACGACAGGCTATGAAGCGCGTATCATTATATGGGAATTTTGTATTTATAATCCTTGAGATTAATAAAGTGCATGTTCCCTATATTTTGTTTATTGTGTACTTAGCTACACTGGCACGCCCGCACATATACACATCTCTCTACATGAAGAGATCATAGACGTTATTTTCCACCCTAAACAAATATATCACTATTCAATTTGTATTAATTTTTTTATAACTATTTACATAGGTTTCGGAAGAAAAAGAAACACAAGGGACATCCCAGGATTAGAATCCATTTCTTACTTTTCAATAGCTTTGCTCATTAATTTTGAGTACCGAATTAGTATAGGTATTGCACACATGACTTGTGGTAACCAAACTAGAAAACGAAAAACGGGTTTTCGGCGTTCAAGAACTTGTGCGTGAAACATCAAAATTTTAAATCATTAATGTATAAAAATTAAGACTTTATGCAAAATGATGTTAATAACGGCGAGAAGCTCAAGAAGCGCTACCTCCACGAGCTCCTCAGGGACGTCGAGCCTGACGACCACAAGCATGGAGGCATCCTCCAACGCTGCAAAAGCAGCCTCCAGGAGATTGTGGACGATGTTCGTTGGTAAGTACCTACAAATTCATTCCTAAAAGTTGATTTTTTATATGACCATGGGAGTACGTACGTCGTAGCACGTCTCTCCACTCCTTCGAGAGTGATCTACTACGTACCATACATGCTACGTACGGGTGTTAGCAGGAAGGGATTTACTTTATTTAATACTATAAAAGATGCCCATGCGTTGCAACGAGTGGATGCTATTTCAATATTATTATTATTATACGGTTAGCTAAGGTGAAATTCACTGTGGGAGTCCGATTTTTATCTCAAGTTAGTATGCAAGTTTTTTTTTTTTACAAAATTTCTTATACGACTCTTTTCGTATTTTTAAAAACAAACGAACTTAAAATCCGACTCAAACACTGATATGTATTCCAAAAGCGAACGAACTTAAAACTGACTCAAACACGGATGACGTACCAAAATACCGGCAAAAACATCTTCAACTTTTATAACGGTAGAGATATCTAATTTAATAGTTAAAATAATGGATTTAAGTGAATATCAACGGCTGGGTACTTTTCCATTTTAAGAATTTTTGAAATTTCTCTTAATTTATAGACATGACATGTGACAGCTTAGGAGCGTTTGTACGAGTGACACGTGGTGGTTTAGAAGCGTTTGTAAAAGGTTTAATTAGTGGGATTTTCAGTATATAACAGAAGATTGTTGTTGGTTGCCTAAACTTTTTTTCCCTTGCTTACATAGAAATGCAATATACTCCCGGGCAAGTGTGAAATTTCAGAAAACCACACGTTTTACTATGAATGTTGCATAAAAAGCTTTATGATTAATGACATATGAACCCTATTTATTATGGTTCTAAAGTTTTCACAAAACCACACCATGCATATGTATATTGAGCACAAATTTATTTAAAATTTTAAAACATAGCCTGTATATGAAAATTATAATTGTTGATTTATTAATTAAGGTTGGTAGTTTAAATTCTAGCTTCCCTATTTTGAAAATTATTTTTTTCAGATATGCAAATGAGATTTGAATAATGGTAGGGTTTCAAAAACATGTATACCATAAAACCCGTAGTTATACGCCACAAGCCATAACATAAGCGGTTTATGTAATTTCATGTTTTATGATAATTACTCTAGTTTGAATAAACATTAAAATTTCAATCGCATACACAATGTACTGTTCTTTTCCAAATTATACCAGATTAGATTAGAAAGTCGACGTCAATTACAACTTATTTTCGATTCCATAATTATTTTAAAAAACTAATTCACGAGTCCAACCTATATGCAATTTCATATATATTAATCTCGAATTTAGGAACAACTATATTTAGGACAACTAAAATTGAATATATAATGACTATGAAAAAAACCTGAAGTGTACTAGTACTATTTTCAACAGCATATTAATTAATCCAATTGTGACACTATGATCCTTCTAGCCATCAACCATATCTTTATCAGGCGATATATACTGTTTTAAACCCTCGAGAGAATGTCCTCTCATTTATCTAAAAACCCTTCAAATAACTATGAAAAATTCTGGAAAAAAAATAACATTCATACAACATATATGTGCCATTATATATAATCTTAGATCTAAAGTCAAACTCACAAATTGAGATATAAAAAAGACAAATTTAACATATGAATAATAGTGGTATTATATATATTCATAGTTGAGTTTGTTTTTTTTTCTCAATGTGCAGATCAAATTTAAATTTAATTTTTGGTGGAGTTCAATATTGTTTGATGACATTTTGTCATTATATAATAAGCAAGCAAGATTATTTAGCTAAGAAGCTAGCTTGTTGCTTTGCATGAAATGCATGGGCCATGCAAACTGTGCACGTAGTGGTGTATATGTGCCTATCTAGCCAACCATATATATATATGGCTCATTTGCATTGCTATATATGTGTGTGTGCTCAATATATACTTGTGCATGAACCAGCAAACAATGATTCGAACGATATATAAGCAGCTTATACGTGAGCGCTCGTGGCCGTACGCCTATAGTCTACGTATACGTGTATGTATACCAAATAATCCTCCCTGGGATTAAACCAATGGCAAGCAAAGGCTAGTACATGGGCTGTATATGGGCCGGTGGATCAATGCTGCATGCTCATCGTACATATGCGGCTGGGTAACCACGCGCACACACGTACGTGGGCAGGATTTCTCGCCAACGGCAAGTTACTGATGCGGAGATAACGTCAGTCTTATCCGGTCATCTCGATCTGCAGCAACTGAACCCGGAAGAGTCGGATCGATCTAACGCTCGGCCGCGGCGGCGCCGAGGGATTCGCAGTGCGTGTGGGTTAGGGCTCCCTGCGCCTATAAAAGGAGACCATCACTCACTACACACGGAGACAGCCATTTCACTCTCTTCACACAGCCATTTCACTCATCTCGACGCAGCCATTTCATTCCTCTCTTCTCACACACTCACTGACGTAGCCTCGCCGGAGCAGCCGAGTGGGATCATCGTCTCAAGTTAGCATATAAGTTTTTATAAAGAGATTTCTTATATGACTGCTCCTGTATTTCAAAAAACAAACGAACTTAAAATCCGACTCAAACACTGATATGTATTCCAAAAGCGAACGAACTTAAAACTGACTCAAACACGGATGACGTACCAAAATACCGGCAAAAACATCTTCAACTTTTATAACGGTAGAGATATCTAATTTAATAGTTAAAATAATGGATTTAAGTGAATATCAACGGCTGGGTACTTTTCCATTTTAAGAATTTTTGAAATTTCTCTTAATTTATAGACATGACATGTGACAGTTTATGAGCGTTTGTACGAGTGTCACGTGGTGGTTTAGAAGCTTTTGTAAAAGGTTTAATTAGTGGGCTTTTCAGTATATAACAGAAGATTGTTGTTGGTTGCCTAAACTTTTTTCCCTTGCTTACATAGAAATGCAATATACTCCCGGGCAAGTGTGAAATTTCAGAAAACCACACGTTTTACTATGAATGTTGCATAAAAAGCTTTATGATTAATGACATATGAACCCTATTTATTATGGTTCTAAAGTTTTCACAAAACCACACCATGCATATGTATATTGAGCACAAATTTATTTAAAATTTTAAAACATAGCCTGTATATGAAAATTATAATTGTTGATTTATTAATTAAGGTTGGTAGTTTAAATTCTAGCTTCACTATTTTGAAAATTATTTTTTTCAGATATGCAAATGAGATTTGAATAATGGTAGGGTTTCAAAAACATGTATACCATAAAACCCGTAGTTATACGCCACAAGCCATAAAATAAGCGGTTTATGTAATTTCATGTTTTATGATAATTACTCTAGTTTGAATAAACATTAAAATTTCAATCGCATACATAATGTACTGTTCTTTTCCAAATTATACCAGATTAGATTAGAAAGTCGACGTCAATTACAACTTATTTTCGATTCCATGATTATTTTAAAAAAACTAATTCACGAGTCCAACCTATATGCAATTTCATATATATTAATCTCGAATTTAGGAACAATTATATTTAGGACAACTAAAATTGAATATATAATGACTATGAAAAAAACCTGAAGTGTACTAGTACTATTTTCAACAGCATATTAATTAATCCAATTGTGACACTATGATCCTTCTAGCCATCAACCATATCTTTATCAGGCGATATATACTGTTTTAAACCCTCGAGAGAATGTCCTCTCATTTATCTAAAAACCCTTCAAATAACTATGAAAAATTCTGAAAAAAAAATATAACATTCATACAACATATATGTGCCATTATATATAATCTTAGATCTAAAGTCAAACTCACAAATTGAGATATAAAAAAGACAAATTTAACATATGAATAATAGTGGTAATATATATTCATAGTTGAGTTTGTTTTTTTTTCTCAATGTGCAGATCAAATTTAAATTTAATTTTTGGTGGAGTTCAATATATCAGTATTCAATTTGTATTAAATTTTTTTTATAACTATTTACATAGGTTTCGGAAGAAAAAGAAACACAAGGGGACATCCCAGGATTAGAATCCATTCCTTACTTTTCAGTAGCTTTGCTCATTTTGAGTACCGAATTAGTATAGGTATTGCACACATGACTTGTGGTAACCAAACTAGAAAATGAAAAAGGGGTTTTCGGCGTTCAAGAACTTGTGCGTGAAACATCAAAATTTTAAATCATTAATGTATAAAAATTAAGACTTTATGCAAAATGATGTTAATAAATTCATTATGACAAGTACTTTTATGAAGCTATAATTTTAATAACTTTTAAATATATTTCTAAAACGTAATGATCAATATGTGCAGTTGAAACTGTATAGAGATCTCCAAATTAATCGTCAGGTAAAAACAGTAGGGGTACTAATTTTATAGCTCAATTGTTGAAAGAGTATGAACTAGTCTTATATTTTTTTCCCCGTCGGAGTTAAGACACAGGCATATATATACAGTACCTTCTTAGTCCCAAAATGAATTCATATAATATATCTTATCCTGGATCTGCTTTTGACTGTGATAATGTACATGGTTCAAAATCTATCTATTATATGCTAAAAATCCATTAAACTTCCTACAACGCTCCTACGTCGCCACGTGGCACTCTAATAAATTAGAGAAATCCTAAAAAAACAGAGAAAAAAGAAAAACATCCAACTTTCAATTTTCAGTTAAATTGGTGGACCTGTTATTTTAAACCGTTAGTTTAGATATATCAAAACTCCCACGCTGCTAATCTCCATCCCGAAAAAGAATAACGTACGTATGTGTACTTCGTACGATCATCTCACTTTCTGGAAAAAAAAAAACTTAATTACCTATGTCATATACTATGGAGAAAAACGATAAATCAAAAAAATATCAATAGTAAAATCAAAGAAATAGTTCTAATCAAGAAAAATCATCAACGCCAGCAGTCCGGCACTTATGTGTTGTCAATAGCCTTTAAACTACGATTTTGTTAAAAATAATACTACACAGAAATAAGTAGGGGGCAAAAATTATAACTATTTTCATTACCTCCTCCTTTTTGTCCCTATCTGTCCTTCAATGCAGGGTGTAGTGTTTACTATGCTATCGTAAATATTGCAAGGGTATACATATGGTTAACTTAAGGTGATGTCAGTGAAAGGCTACTGTAGGCAATGTATCTAAAGGGAAATACTAACTAATGGAATCCTTTGTGAGTGTGCCGATAGTGAATTAAGTGTTAAAATGATGCTATAGGCTGGTCTTTGGGGGCACGGCTACGTCGATGCAGGTCCGATGTTTCAGGGCATTACATAAGAAAGCCCTGGTAGTTACAGTCGGCTTCATCCGTTAGAGAGATATTCATGTCTATTTTTAATGGTGTTATTGTATTATCCGATAGAAGTGGTATGTTTAGACTATTTATACATAGAAGTGGAATATGTCATTTCATTTATTAAAAATGCATATAGCTTTTGAAACAATAACAATAGGGGAGTTTATATATGACCATGAAAACGGGATTTTTATTTAAATATGAGAGATATTCTTATTCTTATCATATTTAGTAGTATATTAAAATCTACCATCTATTTTAGGCAAATATATTTCTTTTTTATTGTTAGATAATTTACATTTCCTTACCGTGTATATAGTGATGTATGATTTATTTTACCATTCTTTCCCTTGAACAACAAATAAGATGTCAACGCATCTGTGCGAGCTTTATTTCCAGTTTATATTTCAAAAATGTTCTCTGGCTTATATCACACCCTTATAGTGTTTGAAATATGGCCCTACGATACATGCCCGCGCATTACCTTCCTTGTTTTGGATAAAAACTTCATGTCTACACTCCTACCAACCTACCAACACCCAAACCCCCCAACGAAATTATTTGGACCGAAATTTTTAAAATTTTCAATTATTTTGTGAATTTAGCAAGATTTATTTGAAGTTAGACCAAATTTTGCTAAAAACAAAATCCAAATCCCCGACAAGAATAGCGAAACTGAAATTTCGTCGTGGAGGTCCTAGGTTTTACGCGGAGGAGGAGTACGTGCGCGAGATGAAGGATGAGGAGATGGTGACGATGCTGCTACACGACGGGTGCTTCATCATCAAGCACCTCTACAACTTCGTGCTGGGGTACAACGAGGAGGAACTGTACGCGACGCGGTGGGCGCCGGCGCAGCTGCGCATCGACCTCGGCATGCTGGAGAACCAGATCCCCTTCTTCGTGCTGGAGGAGATCTTCTACCACCTCACGCCGCAGACCTTCCAGCGCAAGACGATGATGCGGCAGAGGAAGAGGCACAAGCTGATAGTCATGGCGATGTGGTACATGCTCAAGGACTGGTTCCAACTCCCCACGCGCGAGAGCGACGAGCTGTACGAGGTCATCGCCCAGGAGGAGGTCCACCACCTGCTGCACCTGCTGCACCTCGCCCACGCCCACCTCGTCAATGTCGACGACGACAAAGGCGCCGTCCTCGGCCTCCGCCGGCGCGACGGCAGAGCCACCAACCAGCAGCAGCAGCAGGGCCACGACGACGACGACGACGACGACGACGCCAAGGCGAAGGCGAACATCGTGTCGGCGGCGCAGCTGCGTGGCCTCGGCGTCAAGATCAGAAAGGCGCCGACGAAACGCGGCGGAATACTCGACGTGCGGCTCAGGAATGGCCTCTTGTCGCCGGTTCTGGAGGTGCCGGCGCTTACCGTCGACCAGGGCACGGTGCAGCTGCTGCAGAACCTCGTCGCGTACGAGCAGCAGGGCACGCCACCACCGAGCAACGACGACGAGCACCCCCGGGACTACTTCACCACCTACGCCTTCCTCATGTACAACCTCGTCAGCTCCACGGACGACATCGCCGTGCTCCAGGAGAAGGGCGTCCTCCTCAACAACTTCGGAAGCCATGAAACGGTCAGTATATATATATACTTATCATTCGATCAATCTCGTCATTTATCTGAATTCTCAATTCGTTATCAGTTAATTATATATATATGCAGATCATCGAGTACTTCAAGAACCTATGCCGAGGTAACCAGCGGAGCGGCACGGAGGAGAAGACACACATCGGCAAGGTGCTGCAGGGGCTCAGGGATTGCAGCCAGAACAAAGCGTATCGTTACTGGGCGGAGGCCAAGAAGTACATGGACAGCCCTGTCAAAATCCTCGCGCTCATCGTCTCCACTCTTCTCGCCATCTCCACTGTCTTGCAGACTACCGTCGCCTTCTATCCCAAATGATACACCTCACACCCTTCATTCCATGCCCAACTAATTATGATCAGTTATTTTTCGCTCCTAATTAACTTTCAAATTTGGATGAAATTTATTTACTTGGAATAATGCTAGTACTACCTAACTTTTAAGTTCATTTCGAAGATTTAAGACTTCATTAAAACCTTAATTCAGCTTAAAAAAAACCCTACCATATTGGTAATTATCTTAATTATTTCATCTTAGCTATACATATATGCGTGTGGATTAATTTGTGTGTGTGCGCGCGTGGAGTTCAGATCCTCAGCATTAGTGATGTATATTTGGTGGTTGTTACCAAAATGTTGTAATAATTTAATAAATCCAATAAATGGGGCACCTACAATTTGGGCCTTGATTGATATTTTAATTAAATAACTAGTAAAATGCCCGTGAGTTGCAACGGAGTCTTGCAGGACGCACACAGGCACCACACCACGCATCCTCACATCCTCCAGGCTGCCGGTGCTTCCTCCTGTCCTCGATGGCGAAAGCTTCGCCCGTCTCCAAGCAATATTGCCAGCACTGTGTCGACTCCAAACAGCGTTGCACTACTTCATCTAGTCTTCCCGCTAAAGAATTATGTGCATCAGTGCTTTTGCTACGTAGTTGTTGATGGTGATGATTAATTGGTTAGTCATCATCTCTTCAAGTTTAATTAGTATGGTGTTGTGTATCGCTTCATTGCTTCTTGTGTTTTCTGATCCTGAAGTTCGATTTTCAGGTATTTGGGACAGGTGGGTTAGCATTACCTGGTGGGGGCAGCCCCGTTGCCATCCCTAAACAGGATATCGGCCCGGTACTAACAGGTACCCGGAACTAGTACTGACGGGGTATCATCGATACCTACAGGGTATCATATTTGGTACCGATAGGTATACATGCTTAGCGTTATTTGGATGAGATTCCATAGCATATCTATACTACTCCCTTCAACCCGAAACGAATATGATCATATCATTCAAAAGATAAATTAGTAGGTATAACTGAAATGATTAATTTATATGTCACCCATTAAATGAGCTGTGGTTATAAGGGTGGAGAGTGTTGTGTAGGATGGAAAGAAAATTTGAAATCTTATCCTTTCATCATCATCGATCTTCTCTGTTTCACCATAATTAATTGTGTCTCTGATGGATGGCCCGTCATCTAGAATGGTATCTGCATACGCTCCCTTTCTAATGTCATCTACTGACTCTTCTCTATTGGAGGGGAGGGAGATGAGTAGTATTCTATAATTGTTTTTAATTTTAACAAAATTTAAATGTAAGAAACTACATTATTTTTGTGACGGGGTAAATATTAAACTTACTCTGAGGATATGTTTTATGAGGAGCTTATTATATGTCTTTTCATTGCAGGTGTACAAAACGAATAGAGTGGATTTCAACAGAAGGTGGAGAACTGTGCAGGAAATTTCGGCAGAACTGTGCAGGAAATTTCATAGTAGTATTTCACTTAGCTTTGTTGAGTAGAGGCAACACAAACAGAATCGAGAGATTTTCAATTTTAGTACTATGTTCATAGTAGTATTTCGTAAAGTACATTTCTCGTAACATACACAGCTCACTCTGTAAGTAGTCTGTACCAGTAATTGGAGACGGTCCTGTTTGCATATGCTGTTATATTCAACATTGATACGAATAACTAGCTAGCTAGAGTGACCATGTCGATCATCAACACAAGGTTGCTCGACATGATCAAGGGTGCGAGATGAGATCGAGCCAGGGTTTGAAATTTCGGAAGTAAGATTTCTGCCGCAGGTGGGCGAAAGAACTGAAATTTCCAAAATTTCGGATTTTTTTCATACGATTTTTTTTTTTTGAAATTTTGACTGATTTTGAATAAATTAGAATAAATTTTGACCAAAATTCATAAAAAATTATAAAAAACCGAAAATTTCAGACGAGATGTGAGCATTTCGGTGGGGGGCAAAATTTCCGAAATTTCAAACTCTGGATCGAGCTCGATCGCGCGCTAGTTAGCTATAGTAAGAATAAGATCAGGTACGGTTGGAGCCTGCAGCAGGACGGCCGGCGACGGCGACGTCCTTCGCCGTCGACGACGGCTTGGCCTTTGGCTTTGCGACGCCGCCGTAGCACGACACGCGGACGCTGTCGACGTCGCCGTCGTCGCTGTTGTGCTGGTCGACGTTCCGGCGGCCGTTCTGCCTGGGCGGCGTTTGGTCGTCGTCGTCGAACAAGAAGTGAGCGCGCCGAGACTTCTCCATCACGTCCTGCATATACATCACAACCATTAATTAATTAGTTTCTCTTTAAGATGTATAATAATCCGCCCTCTACATCCAATAATTCAGATGTATCCGGCGGCCCCAGCAGTATCGATCATATATATGAATATATGCACTAGCAACATCTAATTGCCAAATAATTAATTAGTACTTCATATGTATGTATACGAGATTTACTTACCATTTTGCCTTCGAGTAGTAGGTAGCTAGGTTGCTTGCTTGTTTGTCTAGCTGGTTGCTCGCCTCTCGATGACTCAATGAACTCTTCTATCTGAGTCTGATGAGTTTGTGTGTGATCTTGTGATGATGGCTTGATATTGCAAGACCCTACTCTCTCTCTATATATATAGCTGTTGCTTTGCTAGGTAGACGGTACAAAAACGCATCTCTATCAAGATATACATCCACAGCACGTCGGCCAATACACGTACGTCGTACGCGTGAAACCTTTTCATTTTTACGCGTGGGATTCAAGCTTGATAGAATGAAGGAAGGGATCGAAACAGAGCAAAAGTCCAACATGATCGACATATATATGCTTAATTTGATGAATCTCTCTCCAAAAGCAGTACGTCTGGACAGCAAAAGTTGTGTCCCACAATATGCATTCAAGTAATTAAAGCGCAAGTTGCATATATTCCTTGGCGATATTCCACGCTAGCTAACTCGATCTTTTATCTCTTTTTTAGCGATGATCAAAATACAGCGCGTCTGATAGCGTGTTGGCAGAAATGAATACAACCGCACGATCGATTTACGGCTACAATTGTCCCGCTTGCAAGTGGAGCAAACGCCTGAAATGAATCGACTATTGGTGGTGGTAAGCTTCTTTCAGAAATACTAATGGTGGTAGCGGTCGGTTTCGCCGCCCCAATAGCGATATCGGGACCACGACAAGGAGATGGTGCAGAATGGAGGCCAGGCTGGAATATTGCGGCCGCGACAATGACCTTGTATTAGGGCACCCACAATGGTTATCTATAGGCTCTCTATAAGAGATACATGTCAGTATATTGTTCTACATGGAAGATATTAAATGAAGAGAGATAGCAAAGCTATCTACTAACTTAGAGATAGTCTATAGAGAAAAACGAGGCAATGCATGAGAGAGCTATAGATACCCATATAGACATACTATTGAGGTGGTTTACTATTAATCTAGTCTATTGCTGAGATGTACCATGTTTTATAGATAGCACCTTACTTTACCACTGCGGGTGCTCTAAGTGAAATAGCTAGCGACAGTTAGAACCATCACGAATATCGACACCATCGAACTTAGAAAATGTCACGTTTTTTGAGTGGTATTAATAGCGGCCGATGTTTTTCACAAAAATCTGAATTTCAATTCACGTCTAGAATAAAGGTGCCATTGTGAATGAAAATTTGTGAGGTGTGCGGTTTTCAATTTGCATTTAAAACTAGAGTCACGCACACATATATTTTTTTACACACGCTAGCTTTTTGAAATAGTTTTGAATTTTGTAAGTAGTAACTGCTTTACAATTTTTCGAAGTTGTAACATAATTAATTACAATTTTAAATTCATAGAATAAAAACTGATTAGGGTGTCATACATTAGCTAGCTTGCTATGTTGTCATATATTACTAATAGGTGAGACCAAATTTGGGTTACACTTATATATACTCACTCCATTCTAAAATATAATGTACAATCACCCTTAACCCAAAAACCAAGAAACATTTATTATCATCTCCGGGATTGGATCATCCTGCATGTATCCAATAGAATTAGAGATCTTGAGGGTAGAGGATTTAAAAAAGTAATAATTTAATAGAGAAGAGGTTCTAGTTAATTGCATGCATATATGTATACCTTCTATATATTATGGAAATTAAAAAAAAAGTAGTTGTGTCTTATATTATAGAATGGACGGAGTATATTTTATATATATATATATATATATATATATATATATATATATATATATATATATATATTATATATTATATATATATATATATATATATTATATATATATATATATATATTTATCTTCCTCTACTTTAGCTTCTTGTCCGCTAAAAAAAAACTATTTCTAAACTTCAGAAAGGTCTTCAAAATGCATTATTCACGCCACTTTTTGTGACTAATTTTTCACTTGAAAAGTAGAAAGAATATATTGAGCGTGTGCATCACTAAGATTTCAAAAGCTATAGCTCTCCCTCAATTGACATACAGCTCAAAGTTTTTTTCTGAGCATATATTCCTTGACGACATTATATCTCCTTTTGCGTTCAATTCAACGGCCAATGCTGTACTCCGGAGAATCGAAGGTACTACTCCACTTGTAAAACAACCTCACGATTACGAAGCCATGTCGATCTACAGGTGGATATATATGTTAGTGCAATTAATTCCCTTGGTTGGAGCGGCAAATATATGTACTCAACACTACTGGCCACAAATTAAGATGATGGGTGTGGAAGAATTTATTTTTAAGGTGATTTTCAAATCGCCACTACAAGAACAGTTTCATAAGTACTCCCTATGTCCCACAATATAAGTATTTTTAAACTTCGACACGGTTTTTATATGTTATTTTGACCAACAATATCTATAAAGTTAAGATGCTTTAAATAAAAGGAGTTGTATATTAATTATGATAGTTTGTTTAATGATAAATCTAGTAACATCAATTTTACATGATTAATCTTTTTTTTATTTAATAATTAAAGTTGAAAATGTTTGACCTAGCACTATTTAAAAATGCTTATATTTTTGATATTTTGGGAAGGAGTGAGTAGATAGCCAGATTGTTAATTTGAAACGGTACGGTACGGCGCCTACTCGTCGCATACCCTTTTTGCTGGCGAAATGGTGCGTACTAGCCATTCCGGTCTTGAGACATTTATGATATCATCATGAAATACTTGTGGCAAGTAGTCTAGAGACATTTTTAAGGGAGGTTTGCAGCCAAAGGTATAGGATCGTAAAGGGCCTTTCCTACTATAAAAGCTAGCCAATGAGTTGAGGGGTTCCCTCACTTATATCTTATAGGTTCTTTGCCCTTTCACAACCAATGTGGAACTATTCAACAATCTCCCACTTCACACATTGGTGTCCCTTAACCCTTCACCGCCCCTTCGCCGTTCCCTCACGGTCTCTCAAGTATGCGGGCACCGCAGGCACCCACGATGCATCAGGCCTTCACACACTATGTCTCTCGGGCAAGAGATATTGAACTAGCCAGGCTCTGATACCAGTTGTAGGATCGTAAAGTGCCTTTCCCATTCCAAAAGCTAGCAAATGAGGTGAGGAACTCCCCCACTTATATCTTAGGTCATTTGTCCTTCCACAACTAATGTGTGACTATTCAACAAAAAAAGATGTTTTTAGAAATATATGCAGCATGATTAGAGACTTTTTTATCTTCTCTAAGGGCATTCTCTTGAGAGATGTTTTTAATTTGCCCCTATCTAAAGTCATATTTAATAGGTACGCTAGTTTTTATTAAATATCTAAATATAAAAGATGATGTGTGTATCTTGAGAATTATACGGTTAGTTTCAGATGCTGGGATGATTAGTTTATTAAAGATAAATTGTACTTCAAAGAGTCTTGAATTCAATTAGGTCTATGTGAAAGGCACATTCTTACTACTGGACTGTTCGGCGGCGCTTCTTCGGCACTTGCTGCGGCTGTGTTGTACAACCAAGAGAGAAGAAATATGTACTGGTGGCTTCCTGTAGGAGCTGCAGCTAGCCAGTATACGCTCCAAACATGCCCTATGTTAAGGCAAAGACACGTGGCCAAAATAATGAAAAGTTATTTTAGGGCAAAACTTTTATACTTATTAAAAATTAATTTTATTTTTAAAAAATATTAAAAAAAATTAATAGGTAACGAAAGCTATGGGAGAAAAACCTAAATTAACTCTAATATTAGAGCCAAGTCTGGGTAAAGAAAGAAAATGTCACTACGACAAACCACCTTTTTCCTAACGGTCAAGACACATTTTCGCTGATGGGCCACGTGGCCACCTGCAACCATAGTCTAGTGAAAATAGACGATCTTCGCAGACGGACCTTGTTACATGGTCAGACTGAGAAAACAATTTTCAGCGCTAAAGAAAAGCAGTCGACGCCATTTCAACCAGCAACAGGACCGACAGCTTCCATTTTCCATTCCTATTCCAGCCTTTCACATCCAATCCAATCCAAAATTCTGGTTCACAAATTCAACGTTCAAAGTTCCCAAATCCACGGTATTACGAATTTATAGAGCTGATAGAACAAATCCACAGCATTGCAAATTAAAAGATCCAGAGCAAGCATGACAAATCCACACACCATAAATCATGCCCGACCGGATCCACCATCGTCATCGTGCGCTTGAGGTCAGGGTCGGCGTCATGCGCTAGCTCGAGGTCGACATGGTTGTCACCATCGTCGTTGTTGTGCTCGAGGTCATTGTCATGGTCGCGGTGGAAGAGCACCACCGGCACCGGATCCGCCTTCTCCGCAGCCGCTCGCATCAGCCCTTGCTCTCCCGCCCTCCCGAGCACTGCCAATGCCGTCTCACTTCTCCGGGGGAACGTTGTTGCCTTTCTCCTACAGTGCCACCATGTTGTTGTCCGAATCTGGCCTTCTCGCTAGCAGATCTAGGGCCCCACCACCGAGAAGTTGTCGTTGTTGTCGCATGCCCTCGCCTTGGTCGCCGTTGAACCTTCCGCCACCACTACCCTTCACAAACTTGATTTCTGTTGGTTGTCCCAAAAACTTGATTTCTTACTTCTCTTAAACACACATGACACGTGCGCGATATCATGGATTTACAAACAGAACAAAAGCATCCAATGCAATCAGGAATATTTTAACTAGCAAACCATTTCAAAGGTTGAAACAAAAAAGAGGTATAGAGGAAGACAAAATTCAGTCTAGGATTAATTGGACCTCTCTAGATCTGGAGTAGAGGGTATATGCAAACCATCGTCATCACCATCTCCTTAACCATACATGTTACCAATAGCCGGATCTGCATGTATCAGGGGTTTGGTATGACAGTGTATCAGGCTTTGTGCCAACGGGGTATTGGCATGGTACCGATGAGATATCAGCCTAGTAATAATGGGTATCGACAGACATCATTTGATACCTAACGGGTATCAGCTAATACCAATGGGATATAAATCGGCCAATACCAATGGGATATATATCGGCTAGTATCTATGGGAAATTAGATTTGGTACCTATCATACCAATGGAGTAGGTATCGTACCGTCAATATGAGATCCCGTAGTATAGAAGCCCATCAAGGTTGGAGGTAGAAGTATTTGTGTGTACTACTCCTCCGACCCAAAAAGAGCACAATTACATCAACAAAAAGATAAATTAGTTAAAAAGTGAGATGAGTTATATATATCACTCATTAAATGTGCATTGGTTAAGGACATGAGAGTGTTGGGTACAGGATGGAAAGAAAAATTGAAGATGGAAATTTCATGTTTTCATCATCATCAGTTGCATCTCTAATGGATGACTCGTCATTTAAAACAATATATGTGTACCTCCTTCTGATATTGTCCATTGACTCTTCTCTATTGGAACGACAAGTAGTATTCCATAATTGCAGTTTCTTAACAAAATTTGAATGCAACAATTTTATTGTTTTTGCGATGACAGGGTAAGTACAGCATTAAACTCAACCTGAGTTCTTTTCAACAACTAGAAACACAATAACTAACAACCAGAGTTAGCATGTCGATCAATCGATGCACATGCATGCTCGACATGATCAAGGTGCGTGTGAGATCGATCGATCGATCGAGCTCGATCGATCTGTAGCTAGTTAATTAGAGTTGGCCATCGATCCGGTTGGGCGGTTGGAGCCTGCAGCAGGACGGCCGGCGGCGTAGTCGTCGTCCTTCGCCGTCGACGACGGCTTTCCGACGCCGTAGCACCACCGCACGCAGAGGCCGTCGCTGCCGTCGTTCATGGGGCCATTCTGCTTGTGCTTGGGCGTTTTGTCGTCGTCGTCGAACAAGAAGTGAGCTCGCCGAGACTTCTCCATCACGTCCTGCATATACATCATAATAGCCATTAATTAATTAGTTTCTCTTTAAGATGATATAATTAATCCGGCCTCTACATCCAATAATTCAGATGTATATATATATATCCGGCCAGCAGTATCGATCATGCATATGTATATATGAATATATATGCACTAGCAACATCTAATTGCATGTCAAATAATTAATTACAATTCATATACGAGATTTACTTACCATTTTGCCTTGGAGTAGTAGCTAGCTAGCTAGGTTTGCTTGCTTGTTCGTCTAGCTAGCTGCTCGCTCTCGATGACTGAATCTGAGTTTGAGTTGTGTGTGATCGATCTTGTGATGATGGCTTGACGATATTGCAAGACGCTAGCTCCTCTCTATTTGTAGCTGTTGCTTTGCGAGGTAGACGGACAAAAACGCATCTATCAAAAGATATACATCCAGCACGTCGGCTAACACACGTTGTACGCGTGAAACCTTTTCAATTTTACGCGTGGAATTGAAGCTTGATCAAATGAAGGAAGGGATCGAAACAGAGCAAAAATTCAACATGATCGACGTATGCTTTTTGATGAAATTTCCCCCAAAAAGCAGGTTGTCGTGTGGCATAATATGCGTTATATTCAAGCTAAGTAAAGCGCAAGTGCATATATTCCTTGGCGTATTCCACTCTAGCTATAACTCAATCTTTTGCTCTCTTTAATTTCGCGATGATCAAAATTCAGCGCGTCTGATGGTGTTGGCAGAAACGAATACAACCGCACGAATCGATTTACGGCTACAATTAATTGTCCCGCTTGCAAGTTGAGCAAACGCCTGAAATGAATCGACTATTGGTGGTGGTAAGCTTCTTTCAAAAATACTATTGGTTGTAGCGGTCAGTTTCGCGGCCACAATAGCAGTATAATATCGATCGGGACCACGATAAGGAGATGTTGCAAAATGGAGGCCAGGCTGGAATATTGCGGCCACGACAATGACCTCATAAATGAAATAGCGACAGTTAGAACTGTCAAGAAAATCGACACTATCGAATTTAGGAAAGGTCACATTTTTTTAGTGGTATTAATAGCGGCCGTTGTTTTTGCACAAAAGTCTGGTGCCGTTGTGAATGAAAATTTGTGAGGCGTACGGTTTTCAATTTGCATTTAAAACAAGAGTCAAGCACACATATATCTTTTACACACGCTAGCTTTTTGAAATATTTTAGAATTTTGTAAGTAGTAACTGTTGTACAATTTTTCGAAGTTGTAACATATATAATTAATTACAATTTTAAATTCATAAAACAAAAACTGATTAGGTGTCATACATTAGCTTGCTATTTTGTCGTATATTACTAATAGGCGAGACCAAATTCGGGTTACACTTATATGTGTGTATATATATTGTTTCCTCCACTCTAGCTTCCTGTCCACTAAAAAAACATATTTCTAAACTTCAAGAAAGGTCTTCAAAATGCATTACTCACGCCACTTTGTGTGACTAATTTTTCACTTGAAAAGTAGAAAGAATATATTGACGTGCATCACTAAGATTTCAAAAGCTATAGCTCTCCCTCAATTGACATACAGCTCAAAGTTTTTCTCTGAGCATATATTCATTGACGACATTATATCTCCTTTTGCGTTCAATTCAACGGCCAATGCCGTACTCCGGAGAATCGAAGGTATTACTCCACTTGTCAAAACCACCTCACGATTACGGAGCCATGTCGATCGACAGGTGGATATATATATATGTTGGTGCAATTAATTCCCTTGATTGGAGTGGCATATATATGTACTCCCTTCGTCCAAAAAAAGATAAACTCTGAGTTTTCGTGTCCAATGTTTGACCGTCCGTCTTATATAAATTTTTTTTATAATTAGTATTTTCATTGTTGTTAGGTGATAAAACATGATTAATACTTTATGCGTGACTTATCTTTTTAATTTTTTTCATAATTTTTTTCAAATAAGACGAACGGTCAAACATTGTACACGGAAACCCAGGGTTGTCATTTTTTTGGGACGGAGGGAGTACTCAACACTACTGGTCACAAATTAAGATGATGGGTGTGGAAGAATTTATTTTTAAGGTGATTTTCAAATCACCACTGCAAGAACAGTTTCATAAGTACTCTCCGTCCCACAATATAAGTATTTTTAAACTTCGACATAGTTTTTTATATGTTATTTTGACCAACAATATCTATGAAGTTAAGATGCTTTAAACAAAAATAGTTGTATATTATGATAGTTTGTTTAATTATAAATATAGTAATATCAATTTTACATGATCGATCAATTCTATTTTTTGGCAATTAATAGTTAAAGTTAAAAATGTGACTTAGCACTATTCTAAAAATGTTTATATTTTAAGTACTTTGGGACGGAGGGAGTAAATATCAAGATTGTTAATTTGGAGCGGTACGATATGGCGCCCACTCGTTGCATACCCTTTTTGCTGGCGAAATGGTACGTACTGGCCATAATTCCAGCCTTGAGACATTTCTAAAATCATAATGAATACTTGTGGAACGTGGTCTAGAGACATTTTTGAAGGAGATTTGTAGCCAAAGGTGTTTTTAGAAATATGTGCAGCATGGTTAGAGACTTTTTCTTCTCTAATTAATTAAGGGCATTCTCTTGAGATGTTTTTAATTTGCCCCATCTAAAGTCATTTTTAATAGGTTAGTTTTTATTAAATATCTAAATATAAAAGATGATGTGTGTATCTTGACTCTTGACAATTATAGGGTTAGTTTATTAAAGATAAATTGTACTTCAAAGAGTCTTGAATTCAATTAGGTCTACTGGAAAGGCACATTCTTACTACTGGGCTGTTCGGCATCGCTTCTTCGGCGCTTGCTGCGGCTAGCTGCGTTGTAGTAAGAAACGTTAGGACCATATACCTAGGGTTATGTACGTGCAATGTGCGGTTTGTGAAACTTGGGCCATAATAGATAGAGTTTTGAAATTTACTCGAAATAATAATAAAATAAAGCTAGTATACAATCGTTTTTGCAATTCCAAAATGATGGTATAGCACCCCCATTGAACAATACATGCATTACTCTGGTCTATAATGTTTGTTCAGTACTTACTCCCCGTGGACAAATTATTTTCAGTGTGATCATCGGTGAACACAGTAGTACTCTAGCTCTAATTCATTATATGAGCAGAGTGTATATGTAGGATACAACAATAAAACCTACACATCAAGACTTGCTCCTAGAGTCTTTCATGCAAAGTTAGACTAGCTGTAAAGCATAACTTGTGCTACTCCGATCTCTGGTTCTGGCCACCGCCGCCGCCACTGCTAGCTAGCGTTGGGAAGATGGCGACCTGCTGCCTACTGGGGCGAGCTGTTGGAGGAGGATGACGAAGCAAAGCTGCAGCCTTCGGTAAGTGAGGAATTTAGGGATTTTGACCGTGCCATTGGGGATTTTGACCGTGAACAGTATTTGGCCAAAATTTTTGACAGGAGCTCACCTGTATTGGGACCCACCGATAGACACGAAATTTCGGAAATCTCGTTCCGGAATTTTGAACCCTGATCGAAGCTACCTCTTCATTTCATGGCAATGGGCAGGGCCGGCGGCGTCCTATTGCGGTGAGATTTGGTGGCATCATCAAGCATGGCCAGATCCAGTGCGAGTATAGCCGTCCAAAGGAAAAAGGAGATGGAAATGGTGAAGAGGAGGCAGCAGTCGAGTGGGTGGTGGACTGTTGGCGGCGGTGGGGAAGAGGGAGGAGGATGACTTGGCACATTAGTTTTGTATTTTGACTCTCCCCTTTCACTTATTTAGATGTTTGAAATTAAACTCTTGAGAAAACTTCCATACTTGACCTAACTAAACCTTCTCTCTAACACAAACCGCCAGTCCTTATTAGCTTCATGGGCTCTGGCCCAAGCAATGTTACGGATCATACATGGGCCATGTATGGGCTTCTTGGCCCATTCCTTGCGCTCGAGATGGGATGTGCTTGGCTTTTGAAAAAGTATGAAGACTCATTGGGGTGAATTGGAGCTCCCTGTCAAGTCTCATGCCCAAACTCCAACAATTACAAGTCATTATTGGTGATGGGAAATGCACATGTTTAGTGATAAAACATATCACAATAAAATAAATAATATTTATATACTTTTTAATTGAAAAATGATCAAATGTCATATAAAAAGTCAGGCCTTGTTTAGATCCCAAAAATTTTGGTTAAAAACGTCACATCAAATATTTGGACACATGCATGGGGCATTAAATGTGGGAAAAAAACTAATTGCACAGTTTGCATGTTAATTGCGAGACGAATCTTTTGAGCCTAATTACGCCATGATTTGACAATGTGATGCTACAGTAAGCATTTGCTAATAATGGATTAATTAGGCTTAATAAATTCATCTCGCAGTTTACAGGCGGAATCTGTAATTTGTTTTGGTATTAGTCTACGTTTAATACTTCAAATGTGTGTCCGTGTACTTCAAAAACTTTACACCTAAAGAACTAAACACACCCTCAATATACAACTCGTTGCTACAAGGACAAGCAGAATGCAGCAGTTGGAGATTTATCTTGGAAAACAAAGCGTCACCGAAGATTCAATACTTTGCAACAACCGTCACCCTGCCGACGAGGATCTCGGCCTGCTTCTGGAATCATCGACGTAATGTTGTGTTTGGAAACCAGTCGCGCGCCGTCCTTACATGCATACTAATTAGCCACTTTCCTTCCAATAACCAGGCTGAGGCCCAATTAACCCAATGAAAGATGTAGAGTAGATTACTAAGGGTGCGTTTTGTTAGGGTAGTTTTTAGAGAATTTGAGAGTTCAAAGAGATATGGCTATTAACTATTTTATTTGGTTGAAGGATATGGAGTTTTAGTGGAATGGACAGTTGGGAGAGAATTTATCCTTTACGTTGCCTAAACAAATCTCAGCCATTCATTTTCATTAAAAATTTAGTCTATATTTAAACTACTTGCCAATTTTAATTTCACCACCTCTACCAAACAAAAGATTAGAATTAAAAATCAAATTCATGTATATTAATCTCACCATCAATTTACTCATTTAAACTCCCGATACTCTTGCCAAACAAGCCGTTAAAAAGCAAGAAACCAGCTTGCCAGGCATCGGCTTCCTTTCTTCTGCACACGCTACTTTTCCTCTCCGTACCTGATTCTTTCCTATCCCTTGCTTCTTCACATACTAATTACTTCTTCGTAGTCTATGCCTCTAATTCTCTTATATATTATTGTATACTTCTAATTTATTCGGTTTGGCAATAGATTTCTAAGATAGATCGTAACAATCTTCTGTGGATGTATAGTTGATCGTTTCAATCCTCCTCTGTTATCGCTGTGGTTGTACGTACGTGTCTTCGTGGAGCAAGCCTCTTCCAACTTCTCAGTCACGATTAAGTAACACGATTTGAGAAAGAAATTTGTAAATTGTACAAGTTATATATGTCAAATATATCAAACAAGTTGACACGTAGGAGAAAGATCGATTATATATATGGCGATAGTACAATATTCTTGCATAACATTAATATCTAAACACACATACACAATCACATGTAGTACTATCTAATTTCTTTTATAAGATAATAATCAACATATTCATCCCAGTCTCTACATTCATGTATGCATGGTTAACTTAACACACATGAGCGTAATTGGTAATCACCGGTAACCGGCGGTGCCACTAGTACATATAAGATCAAATCACAGCTGATTCAAAATCCGACATCCTAAAACATAACAACTTAGTATATAATACGGTATATTCTACTACTGTAAATCTGAGCATACCTCAGATCCCGAATCGTAGAATTAGGATGTGTGTCTCATTTTGTACTAGGACTTATTTCGCCGCGGTCCACAACAACACAGCAAGCTTGCCAGCAACCCGGAGGAGCGATCCTTACTAGTGCCGTTTGGTAGTCCACGACGTGTGAACTTCTCTTTGTTAATTGGAGTTGATCCCTTCTTGTCCTTATTAGCCTCTCCCTTATTTTGTTTGTCGTTTTGATCCTCATCTCCGTCGTTGTCGTCGAACAAGAAATTTGCTCGTCTGGACTTCTCCATAAGATCCTGCAAAATATTTACTAGTTTAATTTACATGTGCATGCAGGTTAATTATTAAGTGATATATATATTTATTCTTCCTAATCAATTAATTTGCAAACTAAAAAAATTGTAGTAGAGCACACACCAATGGACAAAAAAAAGTGAGTAAAAGTATAGTATTGAAGATATATTACCATGGCTGCAGGCTTTAGTTTGGAGCTCTCAGATGATATAAGATCAACCTAGAGAAGAAGAAGAGCACCCTGCAGCTTTCAAAAGAAAAATGGAAGGAACTTGGATGTGAATCTGTATATATATGTGTGTGTGGTGTGTGGGTTGGCTTCAGTTTGCACACTTGCACTAGGGCATCAGATTCATGAGAGGTTTCGTAGGCCGCACGGCATATGCACGCGCACACACATATATATAGTGAAAATGCTTCTTGTGTTCTTGAATTTTCATGATTTCTTTAAATGTTGTGTTTAGATAAATTTATGTATATGCTGAGTGTGCACGTGTGTATGTGAGGGTATGCGTTTGTACTGTGTTTGCCAAAAAAAACAACCATGTGATTTTGAATCAGTAATATATACATTTATGATTTATATATAAAATCGATATTGGTAGATTTTGTATGGCAAGTACTCCTACTTAATTAGCTAGTTATATCTTCCATAATTCTCATAATTAAATGATTCAAAAAATATAATATATGTGCACTGGAAATAACTATGTCAATGTCCAGAACGCAACTGCCGAATTAAGGATATACTAGCCACGTAGTCGTGCTCTGCGTGACTTTTGATCCCGTATAAGAACTTTTGTATCCGTATATTAGTTTATAGAAGGTTTTAGCATGAGTTGATTGATTTACAAAGTATCAATTGGTCTAGCTAACTATAGATTTAACTAAGCTGTACTATATGAGAAATCACTAGAAGCCTCCTGGTTTTTTATTTCTTTATTTATTATCTTTGCCCCTCTCTCGACACTAGAAACCTCCGGAAATTACCATACATTTATCCCATTTGTTGGTTTTTATATTGTATATGTACCCTTTTGATCCAATGGTCCTTATTTATCTATCCGACGGTTAATATATTTTTGATGATGATGCGCATCATCGTGTATGAAAGTTTGTTGCTTTTACTATATATAAGATGCCTTGGGTTAGGATGAAAGCTTTAGCTAGCTAGCTAGCTGGAGTGGGGCAGCATGATAATAATTAAGCGTAAAAGTCACAAAAGCTATGAATATAGCTAGCTAGTACATACACTCCTTTCGTTAACAAATAAATATAAGTCGTTTAAACTCGTGCATTTAAACCTCAAAATATTAAATCACTAATACAAAAATATTAAGATTTGATAAGTAAAAGACAATATTATTAGCTAGATTTATCCTAAAAGATCGATACTTCAATGTAGTGATATTTTCAATAGTTTTGATACAAATATATGGCTAGCTATAGAAAAAAGGTGATGATAAATCATGTGCATCGAAAATTATATAGATGTCCTAACCGACTAGTGAAAAAGGAACCAAGAATTAAAGGAGATGACGATGCTGATGCTGATGCTGATCTAGCTATGAGAAAGCAAAGAAAATGATATCGTCAAAGGAGAGGAATACGATTCCTTTGAATGAGAAAAGAATTTGAGTGGCTTAATTGGTTGGCACACGAATATGATTCCTTGCCGTGGAATGCACTCATCACAATATGTACGTCCAATGCAACGCATATATGTAGATTACTTTTGGAAATTATGAGCTATATATAGCTTTTAAGTCCCTATCACATCGGATGTTTGGATACTAATTATAAATATTAAACATAGACTATTAATAAAACCCATCCATAATCTTGGACTAATTCGCGAGACGAATCTATTGAACCTAATTAATCCATGATTAGCCTATGTGATGCTACAGTAAACATGCGCTATTTATGGATTAATTAGGCTTAAAAAATTTGTCACACGAATTAGCTCTTATTTATGTAACTAGTTTTATAAGTAGTCTATGTTTAATACTCTAAATTCATCCGATATGCCAGGAGTTCCTGGATCCAAACACCACCTTAGTATATATGGCATCATGAACAGTCCAGTACGTATGCAATGCAGACCGTCGATATGCGGACTTGAACGGCCAGGATTGACCCGGAAGAGGAGCGAGCGAGGCACCGTGTTGATATCACAGTAGCACATATTCTTGCATATATAACGGGCTATCACTGGCGGTTCCAAGTATACCGTTCAGATAACATTCAAATTGATGGTGCTTTTTTTTAATATAATGGAATAAAATATTATGGCATTTGTTTAATTAAGAGCTACAGCCAATTATTACAGGGTTTACACAAAAGCAAACTCACGCAAATCGATGGTGCTCTTTTAATGGTGATAACTATTGAACAGTACAAGAAGAGATAGCTAAGAATATACGATGATTAGCTAGCTGGGAATCGCTCCCTTGTGAATTGTATGAAAAGAATAGTATGATAACAATGGAACAAAGCTAAACTTTTTCTTATTCAGTTTACATCTGAATCATCCCCTTGCATTGCGAATTGTGATGACTGAAAACAAAATATGCACTTAGGATATGTTTTGCATTATGGTTAGGATAGAAACGGTCGGAAAAATGCTTCAACGAGCACCATCGTCTGCCTTTTGGTTTATTAGCCGCGCGTAAAATTTGAATTGTAAAACTTAAATGTTTGAGCTAATTTTAAGTATTTATCTAGTTTATTTTCCAGTGTTGACTTTTATTTAAATCATTAAGGACAAATATATAAAAGTTTTTATCAATATTTTTTTAATAAGCCATTTTACAACTTATCAATTGTAGGCTAGATGATATTAAACTACATTTTTGTTACCATTTTTTCTCTCAGAAACATAATCGGAGTGGTAGTGTCAGAAACGATAACGATATTGGTACTACCGGAGCATCGGAATATATCAAAAACGGAATTATCGGGATAGAGAGCTTCAAAAATAAGGCATCAAAGGAATAAGCAAGTTATGATCACGTTTATATGATAAATTAATGTAGACATATATTAGTGAAGATTCCGATTTAAATTTTCATAACGATATTATAGCATCAACAATAACAACACATAACTTTTATGGTTAAGTTTTTATATTTTGATGAGTTGTTGGTATTATATAGTAATTCATTCGGAACTTCTGCATAAAAACAGCATACCACTAAAACACGGTCGGCAAAACATATACCATTTCCATCTCATTTCTAGACAAAACAGAAACGGAATAAAACAATTGGTATAACAGAAATGATAGCTCACACGTTCGGGAATTTCCATACCATTTTCATATATAATTATAGAGTAAATTTCACAAAACTACTGATATTTTAACTAAATTATTATAAAACTACAGATTTGAGGTAATATATCATAAAAATATAGATTTAACAATAAATTTATCTCAAAACTATAAGTTTAAGACTAAAATACATGTAGTATTGTGATAATTTGGTTAAATTTTAAAAATCAAACTGAATTTGATATATAACTCTTAATCAAACTGAATTTGATATATAACTCTTAATCAAACTGAATTTGATATATAACTCTTAATCAAACTGAATTTGATATATAACTCTTAATCAAACTGAATTTGATATATAACTCTTAATCAAACTGAATTTGATATATAACTCTTAATCAAACTGAATTTGATATATAACTCTTAATCAAACTGAATTTGATATATAACTCTTAATCAAACTGAATTTGATATATAACTCTTAATCAAACTGAATTTGATATATAACTCTTAATCAAACTGAATTTGATATATAACTCTTAATCAAACTGAATTTGATATATAACTCTTAATCAAACTGAATTTGATATATAACTCTTAATCAAACTGAATTTGATATATAACTCTTAATCAAACTGAATTTGATATATAACTCTTAATCAAACTGAATTTGATATATAACTCTTAGCTTATGTTTATATAGGTATAAATTACACATTGTATAAAAACTAATGATTAATCCATATCACTATAATCTCCGAACCTATAGTATCGGTACCAGTTTTAAGAAAAAAAAACCAAAAGTGCCAGTTCTATATTTTTCTTCCATCCCGTGAAGGTGGGAAAAAGTTCTATAGGTGTTGGTTTTAAATAAACCGGCGCCGACCGTCCTATCCGTTAAGGGTGGTTCGTCACCTATTATGGGTTCTATAATCTCAATACAGTTTTTACTTAATATAACAGACATATATATAGTTATAGGTAGGTTTAATAAGACATCATTCTCCAAGCTTTCTGCAGCCACAGGCACTCTTACGTCAAAGGAAAAATAAATAAATGACAACACTCGAGACAGACCAAGTTGTAAAATTCGGCCTTCGACTCTGTAAAGCATTATTTGGATGGATCAAAATCTGGTCCAAAGGGAGGGACATGTAGAGTTGGGCTAAATCATCCCATGCATCCAGCTTGGGCCTAATGAAGATGTATACCATGATGTTACATGGCCTTGCAAATTTTCAAGGGCAACAGAGTTTTTCTTTTCAACGAACCGGCACAAGACCATAAGACAATATAGTTTTTTTTTTCTCCAATAGAAAGAGATGTGCATGCATACATATATATATACCACCACTGCACCACATACTCCCTCCGTATTTTAATATATAATATCGTTGACTTTTCGACCAACATTTGACCATTCGTTTTATTCAAAAATTTTGTGCAAATATGAAAATATAAGAACATTTGATGACGAATCAAGTCATAATAAAATAAATGATAATTACATAAATTTTTTGAATAAGACGAATGGTCAAACGTTGGACAAAAAGTCAACGGCGTCATACATTAAAATATGGAGGTAGTAATAATTATGCATGCACACACCACTCAATTACACAAAGCTCCGAGTGTGGCTTTTTCTTTCTTCTTCTTTTATTCTTTTTTAAAAAAAGAACAGGGAGCATATCCCCGGCTTCAATTGAAAGTTTATAAAGTTCACGACTGGGCATGCCCTCTTTGTAAATATTCAACAAAATGGGAGAAGAAGGTTAACACTTAATTCATCGATTTCACAAAATTCCTACTAAAATGTATTCACATTTGCATGTTCAAACCTCAAGCCGGGCTTCAGGGAGGGCAAGAAAAAGCCCGGATAAAAGGCTAGGCCCAAATTCGACCCGAGAAATAGGCTTTCCTAGGATGGGATCTTGCTGGATTTTCATGATTTTGGGTTGTGAAATCTGGGCCCGAGCCTAGCTAGCCCAGTGCATTATCAGGTTGGACCGGGCTTAACTTTTTTAGGCTGGGCCGGGTCCAGTTTGAATAGGCCGACCCATAAACATCCCACAAAGGGATGCATACCACAAACATGGTGCCATATTTCAGAATGCAAGTACCGAAATTTCTGGATTTCCCCAGCCCCAATTTTATAATTAAGCAAAATTTGTTCAAATATCAAACTATTTCTGTCCGAATTTTCTGAAATTTTGCTTCTCTCAGTTACCACCCTTACTACTGTTGGTTGATTTATCATATATTTGCGTTTTCCCTTTCAATTTAAAAAAAGGGTAAACTCTACGCTTGATTTGATTTCTACTATTTAATTAATTTATACACGGATAGTGGGAGTTCCAGTGAAATTTGCTCTGTTTTCTTCAGCTCAGTGAACACATTGATGATTGGTATTGGATATTCAACTGTCTTAATCTTGGACGGCTGAAAAGTCCAGCTCTTAACTATTCCTTGTCTCTATTGTTCAATCCATTAATTTTGCTTGCTGTTTCCTCACATGATGCTATCATCAGCAGGATTATTTTGACTTCCCTGCAGACATTGGCAGCGACTAGATCACATAGCTTAGCCAGTGCAGTTTTTATCAGGGCAGGGATTTGTGGGTCTTAATCACCTAAAATCTCTCTCTGTAACCATATCCATGCTCTGACTTTTGAAAGTAAAAACTGACCATGTCATGCAGTGATGTGTGTGCTTCTGTCTCAAGTTATCCAGAAGCAAGCAGTGTAAACGATACGAATTTTCTTCTTTTTTCTTGTTCTTTGTGTGATGATAGAAAAATGGTAGGAAGTATTGGAATTTCCTGGTTTTGTTTTGTTCGTCGTTGAATGATTGAATCCCAAGCCGTTTGAATGGTACATGTTCAAAAGTGCAAAAGGAATTTGGTAAAATTCAGACATCTACGATCCTTAGACCTTAGGTGTACGTTAATGTTGTCACACAAGGAATTCAGACACAATGGTCCAAGAGGTCAAAACTTCATTTTTCTGAATGTTTGACAAAAATTAGAATTTCTTGTATGCTTACTTACAAGTAGGATGCTTTCTACAAGGACTACTTTACACCATGATCAGATGAAAGAACTTTTAACTGAAAAAATGAAGTACATCTTGGAATGAACAAAAATGTCAAGATTGTCCTTCAGACCATTGTTACCTGGCCTGTACTCCACTCACTGAAAGCTGGTTTAGCGAGAAGGGGGACTTGTCTGAGCTTGACTTCAAAGACGAAGAACCCGAGCTGTCGCTCTTCGCATTCGACCCCTTTATGTTGATGAATGGGGGCTGGGTAGGCCGAGGAAGCTCATTGTTCCTGCTACCCAACATCTCGACCACCTTCCACATCGGTGGCCTAAGGTTCGGTGACGCTTGCGCACATAGTAGTCCAACATGGAACACCTTGAGAGCTCCCTCCTCTGTGCATTGCTCTTGGAGGTTTGGGTCCAATAGTTCCATCAGGGTGCCTTCATTGTAGTGCTTCCATATCTGAAGAATGCAAGAAGCAGTAGAGTAACTTCATTAGGTTTTTCGGGAATGCTACAGTGCTAGTACTTTGCAATAGGATGGAAATGTAGCAAAATTACCAGTGACATGAGGGAATGCCCTTCTGCTGATGAAGCAACCGAGTTGAGGCTCTTCCGACCGGTGATGATCTCGAGGACTAGCACGCCGTAGCTGTAGATGTCAGCCTTCTCTGTCAGTTGCCCATGGACAATGTATTCAGGAGCCATATATCCACTGTACAAATAAAAATGCATGGTCAGTACCATTTTTTCAGACAAATTGCACAATTTGATGACAAAAAATTCTTGTTCCATCCAATTAAATACAAAAATTCACTACATTTTTAAATGATATGACTTACAAAGTTCCCGCGAGGCCAGTGCTGAGGTGACTTTGATCTTCCATGAAGTTCCTCGCCAAACCGAAATCGGCAATCTTAGGCCTGAACCTCTCGTCCAACAGTACGTTACTTGCCTTTATGTCCCTATGTATGATCCTGATCTCAGAAGCATTGTGGAGATATGACAGACCCTCTGCAGTCCCAAGGATGATCTCGAACCGCCGTTCCCAATCCAATGCGGTCTTCTTGAACGCATCTGCAACATCAACCATGAAAGATCAGAATCTATCTACATTGTCAAGTATGGCAAGTTCAAAAATTCAGAATGCAGGAATTCTTCTTCAGTGTTCTAGCTTAGTACCAAACAAGTAGTGATCAAGGCTGGTGTTGCAGAGGTACTCATAGACCAGGAGGCTCTCCGGTCCCTCGATGCTGCATCCGAGCAGCTTGACAAGATTCTTGTGCTGCACCTGACTGACAAGGCGCACCTCGTTGAAGAACTGATCGGCCCACTCCCGCGTGTTGAAGAAGAGGCGCTTTACGGCGATCTCCCGGCCGTCTAGTAGCACACCCTAGCATCATGTCAGGAGCAAATTCAAGCCGATGCAATCAAATTACTGTTGTACATCTGAACATCTGATCTGATCATCACCGTTTCATACATACATGCACACAATCTGATCAACAGTTCAGGAAGAACCTAATAAAGATCATTGTATCAATGTTGTTTCAGAATTCAGATATAGTATATGACATTGTACCTTGTAGACTGATCCATATCCACCCTGGCCAAGCTTGTTGATCTGATTAAAGTCGTCGGTCGCCTTGCGCAATTCTTCATACTTGAAACTGAGCTGCGATGCGGCGATGGTGCGGATGATCTCACTAGAACCATCCATGTCTGAAAATCCCAAAATTACACAACAGAGTTAAAGACTTCCATCAGAGATTCAGATTTCAGTGTGTAAAATGTTATAGCGTCATGTTGGAGTTCACATATGTACCAGTACCATCATCGTGATCATCTCTTCTGTTCCTCATTTTTGCCCAGACCAATGCTATGCCGATGACAGCCAGTGCACAGAAGACTGAGGCGATCACCACGATAACTATGTGCCGTGCTGCATGCAAAGAAAGTTTCAGAAATAAAACGTCAGATTCCTTACAATTTGTTCGAAATGAACAATGTTTTTCTACGGATTTTGCATCTTCACAATCTGACAACACCAATTTTCTTTTCTGTTTACAATTAAATTCCCATCAACCGAAGCTTTTTTCTGAAAAAAAATTGTGATGAATAATTGAGCAGATCCTGTTGCTATCTCCAAAATTCAGACACGGCACGCACCTCGCCGGCCGTCAAAGTTTATCTCCTTTTTTGACAGATTCCCCGTGAACATTCATGACCAAATTGCCACGAGAAAGACCAAATTTGACAACGTTGGTACGAAAATTCCCAAGAAAAATGTGACGTGTCCTAAATTTCAAAGGGAAGAGATTAATTTAGATGGACTTACTGGATGACCCGGCGGCGGCGGCGGCGTTCGCCGGCAAGTAGAACGGCTGCGTGGAGTACCTGACGACGCAGCCGGCGTTGAGCCCGTAGCCCTCGGCGGCGCGCGGCAGGCAGCGCCCGACGACGCGGTCGCGCGCGCTCGCCACGCACGCCGCGCACGCGGGTGGCGTTCAGCGACCTCCAGCACTGCGCCGCCGCGTACACCCGCGGCGACACGACGGCAACGCCGACGCCGACGCCGACGACGACGACGCGCTGTAGTAGTATTAGTCCCTGGCGCCCGGCGCGGCGCGCGTGACGTTCCGCAGCAATGCGGCCGACGTCGCGGCGAACGACGCCGGCGAGGAGACGGTGGCGTTGGAGCAGACGGCGGTGTCGCTGGCGTCGGTGGCGGCGGCGGTGAAGTTGTCGGCGCCGAAGCGGAGGAAGCAGCCGTCGAGGTAGATGCGGCCGCCGGTGGCCGGGAGGCAGTGCGGCAGCTTGACGCGGCTCTCGCGTAGCAGAGCTGGCAGTCGGTCGGCGAGAGGTAGCCCATGCACTGGCCGAGGCCGTAGACGGTGTCGGCGCCCTCGCCGGAGGCCGCGGCGCCGAAGCCGGAGCGCGTGACGTTCTGGTAGATGAGCTCCAGCGGTGTTGACGAAGCTGATGTCGAAGCCCTGCTGGTCGGCCGCCGTGGTGTTCCCGCACACCGTGGCCAGTATCACGGGCGTGGCCGTGGCGCCACCGGCGTCGTCGGCCGCCGCGGCGACCGCGGCGACGACGAGGAGGAGGAGGCACCGGAACGCGGCAGCGGCGGCGGCCAAGGAGCCCCGGTGTTGCATGGCGGCGGCGAGCAGCAGTAGTGGAGGTGGAAGCAGGCGCGCATGGCCTGCACGTGTGGGAGGGTTTGGTCTCTAGCTTAGCTTCTCGGCGCGATCGCCATGGCCGTCTCGGTTTTGTACGCGCGTGCTGATGACTCCAGGTCTGAGCTGAGAAAAAAAAAGTTTTTAAGAAGAAATTGTGATCACTCACACACCAGTTAAAGTACATCTCAAGTTTAAAATGGTTTAATTTTTATATGGTATATAAGGAACATGAAAAGAGAGAAACACCGCCAAATTTAAGTACAATTTGCGAATTCAGTTGGATATATATTCTGATTAAGATGCAGATTCTCTCTCGATTTTCGTTAGCATATTTTTTTAATCTACTGAATGATTCGGCAGCGAAAAATTTCTATAAGATGCTCTAAAATATTAGAGAAATTATTAATCTAATTTAAAATAATTAAAATAGAATTAATATACGCTTATCTGAACTCAAACGAGGCCTTGTGATGTGACGACATCTGGATGGATGTACATAAGCGTGAGTGCGATGCTTCACCAGACGTACGTGCGGTGGCCCCGACGGCCGCCGGCAGAACTCCGGTGGCGCCGGCTGAGGTTGACGCCGCCGGCGCGGGCCCACTTTAACTCGATCGCACGCGTGACGTAACACGTACGTAGGTAGCATATCCATCGATCGGCCATCGCACTCTGTCTCTGTGTTGATGCAGCAGTGAACACTAGTGTTACGTAACTAACGTGTCTGCTGGCTTAATTACTACACGTTGACGTTGTGGTCGCCGTCGTGCCAGCACGTACGATCATTTCTTCTGTTCCTCATTTTTGCCCAGACCAATGCTATGCCGATGACAGCCAGTGCACAGAAGACTGAGGCGATCACCACGATAACTATGTGCCGTGCTGAATGCAAAGAAAGTTTCAGAAATAAAACGTCAGATTCTTTACAATTTGTTCGAAATGGACAATGTTTTTCTACGGAATTTGCATCTTCACAATCTGACAACACCAATTTTCTTTTCTGTTTACAATTAAATTCCCATCAACCGAAGCTTTTTTCTGAAAAAAAAATTGTGATGAATAATTGAGCAGATCCTGTTGCTATCTCCAAAACTCAGACACGGCACGCACCTCGCCGGCCGTCAAAGTTTATCTCCTTTTTTGACAGATTCCCCGTGAACATTCATGACCAAATTGCCACGAGAAAGACCAAATTTGACAACGTTGGTACGAAAATTCCCAAGAAAAATGTGACGTGTCCTAAATTTCAAAGGGAAGAGATTAATTTAGATGGACTTACTGGATGACCCGGCGGCGGCGGCGGCGTTCGCCGGCAAGTAGAACGGCTGCGTGGAGTACCTGACGACGCAGCCGGCGTTGAGCCCGTAGCCCTCGGCGGCGCGCGGCAGGCAGCGCCCGACGACGCGGTCG
>CM020182.1:12674952-12736202 GCA_009805545.1 Oryza longistaminata | reverse complement strand
ATCACAAAACTACTGATATTTTAACTAAATTATTATAAACTACAGATTTGAGGTAATATATCATAAAATATAGATTTAACAATAAATTTATCTCAAAACTATAAGTTTAGGCTAAAATACATGTAGTATTGTGATAATTTGGTTAAATTTTAAAAATCAAACTGAATTTGATATATAACTCTTAATCAAACTGAATTTGATATATAATCTTTAGCTTATGTTTATATAGGTATAAATTACACATTGTATAAAAACTAATGATTAATCAACTATAACATATCACTATAATCTCCGACCTAGTATCGGTACCGTAGTTTTAAGAAAAAAAACCAAAAGTGCCAGTTCTATATATTTTCTTCCATCCGTGAAGGTGGGAAAAGTTCTATAGGTGTTGGTTTTAAATAAACCGGCGCCGACCGTCCTATCCGTTAAGGGTGGTTCGTCACCTATTATGGGTTCTATAATCTCAATACAGTTTTTACTTAATATAACAGACATATATATATGTTATAGGTAGGTTAATAAGACATCATTCTCCAAGCTTTGTGCAGCCACAGGCACTCTTACGTCAAAGGAAAAATATAAATATGACAACACTCGAGACAGACCAAGTTGTAAAATTCGGCCTTCGACTCTGTAAAGCATTATTTGGATGGATCAAATCTGGTCCAAAGGGAGGGACATGTAGAGTTGGGCTAAATCATCCCATGCATCCAGCTTGGGCCTAATGAAGATGTATACCATGATGTTACATGGCCTTGCAAATTTTCAAGGGCAACAGAGTTTTTCTTTTCAACGAACCGGCACAAGACCATAAGACAATATAGTTTTTTTTTCTCCAATAGAAAGAGATGTGCATGCATACATATATATACTACCACACTGCACACATACTCCCTCCGTATTTTAATATATAACATCGTTGACTTTTCGACCAACATTTGACCATTCGTTTTATTTCAAAAATTTTGTGCAAATATGAAATATTTATGTCAGTTTAAAGAACATTTGATGACAAATCAAGTCATAATAAAATAAATGATAATTACATAAATTTTTTGAATAAGACGAATGGTCAAACGTTGGACAAAAGTCAACGGCGTCATACATTAAAATATGGAGGTAGTAATAATTATGCATGCACACACCACTCAATTACACAAAGCTCCGAGTGTGGCTTTTTCTTTCTTCTTCTTTTATTCTTTTTTAAAAAAAGAACAGGGAGCATATCCCGGCTTCAATTGAAAGTTTATAAAGTTCACGACTGGGCATGCCTCTTTGTAAATATTCAACAAAATGGGAGAAGAAGGTTAACACTTAATTCATCGATTTCACAAAATTCCTACTAAAATGTATTCACATTTGCATGTTCAAACCTCAAGCCGGGCTTCAGGGCGGGCAAGAAAAAGCCCGGATAAAAGGCTAGGCCCAAATTCGACCCGAGAATAGCTCTTCCTAGGATGGGATCTTGCTGGATTTTCATGATTTTGGGTTGTGAAATCTGGGCCCGAGCCTAGCTAGCCCAGTGCATTATCAGGTTGGACCGGGCTTAACATTTTTAGGCTGGGCCGGGTCCAGTTTGAATAGGCCAACCCATAAACACCCACACAGGGATGCATACTACTACCATGGTGCCATATTTCAGAATGCAAGTACCGAAATTTCTGGATTTCCCAGCCCAATTTATTAATTAAGCAAAATTTGTTCAAATATCAAACTATTTTCTGTCCTAATTTTCTGAAATTTTGCTTCTATCAGCTACCCAAGTTTTTATTATTATTTCCGTGGTATATAACCCTTACTACTGTTGGTTGATTTTTCATATACTCCCTCAATTTACAATATAAGTCATTCTAGCATTTCCTACATTTATATTATGTTAATGAATTTAGACATATATATTTATCTACATATATATTTATCTAGATTCATTAATATCATAATGAATGTGGGAAATGCTAGAATGACTTACATTGTGAAACGGATGAAGTATTTGCATTTTCCTTTTCAATTTTAAAAAAAGGGTAAACTCTACGCTTGATTTGATTTCTACTATTTAATTAATTTATACACGGATAGTGGGAGTTCCTATGTGAAATTTGCTCTGTTTTCTTCAGCTTCAGTGAACACATTGATGATTGGTGTTGGATATTCACTGTCTTAATCTTGGACGGCTGAAAAGTCCAGCTCTTAACTATTCCTTGTCTCATTGTTCAATCCATTAATTTTGCTTGCTGTTTCCTCACATGATGCTATCATCAGCAGGATTATTTTGACTTCCCTGCAGACATTGGCAGCGACTAGATCACATAGCTTAGCCAGTGCAGTTTTTATCAGGGCAGGGATTTGTGGTCTTAATCACCTAAAATCTCTCTCTGTAACCATATCCATGCTCTGACTTTTGAAAGTAAAAACTGACCATGTCATGCAGTGATGTGTGTGCTTCTGTCTCAAGTTATCCAGAAGCAAGCAGTGTAAACGATACGAATTTTCTTCCTTTTTCTTGTTCTTTGTGTGATGATAGAAAAATGGTAGGAAGTATTGGAATTTCCTGGTTTTGTTTTGTTCGTCGTTGAATGATTGAATCCCAAGCCGTTTGAATGGTACATGTTCAAAGTGCAAAAGGAATTTGGTAAAATTCAGACATCTACGATCCTTAGACCTTGGTGTACGTTAATGTTGTCACACAAGGAATTCAGACACAATGGTCCAAGAGGTCAAAACTTCATTTTTCTGAATGTTTGACAAAAATTAGAATTTCTTGTATGCTTACTTACAAGTAGGATGCTTTCTACAAGGACTACTTTACACCATGATCAGATGAAAGAACCTTTAACTGAAAAAATGAAGTACATCTTGGAATGAACAAAAATGTCAAGATTGTCCTTCAGACCATTGTTACCTGCCTGTACTCCACTCACTGAAAGCTGATTTAGCGAGAAGGGGGACTTGTCTGAGCTTGACTTCAAAGACGAAGAACCCGAGCTGTCACTCTTCGCATTCGACCCCTTTATGTTGATGAATGGGGGCTGGGTAGGCCGAGGAAGCTCATTGTTCCTACTACCCAACATCTCGACCACCTTCCACATCGGTGGCCTAAGGTTCGGTGACGCTTGCGCACATAGTAGTCCAACATGGAACACCTTGAGAGCTCCCTCCTCTGTGCATTGCTCTTGGAGGTTTGGGTCCAATAGTTCCATCAGGGTGCCTTCATTGTAGTGCTTCCATATCTGAAGAATGCAAGAAGCAGTAGAGTAACTTCATTAGGTTTTTCGAAAATGCTACAGTGCTAGTACTTTGCAATAGGATGGAAATGTAGCAAAATTACCAGTGACATGAGGGAATGCCCTTCTGCTGATGACGCAACCGAGTTGAGGCTCTTCCGACCGGTGATGATCTCGAGGACTAGCACGCCGTAGCTGTAGATGTCAGCCTTCTCTGTCAGTTGCCCATGGACAATGTATTCAGGAGCCATATATCCACTGTACAAATAAAAATGCATGGTCAGTACCATTTTTTCAGACAAATTGCACAATTTGATGACAAAAAATTCTTGTTCCATCCAATTAAATCAAAAAATTCACTACATTTTTAAATGATATGACTTACAAAGTTCCCGCGAGGCCAGTGCTGAGGTGACTTTGATCTTCCATGAAGTTCCTCGCCAAACCGAAATCGGCAATCTTAGGCCTGAACCTCTCGTCCAACAGTACGTTACTTGCCTTATGTCCTATGTATGATCCTGATCTCAGAAGCATTGTGGAATATGACAGACCCTCTGCAGTCCCAAGGATGATCTCGAACCGCCGTTCCCAATCCAATGCGGTCTTCTTGAACGCATCTGCAACATCAACCATGAAAGATCAGAATCTATCTACATTGTCAAGTATGGCAAGTTCAAAAATTCAGAATGCAGGAATTCTTCTTCAGTGTTCTAGCTTAGTACCAAACAGTAGTGATCAGGCTGGTGTTGCAGAGGTACTCATAGACCAGGAGGCTCTCCGGTCCTCGATGCTGCATCCGAGCAGCTTGACAAGGTTCTTGTGCTGCACCTGACTGACAAGGCTCACCTCGTTGAAGAACTGATCGGCCCACTCCCGCGTGTTGAAGAAGAGGCGCTTTACAGCGATCTCCCGGCCGTCTAGTAGCACACCCTAGCATCATGTCAGGAGCAAATTCAGGCCGATGCAATCAAATTACTGTTGTACATCTGAAAATCTGATCTGATCATCACCGTTTCATACATACATGCACACAATCTGATCAAAGTTCAGGAAGAACCTAATAAAGATCATTGTATCAATGTTGTTTCAGAATTCAGATATAGTATATGACATTGTACCTTGTAGACTGATCCATATCCACCCTGGCCAAGCTTGTTGATCTGATTAAAGTCGTCGGTCGCCTTGCGCAATTCTTCATACTTGAAACTGAGCTGCGAAGCGGCGATGGTGCGGATGATCTCACTAGAACCATCCATGTCTGAAAATCCCAAAATTACACAACAGAGTTAAAGACTTCCATCAGAGATTCAGATTTCAGTGTGTAAAATGTTATAGCATCATGTTGGAGTTCACATATGTACCAGTACATCATGGTGATCATCTCTTCTGTTCCTCATTTTTGCCCAGACCAATGCTATGCCGATGACAGCCAGTGCACAGAAGACTGAGGCGATCACCACGATAACTATGTGCCGTGCTGAATGCAAAGAAAGTTTCAGAAATAAAACGTCAGATTCCTTACAATTTGTTCGAAATGAACAATGTTTTTCTACGGATTTTGCATCTTCAATCTGACAACACCAATTTTCTTTTCTGTTTACAATTAAATTCCCATCAACCGAAGCTTTTTTCTGAAAAAAATTGTGATGAATAATTGAGCAGATCCTGTTGCTATCTCCAAAATTCAGACACGCACGCCGCACGCACCTCGCCGGCCGTCAAAGTTTATCTCCTTTTTTGACAGATTCCCGTGAACATTCATGACCAAATTGCCACGAGAAAGACCAAATTTGACAACGTTGGTACGAAAATTCCCAAGAAAAATGTGACGTGTCCTAAATTTCAAAGGGAAGAGATTAATTTAGATGGACTTACTGGATGACCCGGCGGCGGCGGCGGCGTTCGCCGGCAAGTAGAACGGCTGCGTGGAGTACCTGACGACGCAGCCGGCGTTGAGCCCGTAGCCCTCGGCGGCGCGCGCAGGCAGCGCCCGACGACGCGGTCGCGCGCGCTCGCCACGCACGCCGCGCACGCGGTGGCGTTCAGCGACCTCCAGCACTGCGCCGCCGCGTACACCCGCGGCGACACCGACGGCAACGCCGACGCCGAGCCGACGACGACGACGCGCTGTAGTAGTAGTAGTCCCTGGCGCCCGGCGCGGCCGCCGTGACGTTCCGCAGCAATGCGGCCGACGTCGCGGCGAACGACGCCGGCGAGGAGACGGTGGCGTTGGAGCAGACGGCGGTGTCGCTGGCGTCGGTGGCGGCGGCGGTGAAGTTGTCGGCGCCGAAGCGGAGGAAGCAGCCGTCGAGGTAGATGCGGCCGCCGGTGGCCGGGAGGCAGTGCGGCAGCTTGACGCGGCTCTCCGCGTAGCAGAGCTGGCAGTCGGTCGGCGAGAGGTAGCCCATGCACTGGCCGAGGCCGTAGACGGGTCGGCGCCCTCGCCGGAGGCCGCGGCGCCGAAGCCGGAGCGCGTGACGTTCTGGTAGATGAGCTCCAGCGTGTTGACGAAGCTGATGTCGAAGCCCTGCTGGTCGGCCGCCGTGGTGTTCCCGCACACCGTGGCCAGTATCACGGGCGTGGCCGTGGCGCCACCGGCGTCGTCGGCCGCCGCGGCGACGCGCGGCGACGACGAGGAGGAGGAGGCACCGGAACGCGGCAGCGGCGGCGGCCAAGGAGCCCCGGTGTTGCATGGCGGCGGCGAGCAGCAGTAGTGGAGTGGAAGCAGGCGCGCATGGCCTGCACGTGTGGGAGTGTTTGGTCTCTAGCTTAGCTTCACGGCGCGATCGCCATGGCCGTCTCGGTTTTGTACGCGCGTGCTGATGACTCAGGTCTGAGCTGAGAAAAAAAAAGTTTTGAAGAAGAAATTGTGATCACTCACACACCAGTTAAAGTACATCTCAAGTTTAAAATGGTTTAATTTTATATGGTATATAAGGAACATGAAAAGAGAGAAACACCCCAAATTTAAGTACAATTTGTGAATTCAGTTGGATATATATTCTGATTAAGATGCAGATTCTATCTCGTTTTCGTTAGCATATTTTTTTAATCTACTGAATGATTCGGCAGCGAAAAATTTCTATAAGATGCTCTAAAATATTAGAGAAATTATTAATCTAATTTAAAATAATTAAAATAGAATTAATTAACGCTTATCTGAACTCAAACGAGGCCTTGTGATGTACGACATCTGGATGGATGTACATAAGCGTGAGTGCGATGCTTCACCAGACGTACGTGCGGTGGCCCCGACGGCCGCCGGCAGAACTCCGGTGGCGCCGGCTGAGGTTGACGCCGCCGGCGCGGGCCCACTTTAACTCGATCGCACGCGTGACGTAACACGTACGTAGGTAGCATATCCATCGATCGGCCATCGCATTCTGTCTCTGTGTTGATGCAGCAGTGAACATTAGTGTTACGTAACTAACGTGTCTGCTGGCTTAATTACTACACGTTGACGTTGTGGTCGCCGTCGTGCCAGCACGTACACACTCTGCTCCGGCCGCGCCGCCCCTCACCGGCCGGTCACCAGCCCCGCGGCCGCCCAGCACACGTGGTGAAATGTAAGTGTAATTAACCAAAGCGCTAATTACAAGAGCAAACGTATTCCAGTGAACAACCAAATTAATCAATCAGTCGCGATGAAGCGAAAATTAATGTCGTCTCGCTATCTATCTTTTTCTTCTTCATAAATCTTTCACCTTTCCAAAAAAAAAAGATTGTATGATTGTCTTCTTGGATTTTTAAAAATATGCATGGTTTTGATTCATCTGTTACTGCTCTACTTGGATTTTTAAAAGATTAATTGTAGGATTGTATGATTGTCTTCTTGGAGAACATCGTTAGGTTAGGTGGAAAATGATGGAGAAATTATACAGAGATTAAACTACTTTATTACAGCGTCACGGCGCATACTATATTATATACTAGTCTGCAACATATATCTAACCAAAGTTTTCAACGTTATTGAACTTGAATTCAAGCAATCTAGAAACGAAACGAATTTTTTGACTCGTTTTCAGACTCGTTTTCATGCAGTCAGCAGCCTCGGTGCGCTTGGTTGTGGTGGTGGTCTGATTCATTGTCTCGCCGCACGCGTGGGTCTAAAAAAAACATTCCACGGTACTGGGTATGCAGAGAAGAACAAAACAGTCCATTTCATCATCAATCTTCTTCTTTTTTTTTTTCTTTTGACCATCTTCCTCTAAGGTGCATTCATATTCGTCTCATTACGTATTACTTCCTCCGTTTCCAAAACTTATGACACTATTGGCTTTTTACATAACGTTTAACTATTCGTATTATTCAAAAATTTAGTTAAATATAAAAGTATAAGTTAATATTATAGTTTATTTTATAATAAAACAAGTAAAATAAATAAATAATATTTATATATTTTTAATAAAATAGATAGTCAACGTCACGTTAAAAATCAATGGTATTATATATTTTAGGACGAAGGGAGTATTACTCGAAGAACGGATATGATGGGCATAAATAAAGGCCATGGTGCCCATGCCTTGCCCCAAGCAGGATAAATGTCACGCATGGACACATCGTGGTAAAGATATTACTCTAGTTAGTAGTATAAGTATATGATTTTTCACATTCTTGTTCTGTAAGTATAAGTATAGTTGTGCGTATCCTAAGTTGGTCAAGAGGGTTGAATTCATACTTTTATTGCTTTTTTAAAAGAATACAAAAGCACTGTTGTCATCTTGTGGTAACAGTCTAACAGAGAGAGTGGCGCTCGTTACTCATAAGTAGAACTCTTCAACCAGCAGGAGCGAAGATTCAACAAAACGGCAATGCGTGAGTTAAAATTTTATAAATTGCTCAGCTTGCTTGATGTCTCCAACTTAATTGGCTCATCTCGTTTGATGTGGAAAATAAATGCAAATCGTATTCCATGTTTGTAACTTGCTCGAAGTCAAAGTGTGCCCAATAAATACAATCATGCATGTAAGATTAAGATCTCGCGGATGATGGGTCCACGCATCGATGGATAAGGAAGGCAGCAGTAGTGCAATCCTACTCACTCTTTTTTTTTTTTAATATACGAGGTCGTTGAATTTTTTTATACGTCTAATCATTCCTATTATTAAAAATTAAGATTTATGTAATTATTATTTAATTATTATGACTTTATTTATTATCAAATATTCTTTAGTCATGACTTTATTTTTTTTATATTTACATAAAAAATTGTAAGACAAACAGTCAAATATTTATAAAAATTAACAGCGTTATAAATTAAAAAACGTATGTACCTTTCGGATATTGCAGTTTCAAATGATGTGATAGATTAGTGGTGGTTTTAGGAAGTAGAAACTCTAAATTTTATTCGAAATTTAATTGCTGGACATAACTTTTAAACTATATGTTCCTATCATATCGTGGCTTTCGCTGACGTAGATTTACATTGGACCAGTAGTTAGCCTACTAGTACCATATATTAGCTCACGCCAACATAAATCTTGGATATATAATATATATATATATATATATAATATATATATATATATAATATATATATTATATATATATATAATATATATATATATATATATATATATATATATATATATATATTATATATATTATATATAATATATATATATATTATATATATAATATATATATTATTACATGGCTGAAAAATACCTACCTTTTGAGGTTTGGACTTTGGATTGAACATTGGAAGCCGAAAATTGTTTTGGAACACATGAGTTTCAAACTTTTTTTTGAAAGCACTGAAAGTAAATTAGTACAGCTCTACAAACCGTGCAAAACATGACGGAATTCACAACATACTAGTACAATTCATTCGGAAAAAAGAAATACTCCTACTAAGATATTAGTAGATATTTATTATATTATTATTTTCATATAAAAAGAGACAAGATAGAATATTGCAAATGGAGCCCATCGCTGGCCTCCTCATTAATGGATTAGGCCCATATTTAGGAGTTTATTCCCGCAAGTCATGGGCCCATGTGATTCAGTGGGCTTGGGACATCCTGGCCCATGAAAAGCCCGTGCAGTTTTTGCAATTAGGTCCCCGATATCTCCGGAACATTCCAGAACCCCCTTCCCTTACTTTTGCCCTTCCCCTCCCCTCGCTTCGCCGGCCGTCTCGCCGTCGGCGCGCGGGACAACGCCGTCACCGCCGCCGCTTCCCACCCTCCCTCTCTCTCGATTCCCTGCCTGAGCCGGAGGCACGCTCCGGCCGGGCCCTCTCCCCCGCCACGCCGCCTCGGACGCGCGCGGCCGAGGAGCTCCTCCTCGGCGTTAGCACCGCTGCTCCTGCGGCCGGTTGGATCATCCGCGGGAGGCGACGCCGGCGAGGTGTAGCAAGAGGCGACTTGGGGATATGGTACGAGCTCTCATGACCTCTCCTGCCCCTATTAGGGTTTAGTAAAACTTCCCTCTCCCTGTAGCTTCATTCACTGTCACAGCTTGGGTAAACCTAGATTTTTCTCTTCTTCTTTTTTTTTTTGGTTTACCCAATGTATGCTCGCATGGAAAGTATGAACGTATGCTAGTGAATTGGTCTGAAATGTAGGTTCGTTTTAATGGAGCATCAGGTTCACACTGATAATTGTTTCTTTTTGGTGGAATTAACTTGTCTCGATGGCATAGTTCGAGGTTACTTTTAGGATGCATCAACTAATTCGATGCGATTGCGCAAGATGAAAAGATGTCTCCAATTCGAACCTATATATCTATTGTCAGTGTTTGAGTTTGAAATGAAGTGGTTTTTCTCTTGTGTCTGGGGGTTTTGGTTCAGTAATAAATCAGAATATACTGTCTGCAGGAAGCTAGGGCAAGGACATACGGGTCTTCAGGAGCTTCCCCAGGAAATCTGGGTGATCGGTACGACAATTATGCCAACTACTCAAGCTACTTAAACGATGAGCCAATGCCTGATGCCGCATCAGAAAAGGAACAGGTTGGGATTAAGTATTGCATCTCTTGCTACTCTGTTCAAACTTTAGACTGTTGTAGAGGGACAATCCTTTGAAGCTAAAACATTGGTTGTTCTGTTTGATTTTTTTTTTTCAGGGTAATGAGTATTTCAAACAGAAAAAGTTTGCCCAGGCTATTGAGTGCTACTCAAGAAGTATCGGACTGTCTCCTTCAGCAGTTGCTTTTGCAAACAGAGCTATGGCATATCTTAAACTAAGAAGGCAAGTAGCTGCAACACTGTGTTTGCATTCGCTAGACTATGGTGTTCATTAATATGATTGCAGATACTTAAAAACCTTAGTTGGATCTCTATTCTGGAACCATTATTTAATAAGTACTAGCTACCAACAATTTCAGACTGCAGATATGCTTTTATGCTACTTGTGATGCGTTTCATATTTCTGCTGATATACAATTTCGATGTGCTTTTACATTTGCTCTTGGTGTAGTCTTATATTTTTTATGTGATATTCACTAGGTTTGAAGAGGCAGAGAATGATTGCACTGAAGCTCTGAATCTTGATGACCGCTATGTTAAAGCATACTCACGCAGAATTACAGCAAGAAAAGAACTTGGGAAGCTTAAGGAAGCAATGGATGGTATCCTATTTTTGGCCACCAGTCTTTCCTTTTTTAGCTTAATTGTTGTCTTGATGAACACTGACAAGCAGGTCCATACAGATGCTGAATTTGCTGTCAGTATTGATCCTAACAATCCAGAGCTCAGGAAGCAGTATTCTGAGATAAAAGAATTACACATGAAGGTGAACAATCTTTACTTCAGAATTTTCGTCAGACATCTGATTTAAAACAGCTTTTGTGTTACTAACAAAGTTTTGTGTTGATTCCTATCCTACGAAAGTCAATATTAATGTGTTTTAATTCTGCAGGAAGTGGCTAACAGAAGTAAGCCAACCAAACATACAGTTTTTAAATTTGATAAATCTGGAGATAAAAAGGATACTTCCCATGCACCAAGTAGTTCCCAGAAGGTAGGTTTGTAGATTTACAGCTTCATGATACTTATGTAGTTTTCATTGTTTATCATCATGTGTAATAATTAATTTTCTATTAATGTGGTTTAAACTATGCACTTATTAATGAGGATTAACATGCCTGCCCTAACACATTCAATGCACCTAGTACATGTCGTGCACATGGCCCAACACTTTTGAACTCACCTTGTTCTGTTTATTTATAGTTGGTTATGTTCATCATGGGTATAATCAGCTAATTTGTTTTGTTGTGTAATACCTGATGCATTTGCATTCTACAGGACAGTTTCATGGAAGTTGATCCGCCTAGTAGAGTTGCAGTGGAGATTAGAGAGAAAGCAGATGGTACATCCAAAGGTGGATCTGGAGTAATCTTCAAAGACAGTACCATACAGGTGTTCTTTTGCTACATTGTTTTTCCAGCTATATAACAAACATGCACTTTGATTTGAGTGTTGGTATACTTCTCTAGTTATACCATGCATAGTTAGCGCCATCTATGATAATGTGCTACATGAGGCAGTTTGTAGGCCTCATGTATTACCTACATATCAAGCCACCAGTGACTTAGTAGGCCTGCTGTCTTCGTACCATTGACTTTGCATCATGTCTGCTTGAGTTCCAGCACAGCTTGCATCACCCCTTTACTTTTCCTGCTTGGTTTACACCTTGCCTCTGGGCCTCTGGCGTTGCCACCATGGCTCACAGTCAGAATTTGCACTTCTTATTTCATCGTTATATTGTGCTTCTCATGAAAGAACTGGCCCCCACTGAAAATGGACAAGCACCTTCATGTGATAATGTCAGAAGAGGACATGGTTGGTGGTAGCATGATCTGTTGCAACCTTAGGTTGTGAATCAGTGTACTAGGGCTGTAGGCAAAGCAAAGGAGTTCTGCAAAGTTTGCAGGCTTCGTGTTAAACAATCATGATGTGCATTCTGCTTGGTCGTTGGACCTAAGAACCATTGGTAGTACAGGTAGATTTTTCACAGTTCTGTGTTTTCTTATGTTATGTTTCAATTAATTGGTGCAGCCATCTCGAGATGCTAAACAGAAGCCTGGACCAGAAGCATCAATACAAGATCTTGCATCTCGTGCTACTTCACGGTATATGGCCAGCACTGTAAAAAGTGTGAAGACACCAAAAACAGCATATGATTTTGAGGTTTCTTGGAGAGCTCTCTCTAATGACACTGCCAAGCAAACACAGTTATTAAAGGTTTGTTCCTAGTCCTTCTGTTCTCTACTGTTGGATACCTTTGCTTGCTCATTCTTGATGTGCAAATTTCTTATTTGTTTTGCAACCAGTCAATTCCACCATCAAGCCTACCAGAGATTTTCAAGAATGCACTTTCAGCTGCTTTTCTGATTGATATCGTGAAGTGCACAACCTCAATTTTCCGGTGAGCTTATCTGTTTTATGCTTGGTACTGGTTTGGAACCATGGCTGCTTTTGTTAATACTAATTACATACCCAGGGAGGACACAATGTTAGCTGTTAGCATTTTGGAGAATTTGGCAAAAGTTCCCCGTTTTGACTTGATAATCATGTGCCTTTCATCCATGCATAAATCTGGTAAGTTTGATCTTGCAACCCTTTGTTATCTTCATTTGTCCATCGTGCCTGGCAGTTACTTATTGTCAGGACATTCATGAGAAGCATAGGCAAATAAAATGATTTTTGGAATGCGATAGTAGTAATTTGTTGTGTTCGGCCATTCCTTTATGGATAGTTAGTTTAAACTTTGAAGTGCACAAAGATTATTCGAAAGTTTTTTTTTAATGTAGTCAGCACGACATCTTTAGAAAATACTCTACTTGCTGATGCTTTTTTCTTTTCTTTTGTCACAAGAATTACGGAAGGTCTGGGATCAAATATTCCTTGCTGAAACTGCATCAGCGGATCAGGTTGAAGCCCTCAGGCAACTTCGAGCCAAATATATTCAGGAAGGATTGCAGGATAACATGTTCACTTCAAATTAATGATGCTGATGCTGAGACAGCTCGTTAGAAACCTTTTACGCTCTAGCCAATTGATATTGTGTAACACCCTTTTCCTGTAGAAATGAAATGCTAAACTCAGTGTGGGGGGTAGTCAATTAATGGTGGAAGTTATAAAGTTGTCTCAGAAACATCCATCAAAGCATGCGATTGTGAAGTTCATGGACCTTTGCTGGCTGAAAAGGCTGTACCTTCATATTCTTGATGCATATGTGCCCCTGCGGCCAGGGTTGCCGAGTTCTGCCTGTCTCTATACCCTGATGTAGCGGATTCCCTGACACTGACATCCTGTTATGTCGACACAGGTGGATTCGGCTGTAATTTTGTTGTGCAAATTTTGTATGGATAAGCATTCAGTCTTTTAATAGAACTTTAAATATCAATATATCTTTTTTAAAATTTAATCTGACATGCGAAAATCATAGACGCAGATTTGTTTGAAAAGAGCTCTCATAATGTTAATAGTCCTGATGGAATTTACATATATTGTTACAGTAGATGTTAGTAGTGCTCAAAGTTGCATGGGGAAGATAATATCTATGCCTAAAATTAAGTGATTGGAGATAATAAATCTTACCAAGTTTATTAAAATTGAGCACATAGTACTACTTACATGCATTACTATAAGACCCAAAAAAAGAAGTCATGATAGAATAATTTGCCATTAGCATTTCCCTACAACAGTGTTCTTGCATCAGAGAAGCTGCACTCTTGGACCATGAAAGATAAGCTTGGCAAGGGAGATGCAGACACTGGGAGCTCCTCAAGCTCATCAAAGAAGTCACAGCTCTCCTCTTCACTGGGCAGCTTGGAGGATGCAACTGTTACTACCTCAGCAAGGGACATGCCATTGCTGAGAGCATCACTTGTGTCAGGATTATGTGCCTGTTCTTGGACTGAATTTGTAGTGGTAGTAGCATAGTTGTCATGGTTGTGATCTGAGGTGTAGGTGATGATGAGCAGAGATGCATCATTCCTGCACTTGTCTACTTGCTTCCTGGCTGGGCATCCCCTGTAACTGCTGCACTTGTAGTAGCCTCTGGATGCAGCATGATCCACAAAAAGAGCAAAGTTAATGGATTGATACAAGGAAAAAAATCGTACTAGTAATTGATCAGACAGCCTGATTCTTGTGAAATTATCAGTGATGTAAAGAATCAGTGCACATGCAAAAGATTGTGATATTACAAGAACATTCGGTGCAGTTTAAGTATGAGAAATTAGTGCAAGGTGATGATACCTTGGATGAGGAGATCCTTTGATTGGTTTCTGCCCATATTTCCTCCAGGACCAACTGTCAGCAGGTGGCCCTTGCTCAACCTTGTGATCCTTCAAAGACACCACAACCTTCTGAACATCCTGCCTCCTGCAACAGTAACAAAGATAGACAGCTGCAGTGACAACACAATCACAAGAGAATTTGCAGCATCAGCAGCAAAGGATATAGGTGCTAGCTAGCACTACCTTCTCTTGGGGACACTGCCATCAGCTTTCATGCTGCTCATCTTTGTCATTTCTGCAACACTGACTACACAAGCATATGGCAGCAGGAGGAGGAAGAAGAGATATTAGCTGGTGAAGAGATAATAGCAATGGCACTATTACTCTGAAGGGCACAGAATATGTTAGTGAACAGTGAGATGATATAGTGACTGCCAAGTGCCAACACCACACCACAAGTTGGCTGAAAAAGGCTGGAGCAAGTTGCTGATCTCCCTCTCTCTCTGCCTTGCTACTCTTCTTCTTTTCTATGTTTTCACTGTCCAATAATTGAATGCAATACTGAAAATGTTCAGGGTTACTGTTTCAGAGCCTCACCACCATTTTCCTGTGAGTTCAATGATGATGTGGACTCCTGCAAGCCTCTCTTACAAAGTAGTGGTTGCTATTTTGCAGGTGTGATCCTTGTGATTTTCCATGGGTGAACCAAATTACTTAGGCCGCGTTTAGTTTCCCTCCTATTCCCAACTTTCCATCACATCAAAAACTTTCCTACACACATAAACTTTCAACTTTTTTTCCAAACTCTCAACTTTCTTCAAACTTCCAACTTTTTTCAAGAACTAAACACACCCTTAATGACTTGAATATATGATATATCTACTTAATGAAGCTAAAATAATAGTTTTCTTTATGAACATTTTGATTGGCCATGCACAAACAAACAGCATGATTAGTTATTTAGTTTGTCTTGAAGAGTACTCTAGTACTAATATATTACTAATCCTAATAGTATTATTAGGGCTGTGTTTAGTTCACACCGAAGTTTGGAAGTTTGGTTGAAATTGGTACGATGTGATAGAAAAGTTGTGTGTGTATAAAAGGTTTGATGTGATGGAAAATTGGAAGTTTAGAAAAAAAAACTTTGGAACTAAACAGGACCTAGGTCCTACAAATATTCTATGTTCTGTAGAAGGTTACGTCTATATCAAAGCAATAATTATTTATGACTTGGGTGAATAGTATTTATACATGTAAAATCACGCTGCAGTTGGAGGCTAGCTAGCTGTCAACTGTACCTCCGTTTTTTTTTATAATTTAGAACATCTATATGATCTATAACATGCACCTTTAGTTGTTACTTTTCTTATTCATTTATCCGTGAATATGAAATAATAAAGTATATTGATATTAAATTATTTTTCATGAGAAATATACTGATATCATTTTCACCGGACAACTCTCGATTTTTTTGTATGTTAATGACAAAATGTATTCTTAAGATTTGATTGTGCAGTAAAAATGACAATTGTTCGAAAATGGATAATATAAAATAGAGTAAATTATAAATATCCCTCTCACATTGTTTTTTTAATTCAAATCGATGTGTTTGAGACCATTTTAAAAGCAAGCGTTTTTTTAATTCAAATCGATGTGTTTGAGACCATTTTAAAAGCAAGCTTTGTTTCAATAATTTAGGATAACAACTGGATTAGTAGGTTGGGCAATATGGACTTGCCCATATCTTAGCGAAGGAATGTTGTACTATCAAATGTTTTACAACCTGGTTCTTTGTCCCACCGGAGTTTTTAAGGTCCCAGACTCCCAGTTAGTTAAGAACTATAATCAAATCAAACTATTATATTGAATAACGTGTTTGGTGAGACTTATTCATCTCAGTATTGTCTTATTTTCTTGTAACTCATCTGGGTTTTTACTCCTCCTTATTGAAATATAATTGACAGCTCTTCTACCGATTTAGTTTTTTTTCTTAAAAAAAAAGTGTTAGCATGTTCCCTTAAGAAACAAAAAAAGAAGAGTAAGCTTGTGATCACCAAGGCCCAAGCTGCCCATGTGAAGAGGCTTGAATGCATTTCAGCCCATGAGAATCTTCTCGGCCCATCCAACTGCTGGGCCGGCAGATTCCTCTTCCTCTCGGTATTCAAAGGACACGTGTACTTACAGTTCAACAGCAAGCAGGGCACTTTCACCTCTGGGGCTTGAGTCGAACCGCCAGCGTTGGTAAAATTTCCCCTAATCTTCCGATTATGTAGTTTGGGTTCATTGGGTGCGGTAAAATCTCAACTTGGTAGATGGGTTGTTCTTAGGTTATTCCAATTCAAGAACCATTCTTTCAATTACTATTCCCCAATAGTTGCTCTGTTGTTAGGGTTCATTGGCTGCAGTAAAATCTTAACTTGGTGGATGTGTTGTTCTTAGAATATTCCAATTGAAGAGCTGTCCTGGGGAATATAATAATGGAAGGGAAATCCTAGTTTCACTTCGTTCCAATTGTGAGTTTTTGGTATGAATCTTGGGTGATTTGTAACCTTGTGGATTTACTTATTATAAATATCCTGACTAGCTGGCAGTATTTCTTTTGGGGGTGCATGGATTGGATCATAATCCAATATTAGAAGGAAAAAATTTAGTTTCTTTATTTGTTAGATGTTCTATATTGTTGCTATATATGTGATTCGACTCATTGCAATGGGATTGACTGTTTTCCTACGAGACATTTGCAATGGCAAGAGTTTTCTTCTTCAAATCCTAGTTAAGCTGTTTCTTGCCTCTTGAATACATTTAGATCAGCAGCAGAACTGCAGAAGTAAACCAGGCTTCATGCATTTCTGTCCTCTTCCAAAAAATAAAGAAAAGGCACATCTTTGTGATTATTAACTACATGAGCCTTTTCAAACTATATAATACAAAAGGTGCACTAGAATATGGATATCTCCTTTGAAGATATGATGTTATCAACATGTTAAAGCAATAGTCTTTTTTTTAAGAGAATGAAAGTAAAAGCAATAGTATTAAACAGTTCTATTGCCCTTTCCCTTTTTACATGAAGTGCACCACAGATCATTGATGTTTGAATGATCAAATCTAGCTTTCCTGTGGAAAGGAGCAGCTTGGTTCTTTTCTTACTGTCCTTCCTCCCTTTTTTTCTCTTCTTTATACTCAAGGCCATGAACTTGTCATTCAGGCAATATAGATGATTATCTCACATAGATTTTTCTGAATTTGGTAGTCAAAGTCACAAAACCATGGCAAAGTCACAAAACCATGGGCAAGTTTATGTTGGATTATAGGTTCTGCATATTTGCTTTTTTGCCAACCACTGAGCCACATTGGTACTAAATAGTTTATTATTAAAGATTTTAATTTTGCAAATGCTGATTCACCATTTTCTGTTCAAATGTCATTTATTAGGTAGTAATTCATAGTGGCAACAGAGTGGTGGCTTCCCAAACTACCATATCATCTCCCTATTCTTGCTGTCCATATGTGGCTTTGACAGTGAATACTGAATGGCAGTAATGGTGATAATTATCATACTAGTTTGATCAAAACAGAAATGCTTATGTTCATTCCTGAATGTAGATTTTTCTCTAGCATCATCTCTTGCACTTTGTGTTGATAGCTGCAATAAAGATCTATATCGTGTTGTTAGGTGGCTGATAAGGCTTTCAACTAAAAACAAAAGGGGAACTGATGAATTGCTGAGCAATGCAAGATTTCAGGTAGATCAGCTATGGTCCACTTAATGCCCAATTTGTTGAGGCCCATGCTTAAGAAAGCTGCCAATCTTTCTCTTACAGATAAGGCAAGGTAAGCAAAGATTTGGCTCCATGATATAGTTTATTATTACTGCAAGTGTCAGCTACTGCATCAAAGAATCCAATTAGGCATCTGATGTGGCCCAAATTTATCCACCTACATTGGGGAATCTGATCTCACTGCCCAAATACAATTTATAAACAAAGATGTTTGATAAGGGACAAAAAGGCTATGATGTGCCGACAATGTATTATGCTTGACACTCCTTTTGGCTTCCACTTACTGCTAATTTAACTAGAGTATTCTATGTGGTAGATTCTTGCTCTTTCCATCTGTTGCAATGCCATGTTTCTTCCTTGATTCTAGTGTTTATCCCCTTGCTACTTTGGGCAACTATTCCTTCCTCCAATACTTGGACTAATGATTATATCATTTGTTGGACCTAACAATCATGCAAGACTCTCCTCAAGTTGACACGCATTCTTAATTACTAATGAAACCTTAAACAAGAACTACTTGAGACAATGTGCCCCCTGAAGTTTTTTTTAAATATACCATCATCCATCTCATAGTTCCACTAGGATATGCCCCTTTTCTTTTCTTTTCTTTTCTTTTGCTCCAGTTATCTGAATCATCGCCTCTGAACATGCATTTGGCCAACTCTAGAAATGCAAGTTCCCCTGAAAAATGCTGCAAATACTTTGTCAGCATCTTGCAAAATGAAACTTACCAAACTCACATGGTTTCTTTTATTTTAGGAAAAAGAGCAGAGAACCAAAGATTTGTAAAAGATTAAAGCGTGAAACCAGTGTTCTTGTGGCACCCAAATGTGCAAGAAACAAAGTAATTGGCCTCTTCAATTGGATCTGGCATGATATTCCTACATATCAGGGGACACCAAGTGATCATCATTTGCCATCCTGACATCATGCTAATTTAATAATCTCCATTTGCTGATATTTTAAGGGTGTGCAAATCTCTAGGCTTTCTTGGGACTTTAAGATGGGCATTATATAAAATCACTCTATCATGATGAAGATGGTAGAGATTCGAAAACGAGAGGAAGCCTGTGCTTTTGTTTGTCTTAGCTCCCTACTACTAGCACCTTGCTTTTCTTTAGTTTTAGCTGCAATTTAAAAGGTATACCTGCCAGGCTACAAGTTCCAACCTCCAAACTCCAAAAAAGCCACAAAATTTTGCTCAAAACATACAAACTGAGCTGTCCAAATTAACATTGGGTTTTGGAATTCTGTAATAGTATTTCAATCTTATGGAAAATTTCCTACTGTCTGAAGAAACACATGACAAATACAATTTCCTACATATACAGAGATAGTGCAGGGTTTACAAAACCGATGAAAACCGGTCCGGACTTCTGGACCAGATAAACACAAACCGCTCGGTTTTTCAGTCAGGTTTTTTAAAAAATAAACTGACTATTAAATCCGAAGGTATTACTTGTGAGCCGTTTGTTATCCCTTATTGGAGTACTATGCAAGAGCTATCAGCTATGCTCGATCTGTGATTACCCTATGAATACAGTTACTCTTACTTCCTGTCATGACAGCTACTTGATCACATACTAGTAACGACCTGTGATGACTGATGATGAGACTCGAGCTATGCTGGAGTGGAGTCAGAGATGATCGTTACACATGGATCAATCTGAAGACAGAGATAAGTGAACAGATTTGATAGGTTCAGTGTTCAGAGCCTCCAGCTGATATCAACTGCTCATAAATGTCAGTAGCTTTGCTAGGTTTACTGCAGCTGGAGCAGGGCCATGGAAGGTGATGGAGCGTTCTTCTTTATCATCAGGCTTTCGTTTTGGGAGATTGCACCATCATGGATTGGAGGTGAGCTCACATCAAAAGCAAGGTTTTCTTCTCTGAAAGTACACAACTCTTTTTTTTCTTTTTTTCTTTTTTTGCTGTCAAGTATGAGGTGATGATATCAGCTGGCCTAACAATCTCTTGAAAGAGATGTTTTTAGGCACAATCATTTGAGAGGTTAGATGATCATCCTAAGCTCATTGTCATCTGAAAATCTTGAGAAGGAAGCAAATGTGTCTTAGTGTAGAAAAGCATATATTCATGCTCAAGCAACTTTTTATAAAAGAAAGATTGGAAAATGTTACAAAGAAAATGGAGATAATTGAACTCATAGTCAACATGCTCTCATTGAACAGATAAAAGTAAGAGTTCAGATAAGAATCACAGTTGTGATTCACAGAGAACAGATAGAGATTGCGTCGGTTAGGCTCTCCTCCTCTGGACTTAGCCAGTGGCAGTCCTTTTCTAGGGGATTTTATCTGGAAAAGGTAGGGTCAAAGACCAATAATGCACCATTGTTCTTCTTCTTTTGTCTTCCATTCTCCCTAGAAAACGATCCCTCTAAAATTGTACTTTAACTTAGATGGTTTATCAAGGAAGAACATTCTTGAACTAGAAAACTAATTTGTTTACTTTATCCTGGTGAACAAATCAATTAGATAAGTTGATGGAATAATAACGATACGTACTTATTCTTTATTTAGAGTAAATTTCACAAAACTATAGATTTAAGCTATTGTATCTCAAAACTATATATTTAATGTCGTGCAGCTATTACCATGGTAAAATTTTAAAGTGTGTAGTTCTATGAGAAATTTGGTGCTCCATCTGTAGTTTTGTGAAAAATATGACACTAATCTGTAGTTTCAAGATACAATAGCTTAAATCTGTAGTTTTCTAACAAATTAGGAATTCATTCCTAATTCTGTAGCTTTGTGATACTATGGTTTAAATATATAGTTTTGTGATAATTACCAAAGTATATGTAGCTTTGCGAAATTCATTTTTTTATGTAGCTTACCAATTATTGAGAATTATATTCTAATAAAATGGTCCGGTTTAAAACAGAGAACTAGCCACGACACGAGATTCTTCTTATAGGGCAGCTCCCACTGCTTCGCCAGCAGTTTTATATGCCATTTGCATATGCAAACAAACTCTTCTAGCATAACTACAAAATCACATATGTATGTATAGATATACACATACTATTTATAATCTCAACAAGAACTGTGCATCCACATACCCACACAAGTTGACATGTAGAAAAAGAGGAACAAAACGTTGAAAACATGGTATTTGATGGAGTAGTCAGTTGGAGGTTCCAAGGAGGTAGTTTGTGGTCCAGGGTGAAAAACCGTTTGTGGTCCTGGCTCATCAACAGTCCTCCTCTGTTTTCAGCTCAGGACCACCATCTTGCAAGTATCATTAGTACATGCCATCAATCTTTTAAACTTGCTCCCATCTGGATCCTTTTGCTTGCTCTGAGCTCTTAATTAGTTATAAACCACAAGTCCACAGCACTATTTATGAGCCCCTCTCTCTCCTTGGATTCAGGACAGTTGATCTTTGCATGTGTGATGGCAATTGGAGCTTGGAAGGGGAAAGCTTTCTCCTGCATGGGGCACAGTACCTCAAGTACCAGTGCCAGCTTTAGTATTAGTAAGTGATTTGAATAATGGAATGCCTTTTCTCTAATTATTTTATCCTTTTCTTATGTTGGCAACTTGGCACTGAGATCTCAATTTCATGGACTCCTTGAGAAATGGTTATGAAATGCCTCTGGGCAATCCAATCACTTGCTATTAGTTAATACTAGTTTGATGACAAGGAGAAGAAATCATAACTTTTATTTTATTGTTTGAAGCTATTTAAAAATGAACTTACAGTACTTCTGAATGGCATATTGAGAGAGTGAAATTTTGGTCTCGTGGTGTACTGCAGATTGATAATTTTATTCCTGGTTAAAGTACCAGATGACCCATTTGTATATAACAATTGTTAAGATTGTCGGAGAAACTAGAATAATCTACACGTAACCATATTTAATTGGGATGATGCGATTTAATTGGCTAGATTTAGTAGTGATAAATTGTATAAATATAAGGTTACGGAGCCACTGTTTTCAATTAGAAAAATATAAGACTACAATTTGATGGTATATGGATCTTCCCTTCGTCCATAAATATAAGTGAATCTAAAAATTCAAATTAATATTGTCTATAATTATAAGGGATTATATAGTACTATTTTTCGCACCCAACTACTAATTTTATTTTCACCAATTTATGTTCCAAACCATCCACCCACTACCCTAGGTACCATCATCCTTTATCAATGACAAGGGAGCATGTATATTTTTCTTTCATCCTTAATCTCAAAAAAGAATGTAAGGATCTCTTATATTTATGGTCGAATATGTGGTAGACAGTTATATATTAGATTAGCTTAAGCTTACATGGTTTAGGTTTCATATAGTTGGCTCGTAAAGAAACGTGCATATGACGTGTGCTAAAATAACAGCGAAGTGCAGCGTGTGTACAGTAAAATAAAGATGTCTTTTTTTATTTTTGTTGTGTGTATCCCTAATAGTGTAATTTTTTCACTTAATTAATGAAATATGCATTATCCGATAAACGTAAAACAAAAACAGGTTAAGAATTTTATTCACTATAAGGCCGTGTTTAGATCCAAAATAATTTTTTAAACTTCCAACTTTTCCATCGTATCAAAACTTTTCTACACACACAAACTTTCAACTTTTCCGTCACATCGTTCTAATTTCAACCAAACTTTCAATTTTGATGTAAACTAAACACAGCCTAATTTGATTTCAGAATCAGGAGTAGAGATGGAAACTGAAAATACCAGGAAGGAAGGAAGGAAGGAGGCAAACATGGAGAACCCAAGAAAGTCAAGGTTTGTACTGAATCAAGTCATCAACTACACTACACTGTTTGCCCACCAACTCGCATCACATGCCTCCCTCTTCCTTCTGTCCCCCTACGCTCATCACCCATGGTACAATGGCCACGGTGCTTGCTGGAGTGTACATCTTTGGTTTCAAAATATGTTCACCTTTACATGAATCTGAACATCACGTGTAAAAGTAAATTAATTTATTTTGGGACGAAGAGTATATTGATCTGTTCGGTTTTTTTAATTAAGTTGTACTAGCAGGTTCAGGTTTGTTTGCACGTGCAATGTGCGATATATTTTAAATCCAGACTAACTCAACAATAAAAAAATATTTATATATGTCCTCCTTTGCAGTATTCTATTTAAAAAAAGTTATATAAATTATCTCCCTTCTCCTATCAACCATATTATCGCATCGGTTTATGTTCTTTTCTTTATGATTGATTCAAATTGTATGAAAGCATATAAAGGATATTTAAAAAAGTCACATTGTCTACCTGCAAGCAAGTCAATCTTGCACATCATTTTCTTTTATCATTGTTGTATAATATTTTCGCAGCAATGCGTAGAATTTCACGTAGTATACCTTTTTTCCCTGCGAGGACATGTAGTATAATTTATTATTAATGAAAATATATAGCATACATATATATTATAGGTACCATGGCCAAGTAGTAGCAAAATTACCTCCTCGGATGGTCAGGCAATCGTTTGGGCTCGTATCTGGAGTATGCACCATGCCGTCTATTGTCAGAAATGAAAATAAAAGTTCACCGACGAATAAAAAAAGCTCTTTGCTGCTACAGCTCAATAACATAGCTAACTCTGTTGATGTGGTTAAGATTAGACGTGGTAATCTGTGATGTAAACCTAGCAAGTCGGCGTACTCGGAATTAAGCATATCCATTGGCATCATAGCCACTGTTGGAGCGACCAGAGGTTCATTACCCTCACTGTTTGAAGCTCTATCAAGTGGTTGAACCTTATTTAATAGTTTGGTCTCTCCCTTGATGACCATTTGGTACTTTGCTTGACATTTTGTCCGGGAGAAGAGAGGATTGTGGCCTGAATGAGTGGACACGCTGGAGGCAAATTTTCCAAGGGGAAAAGAATAAGGGGCCCCACCCACCAGTGCGTGCCAATGAGCCACATGCAATGCGTGGGCCCACCACCGGCAAATGCACGTCGAACAAACCATGCATGAGACTATTATGCAATCTATATATCTGCAGTCCTGGATAGTATAATTTTCGAATGTCTTTTGTGATCAGAATGTTTCAGAAATATTCATCCAATAATGAGACCTTTTCCATGATGATGAATTTTCGCAGAAGCTCAACAGAAAACATATTGAGCTAGCATTCTAATACTAGCCTTCGATAGTGCGATTGGTAAACAAAATTAGTATAAATAAATAGTTGTGTGCATCATTAATCAATGCAGATCGAGATTGTAATGTTTATTCTATTATCTTAAAAAGGACCATATTATCCATTATCAAAAAAAATATTTAAAAAGGGATAGATTTGGGTTTGTGTGGTTCCTGCAGCTAATATGGTTTTCGTTTGACTCGTGCTCATAAAGCCTCCAATATACTCTTACCATGAATATGGGATTCTACTTTTTTACTTCTGTGAAGATCAACATGCCAATCTTTAACATTAATGGTAGTATTAGGATTTCGATTTCGACCCTCACTTTGGTTTTGGTCAAGATTCAACCCTTATTTTGGCTTGTGTTCAGATTGCAAAAAAAAAAAGTGCTATACAAGCCGGTTGAGTTTTAATATTGTTCATTTTTAACATTAACGATAGGATTTTAAAAAACTGGAGGCTCCCAGCCTACTCCCTCTGTCCCATAAAAAACCAACATAGTACTAGATGTGACACATTTTAGTATTATAAATCTGGACATACTTTTGTCCAGATTTATTATACTAACATATGTCACATCCAGTACTAGATTCATTTTTTTCGGAACGGAGGGAGTACTCGAGTTCAAGTGTTCAACCCTCATTTGTACAAGTACAGTAGAATAAGCTAGTTGAGTTTGAGTATCGTTAATGGTTTGGATAAATAATAAGCTGAATTTTACGCTTAGGTCTAATCTTTTCTACTAATCAAGTTTAAGCTTAAGCCTATAGTTAGCTTGATATTCAACCCTTTTTTTGGCTAATTAATTTATCAGATTATTTTTGTGTATTATTGGCACTACGTCTATAAAAATAAATTCTGTTAAATACTGTAGTATGTTGGAGTAAGCTGAAGTATTTATTAAGCTTATCATAATCTGTTTCAAATTAACATTTCCTGGACAGAAAACCTGTTTCAAACATGGAACTGCCAGAATTGATCAACCAATGGTTATTTTATTCTGCTAGTGGTACTAGTACTCGTAGGAGTACTTTCTTATGCCAAATTAAAATTTATAAAAATCAAAATTAAGAGAAAAAAGCTGAGAGCTGGCAGTGGTTACGCAGAGCCAGTGACAAGACGGCACGTGGCGGGACGTCACGTCGAGCTTACTGGACACCCGACGTGACGGCTGTAAATACCGGCGCCCCCCCGCGTGGCCCTACCCCACACTCACTGACGCCCAGGGCCCCACCGCGCACCTTCCCACGTGCGACGTCGCGCTGGGTCCCACCTCCCTGTGAGGCGAGCGAGCGTGTGGGTGGGTGGGGGGTGTGGGGCCCAGCGGGCAGTACAGTGGAAGCACTGTTTCTGGGGGGAGGAAGGGCAAAGGGACAGTGCTCTGAGTTTACTCACTGTGTGCTGTGTGTCTTCTTTCTCTCTCTCACACACACCTCCCTTTTGGCCAATATCTTTTGCACTTTGCTCCATTTTGTACACCCATGCCCCTAATTTTGGTTGTATTTGCAAATTTTGCATCCTATTCGTTCCAGGGACTTATTGTTTAGCCCATCTCTCCCAAACACCCCCTATGTTATTTGTATCATGGGGCGGTTGTTTTTTTTTTAGAGAAGGGTATTTTTTACCCGGCCTCTACATCCAACCGGATATATACGGCCATTGAAATAGGGAACTTAGCCCCGCAAACAACCCAATCTGAAATTCGCTCCATAGGACGATTTGAACTCAGGACCTTGGGTACTACTCAGGTCACTATAACCACTAGCTACATGCCCTTTCGTATGGGGCGGTTGTTACACCTTTTGGTATGCCATTGTTTTACCCTTTGTTTTAATGTTTCTAACATACTACTCCTTTGTTCCAGTATACTTGATGTTTTACTTCCTATATATTGTCCCACCATGCTTGAGTTTCGGTAGCAGTAGAAACGTGGGGTCAGCGCAGTAGCGTACGATTCAAATTTACTAACCGATTATTAGGAACAACACTTCATCCATAATTCTTTTGTGGCAGGAACGCTGTGATTCTTGGTTTGAAATATTACTCATCCTGATCATTCAAAGTAACCAGTAATAAATTAGGGCCATATGGTCATTTTCACCAAAGCTAATTTGGCTCAACTATGCTACGAGTCCAGTATTCTAGGACAGAGGGGTAGTATAACAGTGATTTAAATTCGAGAGGAATTAACTTAGGTCACGAAATGAGAAAAGTTTGAATGGTTGGAAAATATAACTAGAGACGAGTAATGTATTTCAAAGGGTTAAGCCATACTAAATATCTTTCCAATAAAAGAAAAAAAAAAACTTCATTTTGTAAATGGTTCAAAGCGAAAGGAGAGGGAAGTGATTTTTGGTGGTACCATTTCCTCTGAAAATTGAGGGATCGTTTGCTGTTAACCAGCTACTACTACTTATTCCCTGTATAGTCAGTATGGCCGAGTTTAGTTTCAAATTTTTTCTTCAAACTTTCAACTTTTCCATCACATCTAAGCTTTTCTATACACACAAACTTCTATTTTTTCCATCACATCGTTCCAATTTCAACCAAGTTTTCAATTTTGACGTGAACTAAACACACCCCATGCTAGAGTGCGGCGTACAGGCGGAAGCTGTGCAGTGTGCGTTAACACGTGGCTCTAACCTATTGTCTACGAGTAAGAAATACATGAACAAAAATATAGAGTTTATTTATTATTTTTCACATTTTAACAGACAATCATATACGTCTCTTACTAAATAACAATCTGGATTGAGTAATTAGGTTGAGCTCATTGACTTACAAAGAAAGAAACTAATCAAGCTCCATGCTCAAACAAGGCATCGAAAAAAATATCAGCTCCTCAAGGACTCACATGCAAAGCTCCAATTGCCCTATCTCTCTCTCCCCTCTCTCTCATGAGTCATGACACCTCCTAAGAAATTCTGAAAAAAATTGCTTAGTTGCTTTTGTTTAGAAGAAAATTATATTAAAAAAGAAAAAGAAGGTTGCTGGCTTAGCTATTCCTTCCTTTCTCCCAATCTTTGTTTCCATGTCTGTCTGAATTCTGACCTCTTCTTCTCTCTGCCTGCAGACACAAGCAGGTGACTCCTCCATCCTCCCAAAGCAAAGCAAGCAAAGCACCCATGTATCCCGCTGCTGCCGCTGCTACCTACAAGTGCACCCTGCAGAAGCTGCTGCTTCTCCTCTCCTTCTGATCTGAGCTGCAGCTGCTGCTCCAGCAGCAGAGGCTGCAGTGCAATCCGCTGCCAAATTCCTCTTCTTCTCCTTCCTACTAGCTTTTCTCTTCTCTTCTTCTTGGAAAGCTGGAACTTGGAGCAGCTAGCTAAGCTTAACCACCTACTGATCCATCTCCAGCTGCTGCTGCTGCTGCTGCTGATTCAGTATTATTATGTGTGGAGATGTACAGTAGATGAGGAGGAAGGAAGTAGCTACTGGATAGCTAGCTGAGCTGAGCTAAGCTGAGCTAAGCTTCTTGGCTAGGTAGGTAGCTAGAGGTGAGGTGAGGTGGGGGAAGAGGGGATTGGACATGGAGGATCTATACAGCATCCACCCGGGAATCTCACGCGGCGGCGGCGGGGGAGGAGGTGCGGCCAGCGAGGCGTCCGGGGTCGCCGGAGGGGGGAGCTCGCCGCCGCATCCCCCACCGCCGGCGACGGCGGCGGCGGCGGATCTGACGGAGCTGATGAAGGCGCAGATCGCCGGCCACCCGAGCTACCCTTCCCTCCTCTCCGCCTACATCGAATGCCGCAAGGTGTGTTCGTCCTCGTCCATGTCCAATTCCGCTCGCTTCTTCTTCTTCCTCTCCTCCTCCTCCTTCGGAGCTGCATGTGGTAGCTAGAGCTCAATCGCCATGCATCCAAGAAAGCATAATTTGATGATACTTTTTATCCGTGCTTGTTGCATGTGTGTGATTCTTGGTTCTTGATTAAATTTTTGGCAGGTTGGTGCGCCGCCGGAGGTGACCACGCTGCTGGAGGAGATCGGCCGGGAGGGGCGCGGCGGCGGCGCGACAGCCGGCGGGGAAATTGGCCTCGATCCGGAGCTCGACGAGTTCATGGTACGTTAGCTCGTCGGACGAACGGCTGATCAGTCGATTAATTTCATCATTGAATAATTGGTTGGTGCCTGTTATTACATGTGATTAATGATATATATCTGGAATAAATGGCGGGAGCAGGAGACGTACTGCCGGGTGCTGGAGCGGTACAAGGAAGAACTCACGCGGCCGTTCGACGAGGCGGCCTCCTTCCTCACCGGCATCCACACCCAGCTCGCCTCCCTCTGCGGCGGCGCCGCCGCGGCGCCGCCCGCCGACAACTCCGGTAACAACCAACAAATTATGCTTTGCTTTCGCCATTGTTTTGCATCATGCTAATGAATTTCTTCGATCGACTGTTGCTAGCTAGCAAGAAGCTACTAGCTAGCTCGAGCTAAGTGCATTATTGGATTGCAGATACATTGCATGGTTGGGTTTGGTGATGAATGCGTGCGTGCGTGAGTGTGTTCTTGAGAGGTCAAATCGTGTCCATGCAAATGGGGCACAGGGGTGTCAGACGAGTAGTATAAAGCTTCGTGTAGGGTTTTGTCCAAGCTTCTGTGGAGTTGGAGTAGCAGCACACTGCCATAGCCATGCTTCTGTCTCTTCTCTCTCTCTCTCTCTCTCTCTTTCTCTCACTGCAAGTCTATGGAGGAGTAGTCGCTGCATGCCTGCTATTATAGACTTTGTGATGGATGGATGGATGGATGGAACTTGAGAGAGGGGAGTGATGTGAGTTGAGCTTGCATGGTGGGGAAGTAGCTAGTGGCAGTGGCACTGCTTGGATTGGATGGCTGGCTTTGTGAAAAGAGAATCTTGCTCTTGCATGCTGGTTATTACTACTAGTGCTGTAGTAGTGGTGATTTTTTTTCCTAGCTCTGGTGGGTCAGGTAAAAAGATTTTGCATGCTCCTCCTTGGTTGCAGCTTCAATCACACAAGGATTTCCTTCAATTTGCTTGCAGTTAATTACAATCGATATGTAATTTGTTTTGGTTTGTTTCCATGCATTATCTTGTGGTAATGGAACCTGGAGTTGTGTTACCCCGTGCGAAGAAACAAAAAGATTTGTTTTGGATTGGGCATGCATTTCTGTTTTGTGCTTTTCAATTCTCAGTTTGATATATTGCGCCTAATTATATTCTGTCAATTTGACAATCACACAAGATTGTGGCAGGTTGCACATTTTGATGGTGTTTGAAAGTTACCGAATAAACCCATTGTCAATGTAATTTAACCCATATGCTTTAATTTTAGGCTCATTTCGAGTCAAAAGTATCAGAGAGTAACAAGGTCCTTTCTCTTTGAGAGATGAGGCTAACATAACAAGCTCTTAGTTTGAATGATGATTATCAATTAAGCCATTATAACTAATTAATTAAGCTATTATACATCCACAACTCACTTGAAACTGTGACATCTCCCTACAAAATTTCAGGTGATCAAGTTTTGTACTGATGAACACAATCAAACACACTGAAGCTAGCTTTTGGACATTTCACATGTTTAGTATAAAGTCAAAAGGACATTTTATTGTTGAGTGCCATAACACTGTTACCGTGGAAATGTAAATACTACTCCCTATGTTCCATAAAAACCAACTTCTTACTACGACTTTGGGCGTAGCTTACGCTCAGGTTCATAGCTAGAAGTTGGTTTTTTTTATAGGACGGAGGGAGTACCTTGCACGAACAGTAGTAACTGTGGTCAGAATAGTTCCTGTCTTCTTTTCCTTGTTTTCAGTATGTTTTGGAACAACACCGAGTAGAAATACGCATCTTAATTACTAGTACAAATCAGAGGAGCGTGAAATATGATATTTATGCAATAAATGTTAATTGGGCCTGGCCCCACTAATCTGTAAGGAAAAACATAAATAATGATGTTATTTTAACTACAAATGGGAAAATACGATTGCATGCATGGTGTGCTTGCTTCTCGGGAGCTTAATTATTTCAGGCTTTCAGCAACCTTTTTTTTTTAGAATACGCGAGGGGCGCATCTTTGTATTAAGAAGGAATAAAAGTATTTACCGAACCATGCATGAGACTATTATGCAATCTATATATCTGCAGTCCTGGATAGTATAATTTTCGAATGTCTTTTGTGATCAGAATGTTTCAGAAATATTCATCCAATAATGAGACCTTTTCCATGATGATGAATTTTCGCAGAAGCTCAACAGAAAACATATTGAGCTAGCATTCTAATACTAGCCTTCGATAGTGCGATTGGTAAACAAAATTAGTATAAATAAATAGTTGTGTGCATCATTAATCAATGCAGATCGAGATTGTAATGTGAAGATCAACATGCCAATCTTAACATTAGTGGTATATTAGGTTTTTTTTTTTAAACCTAAGGCGGAACTTTGTTCCACTTTTATATTTAGAAGAAGAGAATTGACCTAGTTTATAAGGAAAATCGGGCCCGAAAACCATACAACTGCTAATTACGGGAAACCGGTTAAAACCCACCACACTGAAGAAAGACCCAGCTACACAACTAGCAACAATGGCGGAGCCCAAATCTAGAACATCATTGCCAAGCTAAAACACAAAAGCGGCCCAAACAACTCCAACATCACAGAAGAGGTGTTATCGTTACTGAGCTAGCCGCCCAAGCGACCCAGCACTGCCGACTTCACGTATATTAGGATTTCACCCAAAAAAAAAAATCGAGTCTCACAACCTGCTCGAGTTCAACCCTCACTTTGGTTTGGATCAAGATTCAACCCTTATTTTGGCTTGCGTCCAGATTGAAAAAAAAAAAGTCATGTACAAGCTGGTTGGGTTTTAATATTGTTCATTTTTAACATTAACGGTAGGATTAAAAAAAAAACTCGAGGGACGCGCGGTCGTACTCGAGTTCAACCCTCATTTTGGCTTGGATCGATATTGCCTAAAGAGTACAAGTACAGTAGAGTAAGCTGGTTGAGTTTGAGCATCGTTAATGGTTTTGGATAAATAATATGCTGAATTTTACGCTTAGGTCTAATCTTTCCTACTAATTAATCAAGTTTAAGCTTAAGCCTAACTAGCTTGATATTCAACCCGGCCTGTTCTTTTTGGCTAATTAATTTATCATATTATTTCTGTGTATTATTGGCACTACGTCTATAAAAATAAATTCTGTTAAAGTACTAAGCTAGAAGTATTCCATTTATTAAGCTTATCATAATCCGTTTCAGATAACATTTCCTCGAAAGAAAATCTGTTTAAAAAATGGAACTGCCAGAATTGATCAACCAATGGTTATTTTATTCTGCTAGTGGTACTTGTACGAGTACACTTTTCTTATGCCAAATTAAAACTTATAAAAATCAAAATTAAGGCAAAAGCTGAGAGCTGGCAGTGGTTACGCAGAGCCAGTGACAAGACGGCACGTGGCGGGACGTCACGTCGAGCTTACTGGACACCCGACGTGACGGCTGTAAATACCGGCGCCCCCCCGCGTGGCCCTACCCCACACTCACTGACGCCCAGGGCCCCACCGCGCACCTTCCCACGTGCGACGTCGCGCTGGGTCCCACCTCCCTGTGAGGCGAACGAGCGTGTGGGTGGGTGGGGGTGTGGGGCCCAGCGGGCAGTACAGTGGAAGCACTGTTTCTGGGGGGAGGAAGGGCAAAGGGACAGTGCTCTGAGTTTACTCACTGTGTGCTGTGTGTCTTCTTTCTCTCTCACACACACACGCCTCCCTTTTGGCCAATATCTTTTGCACTTTGCTCCATTTTGTACACCCATGCCCCTAATTTTGGTTGTATTTGCAAATTTTGCATCCTACTCGTTCCTTATGTTATTTGTATCCTGTGGCGGTTGTTACACCTTTTGGTATGCATTGTTTTACCCTTGTTTTAATGTTTCTAACATACTACTCCTTTGTTCCAGTACACTTGATGTTTTACTTCCTATATATTGTCCCACCATGCTTGACGTTTCGGTAAGTAGTAGAAACGTGGGGTCAGCGCAGTAGCGTACGATTCAAAATTTACTAACCGATTATTAGGAACAACACTTCATCCATGATTCTTTCTGTGGCAGGAACGGCTGGTGTATTCTTGGTTTGAAATGATTACTCATTCTGATCATTCAAAGTAACCAGTAATAAATTAGGGCTATATGGTCATTTTCACCCAAAGCTAATTTGGCTCAACTATGCTACGACATCCAGTATTCTAGGACAGAGGGAGTAGTATAACAGTTATTTAAATTCGAGAGGAATTAACTTAGGTCGACGAAATGAGAAAAGTTTGAATGGTTGGAAAATATAACTAGAGACGAGTAATGTATTTCAAAGGTTAAGCCATACTAAATATCTTTCCATAAAAGAAAAAAAAAACCTTCATTTTGTAATGGTTCAAAGCGAAAGAGAAGGGAAGTGATTTTGTGGGTACTATTTCCTCTTGAAAATTGAGGGATCGTTTGGCTGTTAACCAGCTACTACTACTTATTCCCTGTATAGTCAAGTATGGCCGAGTTTAGTTTCAAATTTTTTCTTCAAACTTTCAACTTTTCTATCACATCTAAGCTTTTCTACACACACAAACTTCTATTTTTTCCATCACATCGTTCCAATTTCAACCAAATTTTCAATTTTGACGTGAACTAAACACACCCCATGCTAGACGTGCGGCGTACAGGCGAGAAGCTTGTGCAGTTGTGCGTTAACACGTGGCTCTAACCTATTGTCTACGAGTAAGAAATACATGAACAAAAATATAGAGTTTATTTATTATTTTTCACATTTTAACAGACAATCATATACGTCTCTTACTAAATACAAATCTGGATTGAGTAATTAGGTTGAGCTCATTGACTTACAAAGAAAGAAACTAATCAAGCTCCATGCTCAAACAAGGTATCGAAAAAAAATATCAGCTCCATCAAGGACTCACATGCAAAAGCTCCAATTGCCCTATCTCGATCTCCCCTCTCTCTCTCTCATGAATCATGACACCTCCTAAGAAATTCTGAAAAAAATTGCTTAGTTGCTTTTGTTTAGAAGAAAATTATATTAAAAAAGAAAAAGAAGGTTGCTGGCTTAGATCCTTGAGATTTTTTGCATCCGGTTTTTTGGGCAGCAAGGTAATGAGAGCTTTGTTTATTTTACCAAGGCTGGATCCATCCATTCGATGGAGCTGGTTCAAGGCCGCCAAAACGTCGTCCTTGATGATGACCCAGCAGCGGTGGTAGAACATGCCCGAGAAGCCGTCCGGGCCTGGTGCCTTGTCATGCGGGCTGTCAGCAATTGCCTTCCGCACCTCATCCTCGGTGAAAGGATCTTCCAACTCCTCGATATGCTGTGCCCTAGATTCGAAGAAATCAAGGTTCACCGAGAAATTACGGTGGCTCACTGACCCAAGAACTCCATCAAAGAAGTCGTGGGCAAGGGCAGCCTTCTCGTCAGGGGCAGTAGCGACCTGTGAGCCATGCTCCAGTTGCTGCACAAAATTTCTTCGTCGTCGCCAGGCAGCATGTTGATGAAAAAATCTCGTGTTGGCATCGCCTTCTCGCAGCCAAGAGATGCGCGACCTTTGTCTTGCCATAGTTCGCTCAAGGGAGGCAAGAGCAAGGTACTTCCTTTTCAATTCGCGATGAAGAAAACGCTCTTGGCCGGAAAGGCCCCGCGATTCTTCCATGCGATCGAACCTGCCGATGAGTTCCCGGGCCATCTCCAATTGCAACTTTACATTGCCGACCTTTTTGTCACTCCAGCTTTGGAGAGCACGACCAGTTGATCTTAGTTTGAAGTCCAACCGGGAGATTGGATCCTGCAGTCTACAATCAGCCGACCATGCTTTCAGCAACCTGGTATTGCTGAGCAGAGAATTAAAGAAAACAAATTAATATAAAAAACTTGCAAGTTGAAGTAAAATAATTGGTTGGAGGTAGCTTTCGGTGGTAGCATATCATAAGTAGCTAAAGCCATGCAACACCCTATTTTGTTCCATGATTAGATTTTAACATATTGATCCACTTTGTAAATGATTTGTTTGTTGCCTCTAGGTTCATACTCAAAGCTCCTTTCGATTGGAGAAATTTTATAAGAATTCTGGAGGATGTTGTTCCTTGGGAAAATTTTCTTATCAGATCCTTCGGAACAAAGGAATAGGATTGCAAAAATCCTATGAATCGTTTTCTTTAGGCCCCTAGCCCCCATTACATAGGAAAATAAACGTGAGCTCATAGATCTTATTTTTTACTTTTCTTTGAAAATTCTAATACGCTCCTTTTCTCTCTCTTCTCTCCCTGCACATGTGATTCCTAGTTCACAAAATGCAAATGTATCTGCTTAAATTTGATGTGATCACCTACATATTACCAACTAATTAAATGGATGATCACATGCATAACTATTGGCACTCGGAACCATTTTGTTGAACACAATTATGGATTCTAAAAAAACTGAAACACATATATGATATATCCCCTAAGAATATATGCATAATACATACTTTGCTCAGGTTTAGCAAGGTACTAACATTCTTATTCTAGTATAGACAAGCTCTGTTTATTAAATATTCTACAGAAGTTGAGAACAAATGACTTCAAGATAGATGTAATGATTAGAGCTTTCATGATTTTTGTTCAAGGATAGTAAAAACGAATGATTGTATATCACTTATGGTGGATTGGTGGTGAACTAGTACTTAATGTGTTCCAAAATTAAAAGTTTAGGGAGTTATTTTAGATTAAAAGTTTAGGGACACTACTGGTCAAGCCCAGTAGTTATACTACTGGTCAACCTTAATTGTGTACCTCAATTCAGATTTATTCCAACTATATGTCAAATATTGTTTTTAATTAATTGGGTGGTCTACTTAATTATGGTGTCCCTTCCAGCAATAGTTATTAGGGCATCATGTTTGCAAGCAGGTGACATACAATTCACTGCTAAAGCATAAATCACAATATATAGTTGAAATGTAGGTACTCTCCAACCTTTTCTTACAATGCATATTTCGATCAGATATGTGTGAGATAAGAAGATTATATGGTTGAGTGAATTGTAGAAGGAAATAATCATGATATCCTTGTTAATGTCCTGCGGTATTAGAGACCAAAGTTAGTGATGTAGTGTGAGTGCTTACTTGTGAATGTTGTAGAGAAAGGGAAGATAACTGAGGGGAAAATAAAGTAATTAATTATGTATGCCTGGGTTATATTTTGAAACATAATCACAAAAGTTGTACTTCTGATTTGAAGCTGAGGGAGCAGTTCTTATGTTACATTTGATATCACTTGACCAAAATGGTTCTAGCCTTAAAAATATTGCATGAGTTACTACACTGAATTGAATGAAATGAGACCATGTAGGTTGTAGATCTCAAGTAAAGATATCATGAATCCATGGCATAACTTCAGTAGCTTCATACAGGAATCATGGACTACCATTGCAAGCAGAACTAAATGTCCTGATGCACATTTTATGGTCGAAAAGAATAATTCTTGATGATTGTTAAAGGGTGCGCTAAGCTAACAGTATGACCTGAAGAGCAATTTTACGGTCCTTGAGGAGGTACTATGAGGTACCACTTTTTCTATTGTAAATTTGGTACCTCATAGTACCTAGGTACCATGAGGTGGAACACTGCATATTTAATGGAAATGAGCAAAACAGATTGACATTGATAAAATGGTAACTTAAAATGGGTGATGTAGGATTACGATGGACAGGGGCACAGTGCATTATCTGTGTTGTTTTCATTCAAATATTTGTATTTATAAGACTTAATGATCATGTTGCGGGAATTGCATTCTTATATTCTAAAGTATTCCCACACTGCGCAGTTTTGGTGATGGATTGTACTTCATTTTTTTAGTGTTTGTTCAATTGTATTAAACTGGTTTTGATCCTATTTTAGACAAGCTGCTGCATATTCCATTGACTCACTGTGTCAAGTCATAAAAGAAAATATTATCCAACATTTACGCACCGCAAATCATAGAGAATATGTGGAGGTTCAGCAATGTAACATCTGACTACATTTGTTTCTGATAATATCTTGTCCAATATAGTGTAAGGCAAAAAAAATTCAGCACTTAAGTAACTCTGTTTGCCTATTCATGAGATAACTTAAGAAGCATTGTTCTGTCTGTAGCCTCCCTAAGCAGCCTGTTATTAGTAAATTAGTAAGTCTGATAGTTCATTGGTTATGGCACTACTGCAAACAGCCGATTTTCTGGAATCTCTGCATTATCTTGCTTACTGATGATTGGGCTCTTGTTCGGTTTGTGAAGAGACTGCTGCTTTTCATGGTTAATGTTGTATTCCTGCCACATCATCTGAGCTTAATTTTGTACATAACATTTTGTTTAAAACTGCCTCTGATTTGTAACATGTCTATGCAAGATGAAATGGTGGGGTCTTCAGAGGATGAGCCGTGCTCAGGAGACGCCGATGCAGCAGATTTTGGGCAAGAACACAGCTCCCGCTTGGCTGACCATGAGCTCAAAGAGATGTTGCTCAAGAAGTACAGTGGCTGCCTCAGTCGCCTCCGGTCCGAGTTCTTGAAGAAGAGGAAGAAAGGGAAACTACCGAAAGACGCGCGATCGGCACTTATGGACTGGTGGAACACACATTACCGTTGGCCTTACCCCACGGTAATGTCGCGAAAACGCCTTTTCGACACACAAAAGCCTCTAACCCACACTGACCTGGGACTCTGTCTTCCAATTGATCTTTCACAGGAAGAGGATAAGGTGAGGCTGGCCGCGATGACTGGCCTCGACCCGAAGCAGATCAACAACTGGTTCATCAACCAGAGGAAGAGGCACTGGAAGCCATCGGAGGACATGCGGTTCGCGCTCATGGAGGGGGTCACCGGAGGATCCTCCTCCGGGACGACACTGTACTTCGACACCGGCACAATTGGTCCATGATCAGATTGCACTCCAAATTAAATGTAGCACCTTGCAACAGACATTGGCAGGTATTACCTGCTGCTACACCCTCTGTGAGGAGCAAGGGATGATCATATATTAAAAGGAAAAAAAGATGAAATCAATCAATAACCTCATCATTTTGTCGAAATTATTGTGTATATGGTGTTGTAAGAGGGAGTTGGGATGACCTGTAAAAACTTGCCTGCATTCAGCTACCATAACATTAATTAATTGTTTGTATCCCTGACAACTGCATCCCCAGTTAAAACCATTTTAGACAGGAAAGAGTGAACTATGAGTAATAGTAACATGTAGCAATAATAAAGATACTTATTTTTTTTCCTTGCATTTCATATTGCTGCCAATTGTTGGCATGCACATGTGTGATGTCTGTGTCTAATTGTGACCAATTTTAGCACTTACTCTCTCTTTTTTCATTTTAATTGACGTTTTGGACAATGACACGGTCTACAAAATATATCTTTGACATTATTTTCCTATTACAATATATATAATAAATAAATGTATGTTTACTTTTATTATAGTGCTTTGAAAGGCAAATCTATATATGTTGTTATATATGTTGTTCTAGTTCCTTTAAACTAAATATTTTTAAAGTTATTGATGGTCAAAATTATAAAAGTTTGACCTCAACTTTATCTAAAACGTCAATTAATATGGAACCGGAGAGAGAGTAATATTGTTGAATGTTGATAAGAAGTTTGTGTTCGGGTGGCGGCTCAGGATATGCACAAGTTTAACTTCATCTTGTGGTCATATCCTTCGTGTCAATCATCAACTGGAGTAAAAGAGACTAGTACTTCCCTTCGTAACAAGAAGAAGAAGCAAGAATTGTTCACAATTTCATTTTTGAAGACTAATTATGAATCTGGGCAGTTCTTGGATTTCAAGTTGAGGCCCAGCTAGAGATGACGCAGCTCGCCTCCCTCTGCGGCGGCGCGCCGCCGCCCGCCGACAACTCCGGTAACAACCAACAAATTATGCTTTGCTTCGCCATTGTTTTGCATCATGCTAATGAATTTCTTCGATCGACTGTTGCTAGCTAGCAAGAAGCTAATAAGTGCATTATTGGATTATTGGATTGCAGATACATTGCATGGTTGGGTTTGGTGATGAATGCGTGCGTGCGTGAGTGAGTGAGAGGTCAAATCGTGTCCATGCAAATGGGGCACAGGGGTGTCAGACTCTAGTGTGTTTAGTTCAGCGCAAAAGTTTGGATTATAGTTGAAATTGGAGATGATGGGACTGAAAAGTTGTGTGTGTATGACAGGTTGATGTGATGGAAAAGGACTGAAATTTGGATCCAAATCGAAAACTTTCGATCTAAACACAGGCTAAAGCTTCGTGTAGGGTTTTATCCAAGCTTCTGTGGAGTTGGAGTAGCAGCACACTGCCATAGCCATGCTTCTGTCTCTTCTCTCTCTCTCTCTTTCTCTCACTGCAAGTCTATGGAGGAGTAGTCGCTGCATGCCTGCTATTATAGACTTTGTGATGGATGGATGGAACTTGAGAGAGGGGAGTGATGTGAGTTGAGCTTGCATGGTGGGGAAGTAGTAGTAGCTAGTGGCAGTGGCACTGCTTGGATTGGATGGCTGGCTTTGTGAAAAGAGAATCTTGCTCTTGCATGCTGGTTATTACTCCTACTAGTGCTGTAGTGGTGAATTTTTTTTCCTAGCTCTGGTGGGTCAGGTAAAAAGATTTTGCATGCTTCAATCACACAAGGATTTCTTTCGATTTGCTTGTTAATTACAATCGATATGTAATTTGTTTTGGTTTGTTTCCATGCATTATCTTGTGGTAATGGAACATGGGGTTGTGTTACCCCGTACGAAGAAAAAAAAAGATTTGTTTTGGATTGGGCATTTCTGTTTTGTGTTTTTCAATTCTCAGTTTGATATATTGCGCCTAATTATATTCTGTCAATTTGACAATCACACAAGATTGTGGCAGGTTGCACATTTTGATGGTTTTTGAAAGTTACCGAAGAAACCCATTGTCAATGTAATTCAAGTAACCCATATGCTTTAATTTTAGGCTCATTTCGAGTCAAAAGTGTCAGAGGGTAACAAGCTCCTTTTCTGTGAAAGATGAGGCTAACAAGCTCTTAGTTTGCATGATGATTATCAATTAAGCAATTATAAATAATTAATTAAGCTATTATACATCCACAACTCCCATAAAACTGTGAATCTTCCTTCAGGTGATCAAATTTTGTACAGATGAACACAATCAACACACATATAAACTGGCTTTTCGACATTTCACATGTTTAGAATAAAGTCAGAAGGACATTTTATTATTGAGTGCCAGGGCACTGTTAACATGGAAATGTAAATACTACTCCCTTTCCCTTTGTTCCATAAAAACCAACTTCTTACTACGAACCCGGGCGTAGCTTACGTCCAGGTTCGTAGCTAGATGTTGGTTTTTTTATGGGATGGAGGGAGTACCTTGCACGAACAGTAGTAACTGTGGTCAGAATAGTTCCTGTCTTCTTTTCCTTGTTTTCAGTATGTTTTGGAACAATACCGAGTAGAAATGCGCACCTTAATTGCTAGTACAAATCAGAGGAGCGTGAAATATGATATTTATGCAATAAATTTTAATTGGGCTTGGCCCCACTAATCTGTAAGGAAAAACATAAATAATGATGTTATTTTAACTACAAATGGGAAAATACGACTGCATGCATGGTGTGCTTGTGCTCGGGAGCTTAATTATTTCAGCAATCTGGTATTGCTGAGTGCTGACCAGAGAATTAAAGAAAACAAATTAATATAAAAACTTGCAAGTTGAAGTAAAATAATTGGTTGGAGCTAGCTTTCTGTGGTAGCATATCATAAGTAATTAGCTAAAGCCATGCAACACCCTATTTTGTTCCATGTTTAGATTTTAACATATTGATCCACTTTGTAAATGATTTGTTTGTTGCCTCTGGGTTCATATACTCCAAGCTCCTTTGGATTGGGGAAATTTTATAAGAATTTTGGAGGATGTTGTTCCTTGGGAAAATTTTCTTATTAGAACCTTCAGAACAAAGGAATAGGATTGCAAAAATCCTATGAATCATTTTCTTTCGGCCCCTAGCCCCCCATTACATAGGAAAATAAACATGAGCTCATGGATTTTATTTTTACTTTTCTTTGAAAATTCTAATACGCTCCTATTCTCTCTCTCTTGTCTCCCTGCACATGTGATTTCCTAGTTCACAATGCAAATGCATCTGTTTAGTTTGATGTGATCACCTACATATTACCAACTAATTAAACGGATGATCACATGCATAACTATTGGCACTCGGAACCATTTTGTTGAACACATTTATGTATTCTAAAAAAAATTAAACACATATATGATATATCCCTTAAGAATATATGCATACATACTTTTCTTAGGTTTAGCAAGGTACTGACATTGTTATTCTAGTATAGACAAGCTCTGTTTATTAAATATTCTACCGAAGTTGAGAACAAATGACTTCAAGATCGATGTAATAATAATTAAAGCTTTCATGATTTTTGTTCAAGGATAGTAAAAACGGATGATTGCGTATCACACTATCACTTATGGTGGATTGGTGGTGAACTAGTACTTACCGTGTTCCAACATTAAAAGTTTAGGGACACTACTGGTCAAGCCCAGTAGTTATACTAGATAGGTGTAATGTATATGCATGGCAACCTTAATTGTGTACCTCATTCAGATTTATACCAAAGGCTTGTTTAGTTCTAAACTTTTTCTTCAAACTTCCAACTTTTCCATCACATCAAAACTTTCCTACACACATAAACTTCCAACTTTTCCATCACATCGTTCCAATTTCAACCAAACTTCCAATTTTAGCGTGAACTGAACACACCTCAACTATATGTCAAATATTGTTTTTAGTTAATTGGGCTGGCCGTCTTTTAATATCTACTTAATTATGGTGTCCCTTCCATCAATAGCTATTAGGGCATCATGTTTGCAACAAGGTGACATACATTCACTGCTAAAGCATAAATCACAATATATAGTTGAAAAGTAGGTACCCTCCAACCTTTTCTTACAATGCATATTTCGATCAGATATGTGTGAGATAAGAAGATTATATGATTGAGTGAATTGTAGAAGGAAATAATCATGATATCCTTGTTAATGTCCTGCGGCATTAGAGACCGAAGTTAGTGACGTAGTGTGAGTGCTTACTTGTGAATGTTGTAGAGAAAGGGAAGAATAACTGAGGGGAAAGTAAAGTAATTATTCTTTTTAAAACAGAACCACAAAATTTGTACTTCTGATTTGAAGCTGAGGGAGCAGTTCTTATGTTACATTTGATATCACTTGACCAAAATGGTTCTAGCCTTAAAAATGTTGCATGAGTTGCTACACTGAATTGGATGAAATGGGGCAATGTAGTTTGTAGATCTCAAGTAAAGATATTATGAATCCATGGCATAACTTCAGTAGCTTCATAAAGGAATTATGGACTACCATTGCAAGCAGAACTAATAGAAATATCCTGATGCACATTTTATGGTCGAAAAGAATAATTCTTGATAATTGTTAAAGGGTGCGCTAAGCTAATAGTATGACCTGAAAGATGGTTTGGCATGGAACACTGCATATTTAATGGAAATGAGCAAAAAAGATTGACATTGATAAAATGGTAACTTAAAATGGGTGATGGAGGATTACGATGGACAGGGGCACAGTGCATTATCTGTGTCGTTTTCATTCAAATATTTGTATTTATAAGACTTAATGATCATGTTGCGGGAATTGCATTCTTATATTCTAAAGTATTCCAACACTGCGCAGTTCTGGTGATGGATTGTAGTTCATTTTTTTAGTGTTTGTTCAATTGTATTAAACTGGTTTTGATCCTATTTTAGACAAGCTGCTGCATATTCCATTGACTCACTGTGTCAAGTCATAAAAGAAAATATTATCCAACATTTACGCACCGCAAATCGTAGAGAATATGTGGAGGTTCAGCAATGTAACATCTGACTACATTTGTTTCTGATTATCTTGTCCAATATAGTGTAAGGCAAAAAAAATTCAGCACTTAAGTAACTCGTTTGCCTATTCATGAGATAACTTAAGAAGCATTCTGTCTGTAGCCTCCCTAAACAGCCTGTTATTAGTAATTAGTAAGTCTGATAGTTCATTGGTTATGGCACTACTGCAAACAGCCGATTCTCTGGAATCTCTGCATTCTCTTGCTTACTGATGATTGGGCTCTTGTTCGTTTGTGAAGAGACTGCTGCTTTTCATGGTTAATGTTGTAATCCTGCCACATAATCTGAGCTTAATTTTATACATGACATTTTATTTCAAACTGCCCCTGATTTGTAACATGTCTATATGCAAGATGAAATGGTGGGGTCTTCAGAGGATGAGCCGTGCTCAGGAGACGCCGATGCAGCAGATTTTGGGCAAGAACACAGCTCCCGCTTGGCTGACCATGAGCTCAAAGAGATGTTGCTCAAGAAGTACAGTGGCTGCCTCAGCCGCCTCCGGTCCGAGTTCTTGAAGAAGAGGAAGAAAGGGAAACTACCGAAAGACGCGCGATCGCACTTATGGACTGGTGGAACACACATTACCGTTGGCCTTACCCCACGGTAATGTCGCGAAAGCGCCTTTTCGACACACAAAAGCCTCTAACCCACACTGACCTGGGACTCTGTCTTCCAATTGATCTTTCACAGGAAGAGGATAAGGTGAGGCTGGCCCGGATGACTGGCCTCGACCCGAAGCAGATCAACAACTGGTTCATCAACCAGAGGAAGAGGCACTGGAAGCCATCGGAGACATGCGGTTCGCGCTCATGGAGGGGGTCACCGAGGATCCTCCTCCGGGACGACACTGTACTTCGACACCGGCACAATTGGTCCATGATCAGATTGCACTCCAAATTAAATGTAGCACCTTGCAACAGACATTGGCAGGTATTACCTGCTGCTACACCCTCTGTGAGGAGCAGGGATGATCATATATTAAAAGGAAAAAAAGATGAAATCAATCAATAACCTCATCATTTTGTCGAAATTATTGTGTATATGGTGTTGTAAGAGGGAGTTGGGATGACCTGTAAAAACTTGCCTGCATTCAGCTACCATAACATTAATTAATTGTTTGTATCCCTGACAACTGCATCCCCAGTTAAAACCATTTTAGACAGGAAAGAGTGAACTATGAGTAATAGTAACATGTAGCAATAATAAAGATACTTATTTTTTTTCCTTGCATTTCATATTGCTGCCAATTGTTGGCATGCACATGTGTGATGTCTGTGTCTAATTGTGACCAATTTTAGCACTTACTCCTCTGGTTTCATTTTAATTGACGTTTTGGACAATGACACGGTCTACAAAATATATCTTTGACATTTATTTCCTATTACAATATATAAAATAAATAAATACATGTTTACTTTTATTATAGTGCTTTTTTTTTAGGGGAAACACTGTAGGGGAAGCCCCCACAGTTAATATTAAATTAAAAGAAGGAATACAAATAATTTACAAAATGTTTATCCACTGAGATAAAGCTTGTCTCTCAGAAACTTTTAATCTAAAGACTAAAAGGGAAAGATCAATCTTAAAGAGAGCTTTCCAGGAAACAACCGAAGGTGGTACATTCTGAAAAATGAGAGCATTTCGTTGCTTCCAAATGTTCCATGCAGCATAGAGAATTTTTTCAACAAAATGAGTGGATCTATATGAGATCTTTGCCTGCAGCAGCATATCATCAAAATTAAGAGAAAGGTTCCAGACAATTCCCAGCTGCGCCCAACAATCTGAGCTGAATTGACATTGAAAGAAAAGGTGGAAAGATGTTTCCCTTGCTTGAGCTGGACAAAGGACACATGCTAGATCAGAACTTTCAGGAGGGTAGTGCCTTCTCTGCAGCATATCATAAGTGTTTAATCTGTCAATTAGGAGAAGCCAAGCAAACACCTTAACTTTCATAGAACATTTGCTTTTCCAAATCCAACTTAAGTACCCAGGGGCTTGAACATGCATGAAATTTATTGCATAAATTTTCTGTGAAGAAAACAGTTCATTCCCCCAGACATAAGCCCAAACATCTTTATCACCAGATAATATGTTGAGGGGGTCAGCTTCACTCATGGATTCATATTCCTGGAAAGTTTGTTCAGATAAAGGCAAAGCAAAAAGCTGTGATATGCTTTTAGTAGAAGTTATGCTTACTGAGTCCTTGTGAGAGAGTGCAAAAGAGTGAATTCTAGGGTAAACAGCTGACCTGACTTTACCATTCCAAAAATCATCCCAGAACAAACAAGTTTTCCCATCACCCACTTTACAACTTGTCAGACTTCTGAAAATATCCACAAATTGCAACACATCCTTCCACCAAAAGGAACCTCTTGGGTGAACAGCATGTGGTAATTTATCAGAGTAATAAGAGGTCCAAATCAAATTAACCCAAGGAATAGGATGCCTGTTGTAAAATTTATGCAAATTTTTCATTAAGAGAGCAGCATTCTGAAGATTGAGATCAATAACACCCAAGCCTCCTCTATTCTTTGGTTGACAAACTCTCTCCCAAAGCACTAAGGATTTCCTACTAGAATTTATGTCTGATCCCCTCCATAGGCAATGCCTTCTTGCTCTATCAATACTTTCAATCACAGATTTTGGAAGGGAGAGAGAACACATGTAATAAGTAGGGAGAGATGAAAGGACCGAATTTACCATTGTAATTTTATCGCCATAAGACAAGAGAGCAGAGGTAGCTGAGAGCCTCCTTTCAATTCTATCAACAAGAGGTGCAAAGTCAATTACCTTTGGTCTAGTGGTTCCCAAAGGGAGGCCCAAATATGTAAAAGGAAGTGATCCAACTGCACAACCAAACAACCCTGAAAGATGCTGGACTTTTTCTGGATCCACATTCAAAGGAATCATGCTGTTATATATGTTGTTATAGTGCTTTGAAAGACAAATCTATATATGTTGTTATATATGTTGTTCTAGTTCCTTTAAACTAAATATTTTTAAAGTTATTGATGGTCAAAGTTATAAAAGTTTGACCTCAACTTTATCTAACACGTCAATTAATATGGAACCGGAGAGAGAGAGTAATATTGTTGAATGTTGATAAGAAGTTTGTGTTCGGGTGGCGGCTCAGGATATGCACAAGTTTAACTTCATCTTGTGGTTATATCCTTCGTGTCAATCATCAACTGGAGTAAAAGAGACTAGTACTTCCCTTCGTAACAACAAGAAGAAGCAAGAATTGTTCACAATTTCATTTTTGAAGACTAATTATGAATCTGGGCAGTTCTTGGATTTCAAGTTGAGGCCCAGCTAGAGATGTCTGCAATGAGCCCATCATTCAGAACACACATGGCAGCCCAGGTCCATTAATCAGAAGGTGGGCTGGCTGTTCATAGCGGAGTATGCATGCAAATTAACAAAATTAGGCAAAGTTGCTCATCCGTTTGTAGCAACTCTGTTTGCCTACCCATGAGATAAGTTAATTGAGAAGCGTTCTCTCTATTAAGTCTCTTCTATTATGACATCTACCATTGGCTAGGTCATGTTTAGAGGAGGTTCTCGCATCTGTAGCTTCTCTCAGAATCAGAAACTCTCCTAACAACCCAACTTTTCATCCATATTTAAGAAGTTGTAATTGTAGAATCTAAAAAATGAACTAGAAGCCTTCTCCAGATTCTCAGAAGTTAACTACAAATCCATTACTTCTCAAAATCTTAAAGCTTCCCCAAATAAGCCCTATAGCTATAGCACCCAGCAGTAGATTTGTACTACCTTCATATTTTAATGTATGACGCCGTTGACTTTTTATCCAACGTTTGACCATTCGTCTTATTCAAAAAATTTATGTAATTATCATTTATTTTATTATGACTTGATTCGTCATCGAATATTCTTTACGCATAACATAAATATTTTTATATTTGTACAAAAATTTTAAATAAAACGAATGGTCAAACGTTGATTGAAAAGTCAACAGCGTCATACATTAAAATATGGAGGGAGTATCATGTACCATCATCATCATGATAATCCACAGAAGGAACGACACCGTGCACAAGGCTCCACAACAGTCAGGTTAACTCCAGGAGGAACTTCATCCTGAATGTAACTTCTTATAGCCGCGACCGCTCTAAAGGCTTCGTCAAGCACAACCTTGTTGAAGGGACTGTAAGGTGGAATATATTCCTTGGAACAACAACTATTGTGTCGAAGGGTGTTGAGCACAAGGCGCTCCAGCGAGACCGGCTTCTTGACAATGCAACATGTTAGCTCAACCAAGCCCTTGGCCGAGTTGAACCCCATGATCTCCACACTCTTGAGGTGGTCATGGCGGTGTAGTTCAGGCAACTGCCTCAGATGCGCGGAGGAACCTCCTCCGAAAACCGATTCGTGCTCCATTCGTCCCTGAGATACCTGAAGAAAATGATAAAGGGAATTGAATCAAGAAACGGATTCAACAGAGTGATCAAAAGGCATATCTTTGCACGAGGATTATATAGGATGAACAATGCGCGCCGCCTTACATCCAAGAACAAAGTCTCCAAGGAAGGAGACGCATCAAAGAAAGACACAAGAGAAAAATAATCATAGGATGGGGAGAAGGCCGATCCTGATATCATAGAAATGGTCAGGTGCTTGAGGTAGAGGAATTTGCTAGGCAACATTGGTGTGTTAACCACCTGCACAACAACAAATATGTCATGTTCAGATTCTCTAATTATATACATAGGGCAGCTTATGACTACTGCAATACGACGTATGTATCGCTGCTACTCTGCAGCATAACTCACAAGAGTGTTATACCTCATTAAGTGAACGTAGTAAGAGTCTCTCAAGATTTGGCATAATGGACGGAAGCTCAACACGAGCATGACAGGCGCAGTTTGCACGCCGCAGGGTTAAGTTCTTCATTTGCAATGCTTCACCAGGTGAGAATTTTATCTTAGCTTTGTCAACGTTTACTCGCGAGAGATTTGGAGCTTTGCACTCTATCACTTCCAGCCCCCGGCATAGCATAACGCCCAGGGAGTTGAGCTGCTGCAAGCAGGGTATCTTCAGGATAACTATGTCCTTGATATCAATGAGCTGCAACCTCTCCAAAGCAAGGGAGTTGGAAAGAAGGCACTCTAATTCATCCCCCGTAATACGCACAGAATTCAGATACAGAGTTGTTAGGCTTCTCAAGGGCCCAACTTCAGCCGTTGGATGGAAGGCACAAAACTTAAGTTGAAGATACCGAATTGACTTACTAACCCCATCAGATAAAAGCGAGCATGGTAAGTTGTACTTTTCATGTAGCCTAAGGGTGAGCTCTTCAATCCCTGTTGTAAACGCAACCTGGAGCCAACTGTCGACATAAGGAAAAGTAGCGTGATCATCATTTAAATTAAGTGTCAATGTCTTCAAGCCAATGCCTGAGTGGTTTCTCATAATGTTGTCAACTTTGCAGCTGAAAGTTTGTCCGTATGGAATCCAGCTCAGACTCATCTGATCCAAAGTGAGGTTGGGAAGACATCTCCAGGAACGTAGAAAAGCGTGAGAAACGCAAGCAGAACGAGCAGCATCACACATTGGCATTAGAGAATGTATATGATGCCAGATGTCCTGCGTGCAAATGCATCGGTCAAAATTTCAACATTAAAACCAAATGGAATCTCAATCAGAGAATGATAAAATAGCAGAACCACATGGAGGACCAAGGAACCTCTCTACATGATTGCACACGATGTGTTGCATTTCATAGGTTGGTGTAATTGAATGTAACAGTAGCAGATAAACTGAACAGAGCATCGCGTACAGAAGTTTTTTCCTACAATGCTAGCAGTGGCTTTCTGGGGAAAAAAGAAAGACAGTTTCTAACGGCCAGCATGGATTAATTACTGTGATATCTATTCTTACTTGCACAGAGCGCAATATATGATACCATAGTTAGGATGATGTTTTATTGAGCATTGGAATGCAGGATTCTCAAAAAACAGGATGATGGACATTGGCCAACATAAAAGGCAACCATCTTATTAGGCATACCTTCTAAGGAAGCGAGAGACAGTCTTAAATTTTACAGTAGGTGCATCAATACAGAGGTATCTAACAAAAAAATTGATATCCTCTATGCTTAAAGAAATGTATAATATGTATTTATGGGGAGAAGATGAATGCATTCTCAATGTGTTTAAGAACAAGTGCTTTGTGACTGCTTCGAGAAAGACTCTGATGGTGACTATATGATCTGCAAAGGCTGGTAAAACATGGCCCAATCTCTATATAAGCCACAAAAGTGGACTGCTCACAATTGAGAAATTAGGTCTGTTATGACTATATTGTATATTTCATCAGAAACAGTACGAAACTGTATCAACTATCAAACAGCATCAACAGACATATGTCTCATTATCGGTACATATCCTCAGGCTCTGGATGGCAGGTGAAGTAAGCAAAGAATGGATCCAAGAAGCTGAGAAATTTTGAGGTAATGTACCCTTCGTAGATAATATTAAAATGGAACATATATAGATAATATAGATTAGAGACAGTGATATATTACTGCCCGTTGCACTTGCACAGTTAAGTTTAGAACAAAACAATGCTACTAGTGATTTGTCTTTTTTTTACTAGGAATGTAGGACCATGACCAATTGCAGAACTAAGGTTTTTTTTTTTAATTTTTTCTCTCTGTGTGTGTTCATAGGAAACATCAACAAGCACATATATCACTAATGTACTAGGAAGGTTAATTAGAGCAGTGATGTTGAAATTAAGCTTGCAATCTAATAGCCTCCATGAGAATTTTATGCTGCTGTACCTCAGGAAGGAATGGGATTGGAGATCCCAATGTCGATGCACCATGTTGGGAATCATCATCTCCAACGCGTTGAACAACCGATCCATCTGCAACCCAACAAGCATATGACATGAATAGACCAGATAGAGAGAACCAGCAGAAGAAGAAAAAAAAGGTAACGACAATCTCTTGAAATCTCCTCCCAGAACCGAAATTCTATACGAATCAACCAAGTGTGCTGCTAAAAATACCTAAAATGGGGTTAAAAGGAGCTCAATTGGAGACCTAAAACCTCAAAAAGGAAAAAAAAAAAATCCTAATTTGATATCCGTCTTACACTAGACCAAATCGACCACTTTGCGAAGAACAGATTAAAAAGATTCACCTTTTTCTTTTTCTTTTTCTTAACTGAACAGAACAGCAACTTGTCTCCATTGGCTTGGATTGGAGTCGACTCTTGGGTTTTCTTTATTTCTTTTTATTTTTCTTTTCTTGAGTTACCGATTGGGGAAATTTAGCCTAGCAGTAGCAGCTGACTCGTATTCGTATTCGGATTTTTTTTTCTTTTTAGTTTTGAAACTTACTCGTATTCGTATTTTGATATACGACGGGCTAATTAAATTTCAGCAAGGACTATTGCCTTGCTTCGTTACACACGAAACCGATTGTGGAGTTGTTGTTCTTTACCGTTGATTAGACATACACATCACATGCAATTGTTTTACAAATAATATTACTTCCTCTATTTTTTTTACGTGGATTGGTGCATTTGTTTATATATGTGTTCAAATTCATATATGGATGCCAGTAAATATAGACAGGTAATGAAATGACAAAAAAAATCATATTTATATTGTTTAAAATGTTATTAGTAGTGGTGTTGTTCATTCTCATACCGCTGCTACCACTAACATCTGGGTCCTACAAATCACCTTTCAACAAGTTCTCCCCCATTTTATTCTTGACTTCCTCCAAATTTTAAAATCACATACTTTGTTCAATAAAAAAAAGATAATATTACTTAGATAAAATAAGTAGCATGAGGTTTAATATCATTAACAGTTTCTTCGTAGTAGAAATTTAATTTGTTTTTGGCTGTCACGCACGGGCTTTAGGCTATTATTGTGAAATGGAGGGAGTAGATACTATTAACTCATAGACTGTAACAGTAATAGTTAAAATCGAGTTATCAAAACAAACCGATGAACCAAGTTTGGATAGAAATCGTAGTTTAACAACCGTGATGGGAATAATCCGTACATAAGCCAAAAACAAAAAGTCATATGTTGATATACTGGAGATGTTAGACGAGTTTTATCTTTCCGATTGAGTGTCGGATTCTGACCTCAAGCGGTATCTTATATTTTTCGTTAAATTTCGATCAGATTTTATTATCCCGAATATAAATTCTTGAAAACATTAAAGAAAATTAGTCGGAATATAGATTCTTCTCACGTCGGATCATGGACATTTTGCGGTTTTCGTCAAAAACATAAATCATGGATATGGAGCACACAAGCATGGAGGAGAAGGGCGTTGTGCACAAGAAGATGAGCGAGGTACATATGGAAAGATGCATAACAAGAACTAGATGGATACCCCGCGTGTTGCTGCGGGATATTTGGATAATACCTTCATATTAACATTTGTATTGGCTGAAAAAGAGCAAAAGTACAAAGAAAATAGAAAGCATGTTATTACTTGACGACTGACTGAACTAAAACAACTAATCTCACAAAACCCTTATCCAGTTAAACTGAGAAAAGCTATAAGCCTAGATGGGCCAAACAAACTGAGAAATGCTAACTGGGCTGGATAATAAGGTGTGTATTCATCCAACGATCAGGAAAAACCATGGGATTAGATCAAACGGCTTAAAAGTGCTGATGTCGTGGATTAACGTGGAGCAAACTTTATAGGAGTAAATGCTCTGGTGGGTACTAACTATACAGGAAGAAGGGATACGAGATGCTCCTTCAGCTCTGATCGGTTGAGCTACGGTATGATAAGCTGTAAAAACAATCAAAATGATTTACGGGCAAAACTTTTATATTTATATTATTAATCTCAAACGGTATTTTACTTTACAGTCAAAATGGAGATGGCTGAACTGCATCGCTCACAGTTAGGCAGGTCATAATGAGAATCAGTGACAGATAAGACTCCGTCAGTGTTCAGCTCTGATTACCCAGATTGATGTTATGCACCGTGACAGAATGTGAAGGCCATGATCTGCAGTCAAGTGAGTACTACAAGATGTTCAGACTCTTTTGGACTACTTTGTACAGTCAAAATGGGCCAACAGTAGTGCCTTGTTCATTCTGTAAAAGATGAGAACGAAAATTGATCAGTGCATCTGTAAACCAATTTTGTAAAAGATGAGAACGAAAATTTATCAGTGCATCTGTAAACCAATTTATTTACTGTATGCATGCAGTCAAATAACAGGGGCATTGCTCCATATGTGACACATCCTCTAGGGCTGAAAACTTGTTTGAATCAAGCACCATTTTTATTCTACTGATAGAACATGTTGCCATTCCTCTTGCGGTTTCATATCAGAATTCTCTGTGCTTTCAGTTACTCCCAGAGCCTTCTAATTGTCTTGCTTCTCTGTTTTGATATGAATTGGATGAAATGGGACCATGTAGCTTGTATTTCTCAAGGAAGATATTATGAATCCTTGGAACAAGTTCAGTAAGGCCCCGTTTAGTTCCCCAAATTTTTTTCCCAAAAACATCACATCTAATCTTTAGACACATGCATGAAGCATTAAATATAGATAAAAATAAAAGTAATTGCACAGTTAGGAAGGAAATCTTGAGACGAATCTTTTGAGCCTAATTAGTTCAGCTTCACAACGAAATTGCGTGCGGTAGTAGCCTTAGCCTGTGTCATCTTTACTAACAACAAGCAGAACTAAATATCGTAATGCACATATTTTGATCCAAAGAAAATGCTTGATTAGTTGTTAAGAGTGTGCTAAGCTAACAGTATGATCTAAAACACAGCGTAATGCAAACGAGAAAAAAAGACTGACGTGTTAATAAAAACAATAACTTACAATGGGAGCATGGCGCAGTTACTCATGGTAACTTGTAATAACATCTACTGCCCTCCACTCCATCGGCAGCAGCAAAGTTAGCACCGGCTGCAGCGTGCGAGAGAGATGTATCATGTACCCTGCATCATCATCCACAGGAGGAATGGCATCTCTTGCAAGGCTCCATAACAGTGAGCTTAGCTCTATGCGGAACTTCATCTTGGATGTAACTTCTTATAGCCTCGACCGCTCTAAAGGCTTCATCAAGCACAGTCTTGCTAAACTGCATACAATTTTTTCCATAATCTCCCCTATGACACCAACCCCGAACACGAAGGGTGTTCAGCACGAGATGCTCCAGTGAGACTGCGTTCTTGACAATGCAATATGTTAGCTCAACCAAGCCCTTTGCTGAGCTGAACCCTACGATGTACACCTTCTTGAGGCAGTCATGGCGGCCTTGTTCAGGCAACTGCCTCAGGTGTGCGGAAGAACCTCCAAAGATCGATTCGTGCTGCATCCGTCCCTGAGATACCTGGAAATGAAAAAGGAAATCAAATCAATGGATCCAACAGAGTGCCCAGGTACCTTTGCAGGTGGATATGTAGGATGAACAGCGGGCGCCTTACATCCAAGAACAACGTCTCCAAGGAAGGAGATGCATCAATGAAAGATACCAGAGAAAAATAATCATAGGATGGGGAAAAGGCCCCTCCTGATATCATAGTAATGCTCAGGTGCTTGAGGTAGAGGAATTTGCTAGGCAACATTGGCGTATTAACCACCTGCACAACAACAAATATGCCATATTCAGATTCTCTAATTATACAAAAAAGGTTGTAACTAATGCAATATGCATGTATCGCTGCTCTGCAGCATAGTCTTAGAGCATACCTCCTGAGATGAATGTAATAAAAGAGTCTCAAGATTTGGCATAATGGACGGAAACTCAGCGCGAGCATAACAGATGACGTTTGAACGGGAAAGGGTGAAATCCTTCATTTCCAATGCTTCTCCAGGTGAGAATTTTATCTTACCTCGGTGAAGGTAAATACGGGAGAGATTTGGAGCTTCGCTCTCTAATGCTTGCAGCCTGTGGCATGTCATAACGGTCAGGGACTTGAGCTGCTGCAGCACGGAAGGTATCTTCAAGAAAATTATATCCGTACAACCCATTAGCTTCAGCTGCTCCAGGGCAAGAGAGTTGGAAAGAAAGCACTCTAGTTCATCCCTGGTAATACGCACAGATTGCAGTTGTAGATTTGTTAGGCTTCTCAAGGGGCCAAGTTCAACCGTGGGATGGAAGGCGCAATAGCGAAGTCTAAGATACCGAATTGAGCTTCTAACCCCATCAGATAAAAGTGAGCAGGGGAAGCTGTACTTTTCATATAACATAAGGGTGAGCTCTTCAATCCCAGGTGTAACAGCAGCTTGGAGCCAACTGTCAACATAAAGAAAATTATTGGGATCATCATCCAAATCAAGCCTCAATATCTTCAAGCCAATGCCTGAATGATTTCTCAGGATGCTGTCAATTTTCCAGCCGAAAGATCTTTCAAGTGGATCCGAGCAAAGCGTTATCCGATCCAAGGCGAGGTTGGGATGACATCTCCAGGAACGCAGAAAAGCTTGAGAAATGCAAGCAAAACGAGCAGCATCTCGCATTGGCATTAGGGAATGTATATGATGCCAGATGTCCTGCGTGCACAAGCATCAGATAAAATTTCAACATTGAAACCAAATGGAATTTGAATGAGAATGAAAATACTGCAGAAGCACGTCGAGTATCGCCTACCCAAGGTAGCTCTCTACGTGATTGCACAAGGCATACTGTGTTATGTAGGTAGATCATGAAACTGAATGTAACAGTGGTAAGTAACTGAGCAGAGCATTGTTTTTCATTAATAGTGCTACTAGGGCTTTCTGGGGGAAAAAAGATACTAGTTACTAATGGCTACCACGGGTCAACTACTATCAGATCTATTCTTAGTTGCATCAGAGTACTACTCCGGTTTTATTTTAATTGACGCTTTGGACAATGACATGCTCTACAAGATATACCTTTGACCTTATTTTTCTATTATAATATATACAATAAATAAATGCATGTTTTGTGTTTTGAAAGACAAATCTATATATGTTTTTCTAGTTTCTTTAAACTAAATATTTTTAAAGTTATTGATGGTCAAAGTTATAAAAGTTTAACCTCAACCTTGTCCAAAACGTCAATTAATATAGAACCAGAGGGAGTACACAGTACAGAGTAATAAATGATATAGGTTTCTGTGCATTTGGGTAACCAGAATGAACAGGATGATGTTTTATTGTGTAATAGCATGCTATAAATAGGTCAGAACAGCAAACAAACAGAATCAAATATGTAATAGTATATCTGAATACCTAAACAAATGAAAGTCCAGGAAACAGAATCAAGAAGTTTGACAATAACAGTGTAAGATATACGTCAGCCTTAAATACGATGGAAGATATAGCATACATAACATACTTGTTTTTGTACGATAATATGATGGTATTATCTCAATCTGCTAAAAACTACTCCCTCCGTCCCAAAATATAAGCATTTGTGGACTCTGACACGGTCTCCGAGATACTACTTTGACCAACAATACCTATAAAAGTAAGATGTTTTAAATAAAAAGAGTTGCATATTATGATAGTTTGTTTAATGATAAATCTAATAACATCAATTTTACACGATTGATCTTTTTTATTTTTTTGCTATTAATAGTCAAAGTTGAAAATGCTTAACTTGTCACTATGCTAAAAATACTTATATTTTGGGATGGCGGGAGTATTGAGTTCCTACACAATTTTTCAATGTAATTCACAGTGGGGTGTCATAGAGTAGTATGTAATCATACCCAAAGTGATAATGGAGAACGAACTAAACAGGAGATCAGAGGGATAGCAGCAGCCAGCAAGGGTGAGCTACTCTGAGACCACCCCCACTGTTTGTGGCTTGTCCACGAATTGCAGAATAAGGGACTCTCGACAATACTATGCCTACCTTTATATGGTGACTTGTGCGTATCTTAGGAAACTAATAAACAGAGTATGAAATAGCTACAGGAGTCTAAATAAACAAACTACTAGGGCACTACTACACATGTAATGCAATTAACAGGCCAAATCGGAGTAAAATCATCCTGGGTCTCCCAGGTAGTATCATTGTGGTGATGAGACAACCCAATGGATAAAAACTTGTTGACCACCTCGATTGATTCCAATAGCTTTTCATCCGAGGATTTGGGAAAATTTGAGACAATGTATCCTTCAACGGAATGCGTACATAGATAACATCGATCAGATAGTGATGTTACCAGCCATTGCACAATAAAATTAGAACAAATCAAAGCTGCTAAATTCACTAGGGATTATGTAGGACCGTGACCAAATCTCCCTCCCTCTACTAGAACTCAGCAAGCATATGGTATTACTAATTAGTATGGTTAAGAGTGACGGTGAAATTAAGGTTGCAATCTAAGCAAGCAAAACCTCCATCGGAGCCGTACCTCAGGAAGGTATGGGATTGAACATATTGATGTTTCACCAAGTTGGTAACCATCATCTCCAACGCGTTGAACGGGCGATGTAGGCGATCCATCATCATCTGCAACCCCCAACCCAACAAGCAAGCATGGTTAATTTCATGGTTTTGAAATACATCACAGAGAGGGAGAGGGCGAGGCGGCTTACTCCGCGCGGCTCCGATTTGCCGGCGACGCTGCCGCCGCCGCTCCATAGCAAGAGACGACGAGTCGACGGCGGAGGAAATCGCGCCGCCGCCGCCGCCGCCGCCGCCGCTAGGTATCGGGGGCTGGGCTGCCTAACAAAATAGCCCTAGGACGTCGCAACGTCGGGTGGGCCGTGGGCCTGGGCCCAAACAGGAGGCCCAGTCCAGGTACAACTCTACCGAAACAGAGGATATTTTTCCCCTTTCCTTTCTCCACCAACAATTTCGATGAAAGAATACGTATTATTATTGCATAAAAATAAAATGATAATGATGGAAAGTCTAGTTTTTTTTATAAAAAAACAGAGAGAGAAAGCTAATGCGGCACTTTTCGAGAAAAATGTTGGGTTGCTTTAAAAATGTTTGGAAAAGCTAGCGCGATTTTGTAATGGAACATTTTGAGGAAAAAAAAAGATGGTGGGAAAACTAACCATTAGCTTCGACCATATATTTTCTCAATGATTAATTATCGTTGCTGAACAATTGCTACTTACCCTCTCAGTCCCAAAGGTGAAATTAAATTAAACAGAAAATGGTTGGTGGTTGGATATTTTGCTACCTATACCTAGTCTCATTGCTCTAAACTATAAGCTCCCAAAGGTGAAATTAAATTAAACAAAAAATGGTTGGTGGTTGGATATTTGTTACCTAAGTCTAATTGTTCTAAACTATAAGCACTTCTCGGATAGTCTTTTACGGGGTTTAAGAATAGAGATGAAATTAAACCGGAAACGTTTGATGGTTGTGAACTACATCAACGTGGTCTAATAATAAAGGTGAAATTAAACATGAAATGTTTGATGGACATGAATATGCTTTAAGGATAGAGATGAAATTAAATCGAGAATGATTGTAATTAATTCAGACGAAGCAATAGGTAGAGAATTAGACACTAGAAGTAGCTATATTTTTAGGGACGGATGGATTTTAATATGAAACTGATCAACTTGTACTTCTTTTGAGGCCTTAGGTAACAAATCTTGCTGTGGCCATGGGTTTCTCTTGGGGTGTTCCATCAGTGGCTTGTTGTCACTCTCAGTACATTTCATCGAACACTTCATAGGCACCTGATCTCCCACGCAGATGGCAGCACCAAGCTTCAGCCCCGTGGGTGGAGATGGTTCCACCAATGATGTCGTGAACTCCACAGGGTTAGCCATGAGTGGGAATGCAAGCACAACTTGTTCAGTGCCCCGTTTGACGCCGGAGCCAGACATCGAACACTTAGCATGCGTCACCTTGGGGTGGTCAAGATTGTTGATGTAAGTGGCACCGATTGCGTTCCTAGAAGCTACCAACTCCATAGAGGCCGCTGCAGATGTGGCGGATGTAACAACTGAGCCACAGTGAAATCAGGCTCGATGGTAGGACCGGAGCATTTCGTCGAACACATGGTGGGCGTGACCTCGGGTGAGTCCTTGGTGACGACGCATGAGGCGTGGCCCTCGTCCTTGTTGTTTCCTAGCTCCCAGGCAGCTGTTGGAGCAGTATCCTCAGTAATGTGACTTGAACTCGCCGTCGCCCAAGTGAGGTTGTTGTTGGGGCATTCTGTCAAACACTTGGTAGGCGCTGGAGTAGGTGGTGCCATGGGTGCTGTAGGTGATGTAGCCTTGAGGACAGCGGTGGTTGCCCTGATGGCTGCAATTGTCTCCTCGGCAGCCTTGCTCCTACGAGCCTCTACCTCCTCCAACTTCTGTAGTATTTGATTGAACTTCTCCTCTTGTCTACGGTTGGCCTCCATCAACTCAAACCTCTCAAGAATCCGATCTAAAGCTTCGTCCATGGATATTCCCTCCTTGTTCATGGTGGACTTGATGGGAACGGGCTCTGCTATCCTTTCATCATCCTTGAACACCTTATGTTGGCTTGGCATTCTGTCGAACAGGTTGTGTGCGCTAGATTCTTGAACACCTCCCTTGCCCAATTCTTCTTCCACCTTGCAGTGCTGCCTTCCCAAGACCTTAATGACGAGAAATCCCACGAACCGAGCGGCTCTGATACCAATTTGTTAGGAACCCCAACCTCTGATCTCAATTCCACTCAAATATGCAAGCATCCAATACAATAGCAACCATACTGCAGTAAATAGAGGTGGAAGAACGATGAACTAAGGGGATACGAGTGGTGGAAGATGGAGAAGATAGAGGGAGAAGGAAGGTAGGGAGGAAGGAAATCGACAAGGTGCCAACCGGCCACCAGGTCGCCGCCGCCGTCGCCGTTCGCCAATTGATCTTGCGATAGCCCCTGAAAGTGCAGCTTTGCTGTTTTGTAGTTCTCCTCCTTGTCTTGGTTGGGCTAGGCTTAGAAGGCCACTGAACTGGCCCACATTGCAGCCCACAAGAGTTCCTAACAATCCCCATTTCTTGAAATTCGGCTTGTCCCCAAGCCGATGATGACCTTAATTGTGGAAACTTCACCAACGGATATGTTTGATGCAATGATATATACTTGATTTCCTCTGTTAATGCTTCTCTTGTAATGTAGCCCATGTGACAAGAAGAACGCCCAGCCAATGTCACACGAGAGCCGCCTGGATCCCATGGTATACTCAAGGAATTAATGATCATCAATTTTGCTGAACCATATTGCTTCAAAAGTTGCAGGACCAGATCAACTTTCACGTCCCTGATAACATCCAGTGCACACCAACAAAGTCCACAATCTTGTCGCCCTTTCAATACAATGCTTCTACTTGAAAAATCTCTAGTCCACCTGTTGTTTCCATCCTCCAGTACATCAACATGCTTCAGTTTTGGCCAAAGGATAGAATCTCGTACTGATATGTCCTTAGCCTCATCAATCACCCTTCTTTCCTTCGCAGTACCGATATGATACACATGGCTGACCTAACCCTTGTGAAGAACCACCTCAAAAGCTTCAGCAACATCATCACAATACAAATAGTTTCTGACATTTGAGCCATTACCATGAATTGGCAGGGGCAATCCTCTCATGGTCAAAGGAATCAATCTGGCAATGAGTTTCTCATGCAATTGATTTGGCCCATATACGTTGTTGCCCTGAGTTGTAATCATAGCAAGATGAAATGTTGTTGTGATTATGGCAGCACACATGATCAGGATCAAGTAGTTGCAGCCCGCTGCAATTAGACCATTTAGCATTCCCTGTGTAACTTTTTCTTCATCACCCACATAATGGAAATGTTCCAAGATAAGTAATGCCACCAAGGTATCCTTTTGAGATCCATCAATTTTTTTATGATTTAAATCTCCTTTAGGTGCACAAGATAATGCAACAGAAAGTGCTTTGTTTCTTATGCAATTTGCACTGCAAAGATCATCTCCCATAGAACATTCACAATCAGGTGCTGACCATGGAACTTTCAGTTCAGTCCACCTCCCGCCTGTGCTACATTGACTTGATTGTGGGTCAGGCCACGGTTTCAGCTCTACTATCCTCAACCATGAGTTTGCGACCAGCCAAAGCATTATGGTTCCAATTTTAGTTGATGGTGGCCAAGGTGGCATCAAACATAATCTTGTCCTAAAATAGTTGAAGTCCAGCCAGGGCACATGCCACAACTCCCATATTCCATTAACTTGATAAACTGAGTTAGGAGGCAGCCAATGGTTTCGCTTGCACTGCTCCAATAACAATTGCCACATAATGTGTCTCCTTACAGGCAGTAACTCACTGGCACCTTTGTCAAAGAATAGCATTGAACACCCTGTAGGCATCACTATGACCAAGTCCATTTCAGCGATCTTCCTTGGTGAGCTGACTTCAATTGTTGCATCAGGTGCAAAAATGCCTTTAGTCATGTCCACTAAGGTCTGGAACGTGACCACGGTTTGGTCGTCGCCACTATTGGAGCCAAGGTTCAACATCAAACACTTGGCGTGCGTCACCTTGGGGTGGTCAAGATTGTTGATGTAAGTGGCACCGATTGCGTTCCCAGCAGCTACCAACTCCATAGAGACTGCGGCAGTGGTGACGGACGTAACCACTGCAGCCACAGTGAGATCAGGCTCGACGGTAGGACTGGAGCATTTCGTCGAACACATGGTGGGCGTGACCTCGGGTGAGTCCTTGGTGACGACGCAGGGGGCGTGGCCCTTGTCCTTGTTTTCTCCTAGCTCCCAGGCAACTGTTGGAGCAGTATCCTTACTAATGTGACTTGAGCTCGCCGTCGCCCAAGTGAGGTTGTTGTTGGGGCATTCTGTCAAACACTTGGTAGGCGCTGGAGTAGATGGTGCCATGGGTGTTGTAGGTGATGTAGCCTTGAGGACAGCGGTGGTTGCCCTGATGGATGCAATTGTTTCCTCGGCAGCCTTGCTCCTACGAGCCTCTACCTCTTCCAACTTCTGTAGTATTTGATTGAACTTCTCCTCTTGTCTACGGTTGGCCTCCATCAACTCAAACCTCTCAAGAATCCGATCTAAAGCTTCGTCCATGGATATTCCCTCCTTGTTCATGGTGGACTTGATGGGAACGGGCTCTGCTATCCTTTCATCATCCTTGAACACCTTATGTTGGCTTGGCATTCTGTCGAACAGGTTGTGTGCGCTAGATTCTTGAACACCCCCCTTGCCCAATTCTTCCTCCACCTTGCTCTGCTGCCTTCCCAAGACCTCCATGACGAGAAATCCCACGAACCGAGCGGCTCTGATACCAATTTGTTAGGAACCCCAACCTCTGATCTCAATTCCACTCAAATATGCAAGCATCCAATACAATAGCAACCATACTGCAGTAAATAGAGGTGGAAGAACGATGAACTAAGGGGATACGAGTGGTGGAAGATGGAGAAGATAGAGGGAGAAGGAAGGTAGGGAGGAAGGAAATCGACAAGGTGCCAACCGGCCACCAGGTCGCCGCCGCCGTCGCCGTTCGCCAATTGATCTTGCGATAGCCCCTGAAAGTGCAGCTTTGCTGTTTTGTAGTTCTCCTCCTTGTCTTGGTTGGGCTAGGCTTAGAAGGCCACTGAACTGGCCCACATTGCAGCCCACAAGAGTTCCTAACACTCCCCATTTCTTGAAATTCGGCTTGTCCCCAAGCCGATGATGACCTTAATTGTGGAAACTTCACCAACGGATATGTTTGATGCAATGATATATACTTGATTTCCTCTGTTAATGCTTCTCTTGTAATGTAGCCCATGTGACAAGAAGAACGCCCAGCCAATGTCACACGAGAGCCGCCTGGATCCCATGGTATACTCAAGGAATTAATGATCATCAATTTTGCTGAACCATATTGCTTCAAAAGTTGCAGGACCAGATCAACTTTCACGTCCCTGATAACATCCAGTGCACACCAACAAAGTCCACAATCTTGTCGCCCTTTCAATACAATGCTTCTACTTGAAAAATCTCTAGTCCACCTGTTGTTTCTATCCTCCAGTACATCAACATGCTTCAGTTTTGGCCAAAGGATAGAATCTC
>CM020182.1:12630037-12673653 GCA_009805545.1 Oryza longistaminata | reverse complement strand
AGTCGGTGTAGGGGGGCGCTCGCCGGCGACGTGCACGCCGGCGAGCTTGAGGCATGCCTTGCCGACGCTGGGTGACGGAGGCGATGCCGGGAGGGAAGGCGGCGGGCAGCCAGGGCACGCTTGTCGCCCATCCCGTGGGTTGCAGGTGATTGCGTGCATAACGCAGCCGGCAGCGGCATGTGGCGGCGACGCTCGGGCGCCGGGTCTGGTGGCCTCGTCGTCGATCGATGCGGAGGGAGGTCATAGATGAGATGCCCGTCCAGAGATCGACGCTCAGGCCCATGGCGCGGCGCATGTCTCTGCCCAACACCGGCCGAGCGCTGAATGGGTGGCGGTGAGTGATGTGGTGGTTGAGGGCGGCTGGCGTTGATGGGGGATTTCACCGGGGAGGCCTCCGCGGCGTCCAGCCACACCGCCCGCTGTTCGTCCACCCCCGCCGCCGTCGGAGTCGAAGCGGCGGAGCTTGTACTCGGCGCTCCCTGGGGTGGCGGACCAGCGGCGGCGTCACCGTGTAAGAGGCCCCCGCCGCGGGGGGAGATCCGACATCCCGTCGTGGAAGAAGTTGGGGCGATTCGGGAGCAAAGCGTGAGCGACGGGGCGCTTGCCGCGGCGGCGGGGCGCGGTAGACCGAGGTAGTCGCAGTCCTCGGAAAGCTGACGAGGCTCGGCGGAAGGCGCGGCGGCGACAGGGACGAGTCGGCAGGAGGAGGAGGGTTCTGGGGCGGTGAAGAGGATCTCGGACTCGCGGGGGTGGCGGACGCCGGGCTAGTGCGAAGAGGTTCAGAGGCCGCGGCGGCTGCGCGGCGAAAGGATCACCGTCCATGCGGTTAGGCCGTGCCGCCCGCGGCCGCGGCGGTGGTTGGCGTGGAGAGACGGCTGGCCGGTGTAGGCTCCGGGTGTTGAAGGATCCACCCAGCTTCCGTGGATGCCACGCCGTCGCCGACGGGCGGCGGGCGGCGCCCGGCGGACAGTCGTGGACGGTGGACATGGCGAAATGCGCTTTCCGTGATTCGGGCGGTGATGGCGGCTGTCGGAAAAAAGGGTAGGAGAGTAGGTATGTGGGAATAACGAAGTATACCGACTAGGATATAATAAGGGTTTACGATTGTGGCCTGTTTTAGATCTTCAAAATGACAAATGTGATTTGCTACTTCTTCATTCCAATTGATCATTACATGTTTTATAGATACACCAGACAACAAAGCTATGATCTCTTATACTTATATTAATCTAGCAAACAAACTAATACATGCACCATCCCCAATATTTTCCTATCCAAATGCATCAAGATATTGCATATGGGTTTAATAATACTTATGTCGCATGGATGTATGCATCAATGTCCATTTGCCTCCCATACATATATACCGATAACATTAATAAATAGACACAAATATGTAGATATTTAGAATATAAACTAAAAAAACTATATGTAGATCAATTTAGAATGAAGGAAGTAATTTTGGAGCAATTTTTGGTCATTTTGGATCTAAATACTAAGTAGCAAAAGTTGATAAATTTGGCATTTTGCTAGTCGATAGTAGTAATTATGGCAAAAAGTGTTTTGGGACTGACTCCCGCTCTCTTCTTTCTCTCACTTTAGTGCTACAATAACAAAATTTATAACATTAAACACGCAACTAATGACTTTTGGCCAATACAAAATTTTTGCCCACCAAAACTTTTTGTCATTTTGCTCCATTTGCTATTCAAATGGAGTCTAATCAGGCCCTTAGATATACTCCGATCGTATTTTAATTAATGTAAGTGACGCGTTGAACTTTTTATTCAATTTTTTGTTTTTTGCAAATATGAAGTAATATTATGTCATGTTAAAGAACCATTGATGACAGAATCAAGTCACAACTAAGTTTTGATATTACATAATTTTTTATAAGACGAATGATCAATGTTGAATATAAAAGTCACGACATTGTACATTAAAATATGAAAGGTGGTATATTTTCTTTTCGTAATCTGATGTGTTTGAGACCAGAGAGAAAAAGATGTGTTTGAGACGAGAAGAGAAAAGGAGAAAATTATAAAAGATATGCAAACGGGTGAGGCCATTAGCATATGATCAGTTGATGTAGTATGTACTATTTTTAATTGTAAAAAATATATTATAGTGATTTTGTAAAACAACTATAGAAAGACTTTTGGAAAAAAATTGTGTTCAAGATTGCAAAACGAGATGAGCCATTAGCATATAATTAATTGATGAGTATTAACTATTTTAAATTTAAAAAATATATTAATATGATTTGGTAAAACAATATAGAGAACTTTTGAAAAAAAATTGTTTCACGTTAGAACGGTCCCGCGGAGAAGAAAAACTTTTCTCCCAATAGGCAGTGCTGAAACAACGTAGTGGGCTAAGTGGGTTTGATTACATCTTACACTGTCCATTAACCATCCGGTCAACTTTCCTGTCTAAGAGGCTTAGAGCATCCCGCAGAGGTGCTCTAATCCGGGTTCTGCCATCCGAAATATAGGCGCTGGGAGGAAGAAATTAATCGTCAGCAGAATACGGCATGGAGGCATCAAAATAGAACGATGCGCCAAATCGGGGAGAGAGTTCGGCCAAATATGCGATTTCTCTCCTCCGCCAATGCTACAACGTGCCGCGGCTCGAGCGCCCATGGGATTTTCCGGATCAAAGGTACCTCCGTCGTCGTCGTCGCTCGCCGGCGCTGACGCGCTGCGCTCCGATCCGGGCCGCTCGCGCTGCGCCCGCTGCCCACGGACTCAGCAACGCCGCCGTCCCACCTGCGCGGCCACCGCGACCACGGCCGCCTGCGCGCACTTGCGGGTCGGCATCTGCCGCTTGCAGCCACTACCGCCCTTCGCCCGCGGGGGCCTACGCGGCTCGCGCGCCGTCAGCCGGCCTGCCGCTTCCCGCGCCGCCGGCGCCTGGTCGCCGTCCGCGCCGCCGCAGGTTTCCTATCTCCTCCCCCATACCGCTCCCCTTGCCTGCCGACCACCGCCGCTGCTTCCCCGCCAACCACCGCCGCCGCCCCCGCTCGCCCGCCCCTCGCTCGCTCCTCTGTCCTCTCTGAGAAAAGAGCAGTAGTAGTAGAGAAGAGTAGAGAATACTGAGCAGAGGTAGTACTAGTATGCTTGAGCAGAGAGATAGTACTGGTATGTTCAAGTAGCGAAAAGAAACTGAGCAGAGATAGTACTAGCATGTTCATTTTATTTGTATTGGTATGATTTTTCTTGCTATGATTCACTCAGATCAAATATATCAATTAAAAAAATACCTGTTAAAATTATATTCCTTGAAAAAATACTCATTTTGAAATTTTATCGTGATAAATAATACCGTTAAAATTTAGTCATTCAAATATATCCCTTAAAAATATAAGTGTAAGGTTAGTTGGAAGATATTAGTAAAATATAGGAGGATGTGATATGGATGATGTAATATGGATGATCTGTTGGAGTGGGAAGAGATATGAATGAGAAATCTTGTTTGGATGACCATCCATATAGGCATATGGAGGATGATATTTGGATGAGCTGCTGGGATGCTCTAAGCTCCCAAAGGTGAAATTAAATTAAACAAAAAATGGTTGGTGGTTGGATATTTGCTACCTAGTCTAATTGTTCTAAACTATAAGCACTTCTCGGACAATCTTTTACGGGTTTAATAATAAAGGTGAAAGTAAACGGGGAATGTTTGATGGTTGTGAGCTACATGAACGGGGTTTAAGAATAGAGATGAAATTAAACCGGAAACGTTTGATGGTTGTGAACTACATCAAAGGTGAAATTGAACATTAATGTGTTTGCAATTCCATGTTCCCAACCCCTCTCCCTCGTTTTCCGCACGCACGTTTTTCAAACTACTAAACGATGTATTTTTTGCAAAAAAGTTTCTATACGAAAGTTGCTTAAAAAAATCATATTGATCCATTTTTGAAAAAAAATTAGCAAATAATTAATTAATCACGCGCTAATGGACCGCTCCGTTTTCCGTGATCACTGTGCTGGTTGGGAACGGCTGCTCCCGAACACAAGGATAGAGATGAAATTAAATTGAGAATGATTGTAATTGATTCAGACGAAGGTTCGGTGCAAGACGTTTAGAACAATGTTTAATTCAAACCTTGAAATATAATCATAAATAACTTTTAAACTGTTGAGTTTGAAAATGTAAAAATTATATGTATATATTTGTCTTGAAAAATATTTCTATAAAAGTATATATATCACTTTCTAATAAATATTTTTATAGAAATAAGAAGTTAAAGTTGTGTTTTGAAGATCGTGTCACTGTCCTAAATGACTTTTTTTATGAGTATGTAGAGAGTATATAGGTTACTCGTGCGCGGGCCGTCGTCGTGTACTCGTGTCACGTGAGGGACGTGAGGGCACACCGGCACACGCACAGGGAGGATAATTAGGCCGCACGAACCGTACAACCCCGGCCAGATAATTAAGGGCTTGATTATTGGACTGGACAACTTTGAGGCCCAGTGCACACGGTAAGCCCAAACCCAACCCAGAACTGAACTCATTCATAAATAGGCGTTACAGACTTACAGTCCGGCGAAAATATTTTTAATAGTCCGGTAAATAGGCCTTACCAAAAAAATGCCCAATAGAATGAAGTCCAACGCAGATTCCATGTATAGCATTTTAGATTTTTGGTAGAGCAATTCGAAAAGAAATAAATCATTAATGTATAATTAATTAAGTATTAATTATTAGATTTAAAAATGGTTTAAATCGATCTTTTAAAAAATTGTATACAAAACTTTTACACAAAACACGTTATTTAACTGTTCGAAATACGTGCAAATGAAAAACGAGCAAGTTGCTGATTTTAACTTTTGGAAGAGAACTAATCATAGACTGATGAGTCCCAGACCCAGTACAGAGCCAGGTATTGCCATTGCTAACAAGGGCACAAGGCAACAAGTAGCCATCTCCTGCGGTACACCGGCATGGTCTCCACGATTTGCCCATTGCTGCAAGCCTGCAAGATGCCAAACCGGCTCCTCTCTCTCAGTAAGCCAGTTTAGTTCCCAAAAATTTTCCCGTTCACCCATCACATCGAATCTTTGAACGCATGCATGGAGCATTAAATGTGGACAAAAAGAAAAACCAATTGCACAGTTTAGCTATAAATCACGAGACGAATATTTTGAGTCTAATTAGGCCATGATTAGCCATAAGTGCTACAGTAACCCACATGTGCTAATGACGGCTTAAGTAGGCTCAAAAGATTCGTCTCGCGGTTTCCAGGCGAGTTCTGAAATTAGTTTTTTCATTCGTATCCGAAAACCCCTTCCGACATCCGGTCAAACGTCTGATGTGACACCCAAAAAAATTTCCTTTTCCCCAACTAAGAACAGCCTAACTCCACCGATCGATCAACGGTGCGCACATGAAAGCAGCGCAGCAGCAGAGCAAGCTACAGGAGCAAAGCAAAACCGGCTAAAAATCCAGTACTCGACCAGATCACAACCTGCCAGCCAGAGAGCCAGATGCGATGCGAGTGGGACACTGGACAGTGGAGACGACGACGGCGTGGCCCTACACTGCTCCCTCTCCCCTGCTTAAACAAGGGCAAGAATCTCATCTCATTTCATATCCTCCTGATCAATTAGGGACCCTCTCAGATGCTTCGCTTTGATAATTAGCGATGCTAATCATGGCCACCAGACGATAACCAGATTGTTGTTTGTAGCTACTGCATCCCTGGCAATTCGCGCGTTAAGTACTCTACTAGACTCTGGTCTGATGCTGCAATAATCGATCCATTTGGTTGGAGAACCTTTGGGGAAAAAGAAGAAAGCGGTAGGTTGGAGTTGGACGGGGTCAGGGAGAAGGAGAAGAATATCGAGGCTGCATTGCAGAGCAGGCTTGGAGATGAAGCCTCTGGAGTCTGGAGCTGTCTGTCTGCCAATCACTCGTGGCAGCCTCACTGTCAGCTGTACTGCATGCATGAGCAGATCGGCCACACATGCTTAAGCTTAGGCTTAGGCTTAGGGTGTGTTATGTATAGCAGTTAGCACTAGTTATTAGCTGCACGAAAAAATATAATCGTTAGCATATAATTAATGAACTATTATCCATTGTAAATTTTTTAAATATTTTTTTTGATTTTTTTGAAAAAAAAATATATAAAAATTTTAGGATGAAAACATACGTTTAACAACTTGAGAAACATATTCACGATAAATGAGAAATCAGTTCAGCTCAAATCTAGTTTAAAACGTGTCCTTAATTCAAAGTAGGAGTAGTAGCCATCCCTAATCAATACTCCTACTGCCATCGCGAAAGCTTCAGACCCTGTAGATAGATGGCTACCTAGATAGAGATAGGCGAAAGCTTAACATCAGTATGATTACTGCTCCATTCGTCCCATAATATAAGAGACTTTAAGTTTTTATTACTCTGTTTGACCACTCGTCTTATTCAATAAAATTTGGATATTTTTTTGACTTACTTTATTATATTAAAATATGTTAAGCATAACTTTTTGGTTTTTATATTTGTACAAATTTTTTAAATAGGACAAGTAGTCAAACAATAAAAAAACTTAAAATCTCTTATATTATGGATGGAGGGGTAGTAGTATAGTAGTCGAGGTAATGTCAGTATTATGTTGCTAGCACACAAAATGTACTCAACGACAGGATGCAATCAACGACGTGTTCATTCAAATTCGTCCTATTTGTGTACGTGTGCGTACGATCGATGTAGACCGGTCCTGATCATCCTTCTACTCCACTGTTTCTGCCTGGATCATTGATCGGTCAGGCGGCTGTTGCTTGTGATGCAACGATGAGGCTTGCCGTTTGATCGACCGATCGATCGAGCTCGCTGGATCGCAGCTGGACGTGCTGGCGACCGTCTACCGGCGGCCATGATTAATTTTCTTGGCTGACGATGACGATGATGATGGTGGTGTGGTGTCCGGTAACAGGTAAGCTCCGCGGGCAGGACCCCGCCGCCGCCGTGGTTGTGCTGCCCAGGGTTTACCTTTATCGTTTAGAGCCAGGGTTATCGCACCCCGCGGTAGCGCGATAACCACGATAATCGCGCGTAATTATCTAAAATCGCACAAAAATCACATCCAAAAATTCAAATTCAAACTCAGCGATTTCACGGTTTCACCGCAATAACCGCACGGTTTACCGCGATAACCGTGATATTCGCACGGTTATCGCGGCGCTGTGTAGCTGAAATCATGTAAATGTAAAATAAATAGGGTAAAAAAAATCAAAAAATACGGTTGAATATGTGTAAAAAACTAGAAATTGAGAATAATTGGAAGAATATGTAGAAATTAAGGCCTAATATTCTTTTCCTTTTTCAATTGTAAACCATTTTTGGTTTTGCCCCTCAAATTTGAATTTAGCTTACTCTATTTCAAAAAAATTCTTTACCATTTGTAATTACAAATCAAGAAACACAACCATGAATTTTTTTCAGTTTTTTTTATTTTTTTCCGGAATTTTGAATTTGCGTCAAAATTCATCCAAACCATATCCCGGTTTCCCCTACCGTACCCCACGATAAGCGCGATAACCGCGATAATCGCGCGATTATCGTGCGATAAGTGAAACCCTTGTGCTGCCTCGCCATCCGTACCGGTCGTAAAAAATAAATCCCCTTCTCTAAATCGTTTTAGGTAATGTTACCGTCACTCACGGCTCGGTGGTTATCGTGGTAGCACACCGTTATCGTGAAACTGTATAATTATCATGAGATATATCATGATTTAAAAAACTCTAGAAAGGTGATAATCTCGCGGTTATGTATCCTCGCAACTCGCATCAGCGGCTCCTGTGTCGGAGTGGAACCGGGCTACAGTACAAATTCGCGATACACGGTCTCGTCCTAGCACCAGACACAAACCGTCACGGCTCACGGGTTTTACCAGCAATTCACCGTAAGATCGGGGAGGGAGGCAGCAGCGATTGTGCTGTGGTTTTGCAGGCTGCAGTCATGGGAACGCGAAGGCCACATGAGATGAGAGGACAGCTCACTTGAGCGGCTTGCCCCCACGTGCCCGGCACAGTGTGACTGACACACACATGGACCCACGCATCACGTCGTTGACGTCGGTCAGCCGCGGTCTCAAGGCTACAGCTAGCACATAGAGGTCGAGCTGCTTCTGGATAGGCATGTGTTGTTGTCGGTGGTTATAGCTACGAATGAACATCGTAATGGCTTAAGTTAGTCCTCTACGTAATTACGTACTACAGTACACAAGAAACAAACTGGCGAGGCGCCTGGCGGAGATATTTTGCTGCGGGCGACGGGCCGGCCCGGCCGACGGGGGAGAAGGTGGGCCCGGTGGAGTGGAGGGGAGCAGTTCATCTGGGTGGGCCGGCGTCCGTACGTAGGCAGCGGATCATGGTCTCATGGACACCCCGTGTGTTGGCCTACGGCCACGCCGTCGACGTTTCGACGATGGTACTTCAAAATCGTGAAAACTGGAAATTTCCGATTGTCCTACCTACAAGCGTGTTTTATCGTGGCATTTTTTTATTTGAGAAACGGCCTTTTTTTTTTTTTTTTGAGAAACACAGTACAAACGCAGACGCTCACAACGTGCGCACACTCACCCCTATGAACGCACACACGCACACCCTACCCCTATGAGGCACCTCCGAAAGACTGAGTCGGCATGTCTTGAGTTTGACGAAGTCACCACAGGCGCCTCGCTGTCGATGGGTACGTCGCCTACCACTGAAAGAATAATTAGCCGTAAATCGAGCACCCGTGTCAAATCTAGGATTTGAACCCGGGTGGGCTGGTTCCACCACAAGGAACCTAACCAGTTGAGCTATGCTCACTTCGCAAACGGCCTCTTTTAGGTATGAACTACATGTCGATTTCAGAATTAACATTTTCTCATCATTTTTGGGTCACTTTTCTTTGGCTTAAGACCTCTAAGAGTAAGGACATTTTAGATCATCTGTCAAAATTTTCACCTGTCATATCGATGTTTGGATATATGCATGGAATATTAATATAAAAAATAACTAATTACAAAGATTTCGTGAAAATTGCGAGACCAATCTTTTAAGCCTAATTGCTCCATGATTTAACAATATATTGCTACAGTAACATTTGTTAATGACGGATTAATTAGACTTAATAAATTCGTTTCGGTTTACGGAATCTATAATTTGTTTTGTTATTAGTCTATATTTAATACTTCAAATGTGTATCCGTATATCTAATGTGACACGCCAAAAATTTTCAACCCTTGATATAAACACATCCTAAGGCTAGTTTAAATATCATGTTGGCTTGAGCTTTTCGATTGCACACAAAAGGAAACTTGAAAAAATGATTTATTTGACTTGTTGAAAAACTTTTATATAGATTTTTTTCAAACAAACATTATTAATAGTCCGGAATGTGTGTTTTTCCTACAAACGATAAAGTAGCTAAAGCACAAAGTTGAATAGCAGAAACGTAGCCTAAGGCTGATTTATTTGAACAACTCCAAACGGTCACTTCCTCGGTGTTGTTACCACGCTTTGAAAATTGTTAGACGGTACGTTTTGTAAAAAAGTTATATATAAAAGTTTCTTTTAAAAATGAAATAATATATTTTTAGCTTGTAATAATTAATAGTTAATTAATCATTCACTAATGATCCATCTCTTTTACGTGGGATAAATTAGCCTAACCAAAAACTTCTATGTCGAATGCACCCTTAGGCTTATTTTGATTTAGTTGTTAGATTCAGTTTTTTTCATACAAACCAGCAGAGTTATTAGCACATGATTAATTGATATTAAACTATTACAAATCTTATAAAATATATTTATTTTATGTTTTAAAAATAAACTTATATATTGACAGTATTTGTAAAAATACACCGAATAGAATAGAACGCAGCCTAAGGCGGATGTACAAAAGTCTAATCCTAAAATTATCTTTGCTTATCTTGGTCACATGTCTTAAGACTGAGTAGAAGAAAAAATGGTAAATGAAGCAAAGCCCAAAAATAAACCAAGATCGCACCTCTGATGTGCATTGTTTTATGAAGGAGATAATAAACATTAAACTTTCTATGAAGGAGTATGGTTTTCCTTTATTTGGTAAGGAACATTAAAGAGTTGTTCACTCTAAAAAACATATGCCGCAAGTTGCCAACACATGTAAAGATTAGCCTTATTCCCAACGCATTATCTAGGGTTGGCTAGTCTACACTGTAGTGCTAGCTTGCTGGTAGTATCGAAATTGATTCCAGCGAGTCCATTGTTTTCCTTTTTGTGTACGTTGCGTTTTCAAGCGCACGCATAGTGTTTAGACAAGAGTTCAACTAATCAATCGTGTTCATGCCCTATATAATTTTAATTAATCTATTTGGTATGTTCATTTTACTACCATTTTCAACACTATCAAATTCTAACAATTAGTAAATTTCAGCACAGTTTGATAATACCCCAGGAATTGGCAAGGCAAAAAAATTCAGGTGCTGTTTAGTTCGTTACTTTCTTAAATATGTTTTATAATTTTGGCATGGTGGGATGTGATTGGTATGATAATAAACTGTACATGCCCTATATAATTTTCAAAAGCATGTTTACATTTATAGCCATGGCACCTGCTTAAAACAATTTATGGAAACTTCTTTAAATCGCAAAAGAAGGTGACAAAAAACGGCGGCTCCATTTGCCGTTACTCCAAACGTCAAGTTCATGTGGCAGCCTGGCAAGAGCGTCCATGGCCGTTTCGTTCACGAGGGCTCACCGTGAACCGGGTCCAGAGAGCGCCGGTCCACGTGAAAAAGTAAACCGCTCAGCCAGCCCAGCCCAGCCCACGGGCCGTGGTCCCGGTCCACCACTCCTCCCACCCTCCCCCCTCCCCCTCTCTCTCTCTCTCCTCCGCCCTTTTATCTCCCGATCTCTCACATTTTGGAAAGAAGAGAGAGAGAGAGAGAGAGGCCGCTTCTCTAGTCTAGACCAAAGGAAGGAAACCAACCGAGAGGAGAGGCGAGGCGAGGAGAGGAGGAGGAGGAGGAGGAGGGAGGAGAAGATGAGAGAGATCATCAGCATCCACATCGGCCAGGCCGGGATCCAGGTCGGCAACGCGTGCTGGGAGCTCTACTGCCTCGAGCACGGCATCGAGCCCGATGGCACCATGCCCAGGTGACGATGAATCCCCCCCTTCTCTCCCCCAACCTTTTCTTCTTTGATCCGTAGATGCATTCCTGTTCCTGATCTCGGGAGGCGGCGCCGCGTTCCCGGGCTTCGTTTGATCTGGTAGTCGGAAATGCCAGATTTGTTTCGCCGTCTTTTTTTTTTGTATGTGTGTGTGTTTTTTTTGGGGGAAAAATTGTTTGCTTCGGCGGAGCGAACGATGGGTGTAGCCTTCCGCTTGTACTTCTCGTTTGGACTCTGCGGATTGGTTTTGGCCGAACCTTCTTGGTGGTTGGTGCATCTCCTTGCCGGTTGGTGAGGGGATTGCAAGGGACAGGACGAACACCATGCGTCTCGGAGGAAGGGAATTTTAGCGGTAGTTTTTACTCTATTTTTTTTAGCGGTAGTTTTTTTACCGTTTGATTTTCTCCGGGGTAGACTGTAGATTTGCGTGCTGGTGCATGTTGACAAGTTGGCAATTGGGACTTTCCAGAGTTCTTTACGGTTCTAGATCTGCGAATTTACTTGTGGGGTGGTGCTTAGTAAATAATGTCACATAGAAGCTCTGAGTGTCAGACTGAGCACGTAGATCGTCCTAGATTGGAGAGTTTAATCTGGGTTACTATTAAAAGCGGCATCCTCCACTATCGAGGAGGATTTGTTTTGTTGGTTTTACTTTGCTTGGTGTAAGAATTGAGTAGATTATTGAATCATAAACAATTGTGCTAATGCTGCCTTGCCTGAGAATTAGATTCCATTAGATAATCATGGTTGTAGCCTGCTTTTTGTAGGCAGCTCTGGTAGACTGTAACTTATTTGGTAATGCGTAGGCTAATGATTAGAATTATCACTCAGTTCTGATTTCTAAACATTGTGCTGTTTGCTCTTGGTGCAGTGATACAACGGTTGGCGTCGCACACGATGCGTTCAACACTTTCTTCAGTGAGACTGGCGCTGGCAAGCATGTGCCCAGGGCCATCTTTGTCGACCTGGAGCCCACTGTCATCGACGAGGTGCGCACTGGGTCGTACCGTCAGCTCTTCCACCCTGAGCAGCTCATCTCTGGGAAGGAGGATGCCGCTAACAACTTTGCCCGTGGCCATTACACTGGTAATTCAGCTTAGAGTTCATACAAGTGTTATTCTATTGCAACTGTGCATGTGTCTTGTTCTCATTGTTTGTGGAATGCAGTTGGAAAGGAGATCGTAGATCTATGCCTGGACCGTGTGCGCAAGTTGGCAGACAACTGCACTGGGCTGCAGGGATTCTTGGTGTTCAATGCTGTTGGTGGTGGAACTGGATCAGGACTTGGTTCTCTTCTGTTGGAGCGTCTCTCTGTTGATTATGGAAAGAAGTCCAAGCTTGGCTTCACAATTTACCCTTCCCCCCAGGTATAACTTAATCTGATCCATGTTGGTTATACTCTGAGGGAAAAAATTAAATAAAATGCTCTATACCGGAAACTTGAAATTTTCAGGCTGGTGTAGAATTAATTTCTTTGGACACCTGCTTAGATATGGGCCATGTTATCAGCCACTTCTTTTTCTCGTTGTTGTGAGTTGTGCATGGCAATATATTGATTATTGGATCTGCCAACCATTCTCTAATTAGTATGTGGACTAATAAACTGCTGGCCTGGCTGCCTGGCTGGTGGGGATCTACCTATATGGCTATACAATATCCCTATCTTATGAAGACTCTTTAGTGAACTTTTATGGACTATTAGTCTTCTTCGCGAAGTCTGTAATACCATGCATTGTATGAGCCAGCATTATCCTAGTGTACTGTACCAACTTTCCATGTGATGTGGGCCTTTCAGCTTGTTCATGTGATGAGTGGGTTTGCTTTGTCTTAGCTGTTGTGGGGACAATTTGGGTAGAGTTGTTGTACAATTATTTAAAGTTCATCATATCATTATCTTCTCGTCTTATGCCACTCTGGTTTGCAGGTCTCAACAGCTGTTGTAGAACCATACAACAGTGTCCTCTCCACCCACTCCTTGCTTGAGCACACTGATGTGGCAGTTCTCCTAGACAATGAGGCTATCTATGACATATGCCGGAGATCCCTTGACATCGAGAGGCCAACCTACACCAACTTGAACAGGCTCATCTCACAGATCATATCTTCACTCACCACCTCTCTGAGGTTTGATGGCGCTATCAATGTGGATGTCACTGAGTTCCAGACCAACCTTGTCCCATACCCTCGCATCCATTTCATGCTTTCATCCTATGCCCCTGTTATCTCTGCTGAGAAGGCTTACCATGAGCAGCTTTCTGTGCCTGAAATCACCAATGCTGTCTTTGAGCCCTCAAGCATGATGGCTAAGTGTGACCCTAGGCACGGGAAATACATGGCTTGCTGCTTGATGTACCGTGGTGATGTTGTTCCCAAGGACGTCAATGCCGCAGTTGCAACCATCAAGACGAAGAGAACTGTCCAGTTTGTTGACTGGTAAGCTGTCTTCATCACTATTTTAGTTGCACTTATTTTAATCACAGGCAACCTATCCACTTGTTTATCAACACCTGATTGGCTAACCAACTGATTAATGCTTCTCTTCCTCCACAAAGGTGCCCTACTGGATTCAAGTGTGGCATCAACTACCAGCCACCCTCTGTTGTCCCTGGTGGTGACCTGGCTAAGGTTCAGCGTGCAGTGTGCATGATCAGCAACAACACTGCTGTTGCTGAGGTTTTCTCGCGCATCGACCACAAGTTCGACTTGATGTATGCTAAGCGTGCGTTTGTGCACTGGTACGTCGGTGAGGGAATGGAAGAAGGTGAATTCTCAGAAGCCCGTGAGGACTTGGCTGCCCTTGAGAAGGACTATGAGGAAGTCGGCGCCGAGGGTGCAGACGACGAGAACGACGATGGAGAAGACTATTAGTAGCTGGTTAATAAGTAGTTCTCTGGTTAATGATTGGTTTGTCAGTATACTCCGGTTCCATTGCATTGCATATTCCTGTTATGTGTGTTTACTTTTTGTACTGTGCTAAACTGTTGTTAGCCCCTCGTTGGCCATGATTGTTCATATCTTCCCATTTTGCTGTGCATTGCTTGCTACTCCCCCCCAAGCTTGGTACATATGCCATTCTGAGCTGAATTGCAAAACTGTATGCTCTCTATGCATGGTCCAATGGAGCTATGGATGCTTTCTTCTATTAATCTCTCTGCGCGTTTACTCCCTTAGTTGCATGTGAGTTGTGAAACATGAGATGCTGAAGAAACACATGGATGGAAGCATCTACCGCTTCTAGGTCCTAAATATCTGATACTCTGAGCTACAACAAATCTGAGCTCGAGTAAAGAGATCAGCAACTTGGATCCGTACGTTCACAGGACCAATCTGAGCTCGGTTCAAGGGGTAATTAGCAAGCAAATGCAGGAAGATAGCTGGTGGTATTCCCTTTGTCCCAATGTGGTGTCTCCATATGCCTGTATCACCGTTACATGTTTAATAGGGTGTCCTTGATCTGCACTACAGAAGATTGGAACCAAGCGATCTGGCGGCTGGCTGGTGCACCGCAGCGCCAGTGGATATCTGCTGGTTGGGACGGGAGTACGGGACTTTGGTTTGGTCTGGTAGTAGCCTCGAGATACCTGAAACAGGTTGTCACATATTCAAGCCTCCCAAGGCCGGCCTGTTCCCGTTTTTCTGTAGTCACGATCACATGGTACCAATTATGCTTAGCCATTGTCGCTGTGTAGTTTAGCTGTCATAGAATCGAGTGAGGTGAATTATCGGTGGGTGATGCGAACCTAAAGTAGTTTAACTGTGTCTCCTCACTTTCGTCTCCGGGAACGAGCATGGGTTTAACTATTTCATTTAAGGACGGTGATGGAGATCATTTGTTTTAGCTGTACCGTTTTTCCGTAGGTCTGAAACGATTTCATTCATAATCACCTTTTTACCGCCACCTTTTCCATGACAATCCTTGCTACTTAGTACTACTTCAAAAGGAGCTTCCAAGGGCAGCTCCAGTGTATGTTCGATTACTGTAGTTCGTGAACGACGAATGCAACTTTGGTTCGGTGGCTGCAGTGTGCACATCGATTTATAGGACTCACATACAGCAAGAAAAGTTAAGGGAAAAATGTAAATTATTTGATTGGGCTCGAATATGTTCAACCCCATCAGCAACAAATAATACTTTAATTGTCTAACACTGACTCAATTTTGGAGGTCGATTTTGCTATCTGACACACAACAATCGACTCTCCCAGTGTGCTGTCTCCGATATACTCAGTTCGATTTCTGCACACATTGGAGCTGCTCCAATAGTGACATCAGACATGCAGCCTCAGTTGATGAGGTCGGACACCCAGGCAACGTCGAGGCTAACACTGGCAGCGGCGGTGACGGTGACGGTGGCGGCGACGGTGGAGATGGCACCATCCCGGCTTAGCCGCTCTAATACCTTCTCATGGGGGCTCTCCCGGATTCCAACTCTCTCGACTGGCTCCTCGTCACAGATGAGCCTGAGGTCCAGTGGCTCCAGTCTCCAGATTGGGTACTTGGGCTGTTGGGCATGAAGCGAGAGGTGGTGGTCAGTGGTCACCGTTGCCGTGGAAGCCGACGGAGTGGTTGGAGGATGTAGAGGCCAGTGACGGCGCACGCGTAGAGGTGTAAGTGGCTAACCTGCCAAACCCACTTATAGGCTAAAATAAGCCGCGAACCCGCTTATTTTGATCTATAAGTGGGTTCGCGGCTGACCCACTTACACCTGGCACACGTACATCCGCTACTCATTGCCTTCTTACTTTTGCGGCGCCGCGGAAGTCCGGTAGAGAAGGAAGGAGAGAAATAGTGTAGGATGACAGGTGGGCCTCACTTTATATTTTTAATTTTTCTATGACCGGGCTATCACATCGCGAATACCATTTTCAATATTGTTATGATAGATAGTACTCCCTCCGTCCTAAAAAAATTTAAATATAGAATTAGATGTGACACATTCTAGTACAATGAATCTGGACAGATGTATGTCTATGTATTAGGATGTGTCACATTCAATATTATATTGGTTTTTTATGGGATGGAGGGAGTAACTCCAAAGAAAACAACCTCCTAGAACGGAGGTAGTATTTTTGCTTTTGACAGTTAATTATAACTATCTTTTCCCCTCGCGAGTCGCCACTCGGCAGGCAGGCAGTGCGTCATGGCCCAAGCCCAAAACCATATATATCTACGTGTTCTTTGGGCCGCCTAACCACGTGTCCAAGCCACGGCCCACGAGTCGAAATGAGATAACATTCTGGGCTGGGCCGCAAAGCATTCGGCCGGCTATTTCCCGCGCGTACGCACGCAGCAACCGAGAATCCGAGATTACTGGCTGACACCGCGGATCAAATATTCAAATCAAAGGCTCAAACTTGCGGTGGTTGAAGGCTGAAGCAGCTAATTCTTTGTCCTGCTCTCTTCACCCAAAACAGGAGGCTGGAGACATTTTAGAACTGTTCAACATGGAGTTTTCTGTACCGAACAAGTGTGTAAGGCTGTGTTCTTTTGAGGGAGTCAGGAACCTTTTCCCCTCGACACTTAAAATGGAGTGGTAGATTAACGCATGATTAATTAAGTATTAGTTAAATAAAACTTGAAAAATAAATTATATGATTTCTTAAAGCAACTTTCTTATAGAAAAGTTTTAAAAAATACACCGTTTAGCAGTTTGGGAGATGCGCGCGCCGAAAATGAGAGAGTAGAAGTTGAGAAAGTGTGGTATAGGAAAAACCAAAAGTGTTTCTTTGTCATAATAGTAGTACTCTATCGTGGTTCCGAAATGCGACGATAATTGTTCGGTTATCATGGTTACTAGTCTTATTATACCTGTTTACATTTAGAAATTGCTTGGTAAGCCAGCAATTTCAATAAATCCCAAAGCGAGAATTGAATTATTGATAAAATTTGTCTGAATTTCACTTGGTTCTTGCCAGTAACCGTTTTGTTATCATGGTTATCGACGAAACCAGTATGGAGCAGTTTTCGACTACCGATTGTCCGATTGCGTTTTCAAACCCTGATTCTGTTTTTCGAGTCCCGTCTTGTCGAAGGATATAAATCGAACGCAAAACAACGGAAATGCTTCAAATAACTAACAATAGATTCGAGTCATATCTGAGCAAGTTTATTAGTAGCTGAGCACCTTTTCTTTGTCCTGAGATGAGGTTGTCACCTGCTCTTTTCAGTTCTCACCTGCTTTGCATTCTTTTCTGAATATATTAGGCTCGTCCCGGAGTTCTGTGGTCTTTTCCTGCCCATTGCAATAGAAAATCTCTCCTCTTCTTGTCATGGTGCGTGCGTTTGTATGTTCCAGTGTCGTAAGCAACAGCAGTATTTCTTCTGCTCTCGTGGAGCTCAGCCATTTGGAGCTGCAAGTTGCAGATAAATCGTTAATAATTCAGGTTAAACTGAACTTTTGGACTGACCTCATAATTTATCAGTAATTTCCTCCCAGTTGGAATTGAAGATATTGGTTATAGAATTTCAAGAACACAGCCAAAAGATTTGGTCCGATTTCAAACGAGAAACTACCGGTGCATTTTAGTTATTGTAAAAATTCTGATAGGGAAAACCTTTCAAATCGGCCCTTTTATTTTTGTCAGTGCATAATAAACTTGCACAAGTTTCAGGTTTTTCTTTTAGCAATGCAACAGTATTTATTATCTGCATTGCACTTAGCATCCATGCTCATGGAAAAGATTAGAGCTTGCCATTTTGCTCATCAGAATCCAATCTCAAACACTTGAACATATGAACTACTCTACATCTGAATTTGGTTTTACATACATAACAAACGACTTGAACTTACTGCATAGAATCTCTAATCTATCATGAAGTGAAAAACTAAAGCAAATTGCACAGAAAAATAACCAATTGTCGAACTCGAAACAAGTAGAATCATCTTCCTCTTTGAAACTGCACTGCCTGGCTGCAGCAAAAAAAACCAATTGAGCTTACATGGACATGCATGGGTACAGCTGATCCAGGAGGCAACAAAAGAGCAAGAACGACGACGGCGAGTCGGCGAAGGAAGCACACACGCCGGCCGCCGGCAGCGGCGGCGGCGGCGGCGGCCGGAGGTGAGACACACACGCGCTAATGGCACAGTGGCGAGAAATCCCAGAACGGGTCGCAGGTGGACGAGTCGAACACCTTGTCGAAGTACTCCTGCAGGCCGTTCATGGCGTACAGGGACGCCGAGATCCGCCGCTCCACCTTTATCCGCTCGAACTCCGCCATCTCGACCGGCGGCGTGCCGGCGCTCGACCCCTCCGGCGACGACGTTGCTGGCGGTGGCGTGACGGCGTCGACGGCGGCGAAGCTGTCCAGCTCCGGGAACGGGCCGAACGCCGTGTCGAACATCCAAGAATCGAACTCCTCGGCGCCCGCGTGGACGAAGTCCGGCCGGTACACCTCGCTGGCGTCCGTTGGTGCGTCGCCGCCGCCGCCGCCGCCTTGCTTCACGGCGCCGTCGCAGCTGTCCGTGCTGCTGCTGCTGCTGCTCGAGCCACCACAAGCACTACCCGCACCATCGCTATTGCTATTGCTTGTGGTTGTGATCGTCGGAGTGGCCGCCGCCACCGCCGCCGTGGTGGACCTCTTCTTGGAGGCGGCGCCGGAGGAGCCGGCCGTGGCCGCGGCGGCGGACCTGGCCTTCTTGAGCTTCTTGTGGTGGAGGAGTCCGCGGATGCGGACGGCGAGCGGGCAGTCCGGCGAGATGCGCGGCGCGAAGTTGGTGCGGCCCGCGGAGGAGGCGCGCGGCCTCGTCGTAGGCGCGCGCGGGCGGCGTCGGCGGTCTCGAAGGTGCCGAGCCACATGCGGATCTTCTGCGTCGTGTCCTTGATCTCCGCCACCCACCGCCCCGACGGGCGCTGCCGGACGCCGACGAACTTGCTGTGGCTCGTTGCTGCCCTGCTCCCCTTCTTCCTCCCCCGCGGCTTCGTCGGCTTCGCCGCCGGCGACGCCGCCGCCGCCACCTCTTGGCTGTAGTAGTAGCAGTAGTCTTGCAGCTGGAACACTGGAGGTTGCACTTGGAAGTTGAGCTCCATGTGTTTGTGTGTGAGCTTGTGCTTTTTCTTGGTTTCTTTGATGTTTTGGTTTGAGAGAGTTAGGGTAGGAGAGACAGGTGTCTGTGTGCCAACTGCTTGCTCTCTGCTTGATGGCTTGATGGTTGGCATTTGGCAAAGGTGAGAATTTATAGAGGATTTGTGAGAAATATTGTAAGGGCATCATGCCAATGGTAGTGCCCCTGTGGGGTTACTTTCAGAGTATCAGTTTCAGTCTTCCAGGTTTGGTCAAATTATGTTGTAGTTTCTGTTGAAGCAAATGTCGGATTTTATACATTATCTAAAAAAGGGGTTTAATCAAATCATGGCCTGTCTACTTATGAATTATTATCAATCATATGATCCTGTCATTTGGTATATGTTACTGTGTTTCCATGGAAAATGAAGTATGTATTTGCACATAGTAACATAAGGCAAATTTTGTTGGGATGTTTTTGTCTTGTCAATTTGTTCTGTTTCATGCATTGTCGGTCAGAAACTATGGCAAAGGTAGTGGCCTCCCTGTTTCTGTAATTGAACCAACAATTTGGGATGCTTGTAGACTTGTAGTGCATCACCACTAAATTTGACCTTTGTATCTTCTGTGATTCTGATTCTTTAAGATAATATCATGATTCATTTGATATGTTCAGTGATTGGATGAACTTATCCAATATATCTGAAGATATCTCTACCGAGTTTAGTCAATTATTTGAAAATATATAAAGTATATTTATTTTTGCTTTTAGTCAATATGGCCAGTTTTTTTTCCCAGTATCTCCTAAACTTTACATGCATGCGAGCAATAAGTTATGGTAATCAATAGGAATTAGAACGAACATGCTCCCAAATTAACCTGGAAGCAAAAGTCAAGGAGTCTGCATTTTTTTTAATGTTCTTTTACAAGGTCTAAACCGGAAAGCATTCGCTTAACTGAAGCATTTGGGCCACTAGCTAGACTAGTTCTTCCCTAATTGGTGGGTATGTATTTAATCAATTAATCTAACCAAAACCACTAACATGAGACCAAGTCTTCCATTGCTTGAAAGTGTGCCATTTGGCAGAATTTGAGAGAATGATTACAAACAATGAAAATACAAACTACTAAACATCAACTTTTCATCAACCCCGCTCAACTTGTGTTTTTGTATTGTCAGGTCATTTGACAACTTCCCCATCAGCCAAGTCTTTCTCCTTCACTGGATGAGGCAGTCGTTCTCTGCTAGTTCAATGTTGGATACCTTTCAATTTCCGGAGCATCTTTTCTACAGACATAAGGATTAAGGAAAACTGTGACAGCAGCCGTCCCAGTGTGTTTTTAGTACTATATCTGTACGAACTACGAAAACCAGTACTTCTGTACTTCTAGAGCTTAGGGGAACAATAGTTCGAAATCTACTTTTGAGTATCTACAAAGGAATAAGGAACCGAGAGGTATCTTATTTTTATATAAAATTTAGCAACTCTTGATATATAGTACTAGTACTTACTTTAGGATCAGCAATTCAGCTTGCATTTATGATCAGAGCTACACACTTGGAGTCAGTCACCAACGAACTAATTTCTATTTCAACTCTTGAGATGACACACTAGTAGAAGGTTATGCTGGTCTTCTCCTTGGATTTCTGAGAGGTGCCTTTATTTTTTTTCCCTATTATTAAGTTTCTTACTTTATCCGAAGTAGTATGTATGCACATAGTATAGAGGCTGAAAATGTAAAGCTTTTTTCCATTATCTAAAAAAACTTACTCAATGACTGTAAAATCACTCGAAAGCTAAAGCAACCGTGATGTTAGAAGCTTTCTCTATCCTTGGAAGCGAAGTTATCAAAACAATAATAATGATAATCTTGAAAGCAAAAGCGACAACACTACTACTTAAACAGAACAAGTCTTTTCTTTTGAACCCAAGAACGGAAAGACACTCTAGAGAGGATTAATAAACTCGTATATATGTTGGTTGCCGCTAGGCATTTCATTCATCATCAGCTGAGAAAAGGTAAGCGTGATGGAGCGGCATGTTAGTCTTCTCAATTTTAAAAGCCATGCCAACCTCAGCTATCAAAAAGGCGAGTTTTGTAAAATTGTCATCACCTGCCGTGCCTACAATTTTCAATCTTGTGCTTGCTTGTTCAAATGAGCAATAGGCTACACTGCTAGAGCACTCATGGATGTTTTGTTGTTTTCTACTCGGGATGACTCCAAGAGGTTCTTCCCAATGAACTTGTGTTTTCTTTAGCGTAGCAGATGCCATCTTTGTCGCTGTCAATGTGCAATTTCTTGTCGAGCCTGATGGACTATATCTCCTCAAGCAAAAGACAAAAGAACGCTTTTTGGGGCAGCAGGAGAGGTCAAGAGTGAGCATCTTCTCAGCTCTTGTTTAAGTTCATTCCAGTCTTCGAGATTTGTCTTGTACTGGGAGCCGCCATGAGCTTGGAAATGATGGAGATGTTCCAGTTATAATTTAGGAGCTAATCCTCTCATGACTAATTCAAATTCAACTTCTGATGTCAAGCCTTGATACAGGAAAAGATTATCTGAAAGATACCTTTTGAGTATTTTGTTTTGGCTGATTCCAACCTGTTGACGCATGCATAATTGCATATGTAACTTGCACTATTGTTTTCTGATTAGCTGAGGAAAACTCAAAACAAGGACCGTTTTGAAGTTGCGACATACGCAAAGAAAACGTCTCAGAAATACCCCAGTTAGCTGTGAAGCATTTCCTGCAGCAAAACACCTTGAGTTAGCTGGAAAGGATTACCTGCAGAATGCAGCATCTTGGGCGATAAACAGTATCGTTAGTGGATGACAAACAGTATCGTTGGGGCAATTCATGTTTGGTTAATGATGAACGCAGCTTTCAAGATTCCTTGCGTATCTTTCGCTCGATCGACCACAGATTCCTTGATACCCAGTCGTATGAAGACAAAGCGAAAAAAAATGCCACCCTGTGGCGTAAAATATTTGGCATGGTATTCATTTGCTCAAGACTCTTCATCAGCGAAGAAACATGCTCAGCACAAATAGAGAGCAATAATTATTAAAAACTGCAGGGAAGCATCCACAAAAATATGATAACTTCATTACCAAAACTGGCGCAGCATCTGTTGAGCTCAAACTGACAACAATATCACCATTTCACTTACAACCTCTGATGCAGCACATCCCAAAACCATATCTGAGTACAAGATAATATACACACTCTACATCAAAACCATATGAAATGGCAACCTCCAATTCCTTGAAGCCAGCAATGCGCATTCACAAATGAACTCACCCACAAATGATTTAACACAAAGAATTGGTTGACAGTAACAATGATGAAATATATCAAAAAAGGAGAGCAAGATTTGAACTTGCAGCAACAAAAAAAATCCTATGTCGACAAAATGGACTGCAGCAGAAGCTGCTGCTGTGGTTGCAAGCTGGAAAATGTTGAGGCAAGAAAATCTGGTGGCAATGTCTGCTGGAAACGCCTCAAGAGATTGACCATCCGCTTGGTTGTTTCATCTGTAGCAAGCTCTGTTCCGTTGCATAAAACCTGCAGTAGAAATCCCAAGACAGCATTCATTTATGAATTTTACAGCATCTGAGTCAAAGAAATGAAAAACAAAATGCACATAGTAATAAATAGTAGTTTTGATCCTAGGATCAGCTATGTTGCTGCTATAGCAGTAACAGCCTGAAAATTGCCTGCTACTAGTACACAAAGGTCCAAGACAAATTATCACAGAGAACCAAACTAAACCAGGAACACAGGAATCCGTCTTGATGTCTCTGTTTTCCTTTGGAAAGGGCCCACACCATAATATAGGAAACAAGTCAGAAATTACCTCCGCAAAAATTGAAACAATTTTTGAAAGATATTGGCTATGAGGACCAAGAATATCTGCATCCGATCTGCACACAGACAAGGTCATTATAACTGCAAAAAAAGCTATGATTGTTGGCATGTCATCGCGGAGAGCAGATACCTTTCACCATTGAGGAGAGCTGATCGTGTACAACTTTTGCTTCAATCTTGTCATCTTTTATAGGCAAGCAACCAAGCCAGGCAGGAATGACCTAAAGAGCATGAATACATTGGATGAGGATAATACAACATGTATCTTTTTAGCAATATATGGTCTTACGGGAGCTGAAAACAAGGTTCAGACTAAATCTAGGGACAAGCACAACTACTGGTTTTACACTGGTTATTAATTGGTTCAGTTTTAGCTTGAACTCCATACTCTGCAGCAGGTTTTCTCAACTGTTCCTTTGGAAAATCACTACTACTTTTTTTAACTAAACAACCATAACTCCATTAGGACAACAATACTAGCAGGAACAGAGCAGTTTCATTTTGAAAAACATTCAGACACAATAAAGTGCCAAGTTCTTCAACAGTTTACGCAAAGCATATTTTCAGTAGAACTTTGGATTTGTTTTGCAGTTTTAAGGATGCCAAGTTGTATGAATGCAAAATCAGATCCAAACCAACTTAGCTATTAGTAATTGATGGCAAGGACCAAGGAATATTAATTGCATATAACTAAAAGCTTGACTGTGTGTTTGCTAGGAAATATTGAAGGGTAGTACATTCTGACGAAAGACATAAATCTTCCTTCTATATCCAAAGGCTTGATTTCACTTGATGAACGTGCCATGAAAGAACAGTTTAGATCTATTAAGGTGTCAGTTCATCTATACAAGCAAACAAGATTTGGACCTTTTTTGAATCTTGAAAAGCATATACAAATTTTAGGACCTACTCTGTAATCATTTAAGTGTGTAAAGTTTGCTCCACAAACAGAAAATGTCTGTCAAGAATATTTCAATTCAGTTTTCCTACTAAGTTTGCACAGATTTTCTAGCAGGATTTCATCCTCCTCAATCAAGGAAAGTAGTTTTTCCCTTTCCATTCACTTGGTAGCCCACATGTTAATGCGATTGGATAGAAAACAGAAGACAGAATACATATAACAAAACAATGACAGTTGTTTTAACTGACTGAATGTGACTATGTGAGATATGCTTACCTGAGCTGCATCGATACCATCACGATGGAATTGGCATATTTTTACCAGTGCTGAAACAGCATTGTCATATCCATTATATTGTCTGCATGCTTTGCTTCAGGATGTGTGATAACATTGTTCAACTTTGACAGCGCCTCTGATTTTGAAAGCACCAAATTAGGGGGTTGGTTTTGAAAATGCATGGTAAAGTACTACAAACTCAAAGTGATGTAAGCATGACCCGACTACCTCCAACAAGTGGGCGGAAAACATGACCGCCAAATTCAGCACATACACCCACACCATAGACAGCAGCCTAAAAAGAATAAGTTGGCAGTTCAACACAACATTAGTGTCTTGTTTGGCCAAATATAACAATAGGACATGGATGAAGGGACAGGAAAACATAAATATTTATACCTGCCGAACATCTGAGTTCTCATCATTGGATGCCTCCAGCAGAAAAGGTAGGTATGTATCATAATACCTGATCAGATAGGAAAATACATAATTCAGTTACAAATACAAGCCCTGCATCAACAAAATAGCTTTGAGGAACATACTTGAGAGCAGATTCACGACATTGCTCTGCAATATCATCAAATACACAGATAGCTATCCTTCTCTTCTTCTGCAGTCTTATCTTTTCCCTGCCAAATTAAAATGACACAAGAAATGAATGAGCAGTAAACAATAAATAATCAACACAGCTCAATAGAACTAAGACTAGAAAACATGCAGTGATAATACTGGTAAACACAAGTGATAAATAACATTAATCTTTTCGTTAACACGTGAGAAGAAAAATGTCCACGCAGTGGGACTGGCTGTCACTGATAATTTGATAGCGCCATATCCAAGGAAACATTCTTACATACTGTTTTGTTTGGCATATCCATTTTGAGTTTTTCATGAAGAAAACAGTTCAAATCAAGATATGCATGTCATTGTCTTCCTTGGTTGTTTCACAATAAAATGATGATAAACAGTCAATGAATATTGAGAGGCTGTCGGGCATATGGAAAATCTTTCAAAATGAAGCGTTGTGATATAATGTAAACCATTAAAACAATCAGGAACTTTCAGGATAGAAGCAAATAGTTGGATGAAATATCATGTTAAACAGGCACAAATCAAGAATTAAAGTTAGTGGTAACTAATGTAGTGGTAGAACTAAAAAAAAAATTACTAGAGTGAGATCTAACAAGGAACTTGTATGTGTAAAAATAAATCAATCCAAACACACAATTAAATGCAGGATTCCACTGACTTACCAACATAGGTGTGTGTTATACAGACAGTTCATCAAAGAATGGCAGAAAAGAAGCTTTGAAGGTCTTAATTAATACCAAGGCACTCTCCAACCTGTAAATTATTTTAAAAACTAGTGTTAACAGAATCAATTTAGAAGACTATTATTCCATCCAGTAAAAAGAAGTTATTCATACAGTCCCCATATGTCCAATATAAATATTCATCTAACAAAAGTTAAGTCGAGATAACACGAACCTGATCAAACACTTCCTCCTCCTGCTCATTCTCTTCTTTGAGTAGTTCTCCTTCATCAGCATCAAATCTTCTGCCTTTGATCTCTCTGACCTTTCTCTTTTCCTGGTAGCGCTGGCTATAATAACATTTTTGATCTCATCCGAAACAGCTCTTACTTGGTTTTCATCAAGGAGTCGACCAGATAGCTGCTCAATTAAAAGAATAGTGAGCGATACAAAAAACCCAGGCCTTTCAAAATTGAGGAACGGCCAAGTATATCATCGCAGTGTAGAAAGTTGAATAAATAGATTATAAACCATCAGTGAATATCACTCAGCTATACTGCATTGATTTATCAATTCAGCAATCATTTTGGTGTAATAGTGTCAATGAAAAATGCATTCGATGTGCAAAAGGGTGTCAGTGTCAACTTCCAAGCAAAATCATTCTGGCTTTGGTATAAGTCCACTAACATAGCCCAATCAATGATGAAAATTAGTAATCTTTTTGCACAGTAATGACTCCAATAAACTTTCAACACTAATAGCAAAATAAGTCCACCATGACCTGGAAAGTGATTTGTTGGATCTAACTCTAATGTGGTCTTAGTTTCTTCCATGTCATATATGAGGTATGCGATTATCCAACTGTTCTCGACAGAAGCTAACTCTTGAAACCACTATCTATTGATGGCAATTTTTGGACCAAACAATATTCAACCGAACAAAATTCATGTTGAACAACTGTCATCATGGTTCATCCAACTGAAGATATTTCAGCTTCATCCAATAGATAACTAAAAACTCAACAAGAAAAGACACCAGGTATACGTTTCTACAGCTGAATGATCTCTCTAAGATGTATAGGCAGACAACAAACATCACCCAGTTAGCTGTATACACCAGTGCACTGCCTCAATATGCTCCAGAAGCATTACAATTTCATAGAAAAAATACCATCCCATTCAAATAAAAATATGAAAAGGAGAACAAACCTGCATGCACTCATTTAATGAATCAAGCATGGATGAACACATCTCAGTTTCTGGTTCCTGTATAGTAATTCAAAAGAAAACAGCTGTTAGCGTTGAATAGAAAAACCATCCACATGTATAGAGAAGATTTTGCATAGACCTTGTGCAGCGCTTCAACAAGAGCTGGAATTATGTAGTCAGATAATTGTTTAACATAAGATTCATCGCGTCCTTGAGCCAGCCCCTTCTCAACAGCCAATTTTGCAGAACGTAGTAGTTCAGGCATAGCTGCATTGTTGTTGGAACTATACTTTTAAAATGCAAATCCATAAGGCAAAAGATAAAATCATACTAAAACATCAAATACCTGCAACAGCAGCTCTCCTCACTTCCTCATGAAAGTAAAATTTAAGGAGTGGAACCAATGTAGGAGCAACCTACGTGGAATTTGACCATCAACATATGACACTGAGTGGCAATTGAGAAATTAGACATTTAACATGCTGGTATGATATCAAACCTGATCAATCCATGGGAAGAACCCCTCCTTGAGTTCATCAGCATAACAGCACAGCATGTTGCAAGCTGTTGCTTTCTCTTCTAGTACACTAGTTCGGATACCTATTCTTTTGTCGCCAAGCGTAATTGTTTCAATGCTGTATTGAGTGAAAAAGATTAGGGGCAATATTGCAGAACCAACAAGAAGCTAAAAACAACCACCACACCTCACATAAAAAAGGATGATATATTTCTGAACAAATCAAATTGCAAAAGAAAAAGGATAATCAATAGGGAAACATATTACAAGCATAAGGTAGCTATTGCAAGTTGCAGTCCCACTATCCCAAAAAAAAAAAAAGGTTGATAACGGAAATATAAACAGGCACGAGTTTCACGAAAAAAAGGAACCTTCTATGAACAAAGTGCATGTAATTACATTCAGTATGGTATAGAAACAAATGGTACTTCTTAAGAAAGAATGAACCATAGATAAATTTAAATAGAATGCCTCTGACACAGCATCAATATTAAGGGCATATTTAATTCAGTGGATAAAACATAGCAATTGAAGAAGATGCACAAACCTATCATCATCTGATTCTATATCATCATCAGATTCAGCTGAAGTAATTGTGACATCAGGCTTCAGTTGAGCAGACTGAAGCAGTGGTGGCATAACAACGTTCATGTACGGAAGAAAATCCTGCCCGAGACATTTGCATAACCTGGCCCAAGCCTGTCACATAAAGGAGAAAATGTTACAAAGGATCTGAATTTTATTATGATTAATTCATAATAGGTTTTATGTGTACCTGAAGCATGTAGCTTGTTATTGGATCATCATTTTCCATTGTAGTTCCTTGCAAACTCATAAGTACTTCCATGACCTATCAATCAATGTGTAGATTAGAAAAGTGCATGCATAGAACATAGCATACAGAACAAAATTACAGTGGAGAAGACACAATTACCTGCTTTGCGTCATCCCTGAACTTATCCTTGCCTACAGCCATTCCGACCAGACTTATACACTCCATAGACTTGGCACGAAGCATCCTATTGGACTTATCAGTTGCATTCATTAAAATAGCTTTCAGGTATGGCATCACTGCATCATAGTATTTTTTGAAGTGCTCCTGCAAGACAAGTACACCAAAATTTAACACAATATTATAAACTCTCATTAACCATCAAGATAAGTATAAAAGGTAATGTTGCGCCCCCCTCCCCCTATAAGAAATTAAGCTAACTTATACGTGGACAAATTACCTGCGATGAATCAGCTACTGATGCTAAAGCTGTCAATGCTCCCTCTTGCACCATTTGCTTGCCGTTCTAAAGCATAAGTACAATAAATTAGCACATGTTCTACTAGTTCAAAAAAATAACACTAAAAGACAATAAAATATATTTAACTGGTGAGGGAGGTGGATACCTGAAGAAGAACAAGTAATTTGGTAACAATTCCATCCAGGTAAGGTGTCAGAATTTCAGGCGTGCAATTCTCACTGAAATTCAAGATAGCTGATGCAGCATGTGCCTGTGAATGATAGTAACACAACCAGACATATTATTTCCTAATAAGCATAATAAAAGTAGGTTAAGTTTGTATGTATAATAGGCACCCCAAAACTGCCAAAACCTTGAAAACTGTATATCAAAAAGTAACACTTGAAAATTGTATATGGAACAAAAGTTCATTAAAAAACCTGAATTAATGTGTTTATAAATCATACTTCATGCCATCACATGAGTAGGATGTGTGTATGTACACTGTAAATCACATCATAAGGAGTAAGTAAGATGTGCATTCTGTAGACTTCAGCAATAGAAAAGTTTGCGAACTGTTAGTTGTTCATTAGTATGACAGGAAGTGGTAATGTGCTGGAAAAGTTTGGGGAAGTAACTTGTTCATTAGTATGGACAGGAATTGGTAATGTAATATCTGGGCCTTTGGGTTTGGTCCAATTGGGTATCAGATGCTCTCCTGCTAGTATGTTGAGTGTGGATAGAGGAAACGGAATTTAGTAACTTAAGAGGGTGGTTTGTGATATGGCATTGTTGAAATTTTTAGATTGACATTTTGGCAGATAATGCCTGTTCACCTACTTCATGTGTGGAAATATATCGCCACTGTGTTGTTTTAAGTAAAAGGAGTTCGGACCACACTATCACAGGTTTCATATGTTACATTGAAGTAAAAAAATATATATATCAGTGATTGGAGCTGTGATCATGTATATCTTCACATAGTTGCCTGCATCATGTCTAAAGTGCTGGATCTGTGTTTCCTCACATATTGAGGGCAGGATTTCACGTAACTATAACTTGAGAAATAATACAGTCATATTTTTTTCTTTATTATGTAACTTTACTTCATAGGGACTCCTTAGGCTGTTGTTGAAGTTCACATTTTGCTCTCAGGTTGTTTTATTTGTTTACATTTTTAATTTATGGTTACTTTGATATGAGTCTAATCCGAGGTATAAAATGCAGTGGGGCATGATGAAGAATGGTTAGAATGGCTTCTCTTCAAAATCTGTGTTGAGGAGCAAAAGTTTGAAACATTGTTTGTAGCTTTATGCTCACGCAATGATGCTGAGCACAGTGATGGTGATGAATGCAAAACTGAGTTTAATGCTAAGCATGCATATCTTTTGGGTAAATTGTCAAAATGTTTGGCTAACCGACCTAAAGAAGTCAGTGTATCGATCAGTTTTGCACTTGATATTTTCAATGCACAGAAGCATGCTGCTGAGATTGTGGATTTTACTTGCCGAGTTAACTCTCCTCTTCCAACTGGTCACCCTGCAATTGATGTACTTGGATATTCATTGGTGCTCTTGAAGGATATATGTGCTTGGGAATCCCCTCCGTCAGACACACAGGCTCCTGTTGACTCACTGATGCAGACTGGTCTTGTAAAGCATCTTCTAACGTACTTACGTGAGCTAGAACCCCCAAGTATGATCAGAAAATCTATGGCAAGGGGACAAGGAGATCATCAACCAGCCTTAGGAACTGCAAAAGTCTGCCCATACATTGGTTACAGGAGAGATGTAGTCGCTGTGATTGCTAATTGCTTGCATAGAAGCAAAAAAGTGCAGGATGAGGTGAGGCACCTGGATGGGATTATTTTACTCTTGCAGCAGTGTGTTGTTGATGAAGAAAACCCATACTTGAGGGAGTGGGGTCTTTTTGCTGTGAAGAACTTGCTTGAAGGAAATGAGGAAAACCAGAAGGAGGTATCTGGACTTAAGATGCAAGAAGCTGTTATAACTCCAGAGATTGCTGACATAGGTCTAAGAGTGGAGATAGACAAGGAAACAGGTTATGTAGAACTCCATTTAGCAAATAATACATATTATGTCGCTTGTGTTGGTAAATATTAACGTCTACTAGATGCTCAATATAATCCGAAGTCTATGTTTGTTTTGTTAGGCATTACTCCTGCAGTTAATTATTATTTTTTTGTCAGTGGATTTGCTTGTTTAGTAATTTTCTGTATCTATAACTTAAATAATTTGGCATCCAACGATGATTCTTCCGTCCATAAAATATTTGTATTATAATTGTCGGTAAGTGTGTATAGGTCATAGATGCTCAATCTTTTTTTTTTATTTTTGCAATTACACGTTATACATATATGCAACATATTTACTCACACCCTCATGAATACATCTCCTATAACACACGCTCTGAGAATGACGTGTTGCTGATCTCACTAAAATCCTATTGAAAGTCTAATTGTATGTATGTAATATTCATAGGCACGAGGATTTAAATCCTAATGAGCGAAGTCCTGCATCCATGACTCCGTATATCCACCACCACATTACCCATGTTCATCAACAGTTATACAATCTGCTTGTTTTGTTAGGCATGATTTATGGTGTTCTCGAACCAACGGGTTCATAACCCTTCCCTCCCAAAACGCAAAACGGAACAGCATATTAACTATAATTAATTAAGTATTAGCTAAAAGATCTTAAAATATGAATTAATATAAATTTTCAATGTAACTTTTCTATGTATTTTTAATACACTGTTTAGCAATTCAACGAGCTAGGATTGAAATCAGGAAAGGAGAGTATAGAACCATTAGTGCAGTTGCTCGGTTCAATAATGTTTTCTATGGCTCGAAAACTTGACATGGACCAATGATTATTTCATGTGTAAAACATTTTTTGAAAAACTGTCAATAAGTTATTATACTTAGGCATGTCGGCTATTCTTGAAATAATTTTTATGCCACCAAAGCAAATGATACTCATATTTAAGATAGAATCAACGACCAACATATATAAGTATATAAAATTGAACATGAACCTTGTAATTCAGCAAACAGGCTATCAAAATTTACTTCATTGACAGAGACGTTCTTTTCTTCTTGTCTGACATTTTAATTGTTTGCCTGATTACAAAACCATAAATATAAAGATAAGAACACGTTTCATAAATACTAGTTGTATTTTATTTTTATTGATCACGGGCATATTACCACAAAACAATCATATATCTACTCCTATGCTAGGAGATATAAACTTCAATTTACTTGGATGTTTGGTGCATATCCGACTTTGAGGGTGGAGCTTGGGAGCGGCGAGAATATAGCTCCATCTTTACCGTGTATTCCCTATGTCCCAAAATAAACCACATCCTAGAGTTAATCGGTTATTATCTTTTAATTCACCTTTAATGCACAAATCAATAATTTTTATTCCTCACTACCCCTCACGTCTCCCCTCCAACAAGAGCTTGCCCTGATGATTCCTTAGCACTTCCTTTGCCAGAGAGGTATATTAGCAAAGTATACAATGTTCTTGAACCATCTCCAAGGTCGACACTCTCATCAATATGCCTACCGAATCGCTGACCTTCAGTGTACCTATGAGGATGAGCAACAAGCAGCAATCAAGAACAGTGGCAATTTGTCCAACAGTGTGGTGCTAGTGCATCATCTTTGTTCAACTTTTGATAGCACACATACCTGTAGAACCTGATATTTGGATTCAAGCTGGTTGCTACTTTGCCAGAGATGCTGATGTCCTCAAATATTTTGTTTATCCCAGATTCCCAAATGGTCTGAGCAAGCAAAGGATCTGTCACAGATATCCGGTCATTATCTCTATAAGCTTCACCCTTCAGGGGTCCGAGGCTGCCCTGGTGCGTGAAGCCAATATTCTCAGCAATGTCGACAAAGGCCTTCGCCTCAGCGGAAGTGAAGAAGTTTGGGACCTATTTCAGTTTCAAGAAAGGCAATTGTTCATAAATAAAAGGGAAACAATGATCAACTCAGCCAAAATATTGTCATGCCAACTGAACGGTCTCTTAGCATTTTCTCCTTGTGCATCAAATAGCATTTCATCGTAGCATAGGCTTCATCACTTTGTATTCAGGAATTCCAGTTGATTACTGCATTTAGTATCAACAGCACAACACAAGTAGAATCAAACCCAGATGCTTCCCTAACGCTCAAATCAAAATCGGCGCTCCTGGTGGTTCGCGGAAATCAAGCATCTAGTCTCTAATCGCCTTCTAGAAGCACTAATTCAAGCAGCAGTATACTAGATGCAGACATCAGATGGTTGGGGGTCAAAAGGGGAGGTTGGCTTACGGTGAGGAGGTGGGTGCCCTTGAGGCGATTGACCTGGAGATCCTTCTTCGGCTTGACCGGTGGCCACCTTCCGCCGCCTCCGCCACCGGCAGCGCCGCCCTTCTTCCCCTTGTTGGCCGCCGAGGATTTGTTCCGACGCTGCTGCTGCGGCGGCGGCGCGGCGTTCCCTCCCGCCGTCTCCATGGCCGCAGCCCTCTTCCGTTTCGGTGGCATCAAGCTGTGCAGCGACTTGGCTACGCGGCTGGTAATCCCCTCATCACCGTTGGATTCAGAAGATTCTCCCTTCCTGACATTGAATCTGGACCGTAGGAGTTGATTGCTGGGTCAGATTTGACCGCAATCTTGACAAATTGAATCTTCTATAAAACCTATTTCAATAATAAAACCACGTTAGAAATTATTTTCAAATTAAACCTTTTATAAAACTTATTTCGATAATAAACTGCGTCAAACATTATTTTCATAGATCATGACCTAGCGATAAGGTATAATGTTTTAGTGCCATTATATTTGACATGAACAAATTGGCCGATGTGAGTACGTGACATATTTGTTAGGTCAGGATGAATCGTGCCACGTCAGATAATATATCAGCGCCAATGTTAATAACATTGAGATGTTATACCACACTGTCAGTAAGGATGGTCTTGAGGTCACGATTTATTTTAAAAAGCTTTTAGCGTGGTGTATCGTTGAAATAAGTTTTGTAAAAGAGTCGATTTATCAAAATTTCGGCAGATATGAGCCAGGATTCCAATCTGGGAGGGGCTGAAGTTGATAATCTAACACGTAGGAAGGGCTCTTATGCAAATAGAACTTATAAATCATGACCGTTCAATCAGGATCGAACGGTGTACGAATCACGAGTTCGTGTCGGCGAGCGTCCGGCCTCACGCGACGGGAACCGGTGGAGCTCCGGCGAGCGGCGGATTTGTACGCGGGAGACATCGCCGGCGGAGAACCCTAATCCCTCACAGGGCTCGGTTTTCGCGGCAGCCCGGGAGCGGCTGGAGACCGTGCGCCGCTGCCTGAGATCGCCGGCGAGAAGCGGTGTATACCCTGCCGCTGCTGGAGACCAAGATAAGAAACAATCTCGCGGCGAAATCTAAGACATCTGTGTTGATCCCAACCCAAAATTTCACATCCTCCAAATCGTAACGAAGAAAAGAGAAAAATCTGCACATCTACAACGAATGCAACGCGTCCAGGGCTGCTTTCAGGTTCGAATCCCTTCTCAAGAATCGCAAACGAAAACATCTTTATCCTGTTTCATATGGTGAGGTTTTCTTGGATGGGCAGGAACGTGCCGCAGATGTTGCCGCCGAGGTCCGGGAACGCGGCGCATCCCGGCAGGGGCTTCACCTTGCCGTCGCGGGCGACGCTGACGGGGTACTTGACGAGGTGCCCTCTCATCTCGCTCACCTCGCTGTAGGCGAACTGCCTCCAGTTCTGCTCCCCGATGTGCCGAACCTGCCTCGTGCACTCCAGGCTCTCTGGGCAACTGAAGATTTCCTCCACTGCTCCAATGTGCTCTGCCCACAGTGACATCCTGTACCCGTAGATCTGCGAGCTCACCAAAACCAATCCATCAGCGCAACTGTGAAATCTGTGGAATTTTGGGTGATGAAGGGATCATTTACCTGTCCACGAGGAGCAGAGAGCATGTTTGCCCATGTGTACTGAGGCTGGTATGCTCCCATGGCGATCTCGGTGTCTCTGGTTCCTTCCATGGATCTCTGGTTAATGTTAGCCGATCCAATTATCACGTATTCGTCATCCACGATCATCCCTTTCGAGTGCACATACACCATGAACCTCCGGTTCTTCTTAGCTTGATCCTGAATGTACAGGTCGCAGCAAGACAAATCTGAACTCTGAATGTGCAGGTGGCATATAATTTGAGTATGCTGCGAGAGAAGCAGAAGTACTGCAGTCTCACCTGGGGATTGTTGGCTGAACTTGATCCACTGCAAGTGCTAGGACTGCCGCCTGCTTCACGATTGCCAAGACAGAAGAAGTTCAGGTAATCCTGTGGCTCATATGTGTTATCCAGCCCTACTTCTTTCAATGCCTTGTGAATTACCTCATACATCATTTGCATTGTTTTTTTCTACAATGATAACAACAACGACAACAAATAAGTTACATTGCTATACTGAGAGAAGTTAGCTCTGTAGAATGTAGTAGCAGACAGTACACAGTTGAGCAGACTAGAAGACAATGCTAGAGAGATGCTCTAACCTGCCAGTAAAGTATTCTCTGTGTAGGAGCACCAGTAGGATTACCTTCAGGCCACATTGGAATTACTATGTACGCTGAAAACCTCTCGTTGGCATAAATTTTGTTGGCAATTTTGAGAGCTATTTCAATCGGTATTAAATTATTAGCACCTGCAGCAGAACAAATTTTAAGTCCTGAAATTAGGGGCAACCATAAGTACTAGTGGTATTTATTTACGTCATGATAAGGGTCAAGAAATTTTGAATTATTCTCCAACATAAAGCAGCAAATTTTAAGCTAAGTTACTATTAGAGAACGCAATTGGAACATGCCATAAAAGGCCAGAATACGTTGAGTTGAACAACAAGATTTGAAGCAAACAGAGCTCATGCTTACCTACATCTTTATGTGAATCCCAATTAAATGAAGAACCAAGGAAATACTGATTTTCAATATAGATGAAGTGTTGAGCTCCTCGGATTGCATTCACATAAGCGGTTTGTACGCTCATATCAATTAGTACGTTTTTCCCACAAACGAGATTCTGTCAACCAAAGGAAAAGTATGTGTCAGGTAAATACAAAGAATAACCAAACATAGCATAATTGGGTGAAATTTATATCTTAGTTACCTTACTGGTTGCTTCTCTTGGATTTTTGGGAAAACCCTTGACAGAATTTGAATCAATTGACCGGAATATCTGCTTCCAAGTTAATACTGTTCAGTGCTGTTTGGTCACATACTTTGTTTATCTGTAGCTGTGAAAACCTTTGAAGGATCTTACCTGAACATCCCATCGCTCTGGATCATTGTCACTTGAATACACTTCATCGTCAATGCTTGCAATATCAGGTATCCTTCCAATCCATAGCAATGTGTCATTATTTGCCTTTGACAATTTTTTAACCCCGCTGCGCTTGGTTGCCTTTAACCAGCGCTCCTCAAAGTTTGTCAAGACATCATATGCCGCTGGGCCATCAATCTTAGAATGCAAATCATGCCATGGCTCTCTTGGCCCTTGGGCATCAAGTACCTGCAAATACAAGGTGCGTCAATTACAGGAACTATTTTCATGTGTATAAACCACATACAGGCACATGAACAATAGGACAAAGTAATCTCACCGCAAAGTTTGGGTTATAATAGTCCTCCTTGTGCAATGTCTGGAGAGACCGAAAAAGAGGATGAGTAGGTGTATCATATCGTCCTCCGCATAAATCAAGGCCTCCAACAAAAGCAACTATTTTCCTTTTATGGTTGCCGGCATCAGCATCCAGAATCACTGTTTTCTGATGATGTGTAAAAATGGTTCCAGTCTCCTGGTTCAATTTCCAACTGTTACCATCAGTACATGGTCCCCAAGAACAGTTATTTTGACTAAAAAGATGTTAGCTGGTGACATGTGTCTATGAAGCAAATTATGGCATTCAGAGGAATTTCAACTAGAGACAAAGCTGACTGAAGAAAACAAATTATAAAGAAACAACCTGCTGCTTAACCCAGCTGTGCCTTTTCCCAGCAGAACGCGGGCAGAGCAGTATCTGAACTGAAGAGTGCTTGAAAAATCTACGGGTCTCCTCATCCCGTGTGCCCATGTAACCTTCCTACAGACAAAACTGTGATCAACAAGGCTAGCAGTATTTGCATGAATATATTCTTCACAGGTTTTCTAGAGATCAATGTCACTCCATCAACCCCAACTACCATTAGACAAAGCAATGAAATTTGGACCAGAAGCCAAAATAAAGTGGTGTGACCATCAGTTTGATACCAAAACAAAATGGCCGAAAATTAATTTTGTGATGCATGTTGCATTGTGCATACCATCTGGATACCAAGGACGTTCCTTGACGTTGGATCGTCCCAGACGAGGAGCAGCACCCTCACCCCCTCCTGCGACTTCCTCTTCAGCAGATCGCCCAGCGAGACGCCGGCGCCGCCGTCCCGCACAAGCTGAATGGTGTGGAACACCGACCACCCGGTGATATAGATGAGCCTCCTCGCCTGCGATATCGCGTCGTAGACATCGTGCCAGCACTGGCCTTGCCGGTAGACCGCGCCATTGCCCAGCCTGATCTCCGGCAGCGAGCCCTCCGGCACATGCGCGTCCTGGTACAGCGTCACCCTGCCGCCGCGGCGCAGCGGGAAGTAGGTGTTGGGGACGCCGGCGAAGTCCGGACCCGGGGTGACGCCGTGGTGGTACATGGTTAGCCTCGCCACGGGGATGTACTGCACCGACAGCCGCAGCACGGCGCCGGGGGCGCACGGCTTGCCGGCGGCGGGATCGAGGACCGGGTAGACGCCCTCGACGTGCTCCCCGGCCTCGAGCTGCTCGGCGGGGACGACGACCTCGCCGATGAGCTCGGCGCCGAAGACGTCGCTGTCCTTGACGAGGAAGTGGACGGCGGGCGCCTCGTGCGCGACGGGGACGAGGAAGTGCTGCGCCCACACGGGGTTCTCGTCGTCGTTGACGACGTAGGTGCGCGCGACGGTGGCGGACGCGAGCTGCACGGTGACGTAGGGGTCGCTGGTCATGGCGCCGTTGGCCGCCTTCTTCTTCTTCTTCGTCCCGAGGATGTCGACGACGGTCTTGGAGACGATGTCCATGTTTGGGAGGTTCCGCGCCTCGTGGATCCAAATGTCCAGGCTGCCGTGCAGCATCGCCGCCCGCCGCGACGCCGACGACGAGCCCCACATGCTGCCGTGCCCGTGCGGCCACACCACATCCATCCCGCTCCAATTCGACGATTTCGCGTCAACTGTTCGTGCTGTTTTACCTTGATCGATCGATGATCTCGTTGCATGTGCCTCGTGTACGTCGCATGTCCTCTCCTCCCGGTTGATCGCTGCCTCCCCTGAAATGGAGGGGAGAATGAATGGGCCGTGGGCCCATGGACAAATGCCGTCTGATCTGTATGTACTCTCCAGGGCCCACTTGTCGTATTGCATTGCACCGCGACAAGTTTGTAATGCTGTTCCAGATCAGCCGCCGTACGATCAGGTGTAAGCTCTGAATCGGGACATCACTTGCGCGTGCGCTTGTTGGGCTCAAAAAATGAAACCAGGGGCCCACAATATTGCGCCACGTCAGCGGCTCAGGGTTGGCCCATTTAATCACATGGGCCTGACTGCCCCGTGTGCTTGGAAAGGACGCTACTCAAAAAATATCCAACACAAACACAGTGTGTACCCCCTGGACCATATATCTCGTCACATTCACCGCTGGCATCCGTGTGCATTTGATTTGATTTTCATCTCTTTTGGTCCTCTCCCTGACGCCATGGGGGTGCCTTTTTGCAGGTCAGTACGGTCGGTCTGTGAATGCACCGCTGTTGCTGGCTTTGGGCGCCTGCGACTCGATGCGAGCTCATGCCTCAAGTGTGAGGAGATCAACAAGATTCTGGGAGACGCACACGCGCACCAACAGTGTCAGCGTATGTACGTACTCCTCGGCTCCAATGCTATCAAGTCTTCTCATCAGGCTTTGATCGATCGATCTGTATCCTCTCTTTCTGCTGCTCTCTGATGATGTACTGTGCAGATGATGCGCATCTCGTGAGCTGCTGATGCGATGGCAGCTGCTGCTGCTCTTTCTGTTCCAAACTCTGTGCTGAGAAGTTCAATCAACGGGCCTGAATATATAGCCATTTTTGGTGTATTCCGATCGACTTTTTGGAACGTTTTGCTGATAGGGAGGAGGGAATGCCGGGATGGTAGGTGCCCAGCATGAACGTGGAGGGCTTGAGCAAGATACCTGGTCATAACCCGGCGGATTACGCGAGCAAACACCACCAAAACTTCGGCTCCACCGCCTGTTTAAGCGTGGCTAACCTTTTGGCAGGCTGGCAGGCAGCTGCCACCAGCAAAAGAGTGTACAAAATGAGGGAATTAGGGATGTTGTACCTCTCCTGAGAAAATGTGGTGCCTTTTCTCACTCATTAGCATGAGACAAGAATTTGAGTCGCCCAGCAATTTCTACAGTACAAGTAGTTCACTGAGTGAATAATAAACACATCGGTCGTTTGCCTTGTGTTTGAAGGGATTAGTTTGACTACTTGACTGTAAATGATTAGCATTACTACTACACTGAACCATATGCTCTACTGCTCTAGGGTCAAGTCTCTCACTCATCTCATCACTCATCAGCATGTAACAAGGATTTTACCCCTGTAACAATTTAACAGTAAAAAAACATAGTAGTACTATACTTATCTGTCGTTTGCCTTGTGTTCGAAGGGATAGAGCATACACTTGGCCCAAACTAGCCTCACCGCACATGCCATTCCATATGGTCCCGTTCACAGGCATGACAAAAATCGCAGCACTTGCGTAGCGTCCAAACAAGAATACAAGAGATTTGCTGCTAAACAATCTCGTGTGCTTCGGAAACAACAAACAAGGATCAAACAAGAGGCTACCAATTCACCGTTCCTTCTCGCTGTCTGAAGCAACCCAATTATCAATGGTCGTGTTGCTTCAGGTAACCATGTTTAACAAGATACAACTCTTAAACTAAGGAATTAACAACCAAGTAAACGACATACATATCCCCATGGCTGTATATACAAGCATTGAGTGAGCAACAACACCCAAACATTCTTGCGTAGTTGATGCACCAAATCAAGGTCAATGTCCAGGACGAACACGTGCCAGGATCCCAGCATTCTTGAAAGTCTCAGCCTTAACACATTTGATTGCTATTCTAAACCAAACCAAAATTTATCAATATGTCGACTTCAGTGAGCTTCCCTCCAGTACGAACAAGATCAAACAACTGAAATTTCATACTACGACTTCATTTATGAAGACAAGAGAACCCATCATCACACCTAATTGCTGCTATGATTAATAGCTAAGAAGTGATTGAAATCATTGCACAGCACACAATCAATGCAACTAAGCTTAATATGTCCACCAACCTAGCTACTCCCTCCGTCCCAAAAAAAGACAAACCCTGGTTTCCGTGCCTAATGTTTGACCGTTCGTCTTATTTGAAAAAATTATGAAAAAAATTAAAAAGACAAGTCACACACAAAGTATTAATCATGTTTTATCATCTAACAACAATAAAAATACGAATTATAAAAAAATTTCATATAAGACGGACAGTCAAAGTTGGACACGCAAACCCAGGGTTTGCCTTTTTTTGAGACGGAGGGAGTATGTTGGTGGATCAAATCTACTAAAAGGTACAAAAATGTACTATACTGTCATTATTCCAAAGCTATTGAGGTGGTTCTGAATGACAATTAATCAGTGAAATTATTCATATATAAAGAGCAAAACAGCTTATACAGCTGATTCAGCGCTCAATCGAACAGGCATATGCCAATGCAACCCTATTTTTCCAATGCTATGGTTCTGAATTTCAGTAAAACGCAAGTGATGCTGAAGACTAATCAATAAGACCACCAATCATCTAGTGAAAAGCAGAATTATGTGTATGTTCACTACTCAGTACAGTGCACTATGAAAGCACTAATAAAATACAAGTACTAACAAAAAGTGCCATCTATGAAATGACCAAGAGGCAGTTGACGCATAGATGCATCAAGTTGAGAAACCATTCAAATTGAAAAGGTAGAAATACACAGCAGTAGATTATAATATTACAGTAAGCTCATTATATATAGAAGATAACCACCAAAATACCAATATGTAGAAGTACATTTTTAGTACCTAGGCTACTAGTAGAACAAATAAATTTTAGGCAATGAGCGAGAGAGGCAACGAGGCTGTCTTTCTCTGGAACAAAAATAGCTGAATAAATAACAGGGTAACATGAAAGTTTACTCTAGTCCTCCAGAAAGTAGGTGCAAGTGCAAGTATTTTCCTAAACCAATAAATTCCCTTGATTTGCCCTCCAGATCCAACTAAAGTTAAATAAGTGAAAGAACAAACTGGTGTCCACCTCCTTGAAAGCAACCGTAGACCAACCAAACTACAGTCTTTTGCACTTTGCACCAGATACCCTGCACAACATCCAACATAATTAGAACAAAGGGATACATACCAAGGAAGTGAACAACATTCAAGAGTACTTTAGCAATGTCTCACGCAACATTACATAGGGCCCAAGCTTTCTTAGTTGCAACAAAGTGGATATAGTGATTATATAGACTACAAAGGCTATTGCAACAAAGCATTTCAGATAGTATATGTTTTACACTTCTCTAGTACTCCAGTAAACATATATAGCATTTCAGTAATAAATAAAAAAAATACAGGTGTGTAAACTATAAAAGATCGCACATTTTTCCATCTATTAAATGCAAAAGATCACATTTTACTCCATAATTTATTGCTCTCCTACAACGGATCAAGGTAAAGAACAAACACATTGAGAGTGCAACCAAAAGAGATAACACAGCCGGATTTAGAACCAACCAATTTGTGTGTGCCAGGATCAGATCTGGTGGTGGCTCTATGCCTGGTTATCGCTCTTGCGATCACTGTGCCCATCGCGCTCCTGCAACAGCGAGCCAGCCTCCTCATCAGCCTGGCTGATCTTCTTCTGCGCCTCCTTCGCCTTGAGCGCCTGCAGCTTGACGTGGTTGTAGTAATTAGTCCCTAATCGCGTAGTGGGCGCGGCGTGCGAGAGCATATGGCATCGCGGTGCCCCCCGCTCCGCTTTTGCTTGGGACGATCTGATTCTCGCGTGATCTTTGGCACGCCGCATTTCAGACGACGAGGTGCCTGCACAATACATGCAATTCGTTCCTGACTGGCTGCTGCATAGGTGTATTTTATCTGATGTATTGTGTACAGTCGTGTTAACATTGCTCGAGCCAGCACTGCACAGCAATTTAGCTCGAGTTTGTCTGTTAGATCAAGGCAATGGATTACTACTACTCTACTGGGAGTTATAAACAGGGAGTGTCGTTTGTGTGTGTTAGATACTGCTCCCTGTAAGTCGTTGTAGGCTATGTTTTTCTAAAATTGGGAAGAAGTTTGGAGAAAGTGGGTAGTTTGAAAAAAAAAGTTAGGAGTTTATGCGAGTAAGAAAGTTTTGGATGTGATGGAAAGTTAGAAGTTTGGGAGAAATTTGCTGTGAACTCTGTTAGAAGTTTGTGTGTAGAAAAGTTTTGATGTGATGAAAAAGTTAGAAGTTTGAAGAAAAAATTTGCAACTAAACCAGGCCTTGAATAACAGAGGTAGTAGTACATGATGATGATACAGTACTACAGTAGTTGTTAATTTGTACAGTACAATGCTGTACAGACTACAGAGGAGAGGTTGCATAGGCGCCCGACCATCTAGCATGTCTCTTAACAACGAACACCGCTGCCAATTATGGCTATGTGCTACTACTACACCAAGCCATGCAGAAACGATGGGTCAAGCCAATCTCACTCGTTAGCATGAGACAAGAATTGGCTGTCACTCATTAGCATGAGACAAGAATTTGAGTCGCCCAGCAATTTCTACAGTACAAGTAGTTCACTGAGTGAATAATAAACACATCGGTCGTTTGCCATGTGTTTGAAGGGATTAGTTTGACTACTTGACTGTAAATGATTAGCATTACTACTACACTGAACCATATGCTCTACTGCTCTAGGGTCAAGTCTCTCACTCATCTCATCACTCATCAGCATGTAACAAGGATTTTGCCCCTGTAACAATTTAACAGTAAAAAAACATAGTAGTACTATACTTATCTGTCGTTTGCCTTGTGTTCGAAGGGATAGAGCATACACTTAGCCCAAACTAGCCTCACCGCACATGCCATTCCATATGGTCCCGTTCACAGGCATGACAAAAATCGCAGCACTTGCGTAGCGTCCAAACAAGAATACAAGAGATTTGCTGCTAAACAATCTCGTGTGCTTCGGAAACAACAAACAAGGATCAAACAAGAGGCTACCAATTCACCGTTCCTTCTCGCTGTCTGAAGCAACCCAATTATCAATGGTCGTGTTGCTTCAGGTAACCATGTTTAACAAGATACAACTCCTAAACTAAGGAATTAACAACCAAGTAAACGACATACAGCTCCACGGCAGCTGCTGGCTCGCCCGCCTCTCCTCCTCCTCCTCCTCCAGCGACGGCGAGCGCAGCGCCGACTCCGACTCCAACCACAGCGACGACGAGACGTTCGCCGCCGCCGACGTGAGCCTCCCGCTTCCTCCAGCCGGCCGCGTGTCAGCCCGGCGCCTTCGAGGCAGGCCCGCCATGTGAAGCATTACCGGTAGTTTTTTTTTTTACCTTCATTTTTTCACTGTTTACGCAGCTCAGGTCAGCTGTTTTTACCGGATCAGAAGCAGATCAGGAGGATTACGCTGTGCTTTGCGCCTTTTGTTGAATTGTGCCTTTCACTTCACATGTAGTTGTACGTTGATTAGTCCCTAATCGCGTAGTGGGCGCGGCGTGCGAGAGCATATGGCATCGCGGTGCCCCCCGCTCCGCTTTTGCTTGGGACGATCTGATTCTCGCGTGATCTTTGGCACGCCGCATTTCAGACGACGAGGTGCCTGCACAATACATGCAATTCGTTCCTGACTGGCTGCTGCATAGGTGTATTTTATCTGATGTATTGTGTACAGTCGTGTTAACATTGCTCGAGCCAGCACTGCACAGCAATTTAGCTCGAGTTTGTCTGTTAGATCAAGGCAATGGATTACTACTACTCTACTGGGAGT
>CM020182.1:12615645-12626742 GCA_009805545.1 Oryza longistaminata | reverse complement strand
AAATCCCGCTGGCACACTTGCCAATCGGTCATACAAGTTACTGCGCGAAATGTCTTAATAAATCTTTAAACTCACATCGGAGGAAGTCTTCAAGAAAAGGGAACTAACTTAACCTCCTCCTGTGATATGATGAATCCTTTTTTTTTAGAAAAGCTATGATAGGACTTTTTTTTCTTCGAGTAAATTTCTCACAAAAACCTACAGATACTGATGACCAATATTAGTCACATAAAACTACAATAATTTTAACTCAGTCGTTATCACAAAAATCACACATTTTCACACCCCAAATTTTTATCAACAAAACTACCACATTTAAACTGAAGTGATCACAAAACTTACATGTTTAGTAACTAAATTATCATAAAACTACAGGTTTAGAACCAATTTAATCACAAAGTAATAATGTTTATATCTCCACCATAACAATGGTGCTAGGGATTTAAACTCCAAAAGTTGTAGCTTTGTGATACTTAACCTAAAATCTGCAGTTTTGTGATAAATTTGGTGCTAAATGTGTAGTTTTGTGATACAACTCCTTAAATCTGTAGTTTTATGATAATTTGGTCAAAATACCAATAGTTTTGTGAAATTTACTCTTTTTTCTTTCATATGATGCTGATATTCTCTCTCTATTTCGTTTTGCGCGGCTTGTGTCGGTCTGTTATTTGTAGTTTTGTACTCCATGATGCCATAAATGTTCTGTTTTTCTATCACCAGTGGAACCATTCAAGATTTGCCATACCGGTTATGTTGAGTTTTCTTTTAAAAAAAGAAAAAGCGGTGAACCAATGGTGTAATCTATGATTTGAGCTAACATGGAACCGTTCAAGGATTACCTTACCGGTTTTAGGGGTTACAGCACCGCGTGGTCACTGCGTGAACAACGAAAAAGATTTATCAAAATTTACGAAAATTCAAAAGTTCAATTCTAATGTAGTTACCAGGCCTACTATTATTCCAAAGGTAACCCTAGTGTCAAACATAGAGGGCCTAGAAAACAAAAATGTTAGTATCTCGCTTAAGGCCGTGTTTGTTTGGAAGGTTGGAAACCCTTCCACAAAACAAATCAATTGATTAGTATATAATTAATTAAGTATTATCTTAAAAAATCTTCGAAAAAATTAATATGATTTTTAAAACCAACATTGCTTTTGCAAAAAAAAAAAAACTTCGTTCAACAGTTTAAAAAACACCTACGTGGAAAAAGAGACGGTGGAAGTTAGAAAAGTGTACCAGAGAACACATCCTAGCCTCCAAATCTTATCCTTCCGTTAGATCGACCCTTCCGTAATCCGTAGCTCTTCAGAATCCAATGGCTACAAGGAAGAGAGTTTCTCCCCCAAAGGTGAAACGGAAACAAAGTCCAGTCCACGGAAGTGCGTGTCACGCTATAATACCGAGTCAAAACGATTCCCTTCTCCCATCCATCCAGCTACACCACGTACACTACCGTGCCCAACTCTGCAACCCAAAGCTGAAGAGGCTGCACCTGCACCTGCACCTGCACAAGACCAGGCAAGCTGTGACGGCTCACGAGCGCGTGTCCGCGTGAGAGAGAAAAAAAGAATTGAATAGAAGACAATGGTTCGGTGGGATGGCCAGGTCGAGACCCGGTAGTAGCAGTAGCAGTAGTGGTGGCCGGGCGCGTGATCGCGACTTCCCCGGGCGATGGCTACGCAGTAGTACGCACGCAGTCGTCGTCGTCGCCTCCTCTCCCCCTGCCCGCGCGCTGCTTGTCCGCCAGCTGCGCGCCGCCCCTCCCCCGCCGCTTGCAGTCGCAGAGAATGAAGAGAGAGAGAGATGAGATGGGAGAGAAGAGAGGAAAAGAGAGAGAAGGCTGATGTGGCAATGCTGACAGGTGGGGCCCACGCTGACTCACCCGCCACGTCAGACAAAATCGGGGTCAAAACCACCGGAGGACCTCAAGCGAACGGTTTTGTTAGTTGAGGGACCTTCGGTATCTGGTTTTGCGGTTGGGGGACGATTTTGTAACTCGATGACAAGTTGAGGGACCTTCGGTGTACTTTTCCCTAGATTATAGCGGTAAAGAATAAGTGCACTTTGACTCCCTAAATATAGGTATATCTTATTTATATCCCTCAACCACAATGCCAGAGAAATCTTTAACCTCCGAACTATTAAAAAAGATACAAAATAACTCACTCGATTGTTTTAAAAGGTGGTTTTCGCTAACGTGACTCATTGACTTAGTTCAACCAGATGAATCAGCACGTAGAACCCACATGTCAGCATGCTCTCTTCCTTCTTCTATCCTATTACCTTTTTCTTCATTTTTGCCCCTCTCCTTTCCCCACATGAGCACGCACGACGACGAGCAGACCTCCGCCGGTGGAGGCAAGGGATAGTAGCCTCCATCGGTGGTGGTCATGTGGTAGATACCGAGAGCTCAACGAGTGGGCAACTAGCGCAGCCTTGAGGCAGAGCAGCAGCGACACGCCCCTACTATTGCCTCCTTAAGGCCCTCCGGTCGCTGGCGATGGACGAATCTTCGCCGCTGTCATGTGAACCAGCCTGCAGGACCTTACCCCCAAGCTCACGGCATGGAGGCATTGGGGTGCCTGTCGCCAAGGCCGCCACTGTTGCGAAGAAGTGGCTCGACGGCCAGGGGGTACGAGCACATCGAGGAGAGGGGCGTACCACACCAACCCACGTATACTCCATGATCCCTCCTCCACAACTGATAAAGGCGAGATCTAGAAGCGACGACGATGACGGGTCGATGGATCTACAGCTCGCCGGTGGCCACCCCACATTTGCGAAGGAGGGGATAGGGCGACCGTTGATGTCGTTTGAACCGTCGCCCTGCACTGCCACGCTCCAGAAGGTTTTCCCCCCATCTTGCTCTTCCTCCACGCCGCTATGATTAGCCGTCATGGCCAACGCTACCAGCCACTCCTACTCTACCTCTATCAACAAGTTCCCCTCCTCTCGGAATGCATTTTGACATGCTAACTTGGCCATGTTCACCGCCGAAGCTCGCTGTCCAGTCGTCACCTTGCTGCTTCTCTGCCTCTGCCCTACTGAAATGTCGTAACCGAGAGGAAATATGGAGGAGAGAGGAAGAGGGGGGGGGGGGGGGGGGCATGGGGGCCCTACCCTTTTTTTTTTAAAAAAAATGTGATGACTGGACTGCCATGTCAGCCAATATCACCTTAAATACTGCCTACTCGTCATTTTATACCCATTTTAACCGTTGGATGGGTTGTTATACCCATTTGTGATCAAAGGATATGAATCAGATTTGAGGGTAGCAAGTAGACTTTTTTTAAGCAATAATGGTTTATGGGCGTATTGGCGCAGGGCCGCAGGCCCATATAGGAAGCGGGACTCTCCTTCCCGTCTTCCACGCACCGATAGCGCCCCGCGTCATTACTTCGTCTGCGCCCGCTGCCTTCCATGCTAAGCATAGAAGCGCATCACACTTGCCCCCCCGTGGCTGTCGCGATCGCTGATCGCAATCGCATCGTCGCCGAAACTGTGAATTTTTTTTTAGAGCTATATGATGATCGTTCCGATTCTTTCTTACTCCCTCCGCACTTGCGAAGGAAGTTGTTTTGGACAGCGACACGGTCTCTAAAATACAACTTTGACTTCTTGTTTCTATAAAAATATTTATTGAAAAGTGATATATATATACTTTTATGAAAGTATTTTTCAAGACAAATCTATTCATATAATTTTTACATTTTCAAACTCAACAACTTGAGAGTTATTCATGATTTATATTCCCAAGTTTTAACTTAAACATTGTCCTAGACGACTACAGAGGGGAGTACGGAGGGAGTATGATGCTAATATTCTCTCTCTCTATTTCGTTTTGCGTGGCTTGTGTCGGTCCGTTATTTGTACTACATGATGCCATAAATGTTTCGTTTTCTATCCCCCAATGTAACCATTCAAGATTTGCCATACCCGTCATGTTGAGTTTTATTTTTTATTTTTTAAAATACGGTGAACAAATTGTGTAACCTATGATTTTGAGCTGACAGATAACCGTTCAGGGATTACCTTACCGGTTTTAGGGGTTACATCACCGCATGGTCACTGCGTGAACAATGAAAAAGATTTATCAAAAATTACGAAAATTCAAAAGTTCAATTCTATTTTGAACTAATGTAGTTACCAGGCTACTGTTATTGCAAAGGGAACCCTAATATCAAACATAGAGGGTTTACTGAAAAAAAATGTTAGTATCTCGCCTAAGGCTGGATTTGTTTGGAAGGTTGGAAACCCTTCCACAAAACAAATTAATTGATTAGTGTATAATTAATTAAGTATTAACTTAAAAAATCTTTAAAAAATAATATGATTTTTAAAACCAATATGCTTTTGAAAAAAAAATACTTCGTTTAACAGCGTGAAAAACGCTTACGTGGAAAAAGAGACGGTGGAAGTTAGAAAGTGTACCAGAGAACACAACCTAGCCTCCATATCTTATCCTTCCGTTAGATCGACCCTTCCGTAATCCGTAGTTCTCCAGAATCCAATGGCTACAAGGAAGAGAGTTTCTCCCCCAAAGTCCAGTCCACGGAAGTGCGTGTCACGCTATAATACCGAGTCAAAACGATTCCCTTCTCCCATCCATCCAGCTACACCACGTACACTACCGTGCCCAACTCTGCAACCCAAAGCTGAAGAGGCTGCACCTGCACAAGACCAAGCAAGCTGTGACGGCTCACGAGCGCGTGTCCGCGTGAGAGAGAAAAAAGAATTGAATACTGTAGAAGACAATGGTTCGGTGGGATGGCCAGGTCGAGACCCGGTAGTAGCAGTAGCAGTAGTGGTGGCCGGGCGCGTGATCGCGACTTCCCCGGGCGATGGCTACGCAGTAGTACGCACGCAGTCGTCGTCGTCGTCGTCCGCCTCAGGTGGTGTTTGGAAGTGACTTAACTTTAGTTTAGTTCTTGTATTTAGTTTTAGATACTATTAGAATATAAATATATTAATTACAAAACTATATTACTAAATTAAGCTATTACCAGATAAAAATCTTTAAGTCCTAATAATCCATAATTAAAAGAATTTTACTTGGACCGAGCAAGCACTGCGTAATCATGGATTTAAGTAGGCTCATAGATTCGTGTCTCGCAAATTAGTCTGTAAGATTCCACCTGATGGGTGTATAATACGTCTACATTTAATATTATAATTGCTGGTCCAAACATCGAGCGTTGAATTGTAGGGAATTTGTAGAAAGGGTAGCCGACCAAAGAGGGTCTCAATTGCAGTGCCGAGGTGGTGGAGAGCATGAGGGGGGGTGAGGCCGCCGGGCAGTGGTGGTGTAGACGCTCCACCAAAGGAGGGACAGCGGCGCGCGCGGCCGGATTGTGGGTAGAGGGAGACACCGACGGACGACGTGTCGTCGTGGCAGCCACGGTGTGGTGCCCTTGACGCGCGATGGGGGGGGAAAGGCCAAAACCGCACCACGAGAGAGGACGGCCATGCGTGCGTGCCGTCTGGGGGTTGGTGGGGGGAGATGTGGGTACGCGGGGCCGGGGGGAGTCCACGAATCGCGCTGGGCAGGTGGCCGAAGCAGCAACGAAGCGATATAAGTGGCAGTGAGGGCCTTAACGTGGCAACGAAACCGAGGTGCATCCTCAAGCAAAAGCAAACCAGGGGTCCCGAACGATGCAAAAACCGGGCAAAGCAGGCTCAGCGCGGGGTGGAGTGGGTGGGCGGAGGACCGACAGGCTGGGGGACTGGACCGCAGCCGACGGGGGGGTAACAGCACTGTAGAAGCAATAGAAAAAAAGGGTAAATAAATGTACAAAAAGATGGGGCCACAGGGCAGGTACCACAAAAGAAAAAGAGGTGAGGCCCAACGGGCAAGAGGGCCGACCGCCCTCGCTATCGCATGGAAGCGAACGTGATGAGTGGATGTGAAGGGCCAGCGGGCCGCCGGTGCGCGCTCTCCTCTCCGCCAGCGGCTCGCGGTGGCCCGGAGGCGCGCGGGTGGAGAGGAAAAGACGGGTTGATCGACGAGGCGCCGTGGCCCGCCCCGCCCGCGGGGCACCGCGGCCCGCCGCAGGCGCCCGGAGTCAGGAACAGGAGACGAGGGAGGGGACCGGACCACGGGCGGATTCAGGGTGCCAGTTCAGAAGCGTCGGAAGCCCACCACGCCCCCGAGGGCCCGTGACCCACGCCCCTCCGCGTGGGAGCGTCGGCCCCGGCGCGGCGGGGCCGCGCCGCGCGCACACGCGTTCGGCCCGGGACGGGCAGGAGTGGATCTGCGTCTCATTCCTCGCAGAAATTTGAGTCCAACAAGCAGTAAGGGCCGTCCGGGCCGTGCTCATCCGCCCGCCAGCAGGCGCTCACGGCAATTGCGGCTAGCGGCCACGCAACCTAGCGCCGCAAACCACCCGTGCCCGTTGCAGCCCGGTGCTCGCGCGACCTGGCCCCCTCACATCTGGGCGAAGGTAGCGGGATTATGTTTGAATGGGAGTCGGCGACGAGTGGTCACCTCGTCAGATCTAGCGTGGGACGTTCCAGCGCAGGCCCCTCCCTTGTATGATGATCCGCCGACGAGCATTCCCCCACAACAATCAACCGACGAGCAACCGGACCCCCTATCCCTGCCGACGACCAGTGGCACAGTGCGAGGCCCGCATACGTCCGGCTGCCCTCCGCCACGGCTGACTACGGCCCCGGGCGCTGTATTCCTTCCGCCAGAGAACCAGAACTTGCCCCACGCCCGTACCCGCCAGCGGCGGCTTCCTTCTTGCGCTAGATTGACGACGTCAAGTAGAAACTGGAATCCCCGTGACCTGAGAACATGCGGCAGAGGGCGGCGGTGCCTCCCGGAGCCCAAAGTCCGTCAGTGCGGCCGCCGAGGGATTGTTTCCTGTTTCCATAACTCCGAATCCCTCTTTTCCCTCCAGCAGATTGCCAGGGAGAGATAAAAGCGGGGCCGCCGCCGCGCCGCCCCCGCCCGGTACGAGAAGCAGACTCGAGCCTGGCCTTTGGCCGATGGCCGCGCAGGCCGCAAGGGCCTGGGCGCCAGCGTTCATCACCGCAGCTGCAACGCGAGCAGCACGTCGTTTGGCTGTCTTTCATTTTTTTCATCCGGCTCGACGTGTGACCCTGGATGGGCGGTGCGGGTTGGAGTACATGGTTCATGTTCCGAGTGGCCACGGGAACAGTAGTTGCCGCATAGCGAATGCAAAAGACATAAAAATAAAGAAAAAAAGGAAGACGAGCCATAAGAGGGGAGCAGGGAGCGAGACGATGAGAGGGCCTCACAGAGGGTCACCTCAACCAGATAGTTATGCGGTGTATATTGGTATATATGGAAAACGCTTATTGTCTGTGTAAAGGGACCACTTATCTTCTAATTATGTTCCAGGGTTAGTGGGGATGGTGGGGAGGAATTGCCACGGGAAGCGCCACGGCAAGGGCACGGGAACCGAAAGAACGAGGAAGTGTGCATTGACAGCAACGCAAGCCCAAAGACTCTAAAGGGACAGAAATCACACGCGTATATAAAGACCGTCCAGTGGAGCACAGGTGTGCAAGCGGTGACAAGGTGGGGACCGGGCGGTTTTGCTCCAGTAGTGGGCCGGGAGGTTAGGGGGCTGCAACGAAGGGCAACACTCCGGTGACAACGGGAGGACCGAAAAGGTGAAAAACTAAGGGCCCACCGAAGCGAGAGGAATTAGGCGCCCACCCACAATGGTTACTATAGACTCTCTACAAGAGCTTGCATGTCCAGAGCGCATATTCTTCCACTTGCGAGAATGACATAAATGAAGAGACGAGAGCCAATAGCTACTCTATTAACCTTAGAGGATAGTCTATAGAGGAAAAAACACGACGGTGGGCGCATTCCAAATATGTTTAAAAAATGGCGGGCCATATATCAAGACGCTCTGGTATGTTTGACAAGAGTCCCGTACACCAACCTATATCCTCCCAATAGACTCCTATAAATTGCTGTATATTTTTTTTTTTGGGCAGGTAACATTGTCCTGAACGAGTAAACGTTACGTCCCATGTATGAAAGTCCTCAGATTTTTTATTAATTATTCTATACAAAAGAATGTACTAACACTGCTTACCGAGTCGCACGCACACAATATTATCTATCAGAATAGTCAGTATCACCTTAGCCCAATACCTCGCTAAAATCTTAGTTCGAGCGTGTAACAAATTGTTCCATCATACTAAAAAAAACCTAGCTTTACCAAATTTTGATAAAGTTGCCAAAAAATGTTGCCTTTTCAATTCCTATCCAATTTTGTTTCTGTAATTTTGAGACTACAGAATGCCGCCCAATCATTTAGGCCAAGTTCCACAAATCTTTGGCAACTATGCCATATATTTTGGCAAATATCGCCCAATTTTGTGAAGTTTTGTACCAATGTCTTTTTTTTTTTTTCTTAGCCCCGGGTGCATCAAAACGTGTACCCGGAACAAGGCCGCCGCACCCCTTTCTGTCACACGTCCACAGCCACAAATCATCTTCCGGTCTAACAAAGTTCTAACGAAAAAGCTCGCCGATCCCACCGTCTCCTCGATGCGAGATGTTTTAGCTGATATGGCGTCCATCCTATAAAAAATGGACATTATGTTACAGTTTTCTTACCTCCCTATAAGGACCTCCGTTGTATGGAAAGGAGCTAGGGCGGTGCCACCGGCCGACGGCCCCCGATTCGGCTACGCCACTCCCGGGTCGCACAGACCAACTCAGGCGTGGCCCTGTCAATAGTAGTACCTGAGCGACCGGCAGCGTGGTCCGTCCATGGCCCCTCTACCTTTCTATCGCCCTCGACGAGGCTTGTCCTTCGCTTCGCGAGTGGGCAATGCATGATATCGTCTGTTGAGCTGGGAAAAGACGCGCACCCCAAGGAGAGAAGCGGAACTCTGCTTCCCGTCTTCCACTTCACCGCAATAGCGCCCGCGTCATTACTTCGTCTTCACCGCTGCCTCTCCATGGCTAAGCATAGAAACGCATCACACTTGCCCCCCCTGGGCTGTTTCCGCGATCGCTGATCGCATCGCATCGTCGCCGAAACGACACGAGCAAATCAACGCGAAGAAGAAAGAAAAGGAAATCCTCCCGCTTCGCTATAAAATCGCCCGCGCCCCCCACGTCGTCCGCGTCTCAATCTATGCGGGATCATTCTCTTCGCGCGGAATGCGGTGTTCACGACATCTGCTGCTGCTGCTTGCTGTCCCTCGTCTCTCGTCTCTCGTCTCGCCGCCGTTTAATCCCCGTTCCCTCTTCTCTCCACCGTCGCGCTCGCCGGCGAGCTGAGGAGGCGCAGCAGCCACGCGCGTGGGAAGGTGGGCGGCATCCACGACGCGCGGGGCGCACGCATGCGAGAACCGACCTCAGCACCGTCGAGCTCGCCGGTTCGCCGTCGCCGAGCACAACAGCAGCCTCCGATTTAAGATCAGAACCCCACCCTTCTTGTTTTCCCCTGAAGTTGAATTGCGTGGAATTTGGGTAATAAAACAAAAAAAATGCTAATTGCAGAACGCGATGTGGAGTTGGGAGAGGGTGGTGAAGGTGAGGCAGCAGGTGGTGGGCGGGCGTTCATGCACTACCTCACCGTCGAGGGAACCCGGCGCCAAAAGCTGTACGAGGCCAAGTAGGTGGGAGAGGGCGTGGGAGAACTTCAAGCAGCTCCAGGATTTCAAGCCCCTCGACGACACCACCGCCTAACGTAAAACATCAAATTCTCAAACCTTTTCTCTCGTTATCGTTTCTTGAATTAATCGCCGCGCTTTGTGTTTGCCGAATGCAAATGGTTCTCATCATTGGCAGGATAGACTGAATTTAAGTGCTGATAATTTCAGGTGCATATCATCGTCCGGCTGCTGAAATCGTCGGCTAAGCAGAGCCATCCAGTGGTCCAATTATCTACTACTCGAACAGTTACTGGTCTGCGTGAAGTGTAATATGATGATAAAACCTGGCTGCTGCCGGATATAATAGACATATCAACTTCTGTATTTCCCAGTGCAACTACACCATAATGAGCCGGAGATTTTCGCAGTCTTTGTTGTTCTGGCCATGGCCAATTCTTGCTTGCAATTGTGTAATAAGCTTTCGACTTTTCACATTTCACATACGTTCACTCTCCCTTTGGAGAAGGAAACAGTCTGGCCTGCAACAGCCTGCATAGCTCACTGTTTCAGTAAAATTCAGCCCCTGATAAAGTTACCACAGGGAATACAGCAATGGACAAACAGACAAGCTAAACCAAATTGAACAGGAACATTGCAAACTATCATAAACTGGAGATCAGATAGGATGTTACAACTGATGAATCTGTCTGTCAACATAGTTGCTAGCTATCGATCGATAAAACCTCTGTAACATATCCTAATAACTGCAACTTCAGCACGATAAACCTCTGTAACATCCTAAATACTGCAGCTTCAGCAGGTACACTATTATACAAGATCAGCTACAGAGTTAAGCTGGGCTACAAGGATGTACAATAGGACCAAAAAGTCATGTCTACTATCAGCTTCTTAAACCTAAAAGGGGCAAGTTATCATTCTTCATTGTCATTAATCCTCATCCTCCTCTAACCTATGGTTTGAAGACAAGGCAAACTGAACAGGGTCCATGGCCATCTTGGTCAGCTCAGGCAATTCCATCCTAGGAAGTCTTTGGTCTTCGCCTCTTCGTTCACCTCCGAAACAAGTGGTCCTGAAGAGGTGTAACCACACTTGCCGGATACTGGGCTGGACCTCCAGTGGAGCTGAACCCTCGATCATCATAGTCCAGTAAGCTCTATGTTTAAGTCAATTGTCCTTAGAGAAGCTCTTGCGTTGCTTAAAGGGGTAGCCTCCTTTGTTTCAATTGCATCTGTACCATCAAACTGAAACATCTACCTTCAGCTGAGAAGGTCTTGCTAAATATGACCTGGAGGAAACTCTGGTTCTCCTCAAATTTTTTTCGTAAGCGGAAATAAATATCTCCCTCTTCAGCACACGCCGCCACCACGTCGGCCTTTCCCGACCCCTCCACGCCCTCTAACCAGTGCTTGTCGGCTTGCTGCCTCCTGCATGCTAATACACCGCTGTCCATTAGCAACTTGAGATAGAAAATCGCCAAAGGAC
>CM020182.1:12604293-12615620 GCA_009805545.1 Oryza longistaminata | reverse complement strand
CGTGTTCCGCGTGACGAGAGAAAAAAGAATTGAATACTGTAGAAGACAATTGTTCGGTGGGATGGCCAGGTCGAGACCCGGTAGTAGAGTAGTGGTGCAGTGGCCGGGCTGCGCGCGTGATCGCGACTTCCCGCGCGATGGGGCGATCGCTACGCAGTACGCACGCAGTCGTCGTCGTTCCGTCCGTCGTCCGCCTCTCAACGCGACGCGGAGTGGTTGGTGAGTGGGGTGAGGTGGCCGCGGGCGAGTTGTTGGTTGTGTTATACTCTCCTAGTAGCCAAGTAGGGACATCGTCGGCGCGCGCGCCGGATGGAGGCAGGAGGAGGAGACACCGACGTGACGACGTCGTTCGTGGGCATCCACTTGGCTCCTTGACTCGCGTGATGGATGGGTGAAAGTCCAACCGCAGCACGAGAGATGACGCCATGCGTGCGTTGCTTCTGGTGGTTTGTTGGTGGATGATATTTACCGGGCCGTGTTTGGCGTCCACGAATCGGCGCTGGGAATTGGCCGAAGCACGCTCGCTCGCGGGCTCAAAGCCGTTAGGCGCGATGCGCATTAATAGATTCTTAATGTGGGCTGAATGTCCCGCATATAAGATTATAGCCGGTAAAGAATAGTGCCACTTTGACTCCCGTAAATATAGGTATATCTTATTTATATCCCTCAACCACAATGCCAGAAGAATCTCGTTACCTCCGAACATATTAAGATGACCAAGAGATAATCACATCGATTGTTTTAAGGTGTTATTGCTTAATGTGACCATTGACTTAGTTCACCGGCTGAATCAGCACGTAGAACAACCCACATGTCAGCATGGCTCTCTTCCTTCTTCTATACCTATTACCTTCTCTTCATTTGCCCCTCTCGCTTTCCCCAGCATGAGCACGCAGACGACGAGCCAGAACCTCCGCCGGTGGAGGCAAGGGATAGTAGCCTCATCGGTGGTGGCCATGTGGAGATGCCGAGAGACTCAACGGTGGGCAACTAGCATGGAAGCAGCAGCCGACACGCCCTACTATTGCCTCCTTAAGGCCCCCGGTCACTTGCGCATGGACGAATCTTCGCCGCTGGCATGTTGAACCAGCCTGCAGGAACCTCACCCCACAAGTTCTGGCATGGGAGCATTGGGGTGCCGTCGCCAAGGCCGCACCTGTTGCGAGGAAGATGGCTCGACGGCCAGGGGGGTACGAGCACATTGAGGGAGGGGTGTACCACACCGACCCACGATACTCCATTGATCCCCTCCTCCACAACGACAAAGGCGAGGATCTAGAAGTGACGGACAAGACGTCGTCGGATGGATCTGCCAGCTCGCCGGCGGCCACCCCCACATTTGCCAAGGAGGGGATAGGGCGACCGTTGATGTGTTTGAACTGTCGCCTGCACTGTCACGCTTCCAAGAAGTTTTCCCCATCTGTGTTCTTCCTTCAACGCCGCTATGATTAGCCGTCATGGCCACGCTACCAGCCACTCCTTCTACCTCTTCATCAACAGTTCCCCTCTCTCGGAATGCATTTGACAATGCGTAACTTGGCCCATGTTCACCGCCGAACTCGCTGCTGCCTGTTCGTCACCCTGCTGCCTTCCCTGCCACTGCCCTACTGATAGATGTCGTAACCCGAGAGGACGATGATGGAGGAGAGAGGAGGGGTAAGAGGAGGGGGGGGGAAGGAGGATCGGCATGTGGGCCCTACCCGCCCCTCCCTTTTTTTTTTTAAAAAAAATGTGATGACTGGACTGCCATGTCAGCCAATATCACCTTAAATACTGCCTACTCGTCATTTTATACCCATTTTAACCGTTGGATGGGTTGTTATACCCATTTGTGATCAAAGGATATGAATCAGATTTGAGGGTAGCAAGTAGACTTTTTTTAAGCAATAATGGTTTATGGGCGTATTGGCGCAGGGCCGCAGGCCCATATAGGAAGCGGGACTCTCCTTCCCGTCTTCCACGCACCGATAGCGCCCCGCGTCATTACTTCGTCTTCACCGCTGCCTTCCATGCTAAGCATAGAAGCGCATCACACTTGCCCCCCCGTGGCTGTCGCGATCGCTGATCGCAATCGCATCGTCGCCGAAACGACACGAGCAAATCAACGCGAAGAAGAAAAGAAAAGAAAAGAAAAGAAATCCTCCCTCTTCGCTATAAAAATCGCCCGCCCCCCACGTCGTCCGCTTCAATCTATGCGGGCATCATCTCTCTTCGCGGAATCGGTGTTCACTACATCTGCTGCTGCTGCTGCTGGTGGTCGTCGTCCTCGTCTCGGTCTCGCCGCCGTTAATCCCGTTCCCCTCTTCTTCTCCACCGGTCGCGGCTCGCCGGCGATGGCTGAGGAGGCGCAGCAGCCACGCGGCGTGAAGGTGGGCGGCATCCACGACGCGCCGGCCGGGCGCGAGAACGACCTCACCACCGTCGAGCTCGCCCGGTTCGCCGTCGCCGAGCACAACAGCAAGGCCGTAAGATTCAAGAACACCCCCCTTCTTTTTTCCCCTGTTAATTGTGTGGATTGTGGTAAAAAGTAAAATACAAAAAGCTAATTGCAGAACGCGATGGTGGAGTTGGAGAGGGTGGTGAAGGTGAGGCAGCAGGTGGTGGGCGGGTTCATGCACTACCTCACCGTCGAGGTGAAGGAACCCGGCGGCGCCAAGAAGCTGTACGAGGCCAAGGTGTGGGAGAGGGCGTGGGAGAACTTCAAGCAGCTCCAGGATTTCAAGCCCCTCGACGACACCACCGCCTAACGTAAAACATCAAATTCTCAAACCTTTTCTCTCGTTGATCGTTTCTTGAATTAATCGCCGCGCTTTGTGCTTTGCGAATTGCAAATGGTTCGTCATCATTGGCAGGAGACTGATAATTTAAGTGCTGATAATTTCAGGTGCGTATATATCATCGTCCGGCTGCTGAATCGTCGGCTTAAAGCAGAGCCATCCATCCAGTGATCCAATTATCTACTACTCAAACATGTTATTGGTCTTGCTGGAAGGTGTAATATGATGAATAAAACCTGCTGCTTGCCGGATCATAATAGACATATCCCTTCTGTATTTCCTAGTGCAATACTACACCATAATGATGCAGTAGCATTTTCGCAGTCTCCTTGTGTTCTTGGCCATGGCCAATTGCTTGCTTGTAAATTGTAATAAGCTTAAGCTTTCACTTTTCACAATTTCATCATACCTGTATCACTCTCCTTTGGGAGGAGACAGTCTAATGGCTGCAACAGCCTGCAAGTTCACTGTTTCAGTAAAATTCAGCACCCTGAGAAAGAAGCCACAGGGAATACAGCAATGGACAAACAGACAAGCTAAACCAATTGAACAGGAACATTGCAAACTATCATAAACTGGAGATCAGATAGGATGTACAACTGATGAATCTGTCTGTTAACATAGTTGCTAGCTATCGATCGATAAACCTCTGTAACATCCTAATTAAACTACTGCAACTTCAGCACGATGAACCTCTGTAACATCCTAAACTACTGCAGCTTCAGCAGGTACACATATTATACAAGATCAGCTACAGAGTTAAGCTGGGCTACAAGGATGTACAATAGACAAAAGTCATGTCTATCTATCAGCTTCTTAACCTAAAAGGGGCAAGTTATCATTCTTCATTGTCATAATCCTCATCCTCCTCTAACCTATGGTTTGAAGACAAGGCAAACTGAACAGGGTCCATGGCCATCTTGGTCAGCTCAGGCAATTGCCATCCTAGGAAGTCTTTGGTCTTCGCCTCTTCGTTCACCTCCGAAACAAGTGGTCCTGAAGAGGTTGTAACCACACCTGCTGCCGGAGCTGGAGGCTGGACCTCCAGTAAGCAATTTAATTCTCACAGGAATAGCAATATTTATCTGCGTTGTAAACTTGGCATTGTACATGCAGGATGACTTTTGCATGTACTGTTGCACATGAACAGCTCATGATAGGTTATAAATAAATGTGTGCTAAGTACTCACCAATAAGCATGCTTAGGCCGCAGCATGCAGACAAGCTGGGTTGGTAGTGCCAAATTGTTCCCAACAGATCATCAGAAAAATTGGCAACAATCCAAGTGGTACAAAATAATTTCCTACTTTGGTTAAACCAGCAGAATTCGGTTGTTGGTCAAGCCCTCAAGAAAAATACCACATAGTCAATTTGAATATATCTTGCCATTTTTGTTTGATGGCATACTGTGTTATATATGCACATGCCTATATTTCCAAAGAAAAATGCTTCTTAATAAAGCAGTTCGTTTTGCCTCATCTCTAAGTTCGTTAAAAACATTGTTATTTTGTGCTTCCACCATAATACTTAGATAGTAATATTAATTAGATACAGCTAATTTGCCAATGTAGTCAATGGTGATGACTAATCATGTACTAGCTGTAAAACCACGCAGTTTCATGTTTTGGTTAAGAACTTAAGAACGTTGCAAGCATCACTTCAGCTTAAAAATGACTCACATCTCTCTCTCTCTCTCTCTCTACATTACGGCATTTTCCGCATATGCCAATTTCTGTTAAGCTATATATATCATATCATTAAGCTATGAAAAAAAAAGTCATTCGAAAATAAATGGGACAGTCTTAAGAAAGAAAAGTAGACTGATAGGCAAGTAATCGTGTTTCCCGTACGTCTCTGTGTAACGGGAGAGATCAGAGGAACTGCCATGTAGGTTAATTACGCAGAGTTAAAACTGAGTTGAGTAATGCATAGGAGTACTAATATTTTTAGCATTCATATGAACATCAAGTAATGTGAAAACCATTATGGGTCGATAAATAAAGCGCTTTTGGTATGGTTTTATTCGTATTTTTCAGGAGAATCTTATGTTGTAGAGTTCCAAAAAGTTCGACGTTGAGGAAGACTGAACAAGTACTGCTACCATGTCTGAAGATTTCAACACTACGAATCTACGATTCTTTCACCACCTGCAACTGCAAGGTCAATCTTACAAATACTTACTTATGCATAGTAATTCGTGACAAAGTCAAAATAACATCAGTTTTGAGAACTCTCAGGAAGCAGCAGTCGATGCACAACGAATCGGTCAGTCAGTCGGTGGATCTGTAGTTATATATTCAAGTGTCAATTCTGCTCTGATTAACTGTAGAACATGTCAAAGGTTCAGAAACGCAAAGCCTTGGTTGCATTAGGCCACTTGATTACTTCAATGTTATTGACACACTGCTCTATCAATAATTGGAGCAAAAAAAGAAAAATATTCCCATGTACTCTACTGTACACTGTTAGGCCTAACTCTGTCAAGTGTCAAACCAATGAAGTGCCAACCAACTTTCTGGTCTACAGCTTGGTTTCATCTACCTCTTGTAAAACTCTCTTTCATGCGATCAAGCACTAAGCAAGTATAAGCAGTAAGGACAACTCTTTCTTTGTCAGGAGAACGACCGAAATGAGACCTGCATCAATGATCAACAACACTCTGATCGATAAACAAAATTAATTGTTAGCTTCTACTCCCTCCATTCCAAAATATAGGGCATAACTACCTTTTATAGTGGTTTTATAATATAGCACGTACATGCATGCATGTAATTAATTAGCACATTATCTCCTCTAAATTATTATTATTATTTTAAATCCTATACTCACGAGATCTTTAATTCTATTGGTTGTATATATTGTATTAATTGGGATGATTCATGACAACAATAAGATATTAATTATTTCTTGGTCTTTGGATTAAGGGTGATTGTGCTTATATTTTGGAATATAGGGAGTATAATGCAGCTTAATTTTGTACTAACCCCGTTGATAATTGCCAAGCTATTGCTAAGCTAGCCGCCGAGAGAAAAAGACAAAAAAAAAAAAATCCGGGGCCGGGTCTCCCACACCTTGGCTCGTACAGCTTCTTGGCAGCCGCCGGTTCCTTCACCTCGACGTGAGGTAGTGCATGAACCCGCCCACCACCTGCTGCCTCACCTTCCCCACCCTCCTCCAACTCACCATCGCGTTCTGCCCCAAATTAGCTTTTTGTATTTTTACTTTTTACCACACCAACGCAATTAAAGGGGAAAAGAAGGGGGGCTGTTCTTGAATCTTAACGGCTTGCTGTTGTGCTCGGCGACGGGAAACGGGCCGAGCTCGACCCCGCGTTGCTGAGGGCAAAGTTCTCCGCGCCCGCCGCGCGTGTGGATGCGGCCCACCTTTACCGCCGGTGGCTGCTGCGCCTCCTCAGCCACGCCCGGCGAGCCGCGACCGGTTGTGGAGAAGAAGAGTGGGAACGGGATTAAACGGCGGCGAGAACCCGAGAACCCGGAAGGACCGAACGACCAGCAGCCTAAGCCCAGCAGCAGATGTCGTGAACACCGATTCCGCGAAGAGAGAGATGCCCGCCATAGATTGAAGCGGACGACGTGGGGGGCGGAGCGATTAATTTAAATAGCGAAGCGGGAGGATTGCTTTTCTTTCTTCTTCGCCGTTGATTTGCTCGTGTCGTTTCGGCGACGATGTTTGGCGATTGCGATCAGCGATCGCGCAGCCACGGGGGGTCCAAGTGGTGATTGCGTTTCTAGTGCTTAGCATGGAAGCAGCGGTGGAAGACGAAGTAATGACGCGGGGCCGCTGTATCGGTGAATGGAAGACGGAAGCAGAGTCCCGCTTCCCTCTATGGCGGTGCGCTCTTTCCCCCAGAGCTCACACGCATGCATCCGCGCGGGCCACCAACGCTCCCTCCAGTCCCTCACTGTTGCCGCCTCAGCGGCGAACGGGCTCGCCGGTGCCACCCCTCTCCTTGCCCGGCAACGAGGTCCAGGGGAAGAGCGTGAAGAAAACTAACATATGGTCCACTTTTTTTTTATTAGGATACCATATCAGCTAAAACATCCATCCATATTTTTCTTAGGAAACTTTTGTTAGGACGTATTTGGTGGGTGTGACTGTAGGGCCTGTTCACTTTGATGCAAAAAACCTACCAAAATTTGGCATTGCCAAAATTTGGCATAGTTGCAAAGATTTTTAGGCAACTTGCCCCCAAAAATTTTGGCCAGGATTTCTTATATAGTTTTGCAAAATTTGGCCAGCAAACAAAATGTTAGCCATTTTTTTTGGCTACTTTGATTCAAAATGTAAGGTTTTTTTTGGCCAATCAAAGTGAAATCAGGCCCGTTATATGTGTGCATCTGTAGTGATTTGTGTGCTGTTGCCGCCGTTGCGTGTAAATCTAAAAAAAAAAGAAATTCGATGAAGGAAACTATCGTTAGACCATTACCCGCTATGCGGCTGGTGTGCGGGACAATTCAGCCCAAAGATCTTACTTGGCCCCACGCCCCTATCAGCTGCGTGCCGAATAAGTTTCACTTTAGGTCCCTCAAGTTTTGTAACCGAGCCTTGAAAATCGTCGCCTACACCACAAAACCAGGTACAACGCGTCACCCAACTTACCAAAACTGTGCAAATGAGGTTCTGTCGCGGTATTGTCCCGGTTTGGCTGACGTTGCACCCTTTTACTAGGTTTTCGTTATCCACGTCATTGACTTTGGCGGCTTACGTGGCAATTCCCCAACCCCTCAAAAAAACAAATAAAATCCCATGGGACCACTTCAGTTACAATAAATCAATAATAAAAATAAATGGGGGGACCCATGTGGCCTCACATGTCATCCCTCCCCACGTCTACCCCTCTTATCACTGTTCTATCTTTTTTTTCCTTTTTTTGCTTTAGAAGCATGCATCGAAAATTGCGAACGACGCGCACCGTCGCGTCCGGTGAAAGGGCAGCCGATGGCTCGAGAGGAGCGGCTGCACGCCGCCGGCCGGCGGGGAGGCGAGCGGCCGCGGCCACACCGGCGGAGGGAGGCCGACTGACAGGAAACGCCGCGAGGGAGGAGGTGAGTTCTCGGGCAGCCGGCGCGAGAGGAGGCAAACGCGTGCCGGCCGACGGGAGAGAGGGGACGAGACCGGTGGTGTGTGGGGCGTCAGTGCGCCAACGGTCGACCCTTAGGTGAAGGGCGGGAGAAAAGCACACGGGGACCGGCGCCGCCGCGTACGGCCGCGGGATGGCGGAGAACGAGTGCAGCGGCACCGCCGTGCCAATGGAGAGGCAGCCCCGACTGGGAATTGTGAGGAGGAAGCAAGACTCGTCGGGCGGCCGTGAGAGAGGAAGCGCAGCGGCGCAGGGGGCCGCGCGGGAGGGCAGAGAGGAGTGTGGCTCGGCCGCGCCAATCCGCCCTGGTCGGCATCCTCGGTCTCCGCCCCCCGCGGAGGAAAGTGTGACAGCGGGGCGGCCGGCCCGGCGACCCGTCTCGCGATCAACGTTATTTTTCCCTCTCCACGCGCGGCGCTCGCGGCCCAGCCGAAGAAGATGCCTGGTGAGGGAGAGAGAAAAGGAGGCGCCCGGCCCCTCCTCTCCCGTCGTCCTCCCATGGATAGAGAGGAGGGGGACCTATTGACCATGTGGGCTCACATTTTTCTTTTGTGTTAACTGACAGTGAGCCCCATATTTTGTATTTATTTTAAATTTTTATATTTGCTTCTAGTGCCATGTACCACCACGTAGGATTGAGGTCAAAGTCAAACCAGCCATGTAGGGCCACATCCCAGCCAAACCACCCATCAAAACCGCTGAGGACCTGCTTTGCACCGGTGTTTTATAGTGAGGGCACCATTGATCTGATTTTCTGCTTGAGTATGGAAAATCGGATTCCGTTGACAAGTTAAGGGACCCTCAAGTGAACTTATCCGCTTCGTGCTGCTTTCGGCAAAATTCCCCAGCGCCCGATTCGTGGACTCCCAAACACGGCCCCGGTAAATCATTCCAACCAACAAACCCACCAAGAGGCGAACGCACGCATGGCCCCGTCAGTCTCTCGTGCTGCGGTTGGGATTTCACCCATCCATCACGCGAGTCAAGAACCAAAGTGGATGCCCACGACCCGAAACGGTTTCGTCACGTCGGGTGGCTCCTCCTCCAATCCGGCGCGTGCGCCGGACGCTTGTCCCTAACCTTGGCTAGGGAGAGTATACAAAACCCCAAACAACTCGCCCGGCGGCCCACTCACCCCCACTCCACCCAACCACTCCGCATCGCATTGAGACCCTCTTTGGTTAGGAATAAACTTCTATTCCCTAATCACATCGAAATGGTTTGAACGACTTAATATAAATATTAAATGCTAGACTATTAATAAAACCCATCCATCAATCTTAGACTAATTTGCGAGACGAATCTACTGAGCCTAAATTAAATCCATGATTAGCCTATGTGTGCTACAGTATAAACATTCTTTTAATTATGGATTAATTAGGCTTTTAAAATTTTATCTGGGTAAATTAGCTTTCATTTTATGTAATTAGTTTTGTAAATAATATTATATTTTAATATTTCTAATTACAGTATCTAAATACCAAGAACTAAACTAAGTTAAGTCCAGTTCAAACACCACCTGAGGCGGACCCCGAACGGCACCGACCGACCGACTGCGTGCGTACTACTGCCGTAGGCCATCGCCCGGCGAAGTCGCGATCACGCGCCCGGCCACCACTACTGCTACTTGCTACTACCGGGTCTCCGGACCTGGGCCATCCCCACCGAAAACCCATTGTCCCTCTATTCCCCAATTCTCCTTTTTGTTCCCTCCTCACAGCGGACACGCGCTCGTGAGCCGTCAACAGCTTGCCCGGGGTCTTAGTGCAGGTGCAGGTGCGGTGCAGGTGCAGCCTCTTCAGCTTTTGGGGTTGCCCAGAGTTTGGGCACCCGGTTAGTGTACGTGTGTAGTGGATGAATGGGGAAAGGGAATCGGTTTGACTCGTATATAGCTGACACGCCACTTCCGTGAGTGTGACTTTGTTTCCGTTTCACCTTTGGGGGAGAAACTCTCTTGCCCTCTGTAGCCATTGGATTCTGAAGAGCTTACGATACGGAAGGGCGATCTAACGGAAGGATAGATTTGGAGCTAGATGTGTTCTCTTGGTACACTTTTCTAACTTTCCACCGTCCCTCTTTTTCCGACGTAGGTGTTTTTTAAACTGTTGAACGAAGTTTTTTTTTTGCAAAGCAATGTTGTTTTAAAAATCATATTTAATTTTTTCCGAAGATTTTTTAAGAAATTACCTTAATTATTATTATACTAATCAATTGATTTGTTTGTGGAAGGTTTCCAAACCCTTCCAAACAACACGCCTTAAGCGAGATACTAAACATTTTGTTTTCTAGGCCCTCTATGTTTGACACTAGGGTTACCCTTTGGATTAATAGGAGCCGTGGGTAACTAACCATTGAATTGAACTTTTGAATTTCGTAAATTTTGATAAATCTTTTTCGTTGTTCACGCCAGTGACCACGCCGGTGCTGTTAAACCCTAAACCGGTAAGGTAATCCCTTGAACGGTTCCATGTTAGCTCAAATCAAGATACACCTTGGTTCACCGCTTTTTCTTTTTTTAAAAGAAAACTCAACAACCGGTTATGGGCCAAATCTTGGAATGGTCGCCCACCTGGTGATAGAAAAAACAGAACATTTATTGGCATCATGGAGGTACAAAACTACAAATACAGACCGACACAAGCCGGGCGCAAAACGAAATAGAGAGAGAATATTCAGCCAATCATATGAAAGAAAAAGAGTACAATTTCAAAAATATTGGTATTTTACCAAAATTATCATAAAACACAGATTTAGCGAGTGTATCACAAAATACACATTTAGCCCAAATTTATCAAAAAACTGGCAGATTTTAGGTTAAGGTTATCACAAAGCTACAACTTTGGAGTTTAAATCCCTAGCAACCATTGTTATGGTGGAGATATAAACAGGTTATTAACTTGTTGATTAAATTGTGTTCTAAACCTATAGTTTTATGATAATGTAGTTACTAAACAGTAGTTTTTGTGACCTCATTTATAAATGTGTAGTTTTGTGATATAAATTTTTGGTGTTAAATGGTGTAGTTTTGTTGATACACTGAGTTAAATATGTAGTTTTTGGACAATTTTGGTCATAGTTATCCTGTAGTTTTGTGAAATTTTATCAAGAAAAAAAAGATCATTCATTATAGCTCTTAAACAAAAAACGATCACTGCAATATTACAGGAAGGTAGCTAGTCCCCTCTCTGGATAACACCGTAAGAATACTTAACATTTGCTGCGATGGGGCAGGTGCAGTGTGCAAGTGGCTAATACCGCTCCTGCCCCGGAAACCATCATGTCAGTGGTCAAAAAGTGTCAGCTAGGCGGCTGCTCCCTGGAAACGCGTCAAGTGCAGCACTTTTGCCCCGGATGGTTCCGGAGAAACCTCCAAACAAACGCCCCGACTCCAAGCAGGGATCGGATCATCGCGCGACCCCTACAAAACGAGTTCGGTGCCTGCATTTCAC
>CM020182.1:12521028-12604268 GCA_009805545.1 Oryza longistaminata | reverse complement strand
CTAAGGTAACCCTAGTGTCAAACATAGAGGGCCTAGAAAACAAAAATGTTAGTATCTCGCTTAAGGCCGTGTTTGTTTGGAAGGTTGGAAACCCTTCCACAAAACAAATCAATTGATTAGTATATAATTAATTAAGTATTATCTTAAAAAATCTTCGAAAAAATTAATATAATTTTTAAAACCAACATTGCTTTTGCAAAAAAAAAAAACTTCGTCAACAGTTTAAAAAACACCTACGTGGAAAAAGAGACGGTGGAAGTTAGAAAGTGTACCAGAGAACACAACCTAGCCTCCATATCTTATCCTTCCGTTAGATCGACCCTTCCGTAATCCGTAGTTCTCCAGAATCCAATGGCTACAAGGAAGAGAGTTTCTCCCCCAAAGTCCAGTCCACGGAAGTGCGTGTCACGCTATAATACCGAGTCAAAACGATTCCCTTCTCCCATCCATCCAGCTACACCACGTACACTACCGTGCCCAACTCTGCAACCCAAAGCTGAAGAGGCTGCACCTGCACAAGACCAAGCAAGCTGTGACGGCTCACGAGCGCGTGTCCGCGTGAGAGAGAAAAAAGAATTGAATAGAAGACAATGGTTCGGTGGGATGGCCAGGTCGAGACCCGGTAGTAGCAGTAGTGGTGCAGTGGCCGGGCGCGCGTGATCGCGACTTCCCCGCGCGATGGGCGATGGCTACGCAGTACGCACGCAGTCGTCGTCGTCGTCCGCCTCTCAACGCGACGCCGGGAGTGGTTGGTGAGTGGGGGTGAGTGGCCGCCGGGCGAGTTGTTGGGTTGTATACTCTCCTAGTAGCCAAGTAGGGACAGCGTCGCGCGCGCCGGATGGAGGAGGAGGAGGAGGAGACACCGACGTGACGACGTCGTCGTCGGCGGATGATCGATCCCTTGCTTGGAGTCGGGGCGGTTTTTGTGGGGGTTTCTCCCGGGCCATCCGGGGCAAAAGTGCTGCACTTTGACGCGTTTCCGGGAGAGCCAGCCTAGCTGACACTTTTGACACTGACATGATGGTTTCCGGGGCAGAGCGGTATTGCCATTGCCACACCTGCACCTGCCCATCCAGCAAATGTTAAGATTTCTACGGTGTCCAGAGAGGGACTAGCTACCTCTCCTGTGAATATGATGATCGTTTTTTTTTTAGAGCTATATGATGATCTTTTTTTTTTCTTGAGTAAATTTCACAAAACTACAGATACTATGACCAAATTGTCACAAAACTACATATTTAACTCAGTGTATCACAAAACTACACATTTAACACCAAATTTATCACAAAACTACACATTTAAAATGAAGTGTCACAAAACTACATGTTTAGTAACTAAATTATCATAAAACTACAGGTTTAGAACCAATTTAATCACAAAGTAATAATGTTTATATCTCCACCATAACAATGGTGCTAGGGATTTAAACTCCAAAAGTTGTAGCTTTGTGATACTTAACCTAAAATCTGCAGTTTTGTGATAAATTTGGTGCTAAATGTGTAGTTTTGTGATACAACTCCTTAAATCTGTAGTTTTATGAGCTCAGGCAATTGCCATCCTAGGAAGTCTTTGGTCTTCGCCTCTTCGTTCACCTCCGAAACAAGTGGTCCTGAAGAGGTTGTAACCACACCTGCTGCCGGAGCTGGAGGCTGGACCTCCAGAGGAGCTGAACCCTCATCATCATAGTCAGTAAGCTCTATGTTTAAGTCAATGTTCCTTAGAGAAGCTCTTGCGTTGCTTAATGGGGTAGCCTCCTTTGTTTCAATTGCATCTGTGCCATCAACTGAAACATCTACCTTCAGCTGAGAAGGCTTGCTAAATTGACCTGGAGGAAACTCATGGTTCTCCTCAAATTTTTCGTAAGCGGAAATAATCTCCCTCTCAGACACACGCCCACCACGTCGGCCTCTTCCCCGACCCCTCCCACGCCCTCTACCAGTGCTTGTCTGGCTTGCTGCCTCCTGCATGCATACAACCTTATTAGCAAATGAGATGAAAATCAAAGGTGAACGTTTTAATTATGTATGAACGGAATGACTGGAGTAAAGAATTCTTTCAAGTGCTGATACAAATACTAATACTAAGAATGTGGACAGAAATTGTGAAATGTGCAACATCCACATAAAGGTAAAGATAATGGAGAAACTAACATTTCTTGTCCGCTTTGATTCCTCTTCACTGTCATCTTCAGCAGTTTTCCTGATGAATTTCAGCACTCATTAAAGCTTGCTGAATAAAAATTGATTTGAACATCAGACACTATTAAATGAAAAGGTTTTTACCTCCTTTTGCCAAGTTTATCATCAACACCAGCATCAGATGTACCCATGTCTGGAACTTTACTGACGACATCCCTCAAGAAATCGTAAACATTATAACTATGTATGCACTGTTTCCTGAAAAAAAGGAGGCAAAATACTGGATTTCATGATCTGACAACAACACATGCTTAAAAATGCATTCTAGGATCAAGGTACAGGAACAGATTATGACAACAGCACACAACTCAGAAACTTGCAAAAGAGCATGACGAGTAGATAGCTTGAAACAACAACCTATGATTAACAAAAACCTAATGACAAGGAAAAAAGGTTCTCAGGCATCCTAATCAAGAGTCGTTAGATTCCACCTATAGCTCCATTGACTCAGAAAAAAAAACATGGAAAGGTCAACAAAACTTACAAATGGGAAGAACTCACAGTCTTGACCCCTCTTTGCACTGTAATGTCATATGTCCTATTACACAAGTCTTGCAGAAATAATTCCAATGCTTTTGCTGCAACAATGGACAATAATGAAATATATGTAAAGTGAAAGCCTGAAAGATCACATCATACATTAATAAAACAAATCATAATAAGTTAAATCAAATCAGATGGAAACGGAAAATATGCTTGCCAACGTGTCAAAGTGCAGAATATGCTTAGTTATGGATGGTGCCAATCTTATGCCAACGTTAGAGATATATCAATCGAAGAAAACAAAGAAGCATGCTAGCAGAAGAGAAAAGAAAGCACCCAAGTGCAAACAAATAAATTAAATCTATACCTTGCAATGATATTATTTTGCATGGAGCTATTTTATCCTTTTTTACATTCACTCGTTTACCTTTTTATCTTCCTCCAGGAAAGCTAAATATGGGCTCACATCCAAATGTTTTTATTTAATCCATACCGTGCCATAAAGCCAAATTGTCTGTAATATATCCACTTGATTCAATGTTCTTTAATGCTGCACCATGTGGACACCGGTTCTCCCGCTCCTACACTCTTCTCCAAAATCTCCCTTCTCTAGTTCCCCTCACCCTCACCAAATTCAACCCCCATCATATCTGACTGCTCTTCCTATCCAACCAACAATGCCAACCCCATTGCTCCCCAACTTCTGCCACCATGACTCACACAAAAAAAAAAAGCGAGGTGGATATCAGGGGAATAAAGAAAACATGGCCATGCAGGCTCATACAGGATCGGTTGATTCTAATATGGCAGAGATGTAGACTAGGTCGCTAGAGATGAATCCAAAATAAAGATGTGGTGGTGATAGTGCACCTGACATGCAATGTGAAATTTGAAGGAGAATGGGCTTACATGATTAAGGATGGTGTGAATGACACAGGGAGTAAGTCTACAGTACATGTACAAATGCACTTGATTTCAATATTACAACAGCCCAAAGTAAGACCTAACATACTTTGGTAGTAAGCCCGCCCCCCTCCCCCTTAATCAACAATAATTGCCAGCTTTGATCTATGTCTTCCCTAATACAATCAATAATGCTTTGCAGGCAGTATGATTTGTAATTTAGAAACCGAAAAGATCGATTTTCATTCAGAACATGATTTCCTGTTACATAGACTCCAAGGCTCGTATGTTTTGGCCTCTAAAATATAAGCTACTTAACTCTTAGTGGCAGAAAGGAGTGCAGTTTGTAGCGAAAATAATTATGAGCCTCTAAACCGAATACTGATAAGTTACTGAGAGTTAAATAGCTATATAATAAAATAAAAGGAAGATTAAACAGAGTGGGAAACTCACACACTAGAACAGGTACAGCTAAAGCAATCTTGCCAACATCTTCATCTGCTTGCATGATTTTCTTAATCCGAGGCTGCAACACATGACAGACATCAAACAAAATAAGAATATTGTCTGAAAGAGCACTGGTAACAATAAAAGAATCTGATTCATGCAATTTTTATAATTACAACTAACATATACTAAAGAGCTCCGACCATGTCAACCTTAAGGGCATGTTAAATGAGATTATAAGCATTAGCCCTAACATATATAAAGAAATGATTCTGCATGTCCTTGTAAGAGCAAAGGTTAATTAAGAAAGCATCTCCTCAGAATGTATGGCTTTAAGCATATAAGGATTTAGCTACAACTTGTTGTACAGCAGACCCGGAATTCTACATGATACCATTTTGCTACAGTGCAGAGGCCAAAAGGATAAATAGTGCACTTTTATTCTATTTAAGGACTCCATGTGTCTTTAACAAAATGAGGGAACATCCATGCAAGGAAAAATGCACATTACATCAAATATATGGATCTAAGCATCTAATTCGGATCAAGAGGTACATGATTGGTGGTCCGTACTAGCATTAGAACTGTAAAACACACATTGACGTTTCTTTACTATTAATAGTGATGATTAGACTGACGTATTATTGAACAAATCATGATAATGTATTATTTAGTAAAATGTTAATGCATATGGGCAACTAATTTTTCCCATGAAGCTCAGGAGCATAACCTTATTTAATGATCACAGTTGGAGGTGGAGGTGGGACCACATGGAACAGAGTCTATTATTACAAATTATGCAAATAAGCAGCAAATTAAACCAAAATTTCTCACATCAGGCATCCTCATACATGACAAATGTACGAGTACTGGATCTAGGAATTCCCAAATACTCACTGGCTACCTCACATCATAATTACCAATCAGGCTCCAGAATTCTGGATATGTGTATCGAATAAGCCAGTTTCATACAGAATCACACCCACACAAAACCGCAATTTCATTACTTATCTCACTAAAGATACTGTTAAAACAAAATAAAAATATATATCATGCTCGCAAACAAACATAGAAAATAACCGGCAAATTACAACAAAAAAAATTCCTAATATGTGGATGGGCGAAGCCTAACAAGGGAGATAAAATGCAAGACATGCACCATAATTTCATTGCATCAAATTATTAGCAAAACCTAACCACCGAAAACAAGCGTGCATGCAACAAACACATCTCAGGCAAAAAGGAAAAAAATAAACATACCAATCACGATCGCAGAATCTATATACACGCATGCAGGATCTACACCTGAACAACAATTTCTAATCTGAAAAAAAAAATCGCGCATATATGAACCATACCGCGGGGAAGCGGGTGTCCAGCTTCTTCCTCATGGCGTCAATCCAGCGCCGGCAACACCACCCAACGGCAAGGACGACCTTCCCCGGCGGGGAACACGGCGGCTGCGAGCTCGATCGATGAGGGGGCCGGAGCGGAGGAGGACATCGAATCGGAGAAGAAAACCACACCACATTAAATAGCGAATCGAATCGATTTGTGATTTGGGGATTAGGGTTTCCGTTACTGGATATTTAACCTTTTTTTCTTTGCGGAAATAAATAAATAAAAAATTTTCCACCCTAATTTGCTCGGCCAGTGACCCTGACCCCGGCCGAATCGGGCAAAGCGAGGCGAGCGAAGCAAACCCAACCCCCACCCAGAGAGAGAGAGAGAGCCTCTACACGAGACCCGTTCCGTGGACCCGGTGCATAGACCGATCCACCCACACGCTGTGGGCCCCACCTAGACGGGTCTACACTACACCGGCTTAATCCCGTGGACCGGGTCCACCGCCGTGTTCTACGGTGACCTCAGCGCGCGGATCTGAAGAGAGAGAGGAGGGGAAAAGGGGGGGTGTGGGGCCCACGTTAGCTTGGACTCCCCCGCGTTGCGCGTTCGGGTACACGTCAGCCGTTGGTTCTATCCATCCACACCATCACACCCCCGAAGCGGAGATGGTGTGGGCCCCACGTTAGTTTGGTGGGGAGGAGAGGCGTGACGTGAGGGCGCTGGCGTCTCCATCCACCGTCCGTTTCCGGGGCTCCGGATGGATCCGACGGCTGGGAGCGCGTCTCGTGTCCTTCGCTCGTTTTGGGCTCTTTGCTTTATCTGGGTTTAGGTGTAACAACCGCAGACGTTTTTGGACGTGCCTCAAGATAAGGTCGCCCCCACGTCATGTTATCATCATCTTAATTATCTTAATTCTTTGTTTCTCAACAGAAACAGAACAGAAAGAAATAAAAGAAAATTGCAGATTACATTACATTATTATTCATTAATGACACCTCAAAATACATTGCTTGTCGTGTTAATTGTATTACAAAATTCTAGCATCTGAACAAAAACACCTTAAGTACATAGTCATATTGTACAAATTACAAAAGTCGATCTGCTCTTGATAACTTTACGAGATTTGATCGATTGATTCATTCATTCACAAGGCAATTAACACCTCAAATTTTGCAACAACAACAACATGAGCTATAGCTGAAACTTGAAAGCAGAACTCCAGTCTGTCTGTATAACCAGCAGCAGCAGCAAAGCAAAGCAAACTGTTCGATCACATCTCGACAGGGAACCTCTTGTACAGGTCCGGGTTGTCGAGCCTGGGTTTGGCGATGACCTGCAGCGACGTGCTCATGAACGTGACGACGCCGTTGGACTCCATCATGTTGACGTCCTCCGGCCTGGTGCCCTCGGGGAGCGACCACTCGAACTGGTGGAGGAGGTGCCCGATCATGGAGGCGACGAGGTTGATGCCGAGCTGGGCGCCGGGGCACACGCGGCGGCCGGCGCCGAACGGGAGCACCCTGAAGTCGCTGCCCTTGATGTCGATGTTCTCCTCGATGAACCGCTCCGGCCTGTACTCCAGCGGGTTGCTCCACACCTTGGGGTCCCTGGCGATCGCCCACACGTTCACCATCACGTTGGCGCCCTTGGGGACGTTGTAGCCGCCGATCTTGACGTTCGTGCTGGCCTTGTGGGGGAGCATCAGCGGCGTCGGCGGGCGCAGCCGGAGCGACTCCTTGACGACGGCGTTCAGGTAAGGGAGGCTCTGGAAGTCGGTCTCCGACATGACGCGGTCGCGGCCGACGACGCGGTCCAGCTCCTCCTGCAGCTTCTTCTGCACCCTGGGGTTCCTGACCAGCTCTGCCATTGCCCACTCGACTGATATCACTGTGGTGTCCATTCCAGCAGTGATCATGTCCTGAACATAAGGAACACAACAGGGATGGTAAGAACTCACAAATGTAATGGAGTTAGCAGGACAGAAAATTCAGGCACATGACGATTATCGGGATTGTGTTTTTTATCTTCCATTATTATGGTATTCATTTCCTAGTCTGAACAAACTTGATATGCAAATTATCCATGTGCGATGCGAGACAGGGAAATGCATGCAGAGGCATCCATTGAAAGCTTTTAGTAGTTGCCACTAGCTAAGTGGTCTAACCTTTCCAACTTTCTCGCATTTTTAGTAGGTGGATGATTGAAACCATAAAACACAACCTAACTTCCAACTCGAAAGTAAACAGAAACTTTTCCAAATCCCACCATACTTCACCAACCCTAAGATAGTGACATGCCACACAAACTATGTACCGAATCTGACTAGAGTGGAAAAAATTCTCCATGACTTTGAGAGATGATATTTAACATGTGTGCAAAGAATGTAAAAGTAATTGGGAGGGCATTGATATTAATAGTCCAGTAGGGTATCATATCTGAAATTGGATGACAAAAAGGATAGATACTGATAAGTATGAAAGGAACATCCAACATACCCATAGAAGTCCAATAACTGTGTCGTCACTAAGGTCATACTGTTCTCTGAGAGTGAACAGAGCATCCACAAAGTGCTGCTTGGCACCACTCTCCTTGAGGGCCTTCGCATGCTCATCTATGATCTTCTTGGTCAGCCGATCCCTTCTCTCGTTGTGGGTCTTGTAAAGCTCCTCGTTAAGTGGACACAACCACCTCAAATACCAAATGTACTCAGCAACAGAAAGAGATGCACCGATCTTGATTCCGTTGTTGACAATAGTCTTAAACTCACGCCCTTGTTCGTCAATGTCACCATTTGCATTCATGAACCTCTTGCCGAAAGCTAGCCTTGTTATATTGTTGAAGGCCACCATAGCAAGGTGATTCCTCACTACGATTGGTTTATGTTCACTACCTGAAAACAGCACATCGATAAAATGACTGTTAGTTAAAAACTTCATTCCAATGCAAAAAGACTCTTACTGTGCTAGGTAACTGTTCCATTATTGTATGCAGTGCACAATATACTTCTTTTTCTTTTTTCTTGAGGTAACCCATCATGGCTTTAGACCAACAAAAAAAAAAAAAAGCTTTGCTAACTTATGTACACATGTAAACAAATCAGCTAGTGGATCGATTTGCAATTGACAGTTTGACATCAGGTATTCATAGGATGCATTTGTTGGCCAAAAAAATTTTCCAGCAGAGTATAAATAAAGCTAAATTCATTCATTTTCCTAAACAGCCTGGCTTAATTCTTGTAAACTAAATTGGAAAATAGAGAGAAGGCTAGGTCAATGTTGAGAACTACATTGAAACAGCAACACAAATGGAACATAAAATTGGTTGCAAAGTCAGAAATAAGTTGAAAAGAGTCGCTGATAAGCTGTGTAAACTGTCAACACAGTTGAGACAGATGGGCAAAGTACATAATGGCAGTTCATTAATTTTAGTCTGTAAAAACTCCAATGCTATCAAAATGTACAAGCATCTCAAAAGAAAAAAAAAGACTTCCAACCAGTTCAAACAAGGTTGTTGCCAAACATGTTTTTGACTGTCAAACTGGTACAACATAACAGCACAAGAGAATGCTTGGCATACCAGTAAGAAGCTTAAACAGCATAGTATTGTTTCAACTAGCAAGGTGCCACATTACAGCAAGTAGAGTACTTATCATGTGAGGGGCTAAAATAGCATGCCAACAGCAGAGCAAACTTATATGCCAAAAAGGGAATGGCGTAATTCTCTTGTCCACTAGAGAGGTGTGAACTGTCTTCACTTAAGCTTAAAATAGCATGTGATTACCAACCCCGTGAATACTGAAAGTCATACGAAGCCCACTTTACTATAACTTTACCAATTACGACATCTGGTTGACATGAACTATGGCTCATAACCAATAATCCCCAGGGCCAAGGTCTCTTAGCAGTCAGCACACTACAGCAGTACAGCTGGGCAGAGTATGATCACTACTAGTTTCATGGTACCTACATTTTCAATTCAGTATGATCTCTACTAGTTTCTAACAACGTGCTCACCATGTGATCCATCTCAGAGAAATGCACCCACTCACTAGAGGCAGTTCAACTCCTCTTATTAGTTTATTATCCCACCAGATCAAACCAATAGCTAGCATTTCCTCTAGGATCCACTACCAAATCCGCACAGCATATCGTAGCGAAGCCTACGAAATGGCAGACCACGCCTTGGCCATTTCCCTCAAGGAGCGATGCAAATCGAGCACCAATAAGCCTGCAAAACAACTAGTACCAATCGGCAATCGCCGATCTAAAGGCAGCACAACTTAGCTGAGTACCTGAGAGTCAACACGACATAGCAATTCGTCACCAAACACAAGGACGCCACAACCACCAAACTGGACTGATACCAACCACATTTGCACCAAGCACCCTCTCCTTGCTCAAAATTACACATAGAACCCTAAAATTCCTAAAGCTTTACCTGGTTGGGTGACGGCGCGGTGGACGGACTCGACCATGGCGGTGACCTCGTCCTCGCGGATGGGGCGGAGGGCCTCGAGGCGCTTGGGGGTGAAGAGCTCGAGGTTGCAGAGCTTGCGCACCTTGATGTAGTGCGGGCCGTAGTCCGCCCAGATCAGGTCCATCCCGTTGCGGCTGAAGCGCTGCGTGGAGCGGTTGCGCGGCCGGTCGGCGAGCAGCTGGTCGTTCTCCTTGAGCACCTCCTTGGCGAGCTCCGACGTCGACACCACCACGTTCAGCGACGACCCGAACCACACCGACACGATCGGGCCGTACCTCTCCGCCCACTCCAGGAAGCCGCGGGAGCTCGCCTCCGTTTGGTTTGGGGGGTGGTTGGTGGAAGCGGCGGTGGCGAGCTCGGCCAATTTATACTCGCCGGAAAGCTACAGATTTGGGGGGAGGTTGGCGGTAGGTGGGTGGGCCACACCACACTGATTTTTTCCCCCTCTTTCCCCCTCTTGTTTCCGCTACAATTTTTTTTTCTTTTTTATTATACTAAATAAACAAAGGCCATGTTTAGATTTAAAATTTTTTCTTCGAACTTCCAACTTTTTCGTCATATCAAATAGTTGGATATATGCATGAAACATTAAAGGTAGACGAAAAAAACTAATTGCACAGTTTATATGTAAATCGCGAGACAAATCTTTTGAGCCTAATTACGCTATGATTTGACAATGTGATGCTACACTAAACATTTGCTAATAACGGATTAATTAGGCTTAATAAATTTGTCTCGCAGTTTACAGGCGGAATCTGTAATTTATTTTGTTATTAGTCTACGTTTAATACTTCAAATGTGTGTCCGTATACTTAAAAAAAATTTGGCACACGAACTAAACACAGCTAAAGGTATAAAGAGCAAGTTTAAAAGTATAGCCAACTACTCCTGCCGTTACATTTTAAGTGCAACCATGATTTTCCGCACCCAACTTTGATCGTCCGTTTTATTTGAAAAATTTTTGAAAAAAAATCTTAAAATATAAGTGACGAATAAAGTACTATTTATATTTTATCATCTCATAACAAAAAAAATACTAATTATATTTTTTTTCAAATAAGACAGATGATTAAAGTTGGGCACGGAAACTCATAGTTGCACTTAAAATGGGACGGATGGAGTACTAGTTTTAAATCATCTATAGTCAACTTAATAGCCAATTTATACAATAATTAGCTATAAAACATGTATCACACTAGTAATATCTAGTCTCACATGTCATACACACATTACATCATGTAGTTTGTGCTACAGCTAGCTATAAATCTGTAGACCGCTGCTCATCTCTCTCCTCATTTATCTTCTCAATATGTGTTTATAGCTTATTTATAGTATGCTATTGTGCCTGCCATAAAGCAGATGCTCGCAACGAGCGCACCAAGTTCCTATGAATACACACATAAACCCTATTCTTATGGGCACCCCCGAAAGATTAAGTCAGGATATGATAAAGTGAACATAAATGTCTTGCTGTCGATGTCGATGAATACGTCGCTTATCACTAAAAAAATAATTAACCGTAAATATAAACGCATATGTCAAGTCTAAAACTTAAACTCGGATTTACTGGTTTCATCACATGAAAACTAACCATTTGACATAGGCTCATTTTGCTATTTTTCTTTCCTTTTGGTTCTTGAGGATTATAAATTTGGACTATTAGTGGTGTCAGAGCAAACGGTGTGTTTGAGGTTAATTTAATGTTAATTATGATTTTTTTTATAAAACATGGGTTGGTTGTGTGTTAGTGACTTAGTGCTAAGTGCTCGGTTGAAGTGGGCGAGCTTGTTCCAGTGAGCTGTTCTTGCTTAATTCTAAGAAGACCGAGTTTTACCAACCACTGATGATACCAGGTGCTGCTGCCTTCTGCACCCTGGGGTTCCTGACCAGCTCTGCCATTGCCCACTCGACTGATATCACTGTGGTGTCCATTCCAGCAGTGATCATGTCCTGAACATAAGGAACATAACAGGGATGGTAAGAACTCACAAATGTAATGGAGTTAGCAGGACAGAAAATTCAGGCACATGACGATTATCGGGATTGTGTTTTTTATCTTCCATTATTATGGTATTCATTTCCTAGTCTGAACAAACTTGATATGCAAATTATCCATGTGCGATGCGAGATAGGGAAATGCATGCAGAGGCATCCATTGAAAGCTTTTGGTGGTTGCCACTAGCTAAGTGGTCTAACCTTTCCAACTTTCTCGCATTTTTAGTAGGTGGATGATTGAAACCATAAAACACAACCTAACTTCCAACTCGAAAGTAAACAGAAACTTTTCCAAATCCCACCATACTTCACCAACCCTAAGATAGTGACATGCCACACAAACTATGTACCAAATCTGACTAGAGTGGAAAAAATTCTCCATGACTTTGAGAGATGATATTTAACATGTGTGCAAAGAATGTAAAAGTAATTGGGAGGGCATTGATATTAATAGTCCAGTAGGGTATCATATCTGAAATTGGATGACAAAAAGGATAGATACTGATAAGTATGAAAGGAACATCCAACATACCCATAGAAGTCCAATAACTGTGTCGTCACTAAGGTCATACTGTTCTCTGAGAGTGAACAGAGCATCCACAAAGTGCTGCTTGGCACCACTCTCCTTGAGGGCCTTCGCATGCTCATCTATGATCTTCTTGGTCAGCCGATCCCTTCTCTCGTTGTGGGTCTTGTAAAGCTCCTCGTTAAGTGGACACAACCACCTCAAATACCAAATGTACTCAGCAACAGAAAGAGATGCACCGATCTTGATTCCGTTGTTGACAATAGTCTTAAACTCACGCCCTTGTTCGTCAATGTCACCATTTGCATTCATGAACCTCTTGCCGAAAGCTAGCCTTGTTATATTGTTGAAGGCCACCATAGCAAGGTGATTCCTCACTACGATTGGTTTATGTTCACTACCTGAAAACAGCACATCGATAAAATGACTGTTAGTTAAAAACTTCATTCCAATGCAAAAAGACTCTTACTGTGCTAGGTAACTGTTCCATTATTGTATGTAGTGCACAATATACTTCTTTTTCTTTTTTCTTGAGGTAACCCATCATGGCTTTAGACCAACAAAAAAAAAAAAAAGCTTTGCTAACTTATGTACACATGTAAACAAATCAGCTAGTGGATCGATTTGCAATTGACAGTTTGACATCAGGTATTCATAGGATGCATTTGTTGGCCAAAAAAATTTTCCAGCAGAGTATAAATAAAGCTAAATTCATTCATTTTCCTAAACAGCCTGGCTTAATTCTTGTAAACTAAATTGGAAAATAGAGAGAAGGCTAGGTCAATGTTGAGAACTACATTGAAACAGCAACACAAATGGAACATAAAATTGGTTGCAAAGTCAGAAATAAGTTGAAAAGAGTCGCTGATAAGCTGTGTAAACTGTCAACACAGTTGAGACAGATGGGCAAAGTACATAATGGCAGTTCATTAATTTTAGTCTGTAAAAACTCCAATGCTATCAAAATGTACAAGCATCTCAAAAGAAAAAAAAAGACTTCCAACCAGTTCAAACAAGGTTGTTGCCAAACATGTTTTTGACTGTCAAACTGGTACAACATAACAGCACAAGAGAATGCTTGGCATACCAGTAAGAAGCTTAAACAGCATAGTATTGTTTCAACTAGCAAGGTGCCACATTACAGCAAGTAGAGTACTTATCATGTGAGGGGCTAAAATAGCATGCCAACAGCAGAGCAAACTTATATGCCAAAAAGGGAATGGCGTAATTCTCTTGTCCACTAGAGAGGTGTGAACTGTCTTCACTTAAGCTTAAAATAGCATGTGATTACCAACCCCGTGAATACTGAAAGTCATACGAAGCCCACTTTACTATAACTTTACCAATTACGACATCTGGTTGACATGAACTATGGCTCATAACCAATAATCCCCAGGGCCAAGGTCTCTTAGCAGTCAGCACACTACAGCAGTACAGCTGGGCAGAGTATGATCACTACTAGTTTCATGGTACCTACATTTTCAATTCAGTATGATCTCTACTAGTTTCTAACAACGTGCTCACCATGTGATCCATCTCAGAGAAATGCACCCACTCACTAGAGGCAGTTCAACTCCTCTTATTAGTTTATTATCCCACCAGATCAAACCAATAGCTAGCATTTCCTCTAGGATCCACTACCAAATCCGCACAGCATATCGTAGTAGTTTGGTGGGGAGGAGAGGCGTGACGTGAGGGCGCTGGCGTCTCCATCCACCGTCCGTTTCCGGGGCTCCGGATGGATCCGACGGCTGGGAGCGCGTCTCGTGTCCTTCGCTCGTTTTGGGCTCTTTGCTTTATCTGGGTTTAGGTGTAACAACCGCAGACGTTTTTGGACGTGCCTCAAGATAAGGTCGCCCCCACGTCATGTTATCATCATCTTAATTATCTTAATTCTTTGTTTCTCAACAGAAACAGAACAGAAAGAAAAAAAAAGAAAATTGCAGATTACATTACATTATTATTCATTAATGACACCTCAAAATACATTGCTTGTCGTGTTAATTGTATTACAAAATTCTAGCATCTGAACAAAAACACCTTAAGTACATAGTCATATTGTACAAATTACAAAAGTCGATCTGCTCTTGATAACTTTACGAGATTTGATCGATTGATTCATTCATTCACAAGGCAATTAACACCTCAAATTTTGCAACAACAACAACATGAGCTATAGCTGAAACTTGAAAGCAGAACTCCAGTCTGTCTGTATAACCAGCAGCAGCAGCAAAGCAAAGCAAACTGTTCGATCACATCTCGACAGGGAACCTCTTGTACAGGTCCGGGTTGTCGAGCCTGGGTTTGGCGATGACCTGCAGCGACGTGCTCATGAAGGTGACGACGCCGTTGGACTCCATCATGTTGACGTCCTCCGGCCTGGTGCCCTCGGGGAGGGACCACTCGAACTGGTGGAGGAGGTGCCCGATCATGGAGGCGACGAGGTTGATGCCGAGCTGGGCGCCGGGGCACACGCGGCGGCCGGCGCCGAACGGGAGCACCCTGAAGTCGCTGCCCTTGATGTCGATGTTCTCCTCGATGAACCGCTCCGGCCTGTACTCCAGCGGGTTGCTCCACACCTTGGGGTCCCTGGCGATCGCCCACACGTTCACCATCACGTTGGCGCCCTTGGGGACGTTGTAGCCGCCGATCTTGACGTTCGTGCTGGCCTTGTGGGGGAGCATCAGCGGCGTCGGCGGGCGCAGCCGGAGCGACTCCTTGACGACGGCGTTCAGGTAAGGGAGGCTCTGGAAGTCGGTCTCCGACATGACGCGGTCGCGGCCGACGACGCGGTCCAGCTCCTCCTGCAGCTTCTTCTGCACCCTGGGGTTCCTGACCAGCTCTGCCATTGCCCACTCGACTGATATCACTGTGGTGTCCATTCCAGCAGTGATCATGTCCTGAACATAAGGAACACAACAGGGATGGTAAGAACTCACAAATGTAATGGAGTTAGCAGGACAGAAAATTCAGGCACATGACGATTATCGGGATTGTGTTTTTTATCTTCCATTATTATGGTATTCATTTCCTAGTCTGAACAAACTTGATATGCAAATTATCCATGTGCGATGCGAGACAGGGAAATGCATGCAGAGGCATCCATTGAAAGCTTTTAGTAGTTGCCACTAGCTAAGTGGTCTAACCTTTCCAACTTTCTCGCATTTTTAGTAGGTGGATGATTGAAACCATAAAACACAACCTAACTTCCAACTCGAAAGTAAACAGAAACTTTTCCAAATCCCACCATACTTCACCAACCCTAAGATAGTGACATGCCACACAAACTATGTACCGAATCTGACTAGAGTGGAAAAAATTCTCCATGACTTTGAGAGATGATATTTAACATGTGTGCAAAGAATGTAAAAGTAATTGGGAGGGCATTGATATTAATAGTCCAGTAGGGTATCATATCTGAAATTGGATGACAAAAAGGATAGATACTGATAAGTATGAAAGGAACATCCAACATACCCATAGAAGTCCAATAACTGTGTCGTCACTAAGGTCATACTGTTCTCTGAGAGTGAACAGAGCATCCACAAAGTGCTGCTTGGCACCACTCTCCTTGAGGGCCTTCGCATGCTCATCTATGATCTTCTTGGTCAGCCGATCCCTTCTCTCGTTGTGGGTCTTGTAAAGCTCCTCGTTAAGTGGACACAACCACCTCAAATACCAAATGTACTCAGCAACAGAAAGAGATGCACCGATCTTGATTCCGTTGTTGACAATAGTCTTAAACTCACGCCCTTGTTCGTCAATGTCACCATTTGCATTCATGAACCTCTTGCCGAAAGCTAGCCTTGTTATATTGTTGAAGGCCACCATAGCAAGGTGATTCCTCACTACGATTGGTTTATGTTCACTACCTGAAAACAGCACATCGATAAAATGACTGTTAGTTAAAAACTTCATTCCAATGCAAAAAGACTCTTACTGTGCTAGGTAACTGTTCCATTATTGTATGCAGTGCACAATATACTTCTTTTTCTTTTTTCTTGAGGTAACCCATCATGGCTTTAGACCAACAAAAAAAAAAAAAAGCTTTGCTAACTTATGTACACATGTAAACAAATCAGCTAGTGGATCGATTTGCAATTGACAGTTTGACATCAGGTATTCATAGGATGCATTTGTTGGCCAAAAAAATTTTCCAGCAGAGTATAAATAAAGCTAAATTCATTCATTTTCCTAAACAGCCTGGCTTAATTCTTGTAAACTAAATTGGAAAATAGAGAGAAGGCTAGGTCAATGTTGAGAACTACATTGAAACAGCAACACAAATGGAACATAAAATTGGTTGCAAAGTCAGAAATAAGTTGAAAAGAGTCGCTGATAAGCTGTGTAAACTGTCAACACAGTTGAGACAGATGGGCAAAGTACATAATGGCAGTTCATTAATTTTAGTCTGTAAAAACTCCAATGCTATCAAAATGTACAAGCATCTCAAAAGAAAAAAAAAGACTTCCAACCAGTTCAAACAAGGTTGTTGCCAAACATGTTTTTGACTGTCAAACTGGTACAACATAACAGCACAAGAGAATGCTTGGCATACCAGTAAGAAGCTTAAACAGCATAGTATTGTTTCAACTAGCAAGGTGCCACATTACAGCAAGTAGAGTACTTATCATGTGAGGGGCTAAAATAGCATGCCAACAGCAGAGCAAACTTATATGCCAAAAAGGGAATGGCGTAATTCTCTTGTCCACTAGAGAGGTGTGAACTGTCTTCACTTAAGCTTAAAATAGCATGTGATTACCAACCCCGTGAATACTGAAAGTCATACGAAGCCCACTTTACTATAACTTTACCAATTACGACATCTGGTTGACATGAACTATGGCTCATAACCAATAATCCCCAGGGCCAAGGTCTCTTAGCAGTCAGCACACTACAGCAGTACAGCTGGGCAGAGTATGATCACTACTAGTTTCATGGTACCTACATTTTCAATTCAGTATGATCTCTACTAGTTTCTAACAACGTGCTCACCATGTGATCCATCTCAGAGAAATGCACCCACTCACTAGAGGCAGTTCAACTCCTCTTATTAGTTTATTATCCCACCAGATCAAACCAATAGCTAGCATTTCCTCTAGGATCCACTACCAAATCCGCACAGCATATCGTAGCGAAGCCTACGAAATGGCAGACCACGCCTTGGCCATTTCCCTCAAGGAGCGATGCAAATCGAGCACCAATAAGCCTGCAAAACAACTAGTACCAATCGGCAATCGCCGATCTAAAGGCAGCACAACTTAGCTGAGTACCTGAGAGTCAACACGACATAGCAATTCGTCACCAAACACAAGGACGCCACAACCACCAAACTGGACTGATACCAACCACATTTGCACCAAGCACCCTCTCCTTGCTCAAAATTACACATAGAACCCTAAAATTCCTAAAGCTTTACCTGGTTGGGTGACGGCGCGGTGGACGGACTCGACCATGGCGGTGACCTCGTCCTCGCGGATGGGGCGGAGGGCCTCGAGGCGCTTGGGGGTGAAGAGCTCGAGGTTGCAGAGCTTGCGCACCTTGATGTAGTGCGGGCCGTAGTCCGCCCAGATCAGGTCCATCCCGTTGCGGCTGAAGCGCTGCGTGGAGCGGTTGCGCGGCCGGTCGGCGAGCAGCTGGTCGTTCTCCTTGAGCACCTCCTTGGCGAGCTCCGACGTCGACACCACCACGTTCAGCGACGACCCGAACCACACCGACACGATCGGGCCGTACCTCTCCGCCCACTCCAGGAAGCCGCGGCACCGCACCGGCTTGATCTGCCACAGGTTCCCCACCATCGGCCACGGCCGCGGCCCCGGCGGGATCCGCCCCAGCCGCAGCCGGTCCAGCAGCGCCAGCGAGATCGGGATCGCCACCAGCGCCAGCGCGAACGGGAGCAGCGACGCGACGTCCATGGCGGCGGCGACGGCGGCGATGCTCGCCTCCCGTTTTGGTTTGGGGGGGTGGTTGGTGGAAGCGGCGGTGGCGAGCTCGGCCAATTTATACTCGCCGGAAAGCTACGGATTTGGGGGGAGGTTGGCGGTAGGTGAGTGGGCCACACCACACTGATTTTTTCCCCATCTTTCCCCTCTTGTTTCCACTGCACTAGTACATTTTTCTCTTTTTTTTTATTATACAAACAAAAGTATAAGAGCAAGTTTAATAGTATAGTTAACTACTAGTTTTAAATCATCTGTAGGCCCTGCTTAGATCCCACCATAAAATTTTTCAACCTGTCATATTCAACGTTTGAACATTTGCGTGATATATTAAATGTATGCTAAAAAAATAACTAACTGCAAGATAATGTGGTGCTATAGTAAACTTTTGCTAACGACATATTAATTAGGCTTAATAAAATCATCTTGAATTGACAGATTCTGTAATTAGTTTTTTTATTAGTGCTCGAACACCCTATGCGACACACTATATAATACCCTATCTGACACGCCAAAACTTTATACCCCTGGATCTAAACACCCCCATAGTCAACTCAATAGCCAATTTATACAATAATAAACATGTACTACACTAGTAATATCTGGTCTCACATGTTATACACATATTACATATTGTAGTATGTATTGCAGTTGGCTACAAATCTGTAGCCCGCTGCTCATCTCTCATCTCATTTATCTTTTCGATATGTGTTTATAGCTTACTTATAGTCTGCTATTGTACCTGCCCTAAAGCAGATGCTCACAACGAGCGCACACCAATTCCTATGAATACACGTAAAAACCCTATTCTTATGGACACCCCGAAAGATGAAGTGAACACACATGTCTTGCTGTCGATGTCGACGAATACGTCGCTTGCCACTAAAAAATAATTACCCGTAAATATAAACACATATGTAAGTCTAAAACGTGAACTCGGATGAACTGGTTTCATCACAAGAAAACTAACCATTTGACATAAGCTCATTTTGCTATTTTTCTTTCCTTGTGGTTCTTGAGGATTATAAATATGGTGGACTATTAGTGGTGTCAGAGCAAACGGTGTGTTTGTAAATTATGATTTGTTTTTGTGATAAAACATGGGTTGGTTGTGTGTTAGTGACTTAGTGCTAAGCGCTTGGTTGAAGTGGGCGAGCTTGTTCCAGTGAGCTGTTCTTGCTTAATTCTAAGAAGACCGAGTTTTACCAACCACTGATGATACCAGGTGCTGCTGCTGGTTTCAAAGCTTGAAGTGGACTTGGATCACAAACACTGTTGACCAAAACTACTACTACTACTACTTTCTCTCCAAAAATCTCCAAACCAGCAAAATTCAAGAAGCACAAGTTGTTTATAAAACGACAGACGAAATTTTGGTGTTCAGGGGACGGGGGTTCTTGAGAACGTCTGAATTTTCTACTCCTAAGCTGTTATATACTACATGAAACAAAGCATAACAAACTAATTTCAGCTCTGCAGTTGGAACATGCCGCAGATTCTACACAAATGGCACGAGTGAATCATACTCTAAATCTTTTCATGGTGTGTTGGTTTTTTATGTTTGGTGATGGATGGATCGTGCTCGGTTTCTGTGGGCCTGATTTCCGTGGGACGACCGGATCTACGGCCTGGGTTTTGTATATACACTGTACACGCAACGGTAGGTGGTTGCTCGGCGCATGGACGCATGGTGTCAGTGAGGTGTGAAGTCTGAACTGGAAAAGTTCGAAATGCTCCGTTGCTTATTCAGAAAATAATTAAATTTGCGTAATTATTACTTTTTTTGTTGTGATTTAATTTTATTATTAAAGGTGTTCTAAGCATAGCTTACACTTTATTTTATTTATGTATATATTTTTAAAATAAGACAAATGATCTAGAAAAACGGATGGAATGTACACTCCGTGGCTTATCTGGAGGTTTGTAATGACAACTGGCGTCTCATTTGACTAAAGTGTTCTAATTTGTTATTCCACGGTGTGGAGTGTGGACGATGACACGTACGAGAGCGAGAAATACCATGTGCTTCTTTTCAAAAAGAAATACTATGTGCGCACTACACAGAACAAAAGAAGGTGAGATGATCGAATTCACGACGAAGAAAGGAATTCCAGAAGATACATTGAAAACTCTGGAATATCTAACGAGAATTTCACGGGAAATCCATTGAAATTCTCTGTATTCCTACCTGAATTTCACGGTGTTTTTAGGAATTCCGAGGTTGAAATCAGGCCCCGCGAGGACTTCGAATCTTCTGGGTCAACTTCTAGTTCTATGGGCCACTTTAGTGGCTTCAAATCAAACGAAGGCTGGTACCTTAATTATGGGCCTATTTCTTTATCTTTATCTAAAAAATTTTACGGGCCTACTTAAGCGGTCTAATCATGGGCCCGTTGTTAATCTAGCGATGCTAATACTCCCATGGAGGACAAATAATTGGCTACAGGAATGAGTTTGCAATCAGCGTGCAGAAAAGCATGTCGAAATAGACAAAAAGAAAATGAATAACGGTTCAAAAAGTAGAATAGAGGGAAACTGAAGAAATTGTGTTTTGCCATCTACAAAGAGGAAATTCAGATGGAACGGCTGGTTGGTAGTGTTCTTCATTCCCAGAGCAAATCCATCCCAAAACCGTGGCTGCTGCACCATAAGAGCATGCACAATAGCAGGCTATAAGCCGGCTATAACTATATATCGAGAAGAAAAAAGAAAAGAGAGAAGAAAGCGGGCTACAGATTTGTAGCCGGCTACAACACGGACTCCAAGATGTTACGTGTGTATGAGAGATAGGACCGGGTATTAATGGTGTAGTATATTTTTACAGTTAACTATTATATGAATGGATTGTTAGATTGTCTATAGATGTTTTGTAGCTAGCAGTTGGCTATACTATTGACCTTGCTCTAAGCGGCATTACCGACGGCGAGATTCCTCCGCTGTATCGAGATGAGATCGAAGAAACATGAGCCCCGAGTGCAGGAGAGAGAGAGAGAGAGAGAGAGAGAGAGAAATTTCGACCTGTGAAACGGGGTGAGACGAACGGAGGGAGATTCATCAGTGCGTGAGAGAGAGCGTGCGCGTGGCGAGAGCCTCAGCCGAGGGCCCGGAGGGACATGGCGTCATGGCCGTGGGCCGGAGAGCTCCCTCTTCCGCCGCCTCCTCGATTCCCTCTTCGCTCTCCTCCGCCGGCGCCGGCGCCTCCACGCTCGCCTCGATTCTAGTTTTAGGGCCTGATGGACTTCACGCGCGCGTGCTTACGATGGAACACGGCTCGGAAAGGTCCTTTTGCTTCTATCGTCGCACGGCCCATCTCGCAAACGAAGCAGGCCCATGTCGGCCCAGCAATGGAGAAAAAAAATGAATATTCGAAGAAACGATATTTTGTCATTGAAAGAGAACCAATCCAGTTCCAGAACAACAAGCTCCGTTTGAAGTTGACGAAGATGATGATTAAGTTAACACACATAAAATGAAAAAAATCATTTGAGAATACTCTACCCGTTTCATATTATAAGTCGTTTGATTTTTCTTAGTTAAACTTCTTTAAGTTTAATCAAGTTTGTACAAAAATATAGTAACATTTTCAATACAAAATAAACATATTATCAAAATATATTCAATATTAAGTCTAAATGAAACTAATTTGGTGTTGTAGATGTTGCTATTTTTTTCTATAAAGTTGGTCAAATCTAAAAGATTTTGACTAAGAAAAAAAAAGTCAAACAACTTATAATGCGAAACGGAGGGAGTAATTAATTAATTTTTAATTATTATAAACTTTAAAATGAATTTATTTGATATTTCAAAGTAATTTTATATAGAAAGTTTTCACATGGAACACACCGTTTAGTAGTTTATAAAAAAGATACTAATAGAAACTGAGACAAAATATGTATCTTAATTAGAAAAAGGAACAGGATCTAACACTTGTTCTTCCTCCCAGAGTTTAGAGATGCCCATCTCATGAAGAACAATAAACAGATCGAACTCTGGCTTTACTACATCCCAGAATCGACACCTCATCTTATCTGCCAAACCCAAATCAAACCCCTGAGTGACATCACAACTCCTTTGAAGATTCCGTGCTAACACTTACGGAGTATGCTCCATCCATGCATCTAGCTCACCTGCATGAACTCTCACTGCCATTGGCCTAAGTTTTTTCTCTCCCATTTCAACTGAATCTGCAAGACGTCAATTGCCAATTTAAAGTTGCAAACCCTAACTCTCACAGTCACAATTTTTATATTTTTTTAGGCAGAAAAAAAGAGAGAGGCAAAAGCTGGGCTTACTTGTGCCAAGCTAAATGTGCATTGTCTCGGTGCTATCTGAGTAGGGATACCTGAATAAGCAGCAACTTGCCGTCGTTGAGCTAGCAATTCTCGCCGAATTGTGACACACTGCATAAAGAATTTTCAGGCTAATTCTTTTCTAGAAAAAGATTTTCATTTGATTGGTATAATTCTATAATGGGAGAGATCATTGTTATTCAGATGTCACACGCATGCGTGCCTCGTTGCGAAAGCGATGTTCTTCTCATCGTTTTCTGATAAGCTTGCAGCTCAATGCAGTGATAATCTGGGAAAGGAATGCGTCTACCTGTTGCTGCAGCAGGTTGTAGCAGATGTAACCGTGTAGATCCATCGTGCAAAAGGAATTTTTCTCAGGACTTTGGTGAAAAGAAGCTTTCGTCATTGACAAGCTAGTAGTGCATATTGCGTTGCTTTGCTATGTGCGCCTGCAAGGAAACCACTAATTGCGTATGAAAAAAAAAAATCCTGATTCTGAAAAGTTGGTTAGTGGTTTCCCTGCAGGTGCTTTGATCATCAGGTCATGTGGCAAGCAGAGGTGTACATTTTGGAATGAAAAAAGAAGGATAAAAAATTAGGAAATTTTAAATGAAAAAAATTGCGAGTTTTAAAGTGATTTTCACTGAATCTGAACAATCTTTTGCTAACTTGAAACAGATTCCAAAATTTCGGCCATTCCCGCCGGTAGACCTGAAATTTTGGGGGGAAAAGGCAATTCCTAATTTTGCTATGTTTAATCTAGTTGATGTAGTGCTTATGAGTTATGATCTCCTTCTCATGATAAGAGTTGCTATGCAACTCCCTCTCATGATAGAGTTTGATATCCATTCTTGGTTTTGCACTGAAAGTAGTATGACTAGTACAAGGTTTTGCTATTTGCTCGGTGTCATCCAATACGGAAGGCCTGTAAATTTAGTGCACCGTATCACTTTATTATACATTCATATCAGGATGTCAGCAGCAAAGAGCTAGTGGCAATGTGGCATGGCTCACCAGAAAGAGAACTAATAATGCATCTGTAGCTAAAAACAGTATATATATACACTAGTGTTGTTAGCAATAGGATAACGGAATGAAGTTATATGTACTTTCTTCTTGCTTGAAGATAAGGCCACTATTCTAAACCGCATTTTTATACATGCTTAGCTTTGAGACTTTTAGAGGCAAATAGTCAAGTTATGAGTTATCCATGAACAACATTATATATATGGTCTTTCTTCAGTAGTTCACTTCAATCAGTTGTTCTAGTCCATTGATGGACAAGTCAATTCATGCTACATCTTTTTAGGTAATATCAAATTCATGCTATATATCTGTCAAATTATCTGACAATAAGATAATCAATTATTGTGGTAAGCATGTTCTGCCCTTTTTACTACCCTTCATCTCACCTCACAACTAGTACTGTCATGGTTCTCTGGTTAATTGCTCTGGCATTCAAGCTGTAAAGTGATCGCTCCAGTTACCAGAAAGCAACAAATTTGGCACTATAATTCTCAGTGGAATCTGAATCTAAGTCCATCAGACATATTCCTGACGACACACATGCAATTTTACAAACAGTATGGTAATTAACAGTGATGTGGAGATGCTCAAAGGATCTTTCAATTGGTGAATCTTTTGTGGCAACTGGCAAGTATGGATGCTTTGCAGTGCAGTTATATATATAACTGATGTACTCAACTCTGCCTTATTTTGTTTGATAATGATTAGCATTTAGGAATTCAGTCTTATCCAGTTGTCTGCAACAAAACCACCAAACTGATGTAGACACAATAGTTGGAGCTATAGCGCCAAAGTTAAATACTCCCTTCGTTTTTCAATATATGACGCATTGATTTTTTGAGATGTGTTTGACCATTCGTCTTATTAAAAAAATTAATGTAATTATCATTTATTTTATTATGATTTGATTTATCATCAAATGTTCTTTAAGTATGAAATAAATACTTTTATATCTGCACAAAAAATTTAAATAAGATAAATAATCAAACGTTGGTAAAAAGTCAAAGTTAGTATAACCGTGTTGATGTTCAAAACGATATGTACTATTTATAAACGTGGAGTAACGAAAAAGAAGAGTTTAAAATTTACAAAACACAACACGCTCTCTCTGATGGACAGAGGATGAAACCAGTACAAAATAGCGTAGCAGCTTTGATCAAACATGATACAAAAAAAAGCAGAGATATGCATGCCACCATTCTGAACATCTGATGAGGTGACAAACGCTTACAGTTTGCAGGGAAATTAAACAGTAAAAGTTCCTCAAAAATTTTCCTACCAAACAAAAACCTCCATTTCCAAATTAACGAGCCCTTAGTGCCATCGTCGTCGTAGTGCGCGCGCCGTAGACGAACAGTTCGGATATCTTAAAGCGGAGGTCGACGTCGACGCACGCATGGCGATGGCGACGGTCGCCGTCGCGTCGACGCGTCGACGGCCGCAGCCAAATTATTGGGGAGTTAGGTGTCCATCAAACCGCACTAGCTCCATGTCCATTGGAATCCGATGATGACCTCACGCCACCACTCGCGCGGTGGTTCTTGCTGCGCTCCGCGTCATCGTCTTCTCCGGCGCCGGCGATCTCCTCCGCCGCCTCCGCGGCGGCGGTGGCGCCTTTGGAAGTGGGCAGTGACAGCTTGGTGTCCGCCTGCTTCTCCTGGGTCTCCTTGTGCTTGCCCCAGAGCACGGAGTAGAGACCGACGACGATGAGCGCGGCGCCGACGACGCCGCCGAGGTAGATCTGCTCGGAGAGGATGAAGGAGCCCATGACGGCGACGATGATCATCATCAGCGGGCTGAACGCCGACGCGAACACCGGCCCCGTCCTCTGGATCACCAAGCCCTGCACGTAGTACGCGATGCTCGACGTCACGATGCCCTGCATGTGTCCAAGAAACCAAGAACGCGTCAGAATGCGTGCTAGCGATCGCCGGCGCCGGAGATGGGAGAGGATGGTACTGACGGCGTAGGCGGCGGCGAGGAGGTTCATGTCGAAGCCGATGGCCCAGACGGAGGGGCGGCGCTCCATGGCGAAGGTGACGACGACGGCCTGGAGCGTGCCGACGAGGCAGATGAGGGTGGTGAGCGACAGCTGCGCCGAGTACTGCTTGATGGTGTGCGTCTGGAGGATGAAGAGGGACGCCCACGCGAGCGTCGCGACGATGACGAACATCGAGCCGAGGAACCAGTCCCTGCCGGAGATGGCGGCGGCGGCGGCGGCGGGTGCCTCCGCCGCACCGGCGCCGGCGCCGGCGGCGTGCCGGCTCCACGCCATCTCCATGAGAGGGCCCTTGTACAGCGTCATCAGCATCGCGCCGGCCACCGTAACCAGCGTCCCGGCGATCTTGGCCTGGCACCTCACCTTCTTCAGCTCCAGCTTCTCCATTCTGTCGAACACCATGCATGCATTAACGTTATACCAGCTCACATCTAGCTCTCGATCGCCATGGATGCATTGAGAGAGATCGTACGTGGTGGAGAACGAACCTGAAGATGACAGCCATGACGAAGGTCATGGCCGGCAGGATGTTGCTCATGGCGCAGGCGAAGGTCGGGCCGGTGAACTTCAGGCCGGCGTAGTAGAAGTTCTGGTCGATCACCGGTCTGCTCCAACAAACCAAGAACAGTTAGTGAATCCAACGTGTCATTCCAGAGACAAGCTAGCTTTGCTGCCTTTTTCATTTGCAAATATTTTCTTTTCTTTGGCAGAAACATAGAGTTTGCATACGAGACTTTTTTTTAAGAAAGAAAACGCTGCAATATTTTTTTAATTAAAAATTATAGTGTAATTACGCTGTAACTAGATTAGTCTCACTAAACATAATCAATCCTTCATTAGATTTATTTTTATTAAACGCTACAAGATCATATGCAATGGAGTTTGCATATGAGATCTTTTTTTATTGAAAATCATTAAAATATAACTATAATATAATTGTAGTGTAATTACGCTGTAACTAGACAAGTCTCACTAACCCGAGTAGCGCCAGGACGAAGATTTGGAAGAAGATCGACCACGTCATCTTGGGCCTCACCTTCCTGTCATAATGCCATTAATTTGTAGCGACACGTCAGCTTCCGTTACACATCACATGATCAATGTACAATAACGATCAAGTGCGTGCACCGACCAGTTCATCCAGAAGCTTAAACTGACAATAAGGGTACATACGAGTACACGTGAAAACAGCGGATTGTATACCTCTCGAGGATCAGCGCGAAGGGAGCAATGGAGATGGTGGCGAAGGCGTGGCGGTACACGACGAGCACGTAGTGGCTCATGCCATGGTTGAGTGAGACCTTGGTGATCACGTTCATGCCGGCGTAGCCGAACTGAAGGCAGATCATGGCGAAGTAGGGCTTGGCCTTCTCCATGAAACCGCCGCAGCAGGAAGCCATGGCGATCTTAATTAGCTTCCTAATCTCGAAGATTGCAGCTGATGATTTCGGTTTCAAATTAGAGATGGCAAGAACTCAGAGATCTAGATCGAGAGGCACACACTCTGAATTGAGCTGATCTGAGCTGAGCTGAGTTGAGCTGAAATGGCCGTTGCTTATCAGTCAATTTATAGGGTTTATGGGCAGGGGCATTTCGGTGATTCTCTGTGAAAGAAATTTGTGTGAGTAAGGTGGGCCCCACTTTGGAGGGGCCAATGTAACGCTGGATTCGTATATTCCGAAAATGTTTGCGCTCCTGCTCAATGGCCATTTTAGTGGATTCCGAGTAGAAATCCGGACCTATCTTTTTTTTTAAAAAAAAAATTAGGGGAAAAGGAGAAGCACAATTCAGATTTTTAAATGAGGCAGAGGGTTCTCTGTGCCTTGCAATGCGTTAATACGTGGAGCAGAGCAGCAGACACGGAGAATCACGCCGTGACGGCAGCTTTGCTGGAGCTTGAAATTGCATGCTGATGCTCTCATACTTACTGGTTGCGGTGCACCTCTGTCACTCTGTGGAGATTAGGGTGCGCTCGGTCCCGAAAACGGATTAGCTCATTAACATATTAATTAAATATTAGCTATTTTTTAAATCAACTATCCTATTATATATAACTGATGTACTCAACTCTGCCTTATTTTGTTTGATAATGATTAGCATTTAGGAATTCAGTCTTATCCAGTTGTCTGCAACAAAACCACCAAACTGATGTAGACACAATAGTTGGAGCTATAGCGCCAAAGTTAAATACTCCCTTCGTTTTTCAATATATGACGCATTGATTTTTTGAGATGTGTTTGACCATTCGATCTCATTAAAAAAATTAATGTAATTATCATTTATTTTATTATGATTTGATTTATCATCAAATGTTCTTTAAGTATGAAATAAATACTTTTATATCTGCACAAAAAATTTAAATAAGATAAATAATTAAACGTTGGTAAAAAGTCAAAGTTAGTATAACCGTGTTGATGTTCAAAACGATATGTACTATTTATAAACGTGGAGTAACGAAAAAGAAGAGTTTAAAATTTACAAAACACAACACGCTCTCTCTGATGGACAGAGGATGAAACCAGTACAAAATAGCGTAGCAGCTTTGATCAAACATGATACAAAAAAAAGCAGAGATATGCATGCCACCATTCTGAACATCTAATGAGGTGACAAACGCTTACAGTTTGCAGGGAAATTAAACAGTAAAAGTTCCTCAAAAATTTTCCTACCAAACAAAAACCTCCATTTCCAAATTAACGAGCCCTTAGTGCCATCGTCGTCGTAGTGCGCGCGCCGTAGACGAACAGTTCGGATATCTTAAAGCGGAGAGATCGACGTCACGCACGCATGGCGATGGCGACGGTCGCCGTCGCGTCGACGCGTCGACGGCCGCAGCCAAATTATTGGGGAGTTAGGTGTCCATCAAACCGCACTAGCTCCATGTCCATTGGAGGCTGATGATGACCTCACGCCATCACTCGAGCGGTGGTTCTTGCTGCGCTCCGCGTCATCGTCTTCTCCGGCGCCGGCGATCTCCTCCGCCGCCTCGCGCGCGGCTGGTGGCGCCTTTGGGAAGGTGGCAGTGACAGCTGGTGTCCGCCTCGCTTCTCCTGGTCTCCTTGTGCTTGCCCCAGAGCACGGAGTAGAGGCCGACGACGATGAGCGCGGCGCCGACGACGCCGCCGAGGTAGATCTGCTCGGAGAGGATGAAGAGCCCATGACGGCGACGATGATCATCATCAGCGGCTGAACGCCGACGCGAACACCGGCCCGGTCCTCTGGATCACCAAGCCTGCACGTAGTTACGCGATGCCCACGTCACGATGCCCTGCAGTGTGCCAAGAAACCAAGAACGTCAGAATGCGCGCGTGCTAGCGATCGCCGGCGCCGGAGATGGGAGAGGATGGTACTGACGGCGTAGGCGGGCGGCGAGGAGGTTCATGTCGAAGCCGATGGCCCAGACGAGGGGCGGCGCTCCATGGCGAAGGTGACGACGACGGCCTGGAGCGTGCCGACGAGGCAGATGAGGGTGGTGAGCGACAGCTGCCGCCGAGTACTGCTTGATGGTGTGCGTTGGAGGATGAAGAGGGACGCCCAGGCGAGCGTCGCGACGATGACGAACATCGAGCCGAGAACCAGTCCCTGCCGAGATGGCGGCGGCGCGGCGGGGGCCTCCGCCGCGCCAGCGCCGGCGCCGGCGGCGCTTGCCGCTCCACGCCATCTCCATGAGAGGGCCCTTGTACAGCGTCATCAGCATCGCGCCGGCCACCGTAACCAGCGTCCCGGCGATCTTGGCCTGGCACCTCACCTTCTTCAGCTCCAGCTTCTCCATTCTGTCGAACACCGTGCATGCATTAACGTTAAACCAGCTCACATCTAAGCTCTCGCCATGGATGCATTGAGAGAGATTGTGGAGAACGAACCTGAAGATGACAGCCATGACGAAGGTCATGGCCGGCAGGATGTTGCTCATGGCGCAGGCGAAGGTCGGGCCGGTGAACTTCAGGCCGGCGTAGTAGAAGTTCTGGTCGATCACCGGTCTGCACCAACAAACCAACAACAGTTAGTGAATCCAACGTGTCATTCCAGAGACAAGCTAATGCTTCCTTTTTCATTTGCAAACATTTTTTTTCTTTGGCAGAAACATAATCAATCCTTCATTAGAGTTTACATATGAGACTATATATCTTTTTAAAACACTGCATGTTTATTAAAAATTGTAGTGTAATTACGTTGTAACTAGACTAGTCTAGCTCACTAAACATAATCAATCCTTCGTTAGATTTATTTTTATTAAAAGCGCTGTAAGATCATACGCAATGGAGTTTGCGTATGAGATTTCTTTTATTAAAAATCTTTGAAATATAACTATAGTACAATTATAATGTAATTACATTATAACTAGACAAGTCTCACTAACCCGAGTAGCGCCAAGACGAAGATTTGGAAGAAGATCGACCACGTCATCTTGGGCCTCACCTTCCTGTCATAATGCCATTAATTTGTAGCGACACGTCAGCTTCCATTACACATCATATGATCAATGTGCAATAACGATCAAGTGCGTGCACCGACCAGTTCATCCAGAAGCTTAAACTGACAATAAGGGTACATACGAGTACACGTTAAAACAACGGATTGTATACCTCTCGAGGATCAGCGCGAAGGGAGCAATGGAGATGGTGGCGAAGGCGTGGCGGTAGACGACGAGCACGTAGTGGCTCATGCCATGGTTGAGTGAGACCTTGGTGATCACGTTCATGCCGGCGTAGCCGAACTGAAGGCAGATCATGGCGAAGTAGGGCTTGGCCTTCTCCATGAAACCGCCGCAGCAGGAAGCCATGGCGATCTTAATTAGCTTCCTAATCTCGAAGATTGCAGCTGATGATTTCGGTTTCAAATTAGAGATGGCAAGAACTCAGAGATCTAGATCGAGAGGCACACACTCTGAATTGAGCTGATCTGAGCTGAGCTGAGTTGAGCTGAAATGGCCGTTGCTTATCAGTCAATTTATAGGGTTTATGGGCAGGGGCATTTCGGTGATTCTCTGTGAAAGAAATTTGTGTGAGTAAGGTGGGCCCCACTTTGGAGGGGCCAATGTAACGCTGGATTCGTATATTCCGAAAATGTTTGCGCTCCTGCTCAATGGCCATTTTAGTGGATTCCGAGTAGAAATCCGGACCTATCTTTTTTTTTAAAAAAAAATTAGGGGAAAAGGAGAAGCACAATTCAGATTTTTAAATGAGGCAGAGGGTTCTCTGTGCCTTGCAATGCGTTAATACGTGGAGCAGAGCAGCAGACACGGAGAATCACGCCGTGACGGCAGCTTTGCTGGAGCTTGAAATTGCATGCTGATGCTCTCATACTTACTGGTTGCGGTGCACCTCTGTCACTCTGTGGAGATTAGGGTGCGCTCGGTCCCGAAAACGGATTAGCTCATTAACATATTAATTAAATATTAGCTATTTTTTAAATCAACTATCCTATAAATTTCTTTTAAAAAACACACCGTTAAACAATTCCTAAAGTGTACGCGTGAAATACAAGTGAGTAGAAGTTGATAACATATATTAGTTTCAAACACACCATAAAAGTTGTTTTGGAAGGTATTTTTTGGGTGCAGTTTATAAATCAAAGATACATGATTAAGCCAACTAAAAACAAGCTGCGGTAAAGAAAAATATTGATCACTTACCCTAAAGATATTTTAGATGCAAGTCACTTTTTTAAATGCCAAGATTTACTCTATTCATACATCCCATATAGCCCTGACACTAGTCAACTCTTCTCACTCTCTGTAACCATCCATCGCAACCCTTCGATTCTCTCCTCGCTGCTTAGCAACTATTGCCGCATTCCTCCTAACCACATTGCATTCTTTGTCCCTCTTTCCAACCTCATTCACTGCTCTCTTCCATCTCTACAATTTCGGTGCCATCGCTCGTCCTCGTATCTCCACCATCTAACGTTGGTCCTCAGCCACCTCAGAGTTTACTCAAAAGCCACCCTTGCTGCCCCTCTATCGACCAACCCTGAAAACCTAACCTGGTGATATATGCTTTGCCAGAGTTCATATGCCAACGACATCCAGAGGCTCACATAGGAAGTCATTGTCGTAGTCATTGGTGAGTTCTCCCTGCTATCCCTTCAACTCTCACATCTCTCTCGGTTGACGGATGAAGCAATTTTAGTGTAAAACTTTTGTGCCTTTTTTGGCGGTCTAAAGCCAATGCCAAATAACAATTAAAAAGGACAAAAAAAAACCTTATATTAATGCTAAAATTATTCTCTAAAATTTAAAATTGTATAACCGTGTCTCAAATAAGCAAGCTCTAAAGTTCAAAGTTTTATGATGACTTGCAAACCACTTATAGGTTATTTATATGGTGGTGAGCTAATATATCCCTCCTCTCGCATGTTATAACATGTGTTTTTTTGTCCCAATATAACTGCTATTTAAACAACAAAGTTGAATTGTTAGGCAGGCATGGTGTTCATGGCCTAGACTAGACAAGCCAATATATGAGGCAAACTTTTGAGTCATGGTCTCCTCTGTTTTATGCAAGTATTGTTTCTTTGAGATGAGAACCAGCAAGTGGTCACTACATCACTTTCCAAAAGAATAACGTAATATTCTTCAGGGGCTTCGGACAGCTACATCTCCAAACACAACAGAAGAAAGGAATTTCTTTTGTGTGGCGTCCATGGCGGAAAGCTATACTACCCCAAAGTCCAAACTGATTATATTCACTCCTTCGACGAGACTAGCCAGAGAACATATGGATGATCTGATAGTTCTATGCATATATATTCAAACCAAAGCCCAATTCAGCTTCTTAACTCAAACAAACAAAAGATATTTTGTTACTTCTTTTTAGTACACTTGACTGTTTTAGAAGCTTATTTTCCCCTGAAAAGCCCAAAAATTTGGTGTATGCATTAAGGACTGTTTTTAAAGTTGGTGCGCCTATATTTGTATATGCTAATCTTTGACACAATCACGAATGTCAGTATCCTTTAGTTGTAAGCACATTTTATTTATTTGTATCAAAACATAAAAATTCAACTAGCTCTTGAAACGGAATAAATGATCACCTCATATATAAATTCTCTTATACAAATCATGTGAAAGGTGTTTCTATTAATAAATACGACATAATTGGTATGGAGTTAAGCATCTCTTTTTGGCTTTTGCTGTCTGTGTCATCCACGCACTCACGTCGTTCGTATCTTCTGTAATCTGGACATAGCCTGAACTGAAGCTGTACTTGTCCTCATCCATGCTTACAGTATGTCAGTATCACTTGGTAACTGAAGTTTTTTTATTTTTAGGTTTCAAAAAAAGAGTTTTTTTTTAATTTTTGAGCACTCTTAAGCTCATAGTACAAACACCACGACATACAAACAGTAGCTAGCCAAGGAGCAAATAACCTGCAAAATCCTACTAGTGTAGTAGTACATGATAGTACAGCATTTTTTTCAAACTTAATTACTACTCCATCCGTTTCTAAATAGCGACCACTTTGATCCCAATCGTTTTTAAATTATTAGACTAACGTGAAAATAGTTTGATGCTTATATTTAGAGCACAATAATTTTTAATAACATAATGTTATTTAGTGTTTCTAGATTCAGTATATATAAAAGAAGATGAATTATCAAAGTTCAAAAAGTGAATGTTCTCTATTGTTCGTCAGAAACAGAACAAGTGTCAGCAAACAAAGCTTAGGGCAATTAGTTTCTCTCTGATAGCATTCAGGTAGGATAAGTAATACTGACAGATTCACCTCAACAAGAGGGTTGATCATGTCATGTCATGTCATGTCACAACTCACAACACGTTGGACAGCAAATACTACCTCCGTCCCAAAATAAGTGTAGCTGTGGATATCCGTGCTCAACGTTTGACCGTCCGTCTTATTTGAAAAATTTATGAAAGTTTTAAAAATATTTAGTCACACATAAAGTATTACTCATGTTTTATCATCTAATAGCAATAAAAATACTAATCATAAATTTTTTTTAAATAAGACGAACGGTCAAACGTTGAACGTGAATAATGCAAAACTGCACTTATTTTAGGACGGAGGGATTACTTCTGAATGCACGCAAGTTTTCTGGGACTTTACTGGAACCGTGGAACGACACGTTTACTGGGACGGAGGAAGTATAATGAGCAAAGTAGCACTAGCAGCAAATCACTGGTTGACATGCATCATGAATGCACGCAAGCACAGATCATCAGGTGACGCAAAAGGGAGGAGAAATTCCTTTCAGAACAGGCATTTCCATGCTGGTCTACGTTAGTCGAATCAAGAGAAAATCGGACCTTTCGATTTAACTACCTGAAGAATGGGGTAAAAAGTCTAAAGGAGGAGGTAACATAGTGATCAGACTAGAGTACTCGTCGACTCTTTCAGTTCATAAATATAAATATTTTAAATCTTTTAACAAGTAATTAGAAAAACTCTGATGTCGACGCTCATTACAAAAAGAAGAATGGTTAGGGTAGGAGGTGATTGGAAGTAAAACCCTCTCTCCGGGTTGATAATATTTGTCGTTTTGAAAAAAAGCACGGTCTCCAAAAAACAATTTTGACCATTATTTTCTATTATAATATGTATAAAAGTGGTAACAAATATATGATTTAATTAAAGTACTTTTAAGACTAATCTATACATGTACTCATCATATTTGAAAGACAAATATTTAAAAATGATTCATAATCAAAGATTCTAAAGTTTCACCTTAGCCTTGTCTAAAATGATAAGTATTATCAGCCTGAAGGGAGTATAAAAAACTTTGAATAGGAGACAATCGACGAGATACATAACACTCTCTAAGCACTTATATTTGTAAGCAAATTTTAAACTGTTTAGCTAAGTGAGCGCAGCTTAACTGGTTAGGTTCATTATGGTGGAACCAGTTCACTCGGTTTAAATTCTATATTTGACCGTGTACTCGTATTTATAGCTAATTATTTTTTTCAGTGGTAGGCGACATACTCATTGACAGCTGACTTCGTCAATCTTAAAATATACCAACCCAATCTTTCGGAGATGCTCATAGATATGCCGATCCAATGTTTCGGAGGTGCTCATAAGGTAGGACGTGTGCATACATTCATAGGGGTGAATGTGCATACGTTTGCACTGTGTTTCTAAACAAAATTAAACCGCTAAAATATTTATATTTATGGACAGACAGACCAGCGAGCAGTGGCATCCGGATGCAGATGGGAGCGCACAAACGGCAGTGGCGAGTGACTGGCTCTCTCACTCTCTGATTCCGGTTTTTGGTGGGGAGAAATGGAGAATGATGCGTTGACAGGCGAGTTAATTGCCACTTTTCAGGCCTAATTACGTTTTGTTTAATCGTGCAGTGCATGGTCGGAAATCGCTCCAGCACGTCAATCAGGTCTCTGCGATCGATCTTGCGGTTTGTTACATGAGCACATATTCCGTGATGGTTGGATTTATCATATTGGTCCTGAAGCAAAGGGAAATGGGGAGAAAAGATGCTCACTATTTGTAGAGTAGAGAGCAAAACTGTAAACATTGTTTCATTGTCTTCAAAAAGACTTCAAAAAGATGCTCATGATATGCTAGTTCTTTTTTTATATTACAGGTAAGAAAGTATACTTATGTGTCCCATTATAACCGGTGCCTCGTGGACATTCACCAGAGAGATTCAGGTATTCTCAAATCTCAATGCACGCAACCTCCACCATCGATCCTTTGAAGGCAACGGCCTTTCGGCGGATTTTTTTTACCATGAATATGGGTATACTCCAAAGGTACAGGGCCTTTCGGCGGATTTTTGCGATATGGGTATTACTTCAAAGGTATATAAGACTAAACTAGACCTCTAATCGAGGGGATCATCATATAACACGAAACTATAGGCGCAATGTATATGCACCGATGACACATTGACACCTCAATAGCAAATTATTGACAATAAGAAAATAATATAGAAAAATAGAGAAGTGGCAGTGTTTTATAATTTAGGGCATATTGTCAAATTAAGGCGATGTAGTGAATTTAGTAGAATCAAAGATTGCAGGGGGCTGGTGTTGTTGGCTACACATAAAACCCTACACATTTGTGGTTTCGCTGCTCAAGCTGAAGCACTAGCATGTTTAGAAGGACTTTGGGTAGGTGTTGAATGGATTCATTGTTGGAGAACATTAAACCAGAAAATTTCATTGAGATGTCTTGGTCGACAACGATTGCAGAAATCAAAGGTGTGATATAATGTCTTCAGAAGGTGCAAGTGAGAAACAAATAGGGTAGCACATGTTTTAGCTCAATTGGCAATGAGTATTAGGTCTCGTGCAAAGTGCTTTGTGCTCCTGCAAGAATCCTGGACTTGTTAAATCAATAATGTATAAGTCACTAATAAAGCTCTCTCTTTAACTAGAAAAGAAAAAGGAGATATTCAAGCACGAGAAACACTTTTAAAACCTTAAGGGAATGTCCCCTCATATGTCCAAAAAAACATCTTAAATAGTTATGAAAAATTCTATAATAAATTGAAAACATTCATACAATTACCACTCCCACATTTTAAGTACAAACCCTTCAAACACTGCTCTTCTGAAGTTGAAGCTTGGAAAGCAAAGCCCACAATGCCCGCAAAGCTTATGGTCAAGTCCAAAGCCCACAGTGCCGGCCCATTAGGCTAAGTAAGGCCATGGGCTCCAGGGTTGGCCCACCGGGCCGAATGTTGTTGGAGGCCTACTACACGTGATTCCAGCTTTGAATCATCACGATTCTCGAGGCGGCGGCGGGTGCCGAGGTCACGGACTCCCATGGCGGATCATGTCTCCCTGTTCAGAACTCGCTTCTCGCTTTGACTTCGTGAGCCTTGGACAACTCGGACTGAGCTTGTTCGTGGCCGCCGCCGCGCCGAGCGGTGCAATGGGGTCCGCGGCCGCGCCGCCGCCGCCGCCGTGCCACGTCGTGGCGGTGCCGTACCCGGGGCGCGGCCACGTCAACGCGATGCTGAACCTGTGCCGCATCCTCGCCGCGCGCGACCGGCGTCACCGCCACCGTCGTCGTCACCGAGGAGTGGCTCGGCCCTGTCGGCGGCGCGGCGGGCGGCGTCCGCCTCTGAGGACCATCCCCAACGTCGTGCCCTCGAGCACGGCCGCGCCGGCGACATGCTCGGGTTCGTGCGGGCCGTGTACACCAGGATGGAGGCGCCGTTCGAGCGCCTCCTCGACCGCCTCGCCTCGGCGCGGCGCCGCCGCCGCCGCCCGCCGCCATCGTGGCCGACACGTTCGTGCTGCCGTGGGCGGTCGGCGTCGGCAACCGGAGGGGCCTGCCGGTGTGCGTCCTCTCGCCGCTCAGCGCCACCATGTTCTCCGTGCACTATCACTTCGACCGCCTGCCCACGGCCACCGACATCGCCCGGTACGAAGCTCTGAACATCATGAAAGATCGTAAATTTCGTTGCAAATGAAAATTTGTTGCTCGATCCGATGCAGATGGCGATGAGGTCGGAAACTACATTCCCGGGCTGAAATCGATCAGGTTTAGCGATCTTGAGCCCACACACACGAACAAGAACATGGTAGACCTCATCCTCGAAGCCTACTCCCATGTCAGGAAAGCACAGTGTGTCATCTTCACCTCCTTCTACGCGGCTCGAGAGCAACGCCATGGACGCTCTCCGGCGAGACCTCCCTTACCCGGCGTTCTCGGTTGGCCCTTGCATCCCATACATGGCGCTCCAAGCCGACGAACACCACGCCGGCGACGAGGAAGAAGAGCCATACATGGCGTGGCTGGACGCGCAGCCGGTGGGCTCGGTGGCTGTACGTCTCCCTCGGGAGCTTCCTCTCGGTGTCACCGGCGCAGCTCGACGAGATCGCCGCCGGCCTCGCCGACAGCAAGGTCACGTTCTTGGGCGCTCCGCGGCGACTCCGCGCGCGAGACATCCTCCGCTGGCGCGGCGGCGGCGGAGGCGGCATGGTGGTGCCGTGGACGGACCAGCATGAAGGTGCTGAGCCACCCTTCCGTCGGCGGCTTCTTCACCCACTCCGGCATGAACTCGACGCTGGAGGCGGTGCACGCCGGCGTGCCGATGCTGACGCTCCCCATCGCGTTCGACCAGCCGATCGTCGCCCGGCTCGTCGCCGACGAGTGGAGGATCGGGTACGGCCTCAGGGAGAACGGCTGCGGCGGCGTCTCGGGAGGAGGAGATCGCCGCGCAGCGAGGAGGCTGATGGATTCCGATGCGGAGGCGGAGGAGGCGAAGGAGATTGAGGAGGAGAAGCTTCGCTGATGCGAGAGGCCTCTCGCGCCGCGGGTCAAAGGGTGGCTTCCTGCAGAGACGTGACGTCTCTGCACAACTACATTTCAGAGTCAAGAACTGAAAACTTGTTTGTCTGAAAACCACTTCTTCGAAATAAGCTTTTAGTTTGGTCTCTATTTGAAATAAAAACTAAACGAAAGTTACTGGTAGTAGAATTTATCTTCCAGAGCAAAGTTTCTTCTGATTCATTTAAGGGGAAAAAATTGTATTCAAATGATTGCTGTGCAATTTCAGAAAAGGAGCCAATATGTTTAGAAAATGGATAAACCAGGCCAAAAAAAAAACCTTCTATACTAAAGCCAATTGTAACAAATTGCGGAGGGCCTTCAGAATCATAAGATCATTTGGTTTCAGTAGCCTCAAAAGTTTGTTACCAGAATAGTTCATTGCAGAACAGGTAAATACTAAATACAGTATACAGTACTAGGTACTGTTACTGTTTTCAGCACACATGACACATCTTATACCTTCTGAAAAAAAAAAAACAATCTTACTGGTTAGAGCCACACATCTTTTGCAAGTAAATTGGCAGACAATGAGAGATGAAAAAAGAATACTTTTCATTCAATTCATACTTATGAAAAGAATTTATGAGAGGTTGTTACACCAAGGTGTATCACAGTACTGAATACACGAGTATACTCGAGAGATCAGAGTAACCCCGCAAAAAAACCCGACAACAATCGTTCTCAACACTGTCTTGATCCAATTAGCTAAACCCAGGAAAGAATCTTAAATACTGTCAAGAACGACATTCCATCACAGTCTAAAAAACGAATCCAGAACAGTACTAATCCTAGGCTAGGCAAACTGCCGGAGGGCGCAGAGAGACACGCCCAAGCTGCTCGGATGCGTACTTCCTGTATGCCGTCTTCAGCTTGCTCTCAGGAGCGGCAGCATGAGCGTTGACAAGGACCTTCGCACACTCCCTCAATCAATTCATCCCAACAAATCAGAACTAATGTTAGTTTACAGATCATTGAAAGTTCAGAAACTTCAGGTTCAGGAAAAACGGAAGTTCAGAAAGTTCAGGTTTCAGGGAAATGGAAAATTCAGAAAAGTTGAGAACCATACCTGAGCTTGTGATTCGGTGAAACCGTGTGGTGCTTGAGCGTGCTCGTCCAGGGGGACTCCTCTTCAGCGTGCATTGAGCCGCGTACACCGCCGACGCGGCCACCAGCGACGGGCACAGCGACGCCATGCCGTACTCCTTCAGCGCCATCTCAGAGAAAGAAGAACACCATGTTCTCCAGCTGAAAAAAGACACAATGTCTCTGATCAGAATACAGTTACAATTTCCATGGCACACCAGAAATGAAAATCAAGTTCTTTGTTTCTTTCTTTTTCTTTACCTCCTTGTCGCCTCCGGCGGCCTTGATGAACCGGAGCAAGAAGACGTAAGGTGTGGGACGGTGATGTTCACTGCAGCCTGTTCAAGATGTTCTTCTCCATGGCGAGGATCTGTTGCCGCGAGTAGGCGTTGTCACAGACGTGGATGAGGTCCTGAACCTGAAAATTCCGTTCACCGCAGCGAAGCAAGTTTTGTTCAGTTACATCACAAGTTGAAGCAGAGATTGGGATTCTTGTTTGTCTTGTGAATCAATCGAATCTGCATTACCTCCGGCGCCCACATCTCCTCGTACTGGAGGCGATGAGCATGGCCGCGACGCCGACGAGCTGCAGCTCCCTGCGCAGCACGGGCTGCAGCGAGAGTACCGGTCGATGACATACATGGTGAGGTAGAGGGTCTCCGGCATCAGCTCGAATTTGTAGTGCACATCGATGATCCAGTCTGCCAGGATGGCCCTCATCTTGGGGTTCACCTCGACCTGGCTGCTCATGTAGTCTGTCGGCCGGCGCTCCAGCTGCAAGAACAACACTGTCAGTTCTGAACAAATCTGAAGATGGAAAGCTTCACTGAAACGAAGATGGAAGAATCTGAGGTTTACTGCGTGGCGGTCCTGTAGAAGTTGTAGAGTCCTCGATGTACTCCACCACGGCGAGCTGTTGTCGCCGTCGAGCTTGTCGATGTCCTCGACGACTTCTTTTGGCTTCTCAGTATGCCACACGCGTGCTGCCATTAACAAGAACATATTCAGATCCAGCTACAATGCAGCACACAGGAGTGTGGATTCTAATCCCTCGAGGGATACCCTCGTATACCTTTTCTTCAAATTCGATGCAAATAGTTATGAAAAATTCTGAAAAAAATTGACAATGTAGAGTATAATGATACCTACTAGTCACCAAAATTCATGTTCAAATTCGATCTACACATCGAGAAACAAAAAGACAAATTTAGATATAAATAGTACGCTACTATTCATACGCTGAATTGTCTTTTTATATCTCGATGTGTAGTGAGTTTGGACTAAATTTTGTGGAGTTGTATATATGTGTTGTATGAATGTTGTCAATTTTCCAGAATTTTCATAACCGTTTTGATGGTTTTTAAGCAAACGAGGGAACATCCCCTCGAGGGATTAGAATAGTTTCCCAGCACACAGCAGAAGCAAGCAAAGGAATCGCAGGTGTTCGATCGATCACTCACCTTGGAACGAGCAGTAAGCACAGATGTAAGCGTGTTCACGACCTTCTTCCTGGAGTACTTGAGGGCTGAACCGCCGCTGCTGCCGCGCGCCTTCCGACTCCGACGACTTCTTGTTCTCGTTGACGCCGGCGCCGGTGTGGCCTTGGCGGCGTTCTCCGGACGGGGTACGACCTTCTTTGCCGGCTTCGGAGCTGGCTCCTTCCTGGCCGGGTTCTGCACGACAATCTGCGACCAAAATCAAAATCAGGGATCAAATCAACCGCTCTGAATTCGCAAGAAGAACACGAGAAACAGAAGGGGGTGTCTCACTCCATACCTTGTTCGCCGCAACGGCGTTCTCCTGAGCTTTCTTCAGAAGCTGGGCGCCGAAGCTCCTGGTGATGGGGCGCGATTGATCCCCTCCGGCAGCTGGATCTTGCTGTTCCAAGGAAGAAGAAGAAGACGACGTTTCAGAGAGGGAAACGGGAGGAAGAACGAATCGGGAAAAGGTTGGCGATGATGCTCCTTACCCGTCGACCACATGGGCGTTCAGGACGTTGCCGATATCACCGAGGGCTTGCCGGTTTCTCGCACCAGGTCGGCCGCGGCGGGCGGTGGCGGCGGCCTTCTGCTTCCCCGCTGCGACTGCAGCACCTGCACATTCGCCGGAGAAGAAAATTAGCAACAGGGGTTGCGTTTACACGGGGGCAAATCGAAGCAAACAGATCAAGAAAACCGAATCAAACAGGAAGGGCAGCATCAAAAACTCGTATCTTGGTGCATGAATCGGGCAAGAAACGCTCAGAAAAAGGATGAAAAACTCGAATCCGTCCTTGAAGAAGGATTTCAATAGACCTGGAACTCTCACCAAAGCAAGATTCGGAACATCAAACAGAAAATCCGTAGCTTGAAACCCCAAAGGCCCAAAGAATCCAAGTTCAGACAAGTCCCCACAAAGAACCCAAATCAAGAACACAGAACAAAGCCGAGAGAGAGCCCAACGCTCCACCGCCGCTCACCTCTGTTCGCCGGCTGCGGAGCGGCAGCCGCGCGCTGGTGCCTCGTCGCCATGCGTACGGCCTCCTGTTCCTCCTCCTCCTCCTCCTCCTCCGGGCTCCAAGAACGCCAAGAACTCCGGCGAACTCCCTCCCGGACCGAAGCAGGCGGCCGTCCTCTCCTCCTCCTCTTCTCTCTTCGCTCTTCCAACTCTCTCTCTAAAAATTTCTTGTTCTTGCTTGCTTCGCTTGGATCGGAGAGGAGAGACGCGGAGATGCGTTGGCGTGGGAGGAGCGGCGCGGTGGGGGGCTCGAGCTTTATCCGGAGCGGAGGGCGACGCCTCCAACGGTCGAGAGGATCGACGGCCGGGATGGCGCGGCGTGGATCCAACGGCTGGGATCGGACGCGGGCGGAGTGAACGGGTGAAACTAGCCGTTGGGGGCTGGTATTACGGGCAAGTGTTCGGCGGCGGGGTCATCCATGGCAAGTACTACTGTGTTTAAGCTTTGTTTGTTACTGAAAGACAGTGTTAGCCTGGTAATTACTTAATTAGGAGCAGTACATATCTCTGTGATTACCGTGTGAATGTGTTACCACGGTGCCAGCTATGTCCAAATGGAAGTGAATCTGAGCTTTTCGTCGTATGCCTTTTCCCTTATGAATGACCAAAGTTTAAAATTTGAAACTAATTAATTTTAGGTTGAATTTGAGATAATTTTCATTATAGTTTATAATATAACCATTTATCCACGTATATTTTCTTGTCAACCAATTACAATCTTACATCATTCAAAATCTTCTTCTACTTCATTTCTTGACCAGTCATATCATTTTCCTATTTAATTATATCTATTTACTAACATATGTAAAAGTTTAAAACTTCACCTATTTTAGGACAGAAAATACGTTGCCAAGGTTAACTTCTTCCTCAGAAATGCTGCGTTGTACGGCGCGGGGCGCGGGGCTGTTCAACGCGGGCCATTTCACCAGTAAAGCCCACCAAAACGTGCACGGGGAAGTCACGGCCCAACGCGCGCCGCGGGCCACCGGGAACGGGAGGCCATGGCCCATGCCGATTCGATGGGCTGCCTGCCAAATTTGTGAGGACGTGGTGCCGCCGAAATCTTCTTCCCTGATTTCAGCTTCGAATTTGGACGTGGCTGTCCCTGCAAAACCGGCGGAATGCGGCGCACGCTACAGCGATCGATCGCTCGTGTCGTGTGGTGTCGTGTCGTGCCAGCTTTAACTCAGTCCCACTCGCAGTCGCAGGGACCCGTTTCCTGGTGACTCACTCACTCCCACACTACATTCGGTTTTCGGTTTTCACACGACAACATCACGCATTGAACTCGAGAGGAAAGCTGCTGCTGTTTTCTAACGATCTTATTATAAAATTCTTCCTTTTTTTTTAGAGAGAGCATCTCCTAGGGAGGTCTAAGAATCTTTTCGTAATTCATAATTGTTGTGAATTAAGGCCAAAATCACCTCTCCAACAAATGCCTAAATCCAGTCCCAATTATCTGCATTTTCAATTTAACCAAATTATTGAGCCAGATTTGAGGTAGGGATGGATGCCCCAAATAGTGAAGGTACGCACGAGAAAATTCGCACTAAAGAAAATTCGCGTGTCAGTGACTCAAAATTATACGTCTTAATTTAGAGAATCTTGATCCCCCTTTCTCAGTGTTGTGTCCTCCACACGAATGCCGTTTTATAATAACCAAATTTAGGGACGCTGTTAGAGGACGGGGTGATTTATTTGCCCAATTTTTATATGACCCTAATACAAACATTTTTAGGTTTAAATATTAGCATTTTTGGAAATGCTCAAGGTAGATGCAGAGGCCTTGCCACGTTTTTCTCTCAACTATGTACTATCATCACTTGTGCAATACACTGATGGAAAACGTGTAAGAAGAAGCCGTGAATCAAGGCACAAAACCGTACTACCCCTGCAGTTGACACGTCACGATCATCCCAAATTTCCAATAAACTTCACTCACTGTCCACACAAACCGACCCACCCAGTGTCACGGTCTACAAAAAAAAACGAGTAGAGGAATATTTACAAAGAGGAAAGGAACATCTCAACTGAAGTCTAAAGCCATTAAGCAAAGCTAGCTGCTCTGCTAGTAGTAGTAGAAGTACTAGATCGATTATGCTTGGCTCATACTGTCACCACTCTGGTGTCCCGTCTCCCGGCGGCCGGTTTCGCCGGCTTGCGGCGGCCGCCGCCGCCCCACAACGCCGGCCAGCATCCGACGGCCAGAGGCGCGTCCATCCTGAAAGTTCAGATAAAATTCAGATTTCAGGCTCAGAAGTTTGCTTCCATCGTCTAAAAATTCAGAATTTTCAGGTGGTTGTTATACATGCATGCTACTCTACTAGCCAGCCATTGATTACTACAGTGATATATATTGCCTGTCAGTCCAGCATCTGAAATACTAAGATAGTAATTTATGCTAGGAAAAAGTTAACACATTTTAGTCAAATAAATCCTGTGGATGCTTTGGTCAGATTGTCATCCCCTGACCCATGTTTCATTGATTTCCTGGTGACGAATTGATCGATATTTTTGACTCAGTAAGCTGGCTAAGTCAAAAAGGATGTTTAGGGTCATGCGGTCTAAAAGGACTGTAGTGTTGCTTGGAATTGTAAAAGAAATTGATGCTGACAAAGAAAAAAAAAGGAGCATGTACTGATTACTCCTTTTAGTGCTGTTTCACTTAAAAAGAATGGTACAACCCATGCACTGGATTTTCTATAGGGGCTATGACTTGTGTGCTGGAATTTGGAAAGAACACGGTGACTAGATGACACATGTAATTTCCACAAAGAATGTAATCGTCTTACAATATAAGTAGAGTTGGATCTAATGCAGTTGTAGTAAATGTGGAATAATTGGCCTCACTAGCAAAATCTACAGCTACTACACATGATGATTATAATCTCATAATTGGAGAAAGATTTCAAGATGATTAAGAGTTAATTTGACTCCTGTTGCTAGGGTCATCAGACTGCATGATTGATTCTGTTAATTGACATGTATAAATGATACCAACCAATCAACCATCAATGATGCAAAATTTCCTTTCCAAGATAATTAATACACCGTATAGCTACGTATCCCTTCATGTCTGCATCCATGCCGGAAATTCCGCCGTGTAGAGTGTACAGCCACTCACCTAGCTTTGCCGGCAGCCGCCGTCGCCGGCGAGGCGGCGGCGCCGGGAAGCGTCTCCGGGCGGCGGGCCGCGGCGTCGTCATGCTCCTGGTGAGCAGCCCGGCACGTAGAAGTTGAGCAGCACGCCGTCGCCGCTGCCCCAGCAGCTTCCCCGGCTGTCGCTCCGCCGTCTCCGCAGCCTCCTCTCCCTGCGGGCCCGGGGCCCCCGGCCCCGCCTTTGCTTTGGCTGGGGGCTGCCTGCGCCTCGACGCCGCCACCGTCGCCGCGGCCTCCTCCTGCTCGGACGACGACGACGACCTCCCCTGGCCGTTCTCCACCGCCGCCGCCGTCGGAGCTGCCCTGTCACCACCACCATCGCCTCCTCTCGGGCTGGGGTTGTTCGCCGTGTCCTCGACCACGACGAGGTCACTGAACGACAGCTCGCGGCCGAACTCGCCGCTGTCGCCGGAGAAGTCGGAGAGGAGGCCGAGCAGCTCCTCCTCCCTGCTCCGGCCGACCTGCCGCGCCCGTCCCGACAGCGGCCTCCCGCCGGCGAGCGCCTCCATCTCGCGAGACACGACAACGATCGATTTGCTGCTGCCGCCGCGCGCGCTCTGCTTTGTAGAGGCGGTAGTGGGGCGGACACAGACTGACATGTGGGTCCCACTTGCTCATGGGTCCACATGCCAGTGACCGTGCGGGAGAGGTAAACGCAACGTGTGGGCTTGGGCGGTTTCGTTGGGCGTTGGCTGTTGCTTTTTTTTTTCTTTTTTGTCAACACGCTGATCTAGAAGGCTTCTCCCGTTGTGAGCAGAAATAATAACAGCTGTAACCCAACTATAAACACATACTATCAAATAGATAAAAGAAAAAAAAAGCTATCAAATAGAGAAAAAGTAGCGGGCTACATATTTATATCCAGCTACAGTACGAACTATAAAGACGCAATATATATGCATAACAAGTGGGACCATGAATCAATAATGTAATATATATGTTTATAGATAACTATTGTATATTTTGACAATTAATTTATTATAGATGAATCGGAGCTAGCAGTTAGTTATACCATTAAACTTGTTCATAGTTGTGATGCTAGGGAGAGAAGCTTCTGTTTGGTAGGGGGTGGCTGCGTGCGTTGGCTTAGGTAAGCCATAGCTTGGCGCGCATGATAGGCTATCAGTTTTCTTTTCGTTTACATGTAACGAAAGAGAGAGACGGGTTACGAATCAGATAAGATATACTTATGTCGACGCGTTACGAATAACCGAGCAGAAAGGCAAATGATCGGGCAAAAGATAACGAACTGGTCGTGACTTGAAGGAAACCAAAGAGTACTCCTAGGCACACGTCTCTTATGGTGCAAATCAACAGTAGAGTTTGAATCACACGCGGTTAATCAATCCATCAGAGCGTCTAGATTAAAAACCGAAGTGAACAATACAGGACCGATTCCTCGACAGCTATATTAGTTGTCGCCGTGCTTGATTTCTGGAAGGCTGGAACCGCTCGTCGATCGGTCCAACGTACGAGATAATCAGAGAAAGAAGAGGTAAATCGATCGCCAGGTGGCGATTCATCTGTAGCCTGCGCCATCCCGCCCATATGCACAGCACTAGCGCGCAGAAGAGCACAGATTTTCTAGAGATCGACCTTGGTCGTCGTCAGAATCGCTGTGTGCTCTTCTACAACTTATGTTCTTCAGATTCCAGGAAGCTGTTGAATTGATTGGTTATTTTACGAGTTTGTTGGGGCGATTGACGCGGTGTGGACTTCTTTAGCTTTCGTTCGGTACTGCTGCTTATGTTGGGTGGGGCAGGTGTGTCAGTGCCTGGTGTGTTGAGGTTTTTGGATTGGAGAGGGTTTCCAACATAATGCCGCATTTCTCACTCCCTTCCTACGAGCATGTTTAGATTGATATCGTTCCACGATCCTATCAAAACTTTACAATATTGTTAATTTACGAAAACTTTAACATTATCAAATTTTGAAAAAAAATATTTTGATAGTAATCTGAATTAAGACCCCCAGTTTTGATGCCAAATTGTCCGTTGACACAAATTTTAAGATGCGGGAGACTGTTTCGGCCCACCCTATCTAGACCTTAGGCCATCTGGTCCAACCTGGCCGGCACAATTTTCATTTGTTTTCAATGTAAAAAACAGAGAAATGTTCAGGGTCTTCCGGCTAGCTTCATAAGTTGGTAGGGTAGACTCATAAACGAGCTTTTTTTTAAAAGGAAAAAGTATACTTTGACTCCCTCAACTATCACCCGAGTATGATTCATATCCTCCAACCACAAAAACGGGTATATCGACTCCTCAAACTATCAAAACCGGTGCAAACAATGTCCCTTGGTGGTTTTGGAGGTGGTTTTGGATGACGTGGCGCCTACGTGGCAGTCTTGACCGAGTCTTTGTCCTACGTGGCGCTTACGTGGTACTAGAATAAAAAAAATAAAAAGAAATATATGGGACCCATATATCATTCACACAAATAAAGTATTGTGGGACCCACTGACAGGTGGGACCCACGTGTCATCCTCCCTTTCTTTCCCTTCTTCCTCCCTCCCTCTCTCTCCCTTATCTCTCTCCCCCGGCCTTTCTCCTCACCTTGGCCAGAGCGGCGGTGGGGAGCGGCGGCGGCAGCGGGCGGGAGTAGCGGCGGTTGCGGTGGGGACGGCGGTAGGGAGCGGCGGCGGCGGATTTGGTTCCTAATCGTCGGAATTTGCTCGCCGTGCTCGAATATGCGTTGTGTGGATTTTTTTTCCCCAGTGATTTGTGGGTGTTCAGATCGCATGCATTTGGTGTGAATGGCTTGAAATTTTGTTGGTGATTGTTGTTCTGCTGAAATTTGTTCGTCCGTTTCAGTTGGAACTCGCATGCGCTGCTGATGTTCACGGAGGGGTTAGATCGAGACGCCCTCAAGTGGGTTCGTGAGGTGAGAGTTCGAGCTCGCCGTGCTCCTCCCGAGCCCTAGCTGGTTTGCTTAGTGTCGCGTTGGATTTTCGTCACTGACGCGTGCTTCTTTTTTTTTTCTGCGTGGTGGTGTTGGTTGATGCAAAATGTGGCAGGGCCATGGCGGGGCGGTGTAAACTCACGACCGCATCAACGCGCTCCGCGCCGTGCGCGGCGCCGGGGGTGGACTCGGCATGCCGCCGCCGGAGAAGTTCCGGAGCGGGCACCTACCTGTCTGCCTCGCGCGGCGGCGCCGCTGCTGCGCCCCGACAACGGCTGCGAAGAAGGGAAAGGCCGGGGGAGAGAGATAAGGGAGAGAGAGGGAGGGAGGAAGAAGGGAAAGAAAGGGAGGATGACACGTGGGTCCCACCTGTCAGTGGGTCCCACAATACTTTATTTGTGTGAATGATATATGGGTCCCATATATTTCTTTTTATTTTTTTTATTCTAGTACCACGTAAGCGCCACGTAGGACAAAGACTCGGTCAAGACTGCCACGTAGGCGCCACGTCATCCAAAACCACCTCCAAAACCACCTAGGGGCATTGTTTGCACCGGTTTTGATAGTTGAAGGAGTCGATATACCTGGTTTTGTGGTTGAAGGACGTGAATCATACTCGGGCGATAGTTGAGGGAGTCAAAGTATACTTTTTCCTTTTAAAAAAAAGCTCGTTTATGAGTCTACCCTACCAACTTATGAAGCTAGCCGGAAGACCCTGAACATTTCTCTGTTTTTTACATTGAAAACAAATGAAAATTGTGCCGGCCAGGTTGGGCCAGATAGCCTAAGGTCTAGATAGGGTGGGCCGAAACAGTCTCCCGCATCTTAAAATTTGTGTCAACGGACAATTTGGCATCAAAACTGGGGGTCTTAATTCAGATTACTATCAAAATATTTTTTTTCAAAATTTGATAATGTTAAAGTTTTCGTAAATTAACAATATTGTAAAGTTTTGATAGGATCGTGGAACGATATCAATCTAAACATGCTCGTAGGAAGGGAGTGAGAAATGCGGCATTATGTTGGAAACCCTCTCCAATCCAAAAACCTCAACACACCAGGCACTGACACACCTGCCCCACCCAACATAAGCAGCAGTACCGAACGAAAGCTAAAGAAGTCCACACCGCGTCAATCGCCCCAACAAACTCGTAAAATAACCAATCAATTCAACAGCTTCCTGGAATCTGAAGAACATAAGTTGTAGAAGAGCACACAGCGATTCTGACGACGACCAAGGTCGATCTCTAGAAAATCTGTGCTCTTCTGCGCGCTAGTGCTGTGCATATGGGCGGGATGGCGCAGGCTACAGATGAATCGCCACCTGGCGATCGATTTACCTCTTCTTTCTCTGATTATCTCGTACGTTGGACCGATCGACGAGCGGTTCCAGCCTTCCAGAAATCAAGCACGGCGACAACTAATATAGCTGTCGAGGAATCGGTCCTGTATTGTTCACTTCGGTTTTTAATCTAGACGCTCTGATGGATTGATTAACCGCGTGTGATTCAAACTCTACTGTTGATTTGCACCATAAGAGACGTGTGCCTAGGAGTACTCTTTGGTTTCCTTCAAGTCACGACCAGTTCGTTATCTTTTGCCCGATCATTTGCCTTTCTGCTCGGTTATTCGTAACGCGTCGACATAAGTATATCTTATCTGATTCGTAACCCGTCTCTCTCTTTCGTTACATGTAAACGAAAAGAAAACTGATAGCCTATCATGCGCGCCAAGCTATGGCTTACCTAAGCCAACGCACGCAGCCACCCCCTACCAAACAGAAGCTTCTCTCCCTAGCATCACAACTATGAACAAGTTTAATGGTATAACTAACTGCTAGCTCCGATTCATCTATAATAAATTAATTGTCAAAATATACAGCTCTCAGATCAAATTTCCAAACGATTGTAATGCATAAGTAACATTCAAGTTGAAAAAATAGACCATGCCATTAACAACTTACAACTTCTTAGTTATTAGTATTTTCGAATCTTGAAAAAAAATCAATAACATGGTAAATTGAGAATTCAATATGGGTACAATTTCATTTTATCAATTCCGAATTCTTAAAATATTACTATATTTTAGAAAAACTAAAATGAGCCCACTGATTTAAAACCACTTGTTTTATTTAACAGAAACTCTTAATATGATATATGGTCATGATAATACAATTATCTAATTAATGGTCGAATCTTTCATAAGTTAACGTGGGAGCTTCCTTCGAGTGCTCATTTAGTCTAGATATACTTTTTCAAGAGAGGACTCTTAACATCTGAAGCACTTACTAGGTTCCAGCAATCCTGCTAGTGTTTGCTACGCTCGCTTCCATGTTAAATAACTTGGCAAGGCCGAAGTCCGATATCTTGGGGTTCATGTCTACATCTAACAAGATGTTGCTAGCTTTGAGATCGCGGTGGATGATCTTGAGCCTTGAATCTTCATGAAGATAAAGAAGCCCTCTTCCGATCCCTTCAATGATCTTGAATCTTTGCTCCCAGTTAAGGTCTTGCTGTCTTGAAGTGTCTGAATTGTCCATGTAAATTCTGTTGATTAGCTCAGTAAACAAGGATATATAAAATTAAATAGGCTTAGATTATCTGAATGAAGTACCGAAAAGGATCGTGTCGAGACTTTTGTTACAGAGGAACTCATAAACTAGGATTTTCTCCCGTTCTTCGATGCAGCATCCTAGCAGCCTGACCAGATTCTTGTGCTGAAGCTTTGCAACCAAGACTACCTCATTCTTCATCTCCAATTGCCCTTGATGGGAAGTTGCTGACAATCTCTTCACTGCAATCTCTTGACCATTTTGCAGTGTACCCTGAACTCAACAGCATCAGAATCAGTAAGCTGACGGAATGCAGATCACATTGCTTGCATAACTGAAAGTTTGAATCTGTGAGCTACTTTTACAGGCTAATTAGAACTGAGCTTGATTGTCAGGTTGCAGACTTAACTTACTTTGTAGACTGGGCCAAATCCACCTTCTCCAAGCTTATTTTCTTCTGAGAAGTTGGCAGTTGCTGCTCTTAGAGTATTCAAATCATACAAGAGAGATTCTGAGCCTCTCATTTCGTCTTCATCTCCAAGGTCTGTTCATAAGAAAACATCGACGAGTTAAGCCCTAAATCTTCTTCAGATAAACTACTACAGTTGTTTCAGTCTTTAATAACTTACCGACGCTGCCAATCATCATATGCTTATGTGGTTTTCTGTTCCTCTTGCACAGACAAAGGGCAATTAGCAGCAGTATTACCACCAGTAACGCGGCAACTGCCACAGTAACTGGGACAATTACAGACTTACTGACTGTGTGATTACTTCCTGCATAAACATGTTTTACCATGGTCAAAACACAAATTCAGAGCCCAAAAGTCATTGTACTATCATAATCTATGGATGCAAACCACTTTGTTCTGTCCACTCGACAAGGTTGAAGGAGAAAACACGGTTGAAGAAGAGAACAAGTGTTCGGAATTCAGAGTCAGAAAGTTGCAAGTTGCAACCAGCTAAGGCCTGGTTTAGTTCCCATAATTTTTTCCAAAAAACATCACATCGAATCTTTAGACATATACGTGAAGCATTAAATATAGATTAAAAAACTAACTGCACAATTAGGAGGGAAATCATTAGACAAATCTTTTGAGCCTAATTAGTCTATGATTAGCTATAAGTGCTACAGTAACCCATATGTGCTAATGCCGGATTATTAGGCTCAAAAAGATTCTTCTCGCGGTTTCTAGACGAAATTAATTTTTTTATTCGGGTCCAAAAATCCATTCCGACATCCGGTCAATCACCGGATGTGACACCCAAAATTATTTCTTTTCGCCAACTAAAGCAAACGCGTGGAGAAAGCGACACAAGTACAAACGCGCACGGGAGAGACCTTTGACTTGACTTACCATTGACCCCGGTGGGCGTCGTCACCGGCGCCGGCGCCGGCGCAGGCGACATGGCCGCCTTGGCGGCCTGGGCGTCGAAGAACGGGTACACCTCGAAGCGGATGGAGCAGCTCCTCGTGATGACCTGCCCGCCCTGCTTCCCGTCGCAGCATTTCGGGATGTTGTTGACGGCGCCGACGAGGCAGCGGTAGCAGTCGCCGGCGGCGAGGTCGCGGGTGCACTGCGCCATGCCGTAGATCTTGGTGAAGGGCGGGAGGTCGGTCTCACCGGCCGCGAACATCAGCGGCGACGACGCGCGCGCCGCCGCGTCGGTGAGGTTGCCCATCAGCGTCCCCAGCAGCGACTTGAACCTCTCCGGCTGCGTCGCGTTGTCCGTGTTCCACCAGAGCTTCACCGTCCGCTCGTCGGCGGCGCCGGCGAAGCTCGCGTTGGAGTACCGGACGAGGCAGTAGTCGGAGATGATCACGGCGGACTTCTCGCCGGGGCACGCCTTGGCCGCGTCCCGTACGCCGTGTCCGGCGCCGCGCCGGTCGCGTTCTCGGCGAACCCGGACGGCGACGCCGCCGCGGCTGCGGAGAGGGAGGAGAGGAGAGCGCGGAGGTTGGCCCCGAAGGCACCGTCGTCGACATGGCTGGAGTTGGTGCTGCTTGTGCTTGGGCAGTCGGTGATGCTGGCGTTCGCCATGGTGGCGGTCAGGAGGAGGAGGGAGAAGCACGGAAGAGCAAGCCGTGGGAGGAGTAGGGAGAAGCACAGGAGGGCGCGCTCGGGCTTGACTCGCGGCTGGCACGGCGGCGACGGCGGTGGTGGCGCCATTGTTGCGGTGTTGCCACGCCACCGCAGGGCGTCGCGTCGCGCTGCTTCGTCGCCGTTGTGCTCTGTCGAGGAGGAAGCAACAACTCGTTAATATCAACTGGGAGGAAAAACCGCGCATCTAATCTCATTTAATATTTTATAAATTTAAATTTGGGTTGACTTTTTACTTGAAATACAGTATTATATACTACCCTATATTTTAATGTACGACGCTGTTGACTTTTTGTCCTACGTTTGACCATTCGTCTTATTTTAAAAATTTATGTAATTATTATTTATTTTATTATGACTTGATTCGTCATCAAATATTCTTTAAGTATGATATAAATATTTTAATATTTGTATAAAATTTTTGAATAAAACGAATGGTCAAACGTTGGTTGAAAAGTCAACGGCGTCATACATTAAAATACGGAAGGAGTACTTGATTATGTTTTAAGATCTTGTTTCAAATGTTATGTTTAGGATTGCAAGTTGGTTGTTTTTTTATGGTGTAAGGACCTTCGGAACACATACATCACGCAAGACGCATGACCAAGATATCAAAATTATACAAAGTAGTAATTCTTGATGTTTCTATTCATTTCAGAATAGCATCTCACTGAGAAGCATAACGTACTACTCCGTGAGCACCAAATTAATGATGGATTAGAGTGGATTTCTTTTGTCATTCCCTAAATTAAATTTAAAAACATTTAATGCACTTATGGTATATAAGCAAACAAATCGCCTATATATGCAAATAGCATGGCTACCTTGTACATTCATGGAGATAATTATTTTTTTTCATATATTTGATTGTTTTTTTTAAAAATATTTTAAATAAAAATCGCAAATATGCAACTATATAAATAAAAATATGATTGGCATGTGTACAGTATTTATATTTTCAAATGTTAGACTAAAGTATATTGTTGTCTCAAGGTGTATTTAATTTGAAACTTTCAATTTAAATTTTAAAATTTTGAACACGAATTTAGCAAAACTTTCAACTCGAAATTTAAATTTTTTTAGTATACAAGAGTTAACTTAAATTTGAAAAAAAAAAAAGCATGGTGACGATGGAGCGGGCGCTGTGGCCGTGGTGCTGGGGGCGTGGTTGGCAAATCCCGGGCACTCCGCTATGAGAAAATTGACATTTAGCCATCCTCGGGTTGGGGTTTCGCCAGAATGCCATCTTCGAATGTGGTTTCGTTATAATACCATCTTCAAACGTCCCCATCTTGCCACACTGCCATTTTAGCCAATTTCAGTTATTTGCAAATATTTTCCATTGTTTTGCTTATTTGGTTTGACCCAAATGCCCTTGCTTCAGCCACTCCACGCACCGGCCAAGATCCTTCCACCGTGGGGCCCGCTCGCCTGGAGCGTCTTCCACCTCCGCCCGCCACCATCCTTCTCTCTTCCGGTGAACTCATGCAACAATGCCCTCTCTTGATCTCTCTCCTCGGTTGCTCTCGCCCCAAATTGAATGTAAAAATCGGCTCCTCTCGTCCTCCTCATCAATTCCCCCCACAAATCCCACTCAAATCGGCTTAATTCCGTTGTGGATTTTGAAGTCCCTCTTCAATCGCGAGCTCCGCCATGGCTGGCGAGATCGATAGCCATACTAGTGCTGCTGCTGCCGCCCAAACCGCAAGATGCGCGGCGGCCGTCCGTCGATCATGATGAGGAGCTCCATCAAGTTCTCGTTGGGCGGTAGGCAGGTGGCCTGCACCAGGAACATGTCACAACCACGCACGCTTCCTCGTCCGTGGACCGCTTGATCTTTACCCGACCCAGCTCCATGCCAAGATAGCACGCCACCTCCTGCGCCAGCGTCGGGTTCGCCGTGCCGGAGAAGATGCGTAGCCGACTGCTAGAGCTCGGTTGCGATAGCGCTGGGACTGGGAGCACGTCCGAGCTATGCTTGCCGTCCGGCTGCGATTGCTAGAGGAAGAAGACGACTGGATGGAGATCGATCTGTCCCTCCCATGCAAGTCAACAAAATAGCCATAGGGGCAAAAAAGTCAGATCATAGTGGATAACATTTGCAAATAACCGAAATTGGATGAAATGGCAATGTGGCAAGATGGTGACGTTTGAAGATGGCATTATAACGAAGCCACGTTCGGGGATGGCATTCTAGCGAAACCCCAATCCCAGAATGGCTAAATGTCAATTTTCTCCTCCGCTATATGCGTGTGTCGCTGCTCGTACTGTTCTCTCAACCGGTGTTTCCTTCCACATCACCCTGTCTCGCTGAGAACCCTATCTTCGTCCGCGAGAAAAGGATGGAGCTCCCTCACCTCTCTCCCTGTATCCCGCTGGTCCGCTGCCTTGAAGACTAGGAAGAGAGGAGAGGCGAAAGAGGAGGAAGAAAGCCGAAGGGGAGAGGATTAGCGGAGGAAACTGATCATGTGATATGTGGGGGTTCATGTGAGTTCCACACTGACTTGTCACGTTAGCTAAAATCTAAACTATATTTCTAAGAGCACCCGCAATGATAAAGTAAGGTGCTATCTATAAAACATGTACATCTCAGCAATAGACTAGATTAATAGTAAACCACTTCAATGGTATGTCTACATGGGTATCTATAACTCTCTAATCCATTGCCTCGTTTTTCTCTATAGACTATCTCCAGGTTAATAGATAGCTTTGCTCTCTCTCTTCGTTTAATCTCTTTAGTAACAGCGAATCAGCGATATGACATGCTTGCTCACTTCCATGGTGATCTTCTGAGCAAAAAAAGAGCGAACTGGAAGACAGAGCGCCCAATGCAAATAGTTGCAGTTTTCCGCGTAGTTAAATTCTGTTGTGGGGAACCGAGAGGAGCAAGCAGGAGTGACTCGTGAGCACCGAAGGTTCCAATGTACTAGAGTTGCATGCATCGGCCGGCGTCCAGAAGCAAATACACGATCGATCGGCTAGAAAAATGAAAGTTCACCGAAACCGATGGCCGTTCCATCCACCACCCGGAGCGCCAGAATTTTTCGTGGTTAGCACCGTGAAGAAAAAAAGGAGAAGAAAACAGTCACACGGCGCAGCGCGACATGCGTCCACTCCCCCGGCCCGCGGTGCTCTGCTCGGCTTCGGCGAAGGAAGTCGCGGTCGGTCGGTTGCCGCCCCACGTCGATCGCGCGGAGAAAGAGGCGGAATCGCACGGAGAAATTGCCTCCGGATCACGGTGTTCTCCTGCCTCGTCCCGCACGCGCGCGTCGCGTCGATCGGATCGCCCGGTTGGTTGATCACCTGTTTGGTGAGATGGACTCGCATGAGTTGCATCGCACGCGCGCGCGTTGGCTGACCTGACCTGCTGCTGCGCGTGCCATCGACTTGGTATCAGCTAGTAGCTACTATGTGCGCCGTGCATGTACGCCAAGGAATAGTAATACATAGGGAAGGGAAGGCTGCAGGCTGTTTGTGGTGTATTCCCTCTGTCCCCATGAAATATGACTCTAGGATCATTCGGTAGTAGGTTAGTTTTTTAATGAAACCGAGGAAATACGTTTTAGACCTAACGAAGTACTTTCTTCGTTTCACAATGTAAGACTTTCTAGCATTGTCCATATTTATTTAGATATTAATGAATCTAGACATATGTACGTGTTTAGATTCATTAACATCTATATGTATGTGGGTAATGCTAGAAAGTCTTATATTATGAAACGGAGGGAGTATTTAGCTCTGATCCGGCTGACCTAACCATGCTCACCACCACCTACCTGTTGATATACATCTCCAGCTGCAGGAGGAAGGCAGAAAAGGGTTTACTGCCTAAATCCCATAATATAATAAGACGCGCATGCATTTGCATTTTAAGATTCAACTTTTAAAGCATTTGATCAACTATTATTATTGTAATATAGGTCCCGTTCTTTTCTCCAACAAGAGTTGGATGAAGATTAAGATTTTCGTGGCACGCTTTTCAAACTGCTAAATAGTGCGTTTCGTGCGAAAACTTTCTATATGAAAGTTGCTCTAAAATATTATATTAATCTATTTTTTAAGTTTGTAACAATTAAAACTCAATCAATCATACGCTAATACCACCTCATTTTGCGTAAAAAACTTAATCTTCATCTTCATCTTCAGAAGAAAAGAACACCACCATAAATTGAATTTTATTTGCTGAAAATAATACCATTGGATTGATATTTGAATTTACTTTCATATGGTTATAATTTACTTTTATATTGCTACAAACATTATACTATACAAGAAATTATAATCCAAATATTTGTTTTAAAGACCGTACTAAGTTTAACCGTGCCTTATATTATGGGATAGAGGGTGTATGTGACAGGGAGGTCGTCAAGGAACCTTACCCTTACCTGAGTAAGGAAGCAGCCATCGAAGCAGGGTTTGTGGACAAAGATGGCACAGTTCAGTGGGCTAGTTATCTCGATCATGTCAACTTTCAAACACATCATGGGGGAATGCCTCCTTACGACGAGGAAGCATCTGCTAAGGAGGTGAGTGACTGGGAAGAAGCTGTGAAGCAGCAGGATGTGAAGGTCGATGAGGCAACCATGAAGGCCAGGTTTCAGGGCTGGATGAAGGAGCACAACCGTTCGTACAGCACCGAGGAGGAGAAGGCTCGCCGCTATGAAATATTCAAGGAGACCGCGATAAGGGCAGACAAGGCTAATGCGGTAAGACCAATGGATGTCCCTTTCGCCCCTAACGGATTCGCAGACTGGACTGATGAAGAGTGCAATAGTCTGTATTCCCATCCTGGTAGCTTTGACTGGGAGAGGTACATTGATCACATGAACACTATGAATGCTAATGGGGGGTACATCGGCAATCAAGATGTGATTGTCAGCGAGGCTGTAAAGAAGGTATATTTCCCTACCTATCTCCCAAAGTGTTGTTTTTTCCTTCAATTAAAATGAGCGTAGCTGACTGGGGAATCTGTTTTTGTTTTGGACGTTGACAATCAGATCGGGTTATACTGTTATTCCCATTTTTCTACTTTCGAATTGGCTAATTACTGTTTTTATCAATTGGTGAAAGGTGCTGATTGGTTACTCACGGAACAGCTAACTACTAATTTGATCTTGAACTGCTAGTCATTGTGCGGCATTAGCAAAGTACTCACAGCTGCACTATAGAGGCACTGAACGCAGAACTGCTGGTTACTGTTAGCACGGATAAATATGCTTGTTTCTTCAGTCTAATTTTCAAGCAAGAGTAGCCGAATAGTCATTCAGTTTCCACTAAGCGGTTAGCTGTTGTATTGGTCATTCATGAAGTAGCTAATATGTCCTTCCTCACGCATTGCTCGTTGCAATTTGTATCTAGTTATCTCGGTAATTATTTGCACAATAATTAGTGTTCTAATCACAAATGTCTCTATCACAAATTGTGTTCCTTTTTTCAACAAAATAAGCAGGGTCATTTCCTGTTATCGTTCTGATTTTAGCTGCAAATACATTTATCTGTTTGGAAAGTTTTGTAACTTTTAGCATCTTGGATGAAAACAGAAGGACAAGGAACTAGCTGCGAAGTATGCAGAAAGAAGGCGTCGAGCAGCCAACAACCAGCCGGAGAAGAGGTGATACTGAATTTCCAACCTTACAAAGAAATCCGTTGATTCCCTTTTTTCCCCCAAAGGAAAATTGCATCTTGTAATTTCCATTATCACTTATCTCTGTGCAGGCTTACAAACATCTAGATCGATCATTTAGTGTTCATAATCAACTGCAGAACATGTCTGCACATGTCTTCTCTTTTCTTTTTTGAGATTCACTGATGCCCTTATGCTGATAGTATAAATATGTGCAGTTTTGCTCTAGTGTAGAGTTAATTTTATCTGTTTCTAGATTGAGATTAATTGGATTCTAAAATTGTGTATTTGTGTTACCAAGGTAATGCACACCAACCTATCATCGATCAAAGTGGAATAGGAGTACGGGATGTCGATGTCGGATGAAGATGATCTAGCTGTTGAGGAGATTAAATACTATTTATGATTTAGTCGATCGCATGTATTGTTAACCTTAATTTGTTAGGGAAAAGGTGATCTCGTGGACCTTCCCTCAAGTTCTGTGATGGATGGAAGCAACTGGCCATCTTGAACAGAAGACCCATCTTTTGAGATTAGCATGTCTTCAAGTGCAAAGTTCCTGCAGTGACGGAAACCCCTTAACATCATCGCTGCCTGAAAACTCTTGGTTGATTTGTAATGGCAGGAAAAGCCCCCAATGTTCGAAAAACTTTAGTGGCTAGTGCTGGTAGAATCGAACAATTTGTACAGTCAGACAGGTGAATAGTTTGCAAGTGAGAAAGTGTGCTTAATCACTTGGGAAAGTAGAATCCTGCAAATGCTTTACCGTCAGCTCCCTTACCCTGACACTTCACTCTAGTGTTGACCAAACGGCTGATTTTGAACAATTTGGCTGAAGTTCCTGCTCCAATAGAGTAATTTTCAGCTGCTATTCTCAAGCTGTTGGAAATGCCTGAGTGACAAAAGGATAAATAATTTTTGAGTTCCAGTGCAATTCTTGTGAACATGTTTGGAATAGCATATGAGCAAATGGAAAGGTTAAAGGGATCTCCACGCAACAGGTTAGGTTCATGAACATAACCTTCTTTTTTAAACGGCTTTTCCTTGCAGCTTCACCATTTTGGGCAAGACGGCGTAGTGTGTGTCAAAATGAGTATATTTGTAACAGGTGAATGAATCATGAACCAATGCATTGAAGGTGTAGCCATCAGATACCTTTTGACCTAGTTTGCCCTTTGATTTGTCACTAGAATCAGAGGCTATGGAAATAGAAAGATGTCATTGTTCAAACGGATCAAGTATATGAGGTCAGTAAACATATATGCAAATAACAACAGTCTATTGCAAAGGTTGAAAGGTAATTCAAGTAGTCCATGTTGTTTTCGCAGAAAAAACATCAAGTCCCTCTCCAAATTCCAAACTCAACACGGAAATTGGAATTGTCAGGCTGTGCTTGGACAAATAAAATTTGTTCCGGGCAGCATTCGTCCAAGGCCCATACCCAGCCCATATAATTGATTTGATGGGCCGTGCATCCAGGCCTGATAGAGATCGAATCTACAGTACCACCGGTCAGTGAGGAGAGAGAGGGGAGATGGGGAGAGAGGAGGAAGAAAAGGGGTGAGGATGACATGTGGGGCCCACGTGGGCCCCACCATTTTTTAATTAATTTGTGTATGAAACTGACATGTGGGTCCCACGGGTTTTATTATTTTTTGGATCAAATTGCCACGTAAGCGCCACGTCAATGCCACGTCAGACGAAGATTTAGTCAAATTAGCCACGTAGGCGCCACGTCAGCCAAAACCACCCTCAAAACCGCCGAGGGACCTAATCTGAGCCGGTTTTGATAGTTGAGGGACCTGTTGTGTCTGGTTTTCCATTCGAGGGACGAAAATCGGATTCGTTGACAAGTTAAGGGACCTCAGATGAACTTATTCCGTGTGCGATTTGAAGCATTTGAGGTTGGGCTTCAAATTTTCCGCAATGTCCAATTGTGTCCAATTGTTTAGATTGTTCCGTGGATGTCAAATTTACTGCTAACGTACAGCGTTGCATTATATAGACGTTTTAGCTTTCTGGTAAACTCTTGTTATTTCTAGGTCCACATGAGAAATCTGAACTTTCTGGTCAGGCTAATGGGGGCAAAAACACAAATAATGAATAGATATGGGAGAGGGTATAAATGTCCTTGCACAGTCAACTCTATCCAAAACAGGGGCAAAAGTATCTTTCGGTTCAAAAAAGTGGGGACATAAACGAAAACCCTAAAAAATAGGGGCAAAATCAATATTAGAGATCAAAGTGGGGGGAAAAACGAAATTGTTCCAATAAAATTTGTTCCGGGCAGCATTCGTCCAAGGCCCATACCCACCCAGCCCATATGATTGATTTGGTGGGCCGTGCATCCAGGCCCGATAGAGATCGAATCTACAGCACCAATCTAAATTTGGGCCTCATCATTCTACTTGTCCGGGGGAAATTCTCGGCTTGCGGCGCCGCCGCCGCGCAGGCGACCACGCCGCCGCCGCGGCGCGGGGCTACCGCCGGTTCGTATCTCCGCGAACCAGAGATGTGGAAGGAGGAGGAGGGATATAGCGAGAGTGTGTGTGGAGCGAATCTGCAACGCGTCCGTTTTTTTTTGGCTGTAAGTTCGTGGATTTTTACTAGTCGGGTTTTTCTAATTAGGTCAGAGAAAACGCCTCTGAGATTTGATCACCGTATATTGTGCTATACAGATATGGTATCGTTGAACTGATGTTCGTAGATTTATTTTGGAAAATTACTTAATTTTGAAATGCCCCAATCATAACAGACCTAGAGAAATATTATGGGATAGGCTGTGTAATACAGTTGGTCAGGAAAAGGAAACGTAATGGTGAACATTGGACCATGCTTAGTTTTCTTTCCCTTTTGAATGGATAAGCATATGCCTAGTTGAACTATATTAGGTGATAACCAAATTTTGATAAGAAGATTATTATACATTCTTCTGGAGTGGTAACTGGTTAATTTTGGACCTTCAAATATGGCTTGATAGACATAAATAGAAGGAAGAATTCAGTCTTCATTGATTTCTTCAGTTCAACTTTGGGAAATCTGTAACAAAAAACTCAGTGTCCCAGACCATCTAAAGAGAAAGAATCAATTCAAACTTGACTTGATTCTTTGAAGTATTGATTGATTGTCTGGTCGTCCTTCTCTGTCACATTAACATAGCACATCCTGACGCAGGTAGAATATGAGATTCTCTTGAAACGCTGACATTGCCATGCATGAAGAATCTAGATGGCAGTTCTGAAAATAATAAAAAGGCGATGAGTAACTTATACCATTTAATTATAGTTTTCTCCTTTCATCAAATGATGATTGTAATACAGCATTTTTAACTTCTACACCTTCTGTCCCAAAAAATACCCACTTCTGGATTTGAATCTGGACATAGGCCCAGAAGAGGTTTTTTTTGGGGGACGGGGGTGAAGATATTTCCACCTAAAAGACAATGATATTTATTGTTCTGCATAACACAACTAACCAAATGAACTGTTATTATGCATCCATTTTTGCATGCTCGTCAAACTTCTTCATATCAGAACCAATGACCTGCTTCAAGTTTTTAGTTTGTAACATGAAGGCATAAGTGTTGACCATTTGACAATCTGAATTTCATTTCTTGTGGACAAAAAACTGTTTACATATGTCATGCTCCAAAATTCTTCTATGATAAAAGAGATAAACATGCTCTCCTTCGTGGTTCCTTTTAGTTACATTGTTATTACTGAAATTCTTTGTCCCGTTATTTCTTTTATTCTTTTCTGTTGTTTTCTGTTTGGCGAAAATCACTCAATCTTAACTGTGCTCTATTGCTACAGTTGTTTACCATAGTTTGTACATTTCGAGTGTATTACTTTTGTATCTGATAGATGTTAATTATGTAAAATAGAAGTTTGCACTGGAGATAATAAATTGAATATATACCAATTGCACCTGCAGAGAATAGGTTTGAGTATGATGTTCACAGTCAGCGTTACCTATTATATTTAGACAAAAGAAGCTAGAGAAGGCAATTAATTCATACCCTTTTTGTTGAGTTGCTAAGAAGCTTTCAGCATAATCTTCTCCTTATGCTCCTATCTGGCATGGCACTATCATCATCAATCTCTATGATGGCTATATGAGATATTTTAGGCCAATCTTCTCCACTGTTTTCTTGACACCTCTCTGCCAGAAATGGGCACTCTTTGATGTATAATTCTTCTAAGGACAGCGGAAGTCCATGTGCTGGCAAGCATTTTATGCTTACACAATTTAAGATAGTCATAGTTTTTAGACAAGAGGCTTCTTGTAAACCAACAGGCAAGGAGGCCAGATTACTGCAATTGAATATCTCCAATTTTTGGAGGGTAGCCGGTAACTTTTCTGGAAAAGTATTAAGGCTAATGCAATCCACAATGACAAGATTCTTCAGAGCAAAGAGCTCATTAAGTTCATCAAGAAGAGGATTGATTATGTTGGAGCATGAGGTGATGCGTAGATCTTCAATCATGCGAGGTAGTAAGCCACGATGTTCTGCTGTTGCCAGCCTTGGACAATCATAAATGTGAAGACTCTGAAGAGCAGTTAATGTTCGTAATCCTTCAGTTGGGGGGTGAATTAGTTCTGGACAGTTAGTGATGGTTAGTTGCTGGAGGGCTGATAATTGCTGACTAAGCAATCCTTGCTGTAAGGATGTGAGATTGGGGCATTTGTGAATCTGTAAGCGTGTCAATGATGGTAGAAATTGAGAGCTTGGAGCATGAACTTCAGGAAGTACGGAAAAGCCTGCCTCAGAAATTTTCAGTTCCACTAGTGTTGATGGGAGGAGTGGCAATTCCGTTACTTTTGGGCAGTCAAGCACTTGAAGTTCTCTAAGGAATGGAAGAAACTCACCATCTTGTGTGGAAGTCCACCTTTCGAGATTAGGCATGTCTTCAAATACAAGTTCTTTCAGTGACGGAAACCCCTTAACTTCACTAGTACCTGAAAACTCATCTCCAATTTTAATAATGGTAGGAAAACCCCCAATGATTATAACCTTGAGTAGAGGAAGCTGTCCAAGTGCTGGCAGAATTGAACAATTTGTACAGTCAGACAGATGGATACTTTGCAAATGTGAGAGCCCATTTATCCAATATGGAAATTCGAAGCCTGCAAATGCCTTGACTGTCAGCTCCTTGAGTTCATCATGTGGTTCGAGGGATGTGAGTGTTTCTATGTCCTGGTTTGCTTCTTCTGAAGTAAAATCCCTGCTATTGGACCATATAAGGTCTAGAATGCTGATGTGTGCCTTCTCACTTAGCAATGCTTCATCTGCTTCTTCCGCACTAGACACGCTTTCTAGATTTTTAATGCAGATATGTCCTCTGATCTTATTCATAGCCTTCAATTCACTAACCTTGTATCCTTTGTCCTTACGGACAACAAATTCCTCCAACTTTTGAAGGCAAGTCAATTTCCCTATTCTGGCTATGCCAGTGATCAGTTCAGTTCTTGCTTCGAGGGATCGGAGATTTACAAGATTAGTCATGCTTTTTGGGAGGTGATCTAATGCAAGGCAGTTTCGTAGCTTAAGTGTTTGCAAGCAATAGAGCTTACCAATTGATGAAGGCAGCTTTCTTACACCAGCACCTGATAGGTTCAAGTATCGGAGCATCTTTAATTTTCCAACAGATTCTGGCAACTCTGTAATTTCTTGTCGGTTCAAATCAAGAACATGGAGGTACCTTAAATTGAGGAACAGATCACTCGGGATAGAGCTTGTCTTTGATTTATATCCATTCAGCAGTAGAAGGCTCCGTGCTCTATTAAATCCACGAAAAGCTTCAAATGTAGTTTGACTTTTATTGTCACAAGAGAATGATAGGTGCCTGGCATTTCTTTCTGCGGTGCTATTGTTTGGAAGATTATCTAATCTCATGCATTCGTCAATGGAGACAGACTGTGCTAGATCATGCATGGCATCATGCATCACGTATCCATCCTTGTGTTTTTGGAAGAAGGATCTGCTCAGTAATTCATCAAAATAGTTATTCCCAATCTCTTCCATCCTTCTCCGTCCTTGAGGCTGGATGTACCCAACTGCCATCCAGATCTGGACCAATATGTCCTTCTCAAACACATAGTCTTTGTGAAAGACCGAGCAGAATGCAAAGCATCGCTTCAATATGGGTGGAAGATGATTGTAACTCAATCTCAGAGCTGGTAAGATATTATTCTTGTCTGATGGCAATTCCCATATTTCACTTTCTAGGATATTTTTCCAGTCATCCTCATTGTCCTTAGCACATAATAAGCTACCTAAAGCTCTTGCAGCTAATGGTAGGCCTTTCAACTTATGGACAATTTCCTTGCCGATCATTTCCAAATTTGGGTGTGCACTGGAGTCACCATCTACAAATGCATAGCTTCTGAATAAATGCCAGCAATCATTGTATGATAACTGTTTTAGATAGTAAGGAGTCAACCCGCCCATTAATTTCCCAACATTTTCATTTCGAGTAGTCACCATAATTTTACTTCCTTTTGCACCAGCAACTAGAGCACGTCGGTATCTATCCCATCTATCAGGATCCTCATTCCATACATCATCCAATACTAGAAGAAACCTTTTGCCTTTCAGCTTGTTTGAGAGGTCTTCTTGAAGCAAGTTCATGTTTGTTGTGGCGGATGATAATCCGCTCGCAACTGATTCTATCGTTTCCTTGGTAAGTTTGGCCTCATCAAAGTTTTCAGAAACACACAGCCACATTCTTAATTGGAAATGCTTCTTTACTCTCACATCATTGTAGACGAGCTGTGTTAAAGTTGTCTTCCCTACTCCTCCCATACCCACTATGGGAAGAATAGAAAGGTTGACATGGTTTGAGTTATTCGTGGTGAGTAACATGTTTACAATGACCTCTTTATCTTCTTCTCTACCATACACACTCGAGTCGTCAATTAACGAACTGGTCTTGGGCCTCTCTCTTATCTCTTCCCTGTTAAACCTCACGATCGGATCGACAATATGTCTGTCTTTAATAAGCCTATCGATCTTCCCCTCAATCCGCGTTATTTGTTTTACTAAATCTCTGTTAAATAACCCATTTTTCAACCAAATGCAGCAGAAGCAGATTCTAACCTTCAGATGGTGATAGTTGGATGGGCCTGCAAGTTTGGATCGGAGGACTTCAGCAGCATGCTCATCAAGCAGGTCATCCATCTCATACGCGACGTCCTTGAGCCTAGAAAGCCAGCTTCTTGCCGCCTGATCTTTCAGTTGCCGCTCCTCTGCATCTTCAACGTGAGCCTGAATTGTCGACAGACTGCTTGATAGATTCTGCAGCTCCACAGCTATGTTTTGAGGGAATTTCAGCTCGCTGGAAGCAGCGGCCACCGCTTTCTCGAAAAGCGCCTGCATGAACGCGGACAGCACAGCTTCTCCGACTGGCATGATCTATGGATCGTGTACAATCTACCGGGATGTGAATTGGAACAGCAGGTGAGGATGCTGGGGAACTCAACTTGGTTATTTTCTCTAGCATTGACCAAAAGACGTTGTGTTGCTAACACCAGATGCTATGTATTGAAATTGTTCTATTCTATATGTTTTATGCAGTTAAATTAGCACAGGAAAGTATGAGACAAGTTGTCAATTCGACTCCGTTATGTACATTTTTCTTCTCTAGATGAACCCCAAGGGACAAGACTTCAAGCTTCGCAATTTCCTGGTAAGGCCCGGTGAAAGTAACATGTTGGACTTCAAAAGGAAAAGACACTGCTGCAGGCTGCAACTTAGCCACAACTTCAGTGTAAGACAACTGATGTGTAAGTTCATCATATTCTTCCTCTTGTGATCAGTCAACCATAGCTACTGGTATTTGATGGAAAATATTGAAAAGAACCACTAGAAAGACTGTTTTCACTTAATATATTACTGATTAAATATTTTCAGGTGCGTGCAAAGTCTCAGTTCAGTTACTAGCATGTCTGAAGATGAACCTTTTTTTTGTCTTGACTAAGCTTTACTGTGGTAAAGCTTTTGATAGATTAGGCGGCCTAGTCAGATTTCTATTCACCGTTGCTTTATAGAGTTCAGAATTTGAGATTCACATTGGAATGTTTAGGCTCTCGATTCTATTACTTAACTTCATAATTTTTTTGGAAGAATGCAAATATGTACCTTGGTACGAATTTTATGCATGGTGAGAAAGCAAGGGTGAAAAAAAAAGAATCAAGTGGAGTGCAACTGTGCAAGGGTGAAATAAATCATTAAAAAAATATTTTTTTGTATTTACAGGATTTACAATATCATACATTTTTTTATCTACAGGATTGTACAATATTATATGTAGATTTTTGTGTACGTTGGATGCCTGTGCCTCTGTGGGAGGCGAAGCAACGCTCGTGGGCCCGTTGTTTATTTCTCTTTTTAAAATCATCTTTCCAAAATTATACAACCAATACGGTACTTTAAAGCGGAAGTCCTATACCACTACGGTATACTGTACTCCTCCGTGCATACGTATTATACATCAAGATCTTTTTTTTTATTTTTATCTATAAAAATAAAACGACCTCGTAATTGATGGGCCTGGGCTTTGTTGCACAGGCCCAATTGCACCAAGCATCTCTGAAATTTTCTCGTCTCTTCCGCTCCACTCTCCCGAGAGGCCCAGCCCGTGACGGGAAAGGTCGCCATGGCCGGAGCCACCGCCAGTGACGGCCGCACGCGCGCCGCCGCGGCGGCGCACGCGTTGCCACGGCCGCCTCGGAGAGCTAGCTCTACCGCCGGTTTCCACCGCCGCCAAACCGGAGATGCGGGAGGAGGAGGAGGATGGAGGGAGAGCGAGCGAGCGAGCGCGGGAAGCGAATCGGCAACGCGTCCTTCGTTTTTCATCAGGCGGTAAGTTTACTAGTAGCGATTCTCTAATTAGTTTCCTGTGAATTTTGTCATACTAGAATTTTTTTGTCCATCATACTAGAATTTTTTTTGTTCATCAGGCATCTGAGTTTGGTACAGTAATTTTTTTTTTTTTTTGTTGTTGTTGCGAGAAAATGGTGCTGTCGCTTACCTGTATGCGTACTGCGCAATTAGGTTTTCCAGGATATTGCTGTTTGCCTTGGCATGGTCGCAATTCGCAATTCACAACCACTTGCCCTTTGAGCTAATAGGTGTTAAAATACCCAAATTGGAATGCATATCTTAGTATCTGACAATTAGCACATGCTTCAGTTCAATCAAGGGGAAGGAAATTAAAAAGTAAGTATGGTTGGAAGTTAACTTAGTATGTCCATATCAAAAGCCTGTCCAAAGAGTTAACTCTTGAAAGTTACAGTGACACATTTAACTAGCTGAGTACAAACCATAGGATAGGCTGGATGTGAAACATGTGCTCAGGACAATAATGTTTATAAATTTCTGACATGGTGAAAGCTTCCCGATGCTTGAAATGCGATTAGGCAACCGCAAGGAAGTGAATAGTTAAGGCCATATTGCCTTCTTAACTCTGTCCACTAAAGTACCTGACTTTTTGTCGTAGTGCTTTGTTTGTGATGGCAGGTTGAATGCATAATGTTCTTGAAGTATCAGCATCCATCAATATCATGAGTCCATATGTAATCTGAAAAATACAGAGAACATAGTGCACAAATAAGTATTATTTTGACCAGTTTAATGCACGCCGTTATTTTTATTTCATCGAACTAAGTGAGCTGCAGTAACTTATAATACTTATGCATGGAACGTTATCATCAATATCTTTAGAAACCAGTTACCATCAGTGTAGAGTACTGCCCTGGACTTCTCTATTTAGAAAGTCATGCCACAGCATTCTGTAAAATTGGACCAAATGTTTTTATTACTATGCTTGGTTCCATGGGAAAATATGCCTGTCTCACTGCAAAGTTTTAGGTTTTCATTTCCTTACAAGGTATGACTTGACCATGGTTTTGGGGTGTTGGTCTGAATTTTACTTGTCGAAGAGTTTAACACTGATAAGTTGAGTATTAGTTCACAACACATACTTAAAAACAGAAATGACATTCAGTTCTTACCATTTTGGCTAAATTGCTGTTGCATTCAGGACAGCCTTCTTCTTATGCTCCTGTTGGGTATGAAGTAATCATCATCTATCTCTATTACTGGTACATGAGCAATTTTAGGCCAATCTTCTCCACCGTTTTCCTGGCACCTTTCTGTTATTAAAGGGCATTCTTTGATGTATAATTCTTTCAGTGATTCTGGAAGGCCATGTTCTGACAAACATGGTATAAGAGGACATTTCAAGACGGTCATAACTGTTAGACATGAAGCTTCATTTAGGTCAGCTGGCAAGTAGCTCAGATCACTGCAGTGGAAGATCTCCAATATTTGCAGAGTGGCTGGAAGCTTTACTGGAAAAGAATGAAAGTTGGCACAATTAGTGATGGTAAGATGTGTCAGTGAGGATAGTTCATTAAGCTCTTGAAGAAGAGGGTTGATTAGATTGGAGCATGAGGTGATGCGTAGGTCTTCAAGCATGGGGGGTAGCAAGCTATGTTGACCCGATGGTGCCAGCATCTGGCAATCATAAATGTGGAGGCTTTTAAGAGCAGTCAGAGATCTGAATCCTTCAGCTGGCAGATGAGTTAGCTCTGCACAGTTAGTAATGGTTAATTGCTGGAGTGAGAATAATTTCTGGCTAAGCAGTCCATCCTGTAAGGATATGAGATTTGGGCACTGATGAATCTGTAGGCATGTTAATGATGATGAAAACTGACAATTTTGTACATGGACTTCCGGAAGAATAGTGAACCCTGTTTCTGAAATTCTGAGCTTTACTAATGTTGGTGGTAAGGGCGGGAATTCTGTTACTTGTGGGCAGTCAATCACTTCAAGTTCTGTGAGGGATGGAAGCAACTCACCATCTTGAACAGAAATCCATCTTTTGAGATTAGCCATGTCTTCAAGTACAAGTTCCTTCAGTGACGGAAACCCCTTAACCTCATCGCTGCCTGAAAACTCTTGGTTGATTTGAATAATGGAAGGAAAACCCCCAACGTCTAAAACCTTGAGTAGAGGCAGCTCCCCTAGTGCTGGTAGAATGGAACAATTCGTACAGTCAGACAGATGAATAGTTTGCAAGTGAGAAAGTCTGCTTAACCACTCTGGAAAGTAGAATCCTGCAAATGCCTTGACCGTCAGCTCCTTTAGTTCACAATGTGGTTGGAGCTGTTCAAGTATATCTTTCTCTTCATTTGCTTCTTCTGAAGTTAAGTGCCTCCTGTCGGACCATACCAGATCTAGAATGCTGATGCGTGCCTTCTTGCTTAGTAAAGCTTCACCTGCCTCTTCTGCACTATCTACAGCCTCAAGATTCTTGATACATATACGACCTCCGATACTCATCATTGTTTTCAATTCACTGATCTTGTATCCTTTGTCCCTACGAACAACAAATTCCTCCAACTGTTGGAGGCAATTCAAGTTCCCTATTCTTGCAATGCCAGTGATCAACTTTGTTCGTGCTTCTAGCCATCGGAGATTTACAAGATCGATTATGCTTTCTGGGAGGTACTCTAATACATGGCAGTTTTTCAACTTAAGTGTTTGCAAGCTGAAGAGCCTACCAATTGATGAAGGCAACGCAGTTATACCAGTGCCTGAAAGATTCAAATAACGGAGCATTTTTAGGTTACTGATGGAGTCTGGCAACTCAATAATGTCTCGCCGGTTCAATTCAAGCACATGGAGGTACCTTAACTTGAGGAACAGATCACTGCAAATAGGGCTTGTCCTTGATTTATATCCATTTAATAGTAGAAGTGTGCGTGCTCTCTTAAATCCAAGAAAAGCTTCAAATGAAGTCCGGCTTCTATTGTGACAAGAGAATGACAGGTACCTTGCACTTCTTGATGAGCTGTTGCTGTTTGGAGGGACATCCAGTCTTAAGCATTCATCAATTGAGACCGACTGTGCAAGGTCATGCATGGCGTCATGCATCACATATCCTCCTTTGTGATGTTGGAAGAAGGATCTGCTTAATAGTTCATCAAAATAGCTGCTCCCAAGTTCCTCCATTGTTCTCCTTCCTGGAGACTGAATGAACCCAAGGGCCATCCATATTTGCACCAAGTTTTCCTTTTCAAACACATAATCTTTATGGAAGACCGAGCAAAACGCAAAACATCGCTTCAATATGGCAGGCAAATGATTGTAACTCAGCCTCAGTGCTGGTAATATATTGTTCTGATCTGATGGCAGTTCCCATATTTCACTCCTTAATACATTCTTCCAATCATCCTCAGTATCCTTGGTACATAACAAACTACCTATTGCTTTTGCAGCAAGTGGCAGACCTTTCAACTTCTTCACAATTTCCTTGCCTATAATTTCTAAATGTGGGTGCGAACTGGAGTCACCATCAGCAAATGCATAGCTCCTGAACAAGTTCCAGCAATCATTTTCAGATAACTGCTTTAGAAAGTAAGGAGTCACTCCACCCATTAGTTTCCCAACCTTTTTGTTCCGTGTAGTTACTACAATTCTGCTTCCATTGCTTCCACTAACAAGAGCACAACGATATCTATCCCATTTTTCAGGGTCCTCATTCCAAACGTCATCAAGTACTAGAAGAAACCTTTTACCTTCCAGCTTTTTTGAGAGATCTTCTTGAAGCAAGTTCATGTTGGTCGTGACCGATGAGAACCCACTGGCAACTGATTCAATGGTTTCCTTGGTAAGCTTCATTTCGTCAAAATTTTCAGAAACGCACAGCCACACCCGTAACTGGAAGTACTCCTTTACTCTTGGATCATTGTAGACAAGCTGTGTTAGAGTTGTCTTCCCTAGTCCCCCCATACCCACTATGGGAAGAACAGAAACGTTGGCATGGTTGGAGTTGTTCGGAGTCAACAGCATCTTCACAATGTTCTCTTTATCATCTTCTCTCCCAAACACACCTGAGCCATCAATTAGTGAACTGGTCTTCGGCCTCTCTTTGATCTCTTCTCTGTCCATGGTACTGCTCATATTGGGGCCAATAAGCTGTCTTTCTTTCACAAGCCTGTCGATCTTCTCCTCAAGCTTCCTTATTTGTTGCACAATCTTGTGGTTGGAAAAACAATTGTTCAACGAAAGGCAACAGAAACTGCTCCTAACCTTGCTCAGATGGCGACTGCAGGATGAGCCTTCTAGTTCAGATTGGAGGGCCTTAGCTGCATATTCATCGAGCAAGTCATCCATCTCATACGCGACATCCTTAAGCTTGGCAAGCCAGCTTCGTGCCGCCCTATCCTTAAGTTGCCGAGCCTCAGCATCTTCGACATGCGCTTGAATCGTCGACAGACTGCTGGATAACTTCTGCAGCTCCTCAGCTATATCTTGGGGGAATTTCAGCTCACCTATAGCAGCAGCAATCACTTTATCAAAAAGTGCTTGCATGAAGGCAGACAGAACAGCTTCTCCGATCACCATGTTCTTCGGTTGGGTATGCTAATTGGAACGGAAGGTGAGGAGGCTTTGGACTTTGGGGGTACTTAGTTCAGTCTCCAGCATTGACCTCAAAGTCGTTGTTGCCTGTACATTTTCAGAAAAGAAAATTTGTGTGTTGTAGGGACCTGCTGTAACATCTCTCCTGGACTACCGACGATCTGATCGGTGGCTTCTATGATTTGTACGCTCAATAGGATCACGACATCTGAGGTATACTTTATTCCATATAAAAAAATGAGGATAAATTTATTATAAAATGTCTTTTTATTTTTGTCACAGGATAGGGTTTGGCCCATATGAGACATCCTGGTGGCGAAAACGACATTTGTCCGATGTAAAAGAGAAATATGATGTACTCTCAAGGCGTCTGTTTTTTTGTAACTTACAGTTGTAGAGTTATCTGGTACTTCACTCATGTGTTGACCAACCATCTGATCTTACTCCAATGTCTTGTGCAGATAAATTACCAAAGGAGACAAGCTGACGATTCCTCAGCGTTATGTGTAATATTCTTCCTCAAATGAACTCAAGTGAAGGGTTGCAAGCTTTGGCAATTTCCTGGAAAGACCAGCCAAAGCAACATCAAATGCTGTTCGAAAAGAAGCACAGATTCAGCAGGCCTGCTACAATCATGTGCAAATATGTCTCGCATCCTTTCTCTTGTGTTCAGTCAACCATGGCTGCCTGGCGTCGAATGGAAAATTTTGAAAAGAACCGTTCAGAAGATCTCTTTCCACCAGATATCTTTGATTAAAATTTTCCAGGTTCGCACAAGTCGCAGTTAGGTGGGTTAGCATATAGTATTTGATGAAAGTGCGAGCTCTTCGTGCCAGTCATTGAAAAGAAAAAAAAAAAAGAAGCACTGTATGATTGATGAAGGTGCGTAATTTCTTTATGGTTTCATCTTGATGTGCGTCATGTTTCACCCTCGATAACATTTTATTTTATTAATAATGTCTAGGTTGCTTAACTTGTTTCACACCTACTGTTCGTGAGAGTGTTGACTTCTTTAGCAGCAGTGAAGGATGCCGAATAATCCTACTTTGGTCATATCTGTGTAGTATTTATCAATTATTTCTCCTCCTATTCTTTTTTTTTTTTTTGCAGCAAAGGGAATGTTCTTTGCAAAACAAAAGGAAAAAGGGGTACTTCATTTGAGCGCGACGTTGGTCGTTGGTAAGTTACTGATACAAATTCGGTTCTGTAATCTGTATACGCTTCTTTTATGTATGATTTCTACAGATATAAAATACAGTTTATGACTATAATGGAGTGCTAAAGTGAAAAAAAAAACCGTAGAGATTAAAATTTTGTGTGTTTTTCAACACTTTTCAGGAACCTATTTACAAACACTTTTTTATGTACGTTCTATGTGCATATATTTTATACATAAGTACAGCTCACACTTTGTACCAACAACAGTCAACAGGTGCCTCCTTAAGGGGCAGTGAGATGGGCTTAAAGCCCAGTTTTTAAACTGCCTCCGCAAATGTAGGCGGCCGATACGGTACTAAAGTCCACGCTTTGTACGTCCCGCGCGTCCCTGTCTGGTCGTCGCGTGTAGTTGGGCCACGATTTTACGGCCCATCGGAGTAGGCCCATGTGCACAGAACGTTCGCTAGCGATCCAGTTTTTGGTGGGCCTCTCCTGAGTTGTGCTGGTTGTCCGTTTTAGTGGGCCATGTGCTGGACGCTGGCCTGCCCGCGTGCCACGACGGCGAATTCTCCCTGCTCTATTATCTGCGCCAACTTCAAATGGGACATAGCACCTGTATTTTGTCCCAGAGTTGAATGGTTTTGAATTTGGTGACGATTTTTCCATACTTAATAGATTATTGGATCTTTATTATACACAAGAAGACATGAACAAGATCGATTTTTCCCTTCTAAATTCCTCTCGGTATACATCAACACAACGAGCCATGGAGGAATCACAAGAACATTTACTTCGATTCTTGTGAGCAAACACAAAGCTATCAAGAACACACTACGGATCAGTGACAATCAAATCGATTTCAACTCATTGCTGTGGACGTGCGATCCAGAGAGAATTCAGAGCGCGAAGCCGGGAGAAGTAGTCACTGATTAAGAGCAGCGCCCTTGCAGATTGCCTGGTGGTCAGCACCCGCTGCATTTTCTGGAGACTTTGCATGCGAAAATCATCAGCCTGCAGATCAGCAAATGGAATGATAAAGCACAAAGCTACATGTCATGTTCATGTGAATTGAGTAGGCAACCAGCTCCAAGAATTGCTGAAATCATTACCTGCTGCAGCAAGCTTTCCATGGCGCCGATCTTGCCCAATGCCGCGGACGTGTGATCTGCAGCATTGCTAGGAGAAGAAGAAGAAGAACCTGCACGGCCAAGCTGGGATGCAACGGTTTCCGCAAGAGAATGTTGTATCATTTCCATCCCTTGAGAAAGAGTTTCTTCTGCCTCTTGGGAAGATTGCTGCTGGTTGTATATGCTGGCAAGCTGCTGCTCAGTCAGTGGTTCTAGCTGATCTGCCAGCAACTGCAGCAAATAATAATAATAATAATAATAATAATAAATCACTGTAACAAAGGTGAACGAACTAGTCGCTGGTTTGAGAAAATTGAGAGGTATAAGAGACCTTAAGAAGATCCGATGGTCGGAATCCACCCAACCAAAGAAAACACCTCTCAAGAGGGGTTCTCCAGGTTGCTGATAACACATGGAGAGCATCAGCCTTTGCTGCTAAACCCTTGATCCTGAAGATTTCTTCATGGTGCGCCATGACGCTACTAACAATGCTCTGAAGATCATCATCACCGGCATGAGTGTGGACTGCAGACCTCAGCTCATTTATCTGTTTGTTATGCTCCTCCAGCCAGCGCATGTACTCCATGTTAAAAGCCAGAGCTTCTAGAATTCAGAGATTGTTATCAGTCTTAAGATGAAGTCGAAGAGATGATGCGAGGATGGTGATGGAATCAAAAAGGAAAAAATGCGATGGACAACAAACAATAGCTGCACTCATGCAAAAGTTTTAGTGTACTCAGAAATAGAGGGGGCTTCTTAAAGATCAAACTGCATACTGTAACCTAACTATTTTACAGGATAGCTCATTACCATTTTCACTTGTTGAACGTTGTTGGTCTCCCGATGTTGAAATGATAATGCCCTGGGCAGTAAGTAGGCAAAGATCAAATATTCAGATATCAGCATGTTCTGAAAATAGAACGGTGAAGAATATACCTGTTGACGAGCACGCTGAAGCTCCTGCTCCAATTGAGTAAGTTTCATCCTGCTATCCTCAAGCTGTTGGACATATGCCTGTGGGACAAAAGGATAAATATTTTATGAGTTCCAGTGCAAATCTTGTGAACATGCTTGAAATAGCATATGAGCAAGGGAAAGGTTAACGGGATCCTGCGCAACAGGTTGTCCTCATGAACAAACCTTCTTTCTTAAACGGCTTTTCCTAGCAGCTTCGCGATTTTGGGCAAGACGACGTAGTGTCTGTCAAAATGAGGATGTCAGTAACAACCTAACAGGTGAATCATGAACCAATGCTTTGAAGGTGTAGTGATCAGATACCTTTTGACCTAATTTGCCTTTTGATTTGTCTCTAGGATAAGAAGCTAGGGGGGTAGGAAAATCCCCTTGTTCAAACTGATAAGTAGATCGGGTCAGTAAACATATATGCAAATAACAACAGTCTATTGCAAAAAATGAAAGGTAACAGATTGTTAATATCTAACATGATAGTACATCAGAATTTTGACGAAAAATGTAAATTGAACATAGTAATTACCATCCGGATATTCTTGTCAATGTCTGGATCTGTTGATGCATCTGTCCCAGGGCTTGCATAAACCATATTAAACTCCTCTCAGTTAAAAATGAGCTTAATATTAATAATACTATTGATCTAGTGTGCTTCCTTTCGCTTTGCTGTTTACTGGGATCCTGAGACAGGTGCCGCAGCAGTTTTACAACTGAAGGAACAGACTGCAGTGGACAGAAAATTTATCCATCATTTACCAAGATGACATATTGGGTGCTCCAGCAACTATTATCACTTTATCAGTTCCACAGCTACCGAACTGAAGGAGGTAAATTGGCTTCAGATTGAAATGGGTAAAAACATAGCCAAGCTGCTCAATCAACTCAAATTCAGCTAGGTGATGTACTTTGTATGGTGATCATGAGAACAAACATAGAGAAAACGAAGAATATGCACATCATATGGACATTCTGAACATCTTTGGACAACAGAAGTTGAAAAATCAATTGCATAAGCATCTAGCTACTCCTTAAGAAATCAACAGAGAGAACATCTGCATACCTGTAATTTTGCTGGCAATGTCAAATATCTGTATACTCCTCAAGCCCCTCTTGCCTTCACAAACCCAAGAGGCTTACAATTAATTGACCTCTGTGCAGCTGAAAAAGAGTTGATAGTACACGCTAACAGAAATAATGGACCGAAACCATGATGCTAACACAGAAATCGTCAGAAATGGCACATACGCGTGTACTGCAACATTGCATCAGATATATCCTGAGCTTACCAGTTTGGTGTCTCTTACACCCAACACGCACTCAGTGGACTGTGATAGCGATCAACTATGTCTGAATTGTGAATGTGCTCGGAGCACAGGAAAGCACAAGTGGTGTATCTCGTCTTTTATGTCTAATCATCAGAGTAGAATTTGGACGGCAGCAAGGGGACCATTGTGACTGACTAGGCCGCCTCATCAATTGAAAAGATTTTAGATTTTTGCGCCTAACCATGGTTTACCTGAGCCTGAGCTGAAATTAGAAGTCTTGAGAAATCTGGCCAGAAAAAAAGGTTCAGAAAAAAGCCTAGTTTGCTAGGCTGAGAAGTCGTGGCGCGTAACCATGCCAACCATGGCTTGCCAATGCCGACGCACTACTGCAATTATGCAACAGAGCAGAAAAGAAAAGGAAAGGAACTCACTTGTATGGCGTGCTGATCGGATACGCCGCGCGCTCTCGGCCGCGAAACCCAGCATCGAATCGATGCGATGGCTGCCGCTCGATCCGGGCTGCAGCTGGTTGGCCGTGCGCGCGGCCTGGCAGGGTCCTTGGGGACATTTGCGCGGGAACGACGCGACAAGCATCGCCTTGGGTAGTTCGGCCCCGGCGGCGGCATTTGCTCGAACAGATGGTGGGCACAGTGCGACAGGCAGTAGTACCTCTCTCTCCCTCGCGGGGGCTCGCTCCCCTCGGGGCACAGTAACACAAAACGCCGCGCTGCGCGGCCTACGAGGGTGTCGGTGGCGCTTGCGCAGGGACGACGCGACACCGCCTTCGGCCCCGGCGGCCAATGCGGGCGGCGGGCGGCGGCGGCGGCATTTGGTCGAACAAATGGTGGGCACGGTGCGAAAGATAGTTTCGAGATAAACGGTTGCAGATTCGAATCACGAGGATATTATTATCATCTTCCAGTTCTCCATTTTTGTACCCCTGAAAACGAAACGGACGGTGATGACTCCCTGTTTCCAAAACTGACATATCTCAGAGAACGTCTCAGAAATTTAGGTCATGTTTAGATTTCAACTTTTTTTTAAACTTTCAATTTTTCCATCACATCGAACTTTTCTACACACACAAACTTTCAATTTTTCCATTACATCGTTCTAATTTCTTCAAACTTCCAATTTTAACGTGAAACAGGCAAAATTTGCGTCGAGAATTCTTTTTTTCTTCTTATTAATACGAAAATATCTCGGTGTGGAGAAATCTATCTATCTATCTATCTATCTATCTATCTATTATATTATTAAAACAGCCTTGAAAGAAGACACCACATTCGCTGTGGGGGCTAGAAATTTCCACATTAATCGAAGAAAAAGAGAAAAATATTAGCCTTTAGATTGTAGCAGTTTTAGATTTTAATGGTTGAGATTTAATCAAAATTTGCATAGAATTACTCGGTTTCACGTATGTCAAGCATACTACAACACTAGAAACGGACACATTGATAATACGTTGTCATGTCTAACTCGGCTTCATGGGTTGTTATTGGAAACGGACATATTATGTCAGATGGTTTCAGTTATGGCAAGCTACATGACACCATATTCCAAGGAACGTAATTTGATGTAGTAAACTAATCTGGCGCCGGCGACAATATCCCCCTCCGCCGCGCCGGCGCCCGCCAAGCCGCCCGCGCCCATCGGCCCCGTCCTCGGGCGGCCCATGGAGGACGTCAAGTCGATCTACACCGTGGGCAAGGAGCTCGGGCGCGGGCAGTTCGGCGTCACGTCGCTGTGCACCCACAAGGCGACGGGGCAGCGGTTCGCGTGCAAGACGATCAGCAAGCGGAAGCTGTCGACCAAGGAGGACGTCGAGGACGTCCGCCGCGAGGTGCAGATCATGTACCACCTCGCCGGCCAACCGGGGGTGGTGGAGCTCAAGGGCGCGTACGAGGACAAGCACGCCGTCCACCTCGTCATGGAGCTCTGCGCCGGCGGCGAGCTGTTCGACCGGATCATCGCCAAGGGCCACTACACCGAGCACGCCGCCTCCTCGCTCCTCCGCACCATCGTCGAGATCATCCACACCTGCCACTCCATGGGCGTCATCCACCGCGACCTCAAGCCCGAGAACTTCCTCCTCCTCAGCAAGGACGAGCACGCCCCTCTCAAGGCCACCGACTTCGGCCTCTCCGTCTTCTTCAAAGAAGGTCTCCATCAATTCCTCCATTGCTGCTCTCTCCTTGAGCTCATCGTCATCGTCATCAATGGCGTTCCAATTGCAGGTGAGGTGTTCAGGGACATCGTCGGGAGCGCCTACTACATCGCGCCGGAGGTGCTCAAGAGGAAGTACGGCCCCGAGGCCGACATCTGGAGCATCGGCGTCATGCTCTACATCCTGCTCTGCGGAGTTCCTCCCTTCTGGGCAGGCAAGCTGCTGCTGTTCATCGCCATGGTTTTTTAAGCTAAAGCAGAAAGAATGGTTCATGATTCTGCTTGCGTTAATTTTTTTTCTGAACAATTCAATGACGAGATCAACATTGGTCGTGGCAGAATCGGAGCACGGCATCTTCAACTCCATCTTGAGAGGGCATGTCGACTTCAGCAGCGAGCCATGGTCGAGCATCTCGCATGGCGCCAAGGACCTTGTCAGGAGGATGCTCCATTCTGACCCCAAGCAGAGGATTTCTGCTTATGATGTGCTCAGTAAGTTCTGCACTTGCACTGAACATTGCAAATTTTTCAGTACTTTGCATTTTGCAGATGGATGTTGTCATTTGTTAAACAAGAATGATGTTGTTTTCATCTTCTGTCCAGATCATCCATGGATCAAGGAAGACGGCGAGGCGCCCGATACGCCGCTCGACAACGCTGTTCTTGGCAGGCTCAAGCAGTTCAGAGCTATGAACCAGTTCAAGAAGGCTGCTCTAAGGGTGAGTAGTGTTCACTGCTCATTGAGTCTGAAATTAGGTGAGAAAAATTCATGATGAACAATAATTCACTCTGTTACCTTGAATCTTTTGCAGGTTATCGCCGGATGCTTGTCAGAGGAGGAGATCAGGGGGCTCAAGGAGATGTTCAAGAGCATGGATTCCGACAACAGCGGCACGATCACCGTCGACGAGCTGAGGAAAGGACTGGCCAAGAAGGGTACCAAGCTCACCGAAGCTGAAGTTCAGCAGCTAATGGACGCTGTAAGGATAGCCACACTTACCAGAATCATATGGAATTGTACTTCACATTCAGAAAACTTTCAGACTTACAAAATATTTCTGTCTTTGGGGAAAAAAAACAGGCTGATGCAGACGGCAACGGGACGATCGATTACGAGGAGTTCATCACCGCGACGATGCACATGAACAGGATGGACAGGGAGGAGCACCTCTACACCGCGTTCCAGTACTTCGACAAAGACAACAGCGGGTACATTTTCTGAAAAATTCTGTTCAGCTGCAATGCCATTTCAGTCTGCAGCCAGCAGTAGAACAGTATCAGTAATTCAGTATGCAGTTGCAAACGTTCAGAGCTCAAAACCAACGCACATTTCTGCTGACAGGTACATCACGATCGAAGAGCTCGAGCAAGCGCTGAGAGAGAAAGGGTTGATGGACGGCAGGGAGATCAGGGACATCATATCCGAAGTCGACGCCGACAACGTAAGCCGCAGACATTTCCTACACTGTTCATCCCTGAACTGAACACTGCCCTACCTGCAACATCTGAATTTCTGAACATGACTGAATTGGGTGAGATAATCTTGCAGGACGGGAGGATCAACTACACGGAGTTCGTTGCCATGATGAGGAAAGGCGACCCGGAGGCGAACCCGAAGAAGCGGCGGGACGTCGTGCTGTAGATCGGAGCGGCCATTGAAGGGGGATCGATGGAGCTCAAGATTCAGAGGTGGATTGGATTTCTTCAGGGTGGCCGGCGAGGAGAGAGAGCAAAGCACATGAACCCTACACAAACATGCATACACGCCATGTGTTGCATACTTGCATAGGAGATTTCTGTACTGCACAGCCATGGCAGGGGATCGGATCGAGATCGGGGGAAGTGAGCCTGATGAAGAACGATGTGAAGATGGGTGCTGTTCTTGTGTTCAGCTCGGCTGTATAATAGAACTGTTCATACTCTTTTAACTGAAGATGCGTTGTAATTAAACACTGTGTTTGAATTGGGGGTAAAAGACAGAGTTTGAAGGATTTGAGATTGTTGTACAAATTTTGACCATCAATGTGAATTAGTAAGAAGCAAATTGCGAAGGCACCAATTGCACTTGATCCTGAAGAAGTACATGTCTGAATGCAGTTCACTATCAGAGTATCAGTAGTTCAGTACTGAGTACATGAGTGCAAGCTCTCATCTTAAAGGCTGATGGCCACAACACAAAGAACATCATGTTGTAAAAAGTCAATTCCTAATCATGGATTAATAGGAGAAAGCAGATATTGCCAGTTGACCACCCTTGTAAGATCAAAGAATAAAAAGTACTATCACTGAGATAAAAAAAACGCGAATATTAGGAAATGATCTAATATCAAATAAATAGAAGAGGTGGGACTTCGAACCCAGACTGGCTAGCCCACCACCTTGTGAAGCTGATCAGAAGACCCTGGGCGTTTCTCCACTCAAATCATGTGTAGCAATACACAGTAAATAAAATAGTTTCAGTTTGTGTGCGTCTTCCACGTAAAAAACTGTATAGAAAAAATATTGTACTAATAACATACTCTCTTCGTCCTTTAGATGAGAATAACATAACCTAATACAATAAATCTGAATGTGAGGTTATGTCACATCCCATCTACGTTGGTTTTTTTTATTGAGGAGAGTAAAAGGGGAAACTATTTTTATCCCTCGAGAGGATGTCCACTCATCTGCTTTTAAAAAACATCCAAATGGTTATGAAAAAGTCCGGGAAAAAATGACAATACTCATACAACATATCTATTCAACTATATAAAATCTTAGGTCCAAATTTAACTCACAAGTCAAGATATATAGATATGACAATAGTGTATTGTTTACATCTAAATTTGTCTCTTTTTTTTCTCGTTGTGTAAATCGAATTTTAACTTGATTTTTAATGGACATATAGATATTACAATACTCAATATTGTTAATTTTTTTCATAACATTTTACGACTATTCATATCGAATTTAGAAGAGAAAGATATGAATATAGAAGAGAAAGGTACAGGAGGGGACATTCCTCTAGTGATTAGATTTGATTAGATATCACTCCAGGAATAAAAAAGTTTTACGTGTGCCCATGATGATTGATCTGATCCCGTTCACTGATCTGCTTCCAGGCTACTACCAGTAGTACTCCTACCAACAAAAAGGAGCAATGGCCCCACCGGTCAGCCACCCGTTAGGTGGGTGCAACAGTCCAATCGCGTGGGAAAGCGGCAAACACGACACCACGAGCGGCGGTCCCCGTCGATCCGACGACCCTCCGTCGCCGCGCCCACGATCGGACGGCCCAGATCGACGTGTCTCCCTTCGCGATCCCCCGCGGCCACGCGCGGGGGCGGGTATCCGCGAGCGCGGGAGAGAGGTGGGGCCCCACTCCCCTCTCCTCCCTGCAGGTGGGGAACGTGGGCCACGCCGTGTCAGTGGGAGCGGCGGGCGGGTACCCGCGGTGCGGGTAAGGGATGGTGGGCGGTGAGAAAAGTTTCGCGGTCCAATTGGTTGTACTTTGGCGTCAGCGTGGGGCCCCACGGTGACGGGAAGGAGGGCCTATGAGAGCATGCCACGTCACCGGATTTCACGACGAGATTGATTGCACTTGGGGTCGGTCTGATGATGCGCACCGCTTTTTGAGCCCCTGCCTGCTGTGTTTCCCTTGCTGCCCGTATCCGATTCCAAACTGTGGTTGCCCTTGTCGACCCCTCAAGTGCTAGATTCACCCATGGATTGATGCAAACTTTAGTTTTTTTGGAAATAGTAGTTTTTTCTTTTCATTTATTTTCTACTTAGAATTTTGAAAAAAATTTATAGGTGCGCATTAAAGAAACTCAATAAAAACACCGCATTATCGAGAGTATTGTCAGCATGAATCTGATGACATACTTCGTAGTTTTAATATTGCCAAACCACATAGCTTTGATTGTATACGTAGTTGATATGGGCAGATAGGCTGCAGAGCAACAAATAAAAAAGGAATGGAGGAAGTAGTATAACTTACCATTTGTTATTAGGAAAATTAATACTAACTCTATCAGCAACTTGAAACCATACCTAATAGTTAGTTGAAAGGGGGAAAAATTAGGCACGGTGTTAATGTCAATATAAATCTATTAGCAAACACGGAGTAAAAAAAAGGAAGCCCATTAATTCATGACATCCATATGTAAATTGAGATATTTGCACCAGTTAGCTACAAACTCTACAATACTGCAAATAAACTTCCGCACGACTATATTATCTTCGGTTATTTTGCCGTTTCTTAGAAATGCCACACCACGGTCGACTAATTCACCACTTCTTAGAGAAATGTTAAGTGCTCATATGCACAGCAACCAATTCACATTGTTGGGTAGACCTAACAAATTGCCTCCACCTGATGTCTCTCTAAACTCCAAAAGCCATTATCCATGGCAGTGGCACACTCTCCCCGAACATCATGTCAACATCTTCTTTTAATAATAATAAAATTATCACATTGATCAAGAGGGATATACAGTAACAGAATCCACTTGCATTGCATTGTCATTGCCTCTCTCACACAAATCTCCTCTCATCCCACGAGAATCCATCCGCCGTAGCTGTACTGTAGTCAGGGCTAGATCTACAGTATAGTCATCGATGTCAGGCGACAACAATGATTTTCAACAAAACTTATAGCAAAACTACTTATCCATATATTATAACATCATATTCTAAGCATAATTAGCATACTATGACACTGATAGACACGTTATGACACCAATAAATCAATTTTCTAGATCCGCCACTGACTATAGTAACCTTTTGCCATCCGTGGTTTCCTTTGATTGGCTACTAAAACTGGAAACGGCCATCCGCCGGCCTTCTTATAGCCTCCTTTCCACAATTGTGACCTCCACCTCTCATTCGCCTGCAGTACACTCCCCTGAGCTCCCCAATTAATCCTCCCATTAATCTCGCCATTAATTAGCCACACCTGCAAATCTCACTCTCCTCGATCCATTCATCTGTAGCTTAGCTAGCTTAGCTAGCTGCAGATCGATCACTGGTTCGATCGATGGACAAGAAGCAGTGCGGCGCCAAGGGCGGCGGCGCCGGCAATGCTCGCCGGAGCGCGACGGGCGGCGGCGCGGGGAGGATGCATCGGAAGGGGAAGCATCAAGGCGACGGCGGCGGCGGCGGCGGAGGGAAGAGGAGGGAGATCAAGGTGGTGTACATCGCCAACCCGATGCGGGTGACCACCAGCGAGGAGGGCTTCCGCGCGCTCGTGCAGGAGCTCACCGGCCGGCACGCCGACCCGTCCAAGTACCGCGGCGGCGGCGCGCCCGTCGACGAGACCAGCGGCGGTGGTGGTG